>JAPCWY010000011.1:12792500-13992500 GCA_028455895.1 Rhodomyrtus tomentosa
ACAACAATCATCATCACTCCAACTAGACTCCTCTACAATTAGCGGAACATATACATCTCTAAGCTTTCTCTTATCCAGGTTTCAACCCCTTCTAAATATGCTGGATAATTTTTGCTTCAAACATCATACATGACTGTAAGGATGGATGACACATGCCATCCATCAGATGGTTGCCACAAAAGACAGCTAAAAAGAGAACCTATACAATAACAAGCCACACCATACTATACAGAGATCATCGAAGAAAGCTGAAAAATGATAAAATGAAATATTATTAACTTCTTAGGCATGTCGGCAGTTCATGATTCACGTTCCATAACTTTGCCTCAGCTACCTAGCTGTTTCTTTCAGAATTCCTGAACATGCACTTTCTCCAAAAAAACAAGTACTTCAAATAAGGCAACATAACTCTTACCGTATGTGCTCGTAAATCATATGCTGACCTATCCGCAATGCCAACACACTCAATCCAACCATACGAACACTCAATTTCAGCATCCCAACAATCTGCTGCATAGTGAGCCATTTCATTTGCAAGATGCTGCCTAAACCGCAAGCGATCCTTGTCTATCCCAAGGCGAGTTAAGAAAAGATATACTCTCCCAATAAAGTAGCCAAGAGTCTCGTTGTTAACAGTTCCCTAAAAATAAACATCGGAATTTGTGAGACTCAAAGTGAACAAGTTAGGCGAAGAAACATCAAGCCCAAAAGATGATTCCAGCTAACCTTTGAAACTGCTTCACCGAGCCGAGTTTTAGTAGCTGATTGGCCAGACATTTGTTGTTCCCTTGGGAACATTAAAAATTCCAGATCAGCAACTTGAGAAAACTTCGCATGGGATTTATCTTCTGGATCGACAAAATGCTCGATTTCAGCGAGAGTGAACTCACGGACTCTCAAAAGACCTTGGCGAGGAGAAATCTACACGTGTGAAAAGGATTAGAATTCATCGTAGATTTTATGAGGACTCGATGAAGACAATAACAATATCTCTGCTACAGCATTGAAGACCACATTGAAATCCCATTGACTAACAAGACAATAAAATATGACAATCTTAAGACAACTTATGCAATATGTTAGTATCAAAACAGAGATTATGCATACAACCCAAGCACCCGATCATGCGCAATTTAAGATGATCAGAAAGAAAGAAGGATGCACAACCTCATTTCTGAATGCCAGACCAATCTGAGCTGCAGCAAAGGGGAGTTTATTTCCATTATAATAATAAAGGTCTTTGAAATTTACAAAAATGCCTTGCGCAGTTTCAGGTCGCATGTACCTGCAGTAGATTGGGAAGAAAAAAAAAACTACCGTAAATCTCAAAGACATAAAACAACAAAAAATACAAAACCAAAAGCTACAATAACATTCTAAACAAGAGCTTAAAGTCTGCTGCACCATTGGCATGACAGCACGACATCGATCAATGTTACTCACCCAGGGAGCAAACCAGATGGGCCTATAGACGTTTGAAACATCAAGTTGAACGGATAGGGATCTGAGAGAGGGTTTTTGGTTTCAGGAGCTGTGATGCCATATTCTTTTATCTTGGCACCCAGTTGATCAGCAGAGAGATCATCCAAAGTTGCAAGTACATGCTTTAGTTCCGCAGCCTTCTCTGCACTAATGCTCAAATCTTTTTGGAGCTTCTCATTACAAAAATCTTTGAGCAGATGGTCTGCTCGATAGCAAGTCCCAGTTTTCTCATCTTTCACCATAAGGTCAGTAAACTTGTCCACGTGACCTGACGCCTTAAGGACGGTTTCCAGAGTGACGCAAGAGCAGTCAACCTCCAACATTTCCTCCTCGCGAACAAAATGCTAACAATAGAAGTACAAACAGCATTAATTACATCGGCCTAATCTTTGCACGATCCTGCATCCAGGCATTTTCTACTATGGCTCAATAAGGACATGCAAAAAGCCAAGATAACAACGCTTATCCACAGCACTGGATGTTGTAAACAGCCCTTGTACCAACATAAATTGAAACGTCCACTTTGATGTCTCCGGGAAACGATCTCTATCGAACACATTAGACTCCCAAATCCAAACACGGCCGAGAAGAGAAAAACAAAAACCTCAACACCAGTTCACAAGGACAAACTATACAAGCTAAAGCATCTCCAATTCGACTCATATCCATGACCAACCTGACGCCAGAAGGCCAACACGTTCGACTTGACATCGCAGCCGGGCGGGCCGTAGTCGTAGAGCCCGGCGACGCCCCCGTAAATCTTGAACGAGGGAATGTAGAACAGGCGGCGCTCGAGCGTGTTGGCGACGAGCCGACGGAACGCCTCCCTGGTTAGGGCGCCGTCGCCAGAGACGGCGGCTTCAAGCTGCTTCTCGATGCCGGCCTTGTCGATCTTGAGGCGGTTGAGCTCCGCGATGGCGGCGTCGATCTCAGGCTTCGGCGCCTTGCCGGCCTTGAGGGCGCGGACGGCGTTGCCCTGGGCGTCGACGGCGGCCTGCCTGTCGGCGAGGGCCTTGCGGAGCGAGTCGTCGTCGGCGGCACGGTCCATCGCGGGGGAGGAAGTCCGGGAACGAGGAGGGAGAGAGAAGAGGCGAGAGGTGGAGAAGAGAGAGGCGAGGGGAGTAGATGAGGCGAATCTGGTGACGAGCGAAGAAGAAAATGATGGTAGTGGTGGTGGCATGCGAGTTTCCCCCCTCCGCGATTGGTGAGGGAAAATAAATATCTGCTGTTAGGGTTTTGGAAAGATGAGTGGGGACTGGGAGTAAGTTTTTTTTTTTTTTTGGAGTCTCGTGATTTTTATTGGAAATTATGGCGATTTTTCATAGACGGATTGGACCGTTAGTTAAATTAAGGACAATTATACGCTCTTGTGTTTAGATTGGCGACGGGTGCGCTTGAAATCAGTCGTGTCATTGAATGCTGTCACATATTAATAACTCACTCATAATCGTATAATTTGTAACAATAATTTTTCAAGAAGTCATAAATTTATTCTACAAAGTCCATTCAACTTTAAATTTTTACGACCAATTTAATTATAAACATTTTGATAATTTCTCGACGTAATCTTGATCAAAATTGATTGGAATTGTGACATGTACACCAAACCCTAGTGATTGATTTTTATAATTTTTTTAGTGTATTCAATCTTTTTCCCATTCATTTTTTCCTATTTCCCTCTTTCGGGCATTGGGGACCTCCAAGGCCGACGTGGCAAGGGTGATGGGCGGCAAGGGGATCATTGCCCTTGCCTTGGCGGGTTGAGGCATTGGCTACTAGCATAGGGAAATAAAAATATAAAAATGAAAGAAAATAAAAAATTCGTATAATTGAAAAAGAATCGCAAAAATCATCTGCTTTAGCATTGGCAGTGCATCATAGGCTACTCGACGTTGACTGAATTACCGGTTTTTTTTTTATTATATCAAAATTAGTAGGAATGACTTTACTGGAAGATCATCAAAAGTTTAGGGCTAAACTGATTAGACTAAAATTTTTAAGGCAAAATTAGTCGCCATATAATAGATTTAAGAAATTTTTTGGATAAATTGTTCATAAATTATTTGTTATACTAACATCTGACCGGGTAAAAATTTAAAAATTACATAACCTTAATTTATATACATACACTATAACAATCATCTTTAGATATTACTTTTGAGTTTGTCATTTACGGTTGTCGGTTACTTAAAGAGAGGCAACAATATGTTTCGATGCCACGACCGACAATACGGTATAATCGACATTGTCCCGCACAAACCAGACATCAGAAATAGTCACGGCGAATGACTTAAATATAAAGACGTGGGGAATCATGCAAAGTTTTTTCAACTCTAGAATTCTATCAATTGCGAGCTCGAGACCTATTTGGACCTTTTCGAAATCTCCAACTATTAATTTGACTAAGATGTAACCTTAAATTCTCAGTTGATGACCAAATTCTCTGAGCCTTTTTCCACAATTGTCGAGACAAAATTAGAATCACCAGTCCAAATTTTGACTGACGATCATGTGCGGAAGTAAACAAGTCTGAAAAGTCAAGAATGCCGTGGAAAAATAGGTTGATTGAAAAAATTACCAAAAAATTCATAAACTTATTGAAATTGTGCCAATTTAGTTCTAAACCCGATTCAATCCTAAATCTTTTGCAGATACCGGCCGGCAACTCAATATTTTAATTTTTGTTGAAAATTTTACTATTTTTTATGTCTTTTTTTTCCTTTTCTTTTTGCCCCTTTTCCTCACCCCACCCCACCCCACCCCACCCCACCTCACCTCACCTCACCTCCACCAGCTGCTGTAATCCGGAGATCGGCTATAGGCCGACTAGCCTTGCCACGGCGGGGGTCGACATCGCCATTGCCGGTCGCACCCATCCATGCCTGAGCAAGGCTTGACCTCAACTAATGTCGCTGCCGACAATAACAGTCTTCCAAAGTCGCTGCTGCATTCAGTGCTACTACCTTAACCATCATCCATAGCATCACGAACACAAATAGTTCGGCCCATCTCTCCAAGGTCCAAGAACCCAACCAACTTTTATCAGGGGCACGGTCAAGCGGGAAAGAGAAAAGTGTGCTCAGGTTTCGCGACTGATCGATGACAAGCGTTTGGCAAAGTAAAACACCGCGGAATAATTCCACGTGTTTTGGATAGAATATTAAGACAATATCCATGAAGATTTAGCGATAGAAAATCAAGCGAAGAAGAGACTAACGCAAATCTACAACTTCTTGTTTGTTTCATCTGCGTGTTGTAACACCAAAAAAAAAAAAAAGAAAAAAAAAAAGAAAAAAGACATCAACAGCATGTTTAGCCAGCAAAATACGTACCAAAACTATACAATTGATTGGCTACCTCCGATATCCCACCAAAAAAATGTGACTAATTATATGATTTGTTCGATTCTAACTGATGTAAAGTTAACTAAACAATGATTTCAGTAACTCAACTACTCTCTCTAATAATGTCCACAAAAACGAGGAAGTAAATTTCTTTCCATTGCGTTTAGCTTATGCAGATGTTGTGCCCGTCGATCAACTCCTTCACAACCGAGGCCGCTTCCCACGCGCTTACTTGAACTTGATCTCTGCTGTCCCTCTCTCGGATGGTCACATCAACTTGGGAATCGACGGTGATTGCAAAGGGCACGCCAACCTCGTCGGTTCTTGCATATTTCTTCCCTATGGTGTTGCCTGTAAACATAGGCAATGTAACTTCGGTGCATTCACCAAGGATGAGAAAGTAAATCTCAACCCAAATATACATATCTCCATAACACAAAACAAGTTCTAATATATGATATTTGTGAATCATTCAGATTTGCAAACCTGACATGCACACCTTGGCAAATTCCACAAATCATAGCTGTGATATCTGCATTTACCTTGGCAAATTCCACAAGATATATGGCTTCATGTAAATATATACAAAAGTCTTCGTTTACATCTATGGACCTGAATTCTTTATTGAATGAGTACCTGTGACGTCAATCTTGTGCGAAATGCCAGCAGCAGTCAGTGATTTGCTAATTCGTCGGGCAACTGACTCGTATTCCGGCTTCTGTACCAAAGGGAAAACTGTACATTTGATAGGTGCTACAAGTGGATGGAAGCGGAACACCTTTAGTTTTTTGTCCCCCGTTTCGCTTGGCCTTGTATAGTAAGAATGCTCGTAAAGGCAGTACATTATGCGTCCAATGCCAAAAGACGGTTCGATAACAGACGGTGTAAAAACCCTGTGATGTTCCCTTGTCCAATGCCATAAGAATGCTCGTAAAGGCAGCATATTGGCGAATCTTCCGCAATGGGCAAAAGCAACAGAGCAATGACGCGTGGAGGTAGAAGGCCCACGGGTCGTGACTTCTTTTCTGGGAGAAGAAGCTACGACGTTATTTGCGGAATTGTTCACCAATAGTAAGACTCACTGTGGGAACAACGTGGGCTAGAGATTGCTCTATATGTACTTATTATGCAGTTGCACATTTCCTTTATGTACTTTTCATGAGAGCCATTAAAATTAGTTTGGGATAAATGTGTATGGAGATATGAGTTTGGAGTTTTTTGTGAGACGAAAATTGATTTTCGATAAACATAGCCTGAGGTACCAGCTTGTCATTGTTTTAAAATGAGGAAGATTCGGATTGCATATTCAGCGTCATGTTTGTACCAATACAAAGCACTTTTTGAAAGTTGGGCAAGTTTCTCCAGCTCTCCACTGTTCTGTTACACACGTCAAACATAATCAATAATGGCTGCAGCGAAAATAAGGCGCGAAAGAAATTGGCTTGCTGGGAAGGGGCTAGCTTTACCTGCTGAACTAGCTGCTATTCGCTTTGTCGAGGCCATCGTCGTTGAGAGACCCTCCAAGATCGCTTGAAGTGCAAGATGCTACAGAATCCCCAAAATCCCACTGTAAAACCAGGTCCGAGTTCTGCATAGAACCAATTTTGGATATCCAAATCGCCTTCGCTAGGCTTATCTCCACTCGAAGTACTACTGCCAGTACAGACCGGTTCGTCTCCTGGACAAATCTTCGAAAGAGGATCTCCACAGAGTCCGTCGTTGGCGCGATAAACAGATTCTACGCAGATGGTTGCCGGAAAGGTATATGGCTAGAAAGTCCATGCCGGATATGCCCGAAGGGATGGCACCCGATAGTTTGTTTTCGGAAAGATCAAGAGATTCCAAATTTTTCAGGTCACTAATATTTGGCGGGATGTGTCGACTCAAATTATTCTGAGAGAGGTTCAGATTTTGAAGTTCGAGAAGCCTAGTGAACTTTTCTGGTATCTGCCCATCCAGCATATTTGCAGAAAGGTCGATCGAGAAGAAGTATGTAAGGTCATTTCCATATATTTGGTCGATTCCCTTTGTGCTAACCATGACATCGAGACCGATAATCATCGGCCAACCCTCATGATGACGCACGTTATCAACCGTAGACAAGAAGCCGCCAAAACAACTAGGAATGGGTCCAGTAATGTTATTTCGCGCTAGGCTCAAGACATGGATATAGCTAAGCTGGCAAAGTTGTGGAGGAATGCCTCCAACTAAGTGATTTTTCTCTAAATTGGGCACTGCCAATGATTGGGAATCTTTCCCAAATGGAGGTAACCTAACTTTGAATTGATTGTCGCTGAGATCAAGGATCCTCATGTACTGTAGATTTGACTGGGATTACTCCACTAAAGCCATTCTTTTGTAGGCTAAGCACAAATAATTGCTGAAGATGGTAGAAAGATTTTGGAATCCGACCATTTAACTTGTTATCCCCCAAAAAAATGCTTTCCAACTTTTGTGTTTTCCAACATCGAGGAAGCCTCCCAGACGGTTGATTCTTCGAGAGATTAACTTCGTCCAGCTGCTTCAACTTACACAGAGAACTCGGAATTTCAATATTTTCAACCGAGGCATCTTGGGGGATTTGGCCTCTAATCACGTTGATTGAGATACCCAAAAAGCCAATGTTAGAGGAAATAGTGTAGAGCCAATCAGGAAAGTCGCCTGACATGCTCGTGTTTGACATCATCAAACCGGTAAGGTTCCTTTGCCTTCGAAGCCATCTTGGCGATCCCACTTTGCAATCTGACAAGTATATCTCACGAGGTTGGAACGGTGGAACCCAGGTAAAGCTCACATTTAGTATGAGTTGATTATGGGAAATTGTTGATACTTAAATTTTAATTTCAGAAATTTACTCATTGTAGTACAAAATGAGAGTTAATCTAAATTCTCGCAAAAAATAAATCATCATGCATTGCATATTTAATTTCAGTCATTTGCATTTAGGTGAGTCAATTGAGATTTATTATGCTAGTTGGTCCTATCTTCAAGCTTACTCTAGTCCAATAAAGTTTAATTATTTAATTAAGATTTGCGATTAAAGGAATTAAGCCTGAGATGTCGTCATAAGCCCATAAAGGCTTCAGAAGATTCGGCCGGCCCTTCCCTAATATCCACATGGCCGAATATTGTATTTGCAAGGGGATAAAGTTCTTCAGTTTTCGGAATTAATTAAGAGTTTAATTTAACTCGAGTTTTAGCGGATGCGGAAACTTGAAATCCAATGGCTTGAAGATAATCCTACTCTAGCTAGGATCAACAATCCGACTGTCTCGATTAATTCCAACTCCTACTAGGATTTGTGAACCATGACTCTATATAAACGAGAGCATACTCATGAGGAGGGGGTCGGCCATTATTAATTCGCGGGAGAAACTGGAGAGACGAGGGGGCGAGTTTAAGGGTTTGATTGTTTCCCTCGTGGTCGAGACAATCCCCTTACTGAAACTCTCTCACATTCGACCTACCCTTGCATCATTGCTGTCCGCCACCATCGCCATCTCAAGCTGCGATTCGGCCTCGGATCCCTTACCGTCCAGCCAATGCCACCCGCATAGCCCGTTGGTTTTCTCTGCTTGTTTGCGCCGGTTTCGTCTGCCATCCGGCGTTGTTTTTCTCTGCTATTTGGGCCGGTTTTCCTTACTGTTTGCGCCAATTTTCCCCTGCTGGTTGTGCCGACTTTCCCCTGCCGATTGTGTGATTTCTCGCTGCTGTCCACTGCTATTCCAGTGCCCTTTTTTGCTGCTGTAGGGTGCCTCCTTCGCTGTTATTTGGCACTCAGATCCGATCACTATCTAGACGACATCTTTTGCTATCCATCGGTACAAGTGTTGGAATTACCAAAAAAAGGTATGCTCCTAAATCCTTGATTGCAGTTCGATTGGTAACTTGCATCTGTGTCTACTATCATATGTTGCCTTGTGATCGAAGTTGAAAAAATCGAACTGTTTTTGATCAAAAACCTAATGTTGGGATGTTATAGGCGTGGAGTTTTATTTTTTTAATCAAGTTGAATTTGATCCTGTATTGACTGAATTTCATGATTTTGGAAAATCGATGGGATTTACTTAGAACCAGGTCTTTGTTTTCAAGTGATGAATTGCCCGAACCATTTTTAGATCAAGTGAGACTCATCGAAAGGTTGAGAAATTTTTTATAAGAACCTGAAATTTCAGCACCGAACCTAGTTTGATTGTGGATTATCCTTGGTCCGAATTTTATTTTGTGTTTGGGTGATCGATCTTATCTTTAATTCATTCAATGACAATGACATCCTTTTACTAGAGATGTAGTTTAATAAGCTAAACTTCATCTAATCATTTGAGAATGCTTGAATTGGATAATATTTAACTTTTTGCTTTGAGAGCTTATCTTTAACATGTGAGTTAATTGAATGATTTATCTACATTGTCTTATCTTTCGTGGACGCTCATGTTAGGGATAAGTTTTGAACTCAATTGGATAACTGCCCAACTTTTTGAGAATTATATCATTAAAAGATAATCTCTCATTTTAAAATTGGACAAAGTTTTCTGATGAGTAAAGGTGAATCCCCAGTGCATATTTTCGGCCACCCTCCAAATTTTCAAATACTCAAGCTCAATTGACTCTCTTTATTTTATTTTCGTCATGATTGATTGTTTTGCTTTTTTTTTTTTTGTTAAAAAAATTGCACATTAATAAACAACCTTGTCCATAACACATGCTCCCCAATTGTGCCTTGCCCCTTCAAAAAACGTGGCAACATATGATTTCGATCTCGAAGTACCATCATGCCTGTACGTGCGAATTAGATATCAAATCCTCAATATTGAGAGCGAATTGCTAATTTCTAAATAGAATTTCAAGATTTACTCTATGTATATAGGAACGGCGGTTATTCTATAAAATATTAACTTGCTAACCCTAATTGGGGTATGTTGTGAATAAAATCGGATTTTTGGATTTAAAGGTGTCTTGTGGGAAAATATTGTTTGTTTTTTGTTCAAATTTTCTGTGTTTTCATGCTCGAATAAATTTCCAAAAAATCCCATGCTTTTTCTTAAGTTAGATTATGTTTCTTTTTACTTTAGGATAGCTTTTTATTCTACTTTTTCATAAATTCGAAAATAAAAAAAATACCAAAAGTGTCATTCACATTGCATATTTGCCACGTCATTATGCCATGTCATGCATATTTGCCACGTCATTTTACCCTGTCATGCATCTTTGCCATGTCATCTCACATGTCATATAGATAGATTGTATTAGTATTATATTTAATAAAAAAATCTCAAAAAATTCAAATCATCAAATTAAATATTTTTTTCATGAAAATTAGGTACTAAAAGAACGTTATTTTCCTAAATTAACGTAATCAAGTCCCGAACTCATTTTCTCTAATTAGTAGAGATAAAATAGTTATTCCACTATTTTATATAGGTTTCTAATCAATCTACCGTAAATGATTAGTCGCGGCTCCAATTGAACATTTTTTCATAAATAAACCTAAGTTGCGATTTGGTAAGACTTGAGAGGGTCTGAGTTAGTTTAGTAAATTTAATTGACCTAATAATACATTAGCCTAAATTTTTTAGGTCGCTATAGAAAATGTCTACCGTGGTCAAGCTTTTTAGATTTTCAAAGTGTAGTTCGCTTATAACTCCACACAATAAATTGTGATCAAAGTGGAGCTCCTTTAAATTCGATAGTTGCCCAATTCTCCTTGGAGTTGTCCCGCTCACTTTGTTATTGCTTAAATCCAACTTTCTTAGAGATGATAGCTCCCCCAAATTGGTAGGAATAGAACCAAAAATCGAGTTTCCCGAAAGATCAAGGTACTCTAATTCCTTGAAATGTCCAAATTGATTTGGTAGGTGTCGCGACCTAAAAATTGGGTTTCCAATCTTAGGTTAATGGATTACTAGATTAATTAATTAAAGTAACTAACCTGTCTGAACTCTCCCAAGCCCTACCAAATCGCAGCTTAAATTAATTAGAGTGATTTAGAATTTGGAGTGGCCACTAATCATTTTTGGTAGGTTGATTAGAAACCTAAATAAAACAGCGAGAGAAACATTTTACTTCTACGAACCAGATATTATGGGTTCAGGCACTTAATTACACCAGTTAATTAAAACTAATGCCTTTCGGTATCTTAATATCATGAGATATCCTAACTTGGAAACTTAGATTGAATCAATTCCATGAGATATGCTAAAGATATGCATGAAATTAATGACATAGCAAAATGACATCCTGAAGATTTTACCTACGGGTCTAAGCGATTCGAAGGAAATGACTGCATACTTCGATGAGTTTCCGGACCGTCGAGGTACCGTGTCTGTGAAAAAATGTACAGTTGTGTGGGTCGTGATGGTGGTAAAGACTGAAAATCGCATAGGTTTGAAGCCTGGTTCCGTAGGGTAGGAGATGTTACTACTAGTCCGTTGAGGTCCACGAAGGTGCCTCGCGGAGCCATTCTTAGTTGGTGTCATCCCACTCGAGATTCTGTAGAGGTCAAAGTGTCTGTAGTCGGCTCGAGGAACATATTGGAGAAGACCCCAACTCTAGAGGACACAGTGGAGGTGATAGAGATTGATGATTCGGAGAATGAGTTGGAGGATGCCGCGATGGATGATTCCGTGGATGTGCGTTTCGAGACTTTCTCGGACTACGAGCCTGATGAGGATGTCGAAGAGACTGACGATTCCAGTGGTTCAACCTAAGGGTTTCTTGATTTTACTTGGCTGCCTTTTGATGACCTCGTCAGTCTGTTTCTTTTTGGGGACTTCGATTTGGTTTGTCTTTTGATTAAGTTCTGATGCCCCGACCTATCAGTAAAACTAGCTCACCTGCACTTTTGTATGAACTCTTGATGTTATATGTATATATTTTATGTTCTCGCTATCCAGGTCTCAATTGGTTTATGTGCGGAGGTGTTTTTCATATTACGTTTCCGCATGCTCGTTTACATTACGCATATCTCGATAATCGATTCTTGGGACTTGAGATTATAGTGAAGGGAGTTGCGTGTTCGTGCTTTAGAGAGCGGGGCGTGACATCCCCGCTTGTTTGGTATCAGAGCAAGGTCAGCTCAATTCAAATTGATTGAGGATTAGAGTAATAAGGAAGAATGAATTGGGACTGATTGAGAAGCGAGGCCTTAGGAGACTCGTTAGAGTTAGGCACGAAATGCATGGTATATAACTTGGCGCATGTGATTGACATGTGGTTTTGACATGATTGCGGTGGTTTATAAAGATTGAGCTTCATGTTTAGCACTGAAAGTCATTCCTGAATTTTGACTTGTTGAGTAAACGTGTGTGGTTGGTTCTGATGAACCGCTAGAGTAAGTAGAACTGAAGTGTAGTTGTGACTTCTTGACTAATTCATCCTTGGAAAGGATGGTGTGGAAGATTATTTTGTTGTGATTGCTTCTTTTAAGATATAATTTAGTATTACTGGACTTAAATGGACGAGTAGGCTACTAATTCCGTGGTGGAATTATAGTGGTCCAGGTGTAGTAAGAGAACACAAGAATGAGCAATCCGCCCAGAAGGCCTAGAAGACCCAGGAGCGGAGCTTCTAGTTCGAGTGGCAGAAGACCCAAGGATGGACAAGTGCTGAGGGCACTCGAAAGGATCGGCAATCTCATAAACAGGTAGACCCAGAATAGGGATGCTACCATAGCTCAAGCGGTAGGAACTGCGATAGCTGCTGTTAACGCCAATAACGGTAATAATGGAGGTAACGAAAACAACGGCGACCATGACCAGGGCAATGAAGTAGATAATGCCTAGGAAGAAGTTGTCGTGGCTAGGCAAATGGGCCAACAGGTCGAACAATTTATTAAGTTGAAGCCAACCCAGTTCGATGGGACTAGAGACCCGGAATTGGCACCAAGGTGGATAGAGAAACTTGAGAAAGCTTTTGGAGTCTTAAGATGCACGGACGAGGAAAAGGTACTACTGGCGGTATATCAACTTGAAGGGACCGCTAATGACTGGTGGACTGCCACTAAGAATGGAGTTTTTCCAGAAAGAACGGCCATGACTTGGAATGCCTTTACTACAGTATTTAATGACAAGTATTTTTCTGAGAGAGGGCGCAAGAGAAGGCAGGTGGAATTTCTACAACTGCGTCAGAATCATATGACAGTAGACTAATACGAAGTTGAATTCTCCAGATTATCGAGGTATGCGATCAAATCAGTTGAGGACTCGCTAGAGCAGGCACAGAGATTTTGGGATAGGTTGAGGCCCGAGCTTCGTAGCCAGATAATAGCTCTGAACTTAAGAACATACAAGGAAATATATGAACGAGGGCAGATGATTGAGAGGGACCTGAAGGAGAGGAATGCCGTATATGGATCGCGGTTTAGTTCATTTAGAGATAACTACCAGGCTGGCAAAAGACCTATGATTGACAATAGACGTTTCGTCCCTCCAGTAAGAAAGAATATAGTGAAGCTGCCGAATCCAGCGAACTGAAACTGCCGCCTCTGTGGCAGGATGCATGATAACGGACCTTATCCGGCCAGAATCGAAGCATGCTTCAAGTGCGGTCAGATAGGCCATCAGATAAGGATTTGTCCCAATTAAGTTCTAATGAATAGACCTCAAGGGCAACGACCACAGGCAGGACCGTCAACTGCCACTCCCCAAAATGATCAAAACCGACCCCCGGCTTAGCGAAGGGTCTATGCTGTGGCGCGCGGGGACACGGAAGAAGCGCTTAGCGTGGTCACAGGTACGATTTATTTGTGTGACCAAGCTGCTTATGTCTTATTTGATCCTGGCGCATCGCACTCGTTTGTGTCTGCTCAATTTACTGATCTGATTAATATGGAGTTGAAACTGTTGAATGTGATACTGCATGTTACTGCCCCGTTGAAGGATAATGTGTCGGTTTCATTGAGCTGTGCTAACTGTAAAATAGTTATTGGTGGTAGTAAAGAGAGTATAGACTTGGCTGTGTTACCCATGTACGATTTTGATGTGATCATAGGAATGGATTGGTTGGGTAAACAAATGGCAGTAGTTGATTATGGTAGTAAGATAATCTGTTTTTATCTGGAAGGTCGCCCTAACTTTGAATTTGTAGAATGTCAACGAGAAACCTCGATTCCATTAGTCTCATCGTTGGAAGCGACAAAACTGATGACCGAAAGATGCAAGCTTACCTAGTCGCAGTTATGGATAAGACTGCCGTGGAACCTAAATTAGAAAATCTTCTAGTAGTGCGAGAATTTTCTGATGTATTTCCTCAAGAGTTACCGGTGTTACCGCCAGAGAGAGAAATTGAATTCGTGATCGAGTTGGCTCCTGGAATGGAACCGATCTTGAAGGCACTCTATAGGATGTCTTTATCGAAGTTGAAAGAGTTAAAGGTGCAAATACAAGAATTACCAGTTAAAAGATTTATTCGACCGAGTGCTTCACTGTAGGGAGCGCATGTGTTGTTTGTGAGAAAAAAGATGGGTCCTTGCGTTTATGTATTGACTATAAACAATTGAATCAAGTGACTGTAAAGAATAAATATCCACTGCCGAGGATTGATGACATATTTGATCAGCTATAGGGAGCTTCAGTATTCTATAAGATAGACCTGAGGACCGGATATCATCAATTGATAATTAAAAAAAAAAGACATACCTAAAACAGCTTTTAGGACAAGGTATGGTCATTACGAGTTTACCGTTATGCCTTTTGGATTGACCAATGCTCTAGCCACATTTATGAATTTAATGCACCGGGTGTTCAAGGAATTCTTGGATAGGTTTGTTATAGTCTTCATCGATGATATTCTAATTTACTCAAGGAGTAGCGAAAAACTCGAAAAGCATTTGAGGATTGTCTTGCAGACCTTGAGAGAGCACTCTCTGTACGCTAAGTTTAGCAAATGCGAGTTTTGGCTGAACAAAATGGCATTTCTTGGTTATGTGGTATCTGGAGAAGGAATCGCTGTGGACCCTATAAAGATTGAAGCCGTTATGAATTGGCCTAGACCTACTACGGTTACAGAGGTTCGAAGTTTTCTAGGATTGGCAGGGTATTACCGACGCTTTGTAGAGAAGTTTTCATCCATAGTCATTCCATTGACGAGGTTGACTAAGAAGGAAAGTAAGTTCTAGTGGACGGACAAATGTGAAAGTAGCTAGCTTAAGCATCAGTTAACGAACGCATCGGTATTGACGATTCCATCATGACCCGGAGGCTATGAGATATATAGCGACGCTTCGCTAAAAAGATTGGGTTGTGTGCTAATGCAACATGGAAGAGTGGTCGCCTACGCGTCATGACAACTAAGACCGCACGATATGTATTACCCCACTCATGATTTGGAATTGGCTGCCATTATCTTCGCCTTGAAGATATGGAGACATTATTTGTGTGGCGAGAAGTTTTAGATTTATACAGATCACCAGACCTTGAAGTATCTCTTTTCCCATAAAGAATTAAATATGAGACAACGCCAATGAATGGAGCTGCTTAAGGATTACGTTTGCGACATTTTATATCATCTTGGAAAAGCAAACAGAGTCGCGGATGCGCTCAGTCGAAAATCAAGTATCGCATGTTTGCTGGTTAAAGGATGGTCGTTATTCGAAGATTTAAGGGATTCTGAGTTCAAATTGGAAGTCTGTCAGCTATCCAGTTTGGTAGCAATCTTGAGAATAGAATTTGAGGTTCAAGAGAAGATAAAAGCCTTGCAGCCTACGGACCTAGAAATTCAGAAGATCCTAGAGATAGACACAACAAAAAAGAAATCAGAGTTCCAAGTGTTAGAGGATGGAATTTTGAAATTTCGAGGATGCCTATGCGTACTCAAGAACGAAGAACTCAAAGAAAAGATTTTATCGGAGGTTCACAGAAGTAATTATGGTATCCATGCAGGCAGCACGAAAACGTACCAGGACCTGCGTCAATATTACTGGTGGAACGTGATGAAGGTGGACGTGGCAAAATATGTAGCAAAGTGCTTGATGTGTCAGCAGGTAAAGGCACAACACTGTAAGCCTGGTGGATGTCGCGACCTAAAATTAAATCGAAAATACTATAGACTAATGGATTATCAGGTTAATTTTAACGACTAAACTAATACGAACTCTCAAACCCTACCAAATCGCAACTTAAATTAATTAGAAATAATTTAGAATTTGGAGTTTTCACTAATCATTTTTTATAGATTGATTAGAAACCTAAGTAAAACAGCGAGAGAACCATTTTACTTCTACAAATCAGAGATTGTGGATTCGAGGATTTGATTACACTAGTTAATTAAAACTAATGCCCTTTCGGTACCTTAATTTCATATAAGATGTCTTAAATTGAAGACTCGGATTGAATCAATTTGAAACTCAAATAATGTGTTTCTCTTTTTTGGAGGTTTTCGCTTTTTATAATACAATACATGAATGACATACTATATGATGGATGAATATAAACTCCCGAAATATGGTGACATGAGATGCATAAATGAGCATATTTTTTTTTTTATCTTTTTCTTTTTAATTTTTCAGCCATGCATAAAATAGCTCTTAAAGATATGCTAGGGAGTTTCAAAAATATGAAATATATGAGGGGCTATTCGAAAAATCTAATATGCGAGCTATGCAATAGATAATACATGAACAAAGATATGTTATCCTAAACTATATGAAATATGCAAGATGACAAGATATGCATGGATGTAATTTTCGCTCTTTTCCCTTTTAAATTTTCGGCCAAACTAGGGTAGGTGCGACATAAGGTCCTATTCACAAAAGATCGTGTCTTTAAAATTAGGAAGGATCATCTCTTGAAGTTTTCAAATTATATTAGATAATCTTCCAAATTTTAAAGATATGTTCCAAATTTTAAAATTAAGATATGCCAAGAATCCGAAAATAAACAAAATATCTCAAGACTCATTCAGAAATTTTGAACATGCAAGATTAGGCGACAAACTTTCTTGCGAATGTGATCTGAAAATAAGCACAATATCCATGGATATTAAAATTGAGGTCCAGACCATTTCAAACTCAAATCACAATACATGCCGAAAATATTCAATGTAAGAGATCTCAATATTCCACGGGTTGATTTTATAATCCAGATCTCGAACCTGGTAATTACCACATATGAACCAGCCTATCCGAAAATCAATGTCATCAATCAACATTCTCAGAGCATCATGAAATAAGAATATTACCTGGGTTGAAGTTAAACCAAAATTGTGAACCCCAAGTAAGCTACTTGGACCAATCAGTGAGGAAAAACGTGCAAGCCCAGGACGGAAAAAACAAATTTGCGGCAGCCGAATTGCACCTTTGACAGCGCCAAATACGCGAGAAGCTATCATCAAAAGTTGCGACGACTAGCTTCAAAGGACGAGCAAATAAATCCTGCACTAATTAGTGATAAAAATCGCAAAAAAACGAGGCCGTTTATATATATATATATATATATATATATATATTACTGCTGTTCGGGTCTCGAAACAGCCTCAATATATATATATACGTGGACCGCATCTGGATCAATCCTCAAACTGGAACATGAACTGGCTTTGGTGACGTCTCGAAAATATGCCCGGACAGCAGCGAAACTCGACTAAGCAGCAACACAATCTCGTCGGGACAGTAACTTGAGCGTCGATGGATCAAGGCGGGTTGGTGGATAGTCAGGCGGTGGTGTCAATGACTGATGTCGGCGACGATGGCGGCTACTGGACAACTGTATTGGGTCCTCCAAAGTTAAAACGAATCCGCTAGAGTCCTTGAACATTGGCTATTCTGTTTTGTTGATTACTGGGGACCCTTCACGTGCACATGGAGAGAAGTGTCACTCAAGTGGATACCCTTCAATATGTGTAAAAATCGATCCCAGGAAAGTCCTCCAAGTGGCACTCTTCAGAAACCTTTGACTGAATATCTTTGACATTGATTAGCAGAATAATCGAAAAGCAATGGAACCCACCTCTTGGACTCGTGGTTCTCAAACTTCAGTAGTAATGAAGTGTTGATCGAAGGGATCACGAGATCAGCAGATGGAACCAACACTGGGGTATGTAGGGAAAGGTCACCAGTCGGAGGAACAAAGCAATGAAAGTGAATAAGATTGTACCTTTTGGCTTGGACATTCCAGGACAAATACTACCGCTCGGACAATAATCTTTATTTTGACAGGACCCCTTCCAAGCTTTCTAATCTATTCGAAGATGCATTGCCGATGGATCATGGCGCTCCGATGGTCTGGCTCGCCGGACTGAGTCGCAACGTAATGTATTGTTTGGAACCATAGATAGTCGGCGGGAGCTTCGGATCTGAGCAGTGGCTTCTGAAAAAGACTACGGTGATGGATCAAATGTGAGGGTGCAAAAAGGACTCCACCGCATGGGCGAGGTGCGATCACGCAGGAAAAGTTAGGCCATCCCACGTCTCTCTCTCCACCTCTTCTCTTCGGCCGTATATTCTAATTGCATGGTCTCCCCCTCAAACGTCTGACCTAGACCTCTTTATATTGGAATAGCTTAGGGTTTTTTTTTTTTAGTTCATGGCCTTTAGTCTCAGGTTTGACAACGTCATGGGTTCTGATGAATCCAGAGCCATTCCACGAATTAAATCTTAATTTACCGAATTTGATTCAATTAAGCCCAAATGTCTCGTAAATTTTGGCCATTTAAAGAATAACAAGCTCAATAAAGAATGAACTCAATTCAACCCACAAAAATAAATCGGCACGCTCTTCTCATGTCTAGGTCGAAATTTGTGTTGTGGATTCTGGTCTGCCGTTCGTCACTTTAGGCTCGTTCCAACAATGCCGGTCCAAATGAATGCTAATGCAATGCGAGAACAAGAAATAAATATGAAAAATAATTTAATGACGATTTTAATGATTTTTTTTTGCTAGAACTAAAAGATTAACTCTAATTTTTCATGCCAAAAAGACTAAAAAAGTTAGTTAAAATTTAGGTGTCAACAGTGGATTACTCCAATCTTTGGAGATTTTTGAATGGAAATGGGAACACGTGACTGAATTTTGTGATGGGATTGCCAAGGAGCCAAAGAGGTCACGATTCTATATGGGTAGTCGCGGACAGATTGACCAACTCTGCGCATTTCATTCTGGTGCAAAAGGATTTCGCAAAGGACAAGTATGCCGATTTATATATGCGTCAGATTGTGAGGCTACATGGGGTACCAGTAATGATTACATCGGACAGATATCCCAAATTTACGGCGGACTTCTGAAAGAGTCTTCAAGATACCATGGAACTCGACTACAGTTCAGTACGACGTGTCATCCACAAACGGGCGGACAATCGGAGAGGACGATTCAGATGCTCGAGGATATGTTACGAGCGTATGTTATAGACTTCAAAGGTGGATGGGAGGATCAATTGCATTTGGTAGAGTTCGCGTATAACAATAGTTATCAACAGAGCATTCAAATGTCACCTTTTGAGGCACTGTATGGAAGAGCTTGCAGAACGCTGATTTGCTGGGACGAAGTTAGAGAAAAAAGTATTATGGAACCAGAGTTGGTAGAACAATCGGCGGAGGCCGTGAAAATAATACGAGATAGGCTGAAGACGGCACATAGTCGTCAGAAAAATTATGCGGACAAACGACGCAAACCTCTAGAGTTTCAAGTAAGTGATCATGTTTTCCTTAAGGTATCACCGATACGAGGACTATCTCGGTTTGGAAAGAAAGGAAAGTTGAGTCCAAGATATGTAGGTCTTTTTGAGATTTTGGAACGAATTGGGACCTTGGCCTACAAGCTTACCTTACCGCCTAATTTATCTCAAATACACAACGTTTTCAATGTGTCAATGTTGATGAAGTATAAGCCAGACCCGACGCATGTGCTGGATTATGAAACTAATGAAGTGGACGATAGAGTATCCTATATGGAAAAGCCAATCAGGATCGAGGATCAAAAGGAACAAGTTTTGAGGAACAAGACGATTTCATTGGTCAAAGTACTATGGGAGCATCATGGAACCGAAGGCGCTACGTGGGAAAGCGAGGAAACGATGAGGCGTCAATACCCCCATTTGTTTGAATAGCTGGGTTTATTGTAAATTTCAAGGACAAAATTTTTGTAAGAAGGGAAGAGTTGTAACATTCTGATTTTTTCTGTCGTTTCGAGACTTATCAATGAGAATGTGTCTAACGATGTATTTCAGTCGTATCTCACTCGGACCTGATCAATCTCAAGTTAACTGACCAAAAGGGAAAGACTAACGCTTGACAAGGTACGTAGACCTAGAGAACTCAAATAAGAAATGACAATTTGACCATAAGAATTGCCGAGAGAGTATTTAGAACCATTAAAGGCCGATCTAAGAACGATTAATAAATGCATTGCTAGGATTATACGATTAGAGCACGGGTGATGCCGCTTAACCAATGTATAATTTGCGAAATTTTTCTAAATCGAACGATGACGATCGAGACCATCGGAACTAGTAATAGACCCTCGCAATTACATGACAACCAAAGTCGTCATAAACTGACGAGCCCTAAGTGTGATGAGAATCACATAGTCGATATGCGTAACGTCTGCAAAAGCCACCCGTCAGTTCGAGATAGTCTGAAATTACATTTGATAGAGAAAAAGCCCAGAGACAAGTCTCGAAATTGGAAAATGAAAAATCAAGAATTTCAACATTATAATTGGGTTGGACATTGCCTCATCGAAGAAAATTTGAATCGAAAAAACGACGTTCCGGACGACGAGGGTGAAATTACCATTTTGCCCCTCAAGCCTTGTCCTTGTCTTCATAATTGGGTGAGGGCATTCTGGTCATTGACCATACCCCTTGGCTGCCGAAAATTATGAGAAGTTATGGCCATTGGATCATCTAATTGATTGACAAAAGGGACAAGTGTCAATGGATGGCTTGGTGGCATTAATCATACAACTTTTTACCTACCATTCTAAGAGTTTGACCAAGCTACTCTTCTTCTTCTTCTTCACGCCGAGAGCCCAACCAGCCGCTGCCACCTCCTTCGCCGCCGTCGACCGCCACATCCAGCCACCGTCTAACCTCGCGCCGGCCACCAACCTCAAGCCCCACCTCTTGCCGACTAGCTCCAAGTAGAATCACTGCATTTGGCCACATGAGAGCTCCAGCCAGCCAATCTCCTGGAAGTCGACGGATTTCGTCGCAGTAGGAGGTAAGTCGTCGTTTGACCTCCATAGGTCCTCAATTTGTCTCAAACATCTGGCCAATTGTTATAGACATGTAGGACACTTGCTTATTAAGCTTTGGTGAAAACTTTGGCTAATTTTGATGGAGTTTTAATGCCAAAATGATGTTGTGTTTGAAGGGCAGAACTGACCGACGATAAGACTTGAAGGAATTGGCTTTGTTCGTGGACTTTCCGACGTCGCCTTACCACCAAATTTTCAGTGAGGCTCTTTAACACCTAGAACTTTATGTTAGCAAGTAGTTTAGGTGATAAATTATGGTTTAAGTTTGATTTATGGACCAATTAACGGAATTGAGCACATAACCGAAAATACCCTGTTTCGATTCTGTGTAAACCGAGCCTTAGGGGGCTGTTTAGGGGTGTCGCCAAGCTCTAAATTCATCGTTAAGACGTACTAAAATTTCAATTGATATGTTATTAAGGTTTACGCTTCGTGGTTCGAAGATTGGACGAGGAAAATTGACAAATTGGTCGGACCCCTCTAGGATTGTACGCTGCCCTGTTTTTGGGATTATTGGACCGAACACTTGAAGTACTTGGAAGGGAAATTTTGTTGAATTGAGCTCAAGGTAAGGAGTCCCTAAACCTTGGCTAGGCAGATAGGCCTCGACTAGATGAATTGATTGTGAATTTGGTGAATTTTCGTGAGATTATTGTGTGATTGTCCAATGTTCGTCGTTGTGAATTGATGAATGCTTGAATGCTTGTTAAATGCATATGCCATGAGTTGATTGCCACATTTGAGTGATGAATTTGATTGTCTCGCATGCCGTAGACATCTAGCTTGTTGCATGGGCTTGTACTCGATCATAAAATCTTGAATTGAAATGAAATTTGGCATGCTTGGAAAAATCGTGGTACCCTGATGCGTCGAGATGCAGGGTTGTGATGGCCAGTACCTTGATGCATTGAGACGCGAGGTTGTGAGAATTAATGTCCTGATGCGTTGAGACGCGGGACAAGATTGATTATGTGTCGACACAGGCTTGGAATGACATTTGAAAACCTAATGCGTTTAACGCGGGTTTGTCAATTTGATGGTCTGAGGCGTGATGACACAGACCGAGCCTAAGGTGTTTTATACGCGAGTGTGAATCATGAGGAAGTTCTGAAAGGTGGAATGTATGGTTTGATTTTTTATTCCATGCCTGACTTGATTGATAAGTTATGATGACATGACTGCTTGATTGTCAATCGTTTGTATCCGTATGGCATTTTTATGACTGATGAGTACCTTATATCGTTGAGGGCATGTTTTTGTTCATTATTTGTATTCATCTAGGTGTATTGTCAGCCTGACATAAGGTTAGGACTTATCTTACTAAGACGTTGATCTCACCCCGTCGTGGGACCTTACTTCTTCAGACCCAAAACCCTGAAGATGTTACCTATGCATCTAGGTGATCCGAAGGAAATAACCGCCTACTTCGATGAGTTTTCGGATGGTCGGGGTACCGTGTATGTGAGAAAATGTACAGTTGTATGGGTCGACGAGGGTGTAAAGACTGGAAACCGCATAGGTTTGATGCCTAGTTCCATAGGGTAGGGGATATTACTACTGGTCCGTTGAGGTCCACAGAGGTGCCTCGCGGAACCATTCCTAGTTGGTGTCATTCCACTCAGGATTCTGTAGAGGTCGAATTGTCTGTAGCCGGCTCGAGGAACATACGGGAGAAGATCCCAACTCTGGAGGACACAGTGGAGGTGATAGAGATTGATGCTTCGGAGGAAGAGTTGGAGGATGTCGCGATGGATGATTCCGTGGATGTCCGTTCCGAGACTTTCTCGGACTACGAGCCTGATGAGGATGCTGAAGAGACTGACGATTCCATTGGTTCGACCTAAGGGTTTCCTACTTTTACTTGGCTGCCTTTTGATGACCTAGTCGGTCTGTTTCTTTTTGGGGACTTCGATTTGGTTTGACTTTTGATTAAGTCCCGATGCCCCGACCTATCAGCAGGACTAGCTCACCTGCACTTTTGTATGAACTCTTGATGTTATAAGTATATATTTTATGTTCTGAATATCCAGGTGCCCATTGGTTTATGTACGAATGTGTTTTTCATATTACGTTTCCGCATGCTCGTTTACATTACGCATCTCTCGATAAGTGATTCTTGAGACTCGAGAATACAGTGAAGGGAGTTGCGCGTTCGTGCTTTAGGGCGCGGGGCGTGACAGGTTGACTGCATCATACATGTTCATTCTCTTGAAAATTGATGATATGCATAAAATCAATGCAAATGCAACATCATATGCCAGAAAAATTTGATCACCAATTGCTTGCATTTAAAAACTTCATTGTGAAATTTGTCAATAAGGAAACCTATACGATCCTCTTTGAAAAGACTTTTTAAAGACCCGACCATCAATGCGGGCACGAGAATCACTCAGAGTTGTCTTCATCACACTTGACAAGGGTCCGGGTAGTCTTGCAATCATTATGACAAGACCAATCCATGAGGTCTTTTGAAGGACTATAATTCAGACTTGGTCAAAGTCTATTCAAGGGGGACTCACCTGAGTTATTAGGCTATGAAATGAAATGAAATCTTCATTAGTTGCACCGGGTTTACAAGTCAGGAACCCCGCGAAATGAGATAAAATGATTGTCGTGAACCGATCTCTATCTCAAGATTCGGCGGGTTAATGGACCGTAACGTCTGGTCGGACGTGGGCCTCTCCCAAGGCCCGTTACCTTAGTCACAACGGAAGTATACGTAGTCGACCTTCAGTGCGGTCTGGTGACATGTGATACGCGTACATGCCAAGGAGTTGCCACCAATCGTTTCATGGAAGGTATGATTGAAAACCCTATCGAATAGTTGGGAGCATTCTACTCGATTCTGGGGAAACTGGAGAAATGGGATCGGGGACTTTGTTACACCAACTATCAGAGTTGACGCCATTTCGACACCTAATTTGAATTATTTATCTAACCCTAAGATTTCATGCAGATGAGTGAGGTGCGAACCCTAAATCTATGAGTTCATGTAGATATGAATGACTATCCTAGCCAACACAATCAATAAAGTGAGTGCACAACTCAAGGATCCAAAACATGCGGATAAATCACATGAATATAGCGTGGCATCCCTAGTAGAGCCATATTAGCCTAGAGAAACGTCATTCAAGGCTCAGGAGTGTTTTTGACATGATTTACTCTTGAGGGACAAAATCGTAGTTTTAAAGAGTTTTGGGACAATTTGCCCTAAAAGGAAAAATTTGTCATTTCAGATGAAATGTAAAGTCAAAAAGTGGTGGAAATAGGATTGGTCACCAAACTAATTCATTTCCTATTTTTCGGGAATTTCTAGAATTTTTCGGGAATTTTAAAAGCGAATTACCCTTTTGAGGGTAAAATCGTCATTTTAGAAAGTGATGAGAAGTAAAAATTCCAAACAGAATAATGAGTTCACAACCAGACCCAAATCCTAAGTTTGAGCAATTTTCACGACTCAATCGAAATAAAAAAGATGATTTACCTTTTGAGAGGTAAAATCGTCATCTTCAGAAAAAGGACGAGATTCGAAAACCCAAGCAGAAGAATTGATCACCAACTGACCCTAATTCTTGTCTTGGCATTCTCGACCTATCTCATATACAATACAGAGGCAGTCTACCCCTAAAGGATAATATCGTCAATTTATAGTAGAAAGGATAAGAAATCTCAAAAATAGAATTGACCAGTTGTATGTGGTCATTCCTCATTTTTTTTGGAATTTTTAGAATATCTAGGAATTTTGAATAATTTTTCTACATTTTTTTAGGATTTTCTAGAATTTTTTTGATTTTTTTGACTTTTAAAAAAATTGAATTTTTTTTATTAAAATATGATTCGACCCGGGTTGACCCAACCCACTCGGATTGGATAACCCTGCGCAAACCCGGACCCTCGAGGGAAACCGAGTCGTTTTAGGTTTTTCTATTTTTTTTTCAAACTTAATTCGATAGTTCCTATTGAACCACATGGCTACTCCACGGTCTCAGGATCAGCTGACTCAAGCTTACGACTCAGATCAAAAGCCGACTACTCCTTGATCGTCAGATCTGATTATTTAAACCCTACGGCCACGATTAAAAGCCAAGACTCAATCTGGTCCATCCATTCTTACTAACCTAAACGACGCCGCTCGACCTTTAACCTAAACGACACCGTTTCAGTTTGTTTTGATTTTTTTATTTTAAAAATTATTTTTGAATATTCCTAATTTCTAATCGGACGGCCACTAAAAATAGGACTCGATTAATCTAGGCCGTCCGATTTAAACTAACTCGGCTTAACAGACTAACGGTGGAGCTGACTCGACATCCACGTGGACCAATCACATTCTACCACCTAAGCTGCCGACTCGTTGACTCGCCACATCAGCTTCATCTTCAACCGCCCGACTGTAACTAAACGAACGGTCGAGACTTCTCCGACGCTGATGAACAACCAAACCTATGCCGATTAACACGAAATCGGTGCTATTCAACTCGTATTAATCTCTAGTTTAACATATCTGAGAATCATAGCATTTCATCCATTGAATCACGTGCATCATGCAAAATGCCGAGTACGGCCATGGAAGTTCAATCAAGCAACAGATAGCATATCGAGCTAATTCCTTTACACAATCGCATCTATATGAGTTCAGAACACTTATCTACAGGTTCAATTGACCTGATTTAGGCTAGCTTGAGTTAGGGAATCTTCGACAGGGTCGGCAATGGTGACGCGGTTCAAAAGCAAAGTTCAACTCGATTTCAAAGCAATCAAAACATAGAGCAGTGCTTAGTGATGTCACAGATACAAAATGCACGCATCAATTATACGAATTGAAGCCATAATGATGTTTCGCCATTGAAGGTCATGAATCCAACTCAAAGGTTGACTTACCGTTTTTCGAGATCAAAGGTGGCGCGAGCTGGTGCGATTGACTTCACAGAGCTCCAGCAAGCTTCTCAAAGTGGAATTGTGGCTCGGTTTGGCCTGAATCGCCACCACCGATCACTCACAGTCCTAACTCAAGCTCTCGGCGATAGGGGTCGGAGAGCGAGTTCTCTCCCTTGTTTGCTCTCTCTCAATTCTGTTCTCCTTTCCCAAGCGAATGAACTAACTTTTTTCTTCTAGAAAGCCTCCGAAGGCTATATATAATTTTCAGTTTTGGCGTCCGTTCGGGGGAGTATCTACCAGCTTGAAATGGCACATGATCATGCGTGCCATTTAGTCCAAAGGGCGACGGTGACGATGGGCAACTCTGTCAAACTTAAATGGTCTTCCGGCGTGCACAAATGGATGGTCAATTTAGTCGTTCTGTGAATGTTGACTTTCACGGCCAGTGCAACGTTGACCAATCGATTTCATCTTCCGTCGGCGACCATTGGTTGTGATTCTGGTTTCAATCAGCAGGGAATGACCTGAAGAATTAAACCTCCACCAATGTGTCTTCAATTGTGGTCGATTGGTCGATCAATTTTGCCATCAAAGTTCGGCCCTGCATTGTTCATCTGCACGGGAGTCTAGGGAAGAAGACGATACTGTAGCAGACCGGTTCGACCGGTCTGACTGGTCAGAGCCGGTTCTGAATTGATTTTCAAAATTAATCACAATTCGATGGGAAATTTTACAATTAAACTTCATAATCGAACTTAGGACATGAGTATTGTCTAAAAATGTGATTTTGCCTAAAATTTTATGTCAATTTCTACAAAATCCTCGAATTTGTCCTTAATCGCAATTCGAGAAATTGTGAAATTGAAGTCCTAAACAATCAAATTGGACCAAACAACCTATGTCAATCGACTCAGAATGATGAAAAACATTGGGTAGTAGCTTCAATTTGCAAATATTGTTCCTGAATTGAAAGTAATTTCAATTATGCCCAAATTCAATGACTAATTTACAATTAAGTATGCAATTTTACCTAATTCATGCAATTGAGAAATTTGTGTAAATAATTGGACTAAATTTCAACGAGGGACAATCATATTGAATGTCAAGATTCTAAAAATGCCAAAATTGAAAATTAAAAGACTCAATTAACATTTTTTTACCAAATTCAATCATATGTGTAACAAAAGAACACATAAAATTAAACTTAAATTTGGATTCTTTATGAGGTCAAGAATACAAGGGAATTAAAATTAAAATATTGACTATTTTTTCATATTTTTGTGTGCTTGAATGCTATTTTTCCTGAATTTTCGAGTATTTTTCTATTTTTTTAAAAATACTAAAAAATGTGAAAATTATGAAAAATTATTTTTTGGTCAAAAATGGTTCCTTAGGCTTGGCCAAGGCTACCAAAGTTGATTTTGCAATTTTTCAAAGTTTTATGAATTTTTCAAAAAATAAACTAAAAAAAATTAATCGAAAATCACGTGTCAACACAAACTGGGTCTAAGAAAAGCACAAGAGCCAAATTTACAGATGGCCAAATCGAGATGGGCACAGACCGACACAACCCCGAAACAAAGAACTACTTCAAGTGGTGGCTGCTCTAATTGCGGAAATACTAAGCACACCGGAGAGACATGCTTTAAGCTGCACGAGTATCCTGACTAATGGAAGGAACTAAAAGCTCGAAAACAAACAGAGAGAGAAGGAAACGGTGACAAAGGGAAGGCGTCTCTAATTATGGGAGAGCCTCAGTTCTCGTTTGTGCCACAGCTCGAACCACAGAGTAAGAAATTTACATATGGTGAAGGTAATTACGGTTTTGCTTTTGTTGCTTCTGTACAGAGTGATTGTAGTCAGTGGGTTATTGATTTTGAAGCTACTAACCACATGACTTTCACTACGGATGACTTTGTTAGTATTACAGAGCCCCAACACCATATTATCTCAAATGCTAATGGAGTGCCATATCTAGTGACTGGCGCTGGAGTTGTTAATGTTTCCCCTTCCTTATCTCTACCAAATACACTCCTTGTCTCGTCACTATCTATGAAATTAATTTCGGTTGGACGGGTTGCAGAAGAATTCAATTGTGTTGTGCTAATGTACCCACACTTTTGTCTATTTCAAGATATCCTCATGAAGGAGATCATTGGGCGTAGTACTAAGAAGGAGGGACTGTATTACATGGACAACTTCAGTTCGGGGAATGTCAATCAGGTTCAAGGTTCGTCTACAAGTAGGGAGACACGGATATGGCTTTGGCATAAGTGATTGGGGCATCCATCGTTTAGTTATATGAAAAAGATTGTTTCCTAAGTTATTTTTAGGTTTGAATGACTATCAGTTTAATCGTTAAACTTGCATTTTGGCAAAAAGCCATCGAGTATCTTTTCCTATCAGCTTGAATAAAAGTGCAATTCCATTCTCTCTGATTCATTTCGATGTGTGGGGTGCTTCTCTTATTACTTTTGTATTTGGGAGTTGATGGTTCGTTCTTTTTGTCGATGATTGCACTAGAATGACATGGTTAATCTGATGAAGACTAAGGATGAAGTTGCAAATGTATTTAAAGTTTTCCATATTATGGTGCAAACTTAATTTGGTGATGATGGTGGTGAGTACATTAATCAGCATCTCAAAGAATATTTTCTGCAGCATGGCTTGCTTCATGAAACATCATGCTCAGGGACACCGCAACAAATGGGGTAGCAGAAAGGGAGAATAGGCATATCCTTGAGATGACTCGTTCTTTATTATTTGAAAATAATGTTCCTTTCCGTTTTTGGGATAATGCAGTAACTACTGCAGTCCATCTTATTAATAGGATGCCATCAAAGGTATTAGAATTTCAGACACCATTGCAGGCTCTCTTTCTTCTCATGTACATTTACCGTCTGTTCTTACTATTTCCCTTAAGGTGTTTGGTTGTATCGCCTTTGTTCACATTCTCAGATCACAATGCACAAAACTTGAACCATGTGTTATGCGATGTGTATTCTTGGGATATGGTTCACATCAGAAAGGATATCGGTGTTATAATCCATCTACTAAGAAGATATATGTTACAATGGATGTGACATTCCTTGGGATGGAATCTTTTTTTCGATATACCATTTCTTCTTTTCAGGGGGAGATACAGACGAAAAAGAAAATTGGTGGGAGACTAGTGATATTATGGCTCTAGGGGGAGTTTAAATCGGTGGAGTGTCGATATTGTCTCTGGTAGCTAGTGCAGAACTAGACCAGAATTCAGCTAGTGTAGAACTAGACCATAATTTACCAACATACATTGAGCAAAAAATGTCGCCTCAGGAAGGTTAATTCCCCGAGAAGCAGAGTTTGCAAGATCAATAAGCCTTCCAGAACAGCTTTCCCCATCTTCTTCAGTACTTGTCCCAACTCTCGAGGAAATTTCTGAGGTAACTTCTCCTGCTACTTATTGACATGATGATTCTAGTGATTATGTAGGATATAAATTACCTGATAGGCACAATCGAGGAAAGCCCTTGATTCGATACTCACCATATGTTGAAGGGAAAAAGAAATCTGTCCATCCAATTACTAACTATGTTTCTGTTAGAAAATTATCCAAGCCATTAAAGGCTTTTGTCTCAAATGTATCATCAGTTTATATTCCAGGAAGAGTACATGATTCTTTGAAAGATCCTAAATGCGTATGAGCTATGAAAAATGAGATGGAAGTATTGCAGAAAAATAGTACTTGGAAGCTGGTGAAATTGCCCGAAGGAAAGAAAACAGTGGTATGCAAATGGGTATTCTCGATCAAGTATAAAGCTAATGGGTCCATTAAAAAATATAAGGCTAGTAAAAGGATATACACAAACATATGGGGTGGATTTTCAAGAAACTTTTTCACCTGTTGCAAAACTAAATACTGTACGAGTGTTATTATCTCTTACAGCGAATTTAGATTGGCCATTACACCAACTTGATGTTAATAACGCATTTCTCCGTGGAGACATTGAAGAGGATATCTATATGGACATTCCGTTAGGTTATAGTTCTTCATCACAACCGGGACTTGTTTGTAAGTTAGAGCGATCACTCTACGGATTGAAACAGTCTTCTCGAGCTTGGTTTGGATCGTTTAGTGTGGCTATGAAAAGATATGGATATGTTCAAAGCGACTCCGATCACACCTTGTTCTTGAGGCGAAGTCAAGGTAAGATAACCATATTGATTATTTATGTATATGATATAGTTATAACAGGAGATGATCAAGAGTAAATCACGAAATTATAGCAAAAGCTCTCAACGGAGTTTGAGATGCAAATTCTTGGAGGACTTAAGTACTTCTTGGGGATAGAAGTAACAAGATCTAACAGAGGTATTTTTCTATCTTAGAGAAAGTATATTTTGGATTTGTTGGCTGAAGTGGGAATGTTAGATTGTAAACCTGCAGGTACATCTATTGTTCAGAATCATAAACTTGGAGAGTACTTTGATCAGGTACCTACAAAAAAAGAGAGATATCAAAGGTTAGTTGGAAAACTGATTTATTTGTCACATACACGTCATTATATTGCCTATGCATTAAGTATGCAGTAAGATCATATGAATAGTATAATGCGTGTTATCAGATATTTAAAAGGAGCTCCAAGGAGAGGACTTCAGTTTTAGAAGCGTGGGCATCTTAAGATTAAAGGTTTTACTGACGCAACTGGAAGTGTGTCAGACAGAAGACCAACATCAGGATACTTTATCTTTGTGGGAGGAAATTTGGTTACTTGGATGAGCAAAAAGCAAAAAGTAGTAGCTCTCTCAAGTGCAGAAGCAGAGTTTAAAGGAATGGCTAAGGGACTGTGTGAACTTCTATGGCTTCGAAAACTTATGATAGAACTCAGTTTTTCCCCTGGTTCTGAAATGAAGTTATTTTGTGATAACAAAGCAGCTATTGATATCTCTCACAATCTTGTTCAATACGATCGCACTAAACATATTGAAGTGGATCATCATTTTATTAAGTAGAACTTGGAGTCTAAGGTGATTCAGTTTCTATTCGTGAAATCCGAAGACCAACTAGTAGGTATTTTGACAAATGTTGTTTCAAGCAGGGTATTTTACAGCTGACTAGACAAGTTGGGCATGCAAGATATCTACATGCCAACTTGAGAGGGAGTGTTGGAGTGAGCTGTAGTTTCCTTTTTTATAGGAGATTTGATTTTTTTCTCTAGATTTACAAAGGATTCTTTTTCTTATTTTGCAAAGATTTGACTTGCATATCTAGTCGGTCTGATTGTATATTTATTAGTATGTATATACTTGATTGAAAAAAAAAAAGAGAAAAAGAGGAGAGGGTGAGATGTTTGACTGAGGAGATAGGCACGCTGTCGAACCTCGTAAATTCCGTGTTATTGTATATTTTCATTGCTTTTCAACGCACTGTCCATCACGACTCCCTACAGGACGACTCCAACTTTCCAAGTCAATTCCTTCCAAGACCCGCAAGACGGTCGACCCATCCCGTCAGCATCATTTGAAATCAACGTTACTTTCTTTCTCCAGAGAATAAATTTTCTTGACAACGTATTTATCATTTGATTCCATTTTCCAGAGAATAATTTTCTGATCACCGTCTATCATGACTTTCCGGAAGGACGACTCCAGCTTTCCAAGCCAAAGCCTTCCAAGACCCGCCAAAAGGTCGACCCAACTAAATCAAACCAAAACGCACGTCAAAGAAGGACGACCAGCAAAAACGAAGAAAGAGGGATGATGCAGCTGGCTCTCTGCATTTATTTTTTGAAGTTTTTTTTTTCTTTTATAAAAAAAAAAGACGAAAAGAAAATTTCTCCATTCGAATGTTGCAAAATTAATTCGTTTTAGGAAATTTATTCAAATGGTTATCTTTTTTTTTTTGGTCGGAAAATGGTTATCTCATTACACGACAACTTGAGAGTTACTGTTTGTTTTTTTTTCTTTATTGTTTATGTAGTAACCGTTCGGGATGCCAATGAACGAATTTATTGCTTGTCCTAATTTACATTTTGGACGTTGATAACTAAGCTCATATCTACGTTAAATCATCAACTATTAGAATGGAAAAAGGAGACTTTTCGACGTTGTAAGCGCCCAAAAACCATAGGTGCCGATTAAAATGTTGGTAATTTATCCATTCTTTTATGGCTTGAAAATTACTAATGTTTGTACTAATTTAGCGACTTTTATTTGCATAGCTTACTAACTTTCAAGTTTACTAAGTCTTACATGAAATTTTCAAGCTAAATTAGAGTAACTTATCAACTTTTGTCAAATTAAATTACCACCTCTGGTTTTGAATTACCAACTTTCATTGAGTTGCCAACGTCTAAGTTACACAAACACGACCCCTGAGGCAATTTTCTATGCGTCGGACACGTGACACATTGGGACACGGTCTGACTCGCACCCACACGCGATCAACATGTGTCCAAAATTCCGGCACACAGTCAAGGAATGGGCCACGCTATAACTCGCGTCCCAAAGTTAACTTGGGCAAATTTTATGCTTTAAAACCAAATTTTATACTTTAAAACCAAAATCTGCCCTAGCAGCATGGCGTTCCGATGGCTCATCGAGCCTATCCAGCTCAATATGTTGCTCCAATCATTGAGCTGCCGCTTTATACACTGTTTTTTTTATATAATCAAGGTGTCTGGGCCAGCTTGCGCGCACCTCGATTATTTTTCGGGAGAGACTAGCATAGCAACCCACCGTCATGGCCCCCCATTTAAATCACAGATACTCAGCTGGGGAATCGAACCTGGGACCAGTGTGCCTAACCACACAATCCCAAGTGCGCTCTAACCAACTGAGTTACCCATGAATGGATCGCTTTATACAATGTTTTGCCTCTCTTTCTCTACTTATTGCCCGATGCAGTACATGTTGTGCTAGTCATGACACTAATAACAGCCCCAATAAACTTTAAGCCCTCGGCGACATATTGCAAACGATCGATTGCATTGAGAACTTCCTTTGCCGCCAATCAGAATTCGCGCTATTGGTCCAATTATATACCCCACACTCGTGAATACACCCCTTTGGAAAATCAAAAGCTAATCATAAACATATTACACAGAACCTAATTTTCTAGACCAAAAAGGACTCAACAACACCCCCGGCATGAAATCTCTCCTTAGTCACCGCCAACCATAGACTATCCGTATGTACTTATCAGTCACCGCCAACCATAGACTATCCGTATGTACTTATCCTTAAGCCACCTGAAGCTCTTCCTGAAAGATCCTTTCGCCTTGCCTTCAACCCCATACAATTTGCAGCTGGCCAACCTCTTCTTCCTCTGCAATTCAGGGTCAGTCAAGCTGCATGATTTTTGACGTTGTCCCAGATGTGCTCTTCCCTTTCTTCAACTTCAAGTCCCTGTTGAAGTTATTGTCACTATAATTCCCTATGACATATATAAAAATATATATTTAATATACAACGTGTTCCAACATATCGCAATTCTCTATTTTTTGACAAATCGTGTGCTGGCATGTCGTGTCAATGCAACATAGGCCAACATTCAATTGTTCTTTTTTTTATGTACTTGTTTTTCTATTAAGGTACTGTCTTTTATAAATTTACTAAAATAGTACAAACTTTGTCGTTGTCAAACTCTCATTTATCGTTTAGAGATTACTAAATCACTCTAATTCCATTTAGTTTTGGATTATCAACTTCATTTAAAGTACACATCGACTTTTTTTCTTCTTAATTAACCAACGTTTTATTTCTTTATAAACTTTTATCTTTCTTAGCAATGCGTTGAATTTTCCAACTCTCCTTAAAAATTATCGACTCTTACTAGAGCGACTCACCAACTTTTCACATATTTACCAATCAAAATCCTGTTGCACATGTGTTCTGTTTACATTTTATGGGCACCAAATAATGTTCCAATTAATTTACCAACTTTAATCATGTGGATAATGGTCCTTGACTGATCCAGAAAAAATTCACTATAAAATATTAATGGGGTCATTTTCTAATCACTGTCCATCATGACTTCCTGAAGGACGACTTCAACTTTTCAAGTCATGGCTCCCAACTCGACCAAAAACAAAAGAAAGTCATGCCTTCCAAGACCCGCCATACGGTCCCAACCCATCAAATTAAACCCAAAACATATATATTCTAGTAGACCCATCAAATTGGTAGATAAGATTGAACTTTTGATTCCAATTAGACTCGTTTAATCTTTTTATTGGCCATTTATTCCAATGCAAATGTAGTAAACCATGCTCGATTCGACTCATATTCCTAAAACAATCTCGAAATTAATCTAATCTAGAGAAACTTATACCCAAACTGAGGTGATAGTGTGGAGCAAAAAATTGTGAAAAATGTCCTAAACATTTGTACTTTTTTCAATTTAGTCCTAAACTTTTTAAGTTTGCCGATTCATTCATAAGCATTTTCACCTTGCCAATTTAGTCCTATTGGGAAGAAATCATTGACGTAGACGCCAACCGTCCTATATGTTGAAAAATGAACACGAAAACTAAGCAGGATCTTGCAAATACGTCAATGCGAAAATTCAGAGAAAATAACGATGAATAATAAAGGACACCAAATATAACATGGTTCGGTTCGAATGTCGGTATCTATATCTATAGGGAGAACCAGTAAGAACAATCCACTATAATCAAAGAATCGAAATTGTAATTGCTTAATACTCTTGTGTTTCCCGCACCTAAATTATGCTAAAAATCAAAGTGTTTATAAATAAACAATTCTATTGGATATATGAAACTCACACACAAATCGTCTATTGATTTCGAGCCCGTGCGACCGAAAAGAAAAATACCATACCGTCATGTCAGATTCTTGTCTTCTTCGCTTGCGGCTTTGTTCTTCGTTACTATGAGGCTACTCGGTTGAGAACAAAACAACAAAGTTCTCTCTTACTTTTGTACGGCTATTACAGGGCGGAGAAAAAGAAAACAAACAAAAGAAAAGGCAAATGCTTTTTCTTTCCTTTATTTGTTCTCTAGGCCCCGCGCGTTTTCTTCTTTCCTTCCTTTTGCAGACCAAAATCAAATCTTCTCTTTTCTTTACAGCAGACGTTAGTTTGGTCACCTTGGATAATTATGAAAACACTATCGTGCCAAAAGTAAATAATAATCAAATTCCGCGCTCAAACTCGAGACATGCTTTAACAATTATCTACCTTGATCGATGTTTGAAGCCAAATCAATAGTGTCCACCATTCATGTTGCTCTCACATCGCGTCGAAAGTCGATCACTCTCCACGGACATCAATTGTGCTCAAGTAGTGCTTGAGCTTCGTCAAAGAAACAGGTTTAGTCATCATGTTTGTCGGGTTCTCTGCTGTTGCTATGTTTTTCACAGTATCGTTACCCGTTGCTAAGATATCTCGGATGAAGCGGTACCTAATATTGATATTCTTCACCCGCTAGTGATAAACTGAATTATACGTTAGAAATATCGCACCTTGGTTATCATAGTGTCTATCAATACTTTTCTTATCTAACTCAAAGTCTAATAGCAAACCTTGCAACCATATTGCTTTTTTTCTCTATAAAGATCAGTGTCATGTACTCCGCCTCAGTCGACGACAAGCAGCATGATCCTGTAAGGACGTCTTTCAACTAACTGCACCACCTGCAAATAGACATGGCCAAATAGAACCGCGTACCCGAAACCGGCCCGTTGACCGCCCCGGAACCGGCCTTCAAGGGCCGGTTTCGATTCTGAACCGCTATATTTATAATAAAAAAAGAAAAGAAAAGGGAGGCCCAAGGGGCGAGGCCCATCCCCCCCTCAAGTCCCGGGAAGAGCCGTTGGAATTTTCTTTTTAAAAAATAAAAAATTTCTATAAAAACCTCTCAATCCCTCTTTATTTTTCTCACAATTTCTCTCAATTCTCTCCAATACTCTCAAGTCCAATATCTCAAATTCTCTCAATCCACTATTCTCTCTCAATTCTGTCTTAATTCTTTAAATCAACTTTCTAATCATTTCTCTTAAAAAATGACAAGTGGAAGCATAAATACTGGAAAGGGGAAGAGCCCGATGGGAGAATCCGATTATCTTATTCGTGAACATGATCCTCGTAAATATGCATGTTGGGAATACGATAATGTTTCCAATCCTAACGTCAAGTATGTCCCAACGCAAGAAAGTCTTTATCCTCTTGCTGGTGTCGAAGAAATATCGATAGCAAAGGAACGGGGACGGAAAAGCCGAGAATTCAACTTATGGCTACACTTCAACAAAGTATGGAATGCAAACAAAGGCAAGTTTGATATAAGCTGTAAATATTTTTCGCAAATATACAAAATTGGTAAAAGAGATGGCCACGGAACATTTCGTCGGCATCCGACGAAAAAACATCCAATGCAAGCGAGGATCAACACTAACCAACAATAAATTTCCGGGTTCGCCAATTTTAACTCTCACTTTTATTCGGTTTCACTAATGCACTCTATAAACAAACATTAGCTGAATATGTTACCCTTGAGCATGCTCTATTTAATACTTGTGAAAATTTTAATTTTAAATATTTGATAAACACTGCTTTGGCTCCACAAACAACATTTGTTTCGAAAACTACTTTTACAAGCGAACATAAAGAAGTTTATAAAACGAAAAAAGGATTTGAAATTTTTTTGGAGAATTCAATGGACGTGTGTATATAGGTAGTGATATTTGGAGTAATTCTTGGAATATTAATTCCTATATGGGTGTCACATGCCATTGAATAGGTGATAACTGGGTTATTTAAAAAAGACTTCTCGCATTTTGAGTTTTTCCTAAAAGGCATACGACCCATAATATTTATAGATTAATTAGGCAAGTTTTAGAAAAATATGATTTGATTAATAAAGTTTTTTTAATTGATTTTGATAATGCTACCGCACATATTGCTTATATTCCTGAGTTAGAAAAAAATTGTAAACCCTCTTTTGACGGATAATTTTTTACATTAGATGTGCTTGTCATGTTTTGAATTTATGTGTACAAAATGGTTTACGAGTTCTTATGACTTCTCTCCACCCAATAAATAATGCAATTAGATTTTTATGGAGTCGTCCTCATCTTATGAAAGAGTGAGTAAAATTTTGTAAACAAAATGGGAGAAATGCAAAAAGATTTCCAAAAGATATTACGACTTGTTGGAATTCTACCTACGAGATGCTTCTACAAACTTTTGATTACAAAGATATATTATGTTCTTTTATTTCGAATATTTTTCTCGATATTGCTTTACTCCCGCAACATTGGGATGTTAGCAAAAAAAAAATAGATTTTTTGAAGGTTTTTAATAATGCTACTAATACTTTATCTGGTATTTATTATCCTACTACGTATTTATTTTTAATAGAGTGCATTAATATTGCTAGTGTTTTTAATGAATATGAAAAAGATACTGAATTAGCTTTGAGTATTTAGTAATGCGAGAAAAATAATTGCATTAGTATTTGAACATTCCTATTATCTATTTAGTTGGTATTGTTTTCGTTCCACGTACTAAATTAGATGATTTATTATATTATTCGAATGCTTATTATTATGGTTGTTTACATTTAGATGAATAATAAATATTTCAATTATACAAGTAGAGATTAAAAAAGCTATAGTAGCATTATATAATGAATTTTATAGTAGATTTGATTTAAGCAACAGTAGATATGGATCTGTCCAATATAGTGTCTCACAAAACGATGCGAGTATTTCACTTAGTAGATGGTATAAAATGCTCATGAGTAAGCAACAAAAAAAAAATAGAAATGGACAACAGGTAGTATTTCCGAATTATAAAACCATTTAACAATTGCCTATGATTTTAGTGCTTCCGAACACAGTGCGGATTTCAAGATTCTTGAGTGGTGGAGGAACCATTTAACTCAATTTTCAGTTCTCTGCCTCATTGCAAGACAAATATTATCGACTCCTTCTTCAACAGTGGCAATTGAACAAACATTTAGCATTGAAGGATTAATTTTGGACCCTCGCCATTCAAGATTAAATCTGGAAAGTATAGAGATTCAAGCTTGTATCGATGATTGGACAAAGGCTGAATTTCGATAACAAGAACTAGATCGAGAACACAAATTCTTTAGTGATGATTGTAGAGATACTACCGCCACCACAACAAAAGGTAGCGACAATTGACGATGAGGTAAGTTGGGGTTACCAAATGTAAGAGAACTACATGAGTTTTGATTTTTCTATCTCCAAGAAGATATGTAGGCGCTTAATGATAATTCATTAAGTTCAAACTCATTCATTCTCTCTCTCTTTTTTCAAATTTTATTACAATATACAATTTGATTATAATTTAAAATTTAAAATTTATTTATTTTATTTTATTATTTAAAAATAAAATTAAAAGTTCGAAACTGGAACCGGGAACCGGCACAAAACCGCCGGTTCCACCTTTTGGTGAAATCGAAATCGCCGGTTCCGGATTCGAAACTGCCAGTTCTTGAATAGGAACCGGCAGTTCCGTGTCTACCTACAACCGTAAATACGTACCCTGCTAAAGATCTGCATTCATTAAAGTCACATGCGTGATCAAAATCCACAAAATCAGTGATTTCACATCCATTGATGTCCCTCTAATATACAATACGAACATCTGTTGTCCCCTTCAAATATCTGCAGATACATTTCACGGCTTCCCAATGAGTTTTATCAGGACGCTTCATATAACGACTGACTACACTGACAGCTTGTGAAATATTAGGCCTAGTGCATACCATAGCATACATAATACTACTCATTGCACTAAAATACAAAACACGGGATATATGCTCCTCCTCTTCCTCAGTCTGCGGCAATAATTTAATTGAAAGTTTAAAGTGCTTCGCTAATGGAGTACTCATAGACCTGCTTATTAAAACGTGCAACAATCTGCTCAATATATTTCTTTTGAGACAGACGTAAAAATCTTGCAATCCTGTCACGCAAAATCTCCATATCCAATATATTCTTTGCAGCACCTAAATTTTTCATCTCAAATTTAGCACTCAACTTCCTTTTCAGTACATCAATATCAAATATATTCTTGGATGCTATCAACATATCATTGACATATAATAGCAAATATATCAAAGACCCATCATTCAGTCTTCTAAAATAAATAAAGCTATCCACCTGACTTTTTGAATAGTATTGACTAGCCATGAAAGCATCAAACCACTTATACCACTGCCTAGAAAACTGTTTCAGCCCATATACAGATTTCTTTAACAAGCAAACATGGCCTTCCTTACCCGGAATAGAAAATCTCTCTAACTGTCTCATGCAAATCTATTCCTCCAACTCACCGTGAATAAACGTCATTTTCGTATCAAGTTGCTTTAACTCAAGATGATGTGGAGCAATTAAGGCAAGTAAAACACGAATAGAAGTATGCATTATCGTAGGAGAAAATTCATCATTATAGTCAATGTCCTCCCGCTGAGTATACCCCTTCGTCACAAATCTCGCCTTATATCTCGCTGCCTCGATATCGGGAATGCCCTCTTTCCGTTTGTAAACCCATTTACTACCGACAATCTTCTAGCTCTCAGGTACTTTAACTAGCTCCTATGTATGATTTCGATGAAATGATTACAACTCTTCACTCATATTCCCTAGCTACTGCGATGACTCAGAACTAGCCATCACTTTAGAGTAAGACGAAGGCTCATCTGTCTCCATCTCGTCACCTACAGTCAAAGCATAAGTAATATCTATATAGCCATAACGTACCGGTGGTTTAATTTGTCTTTGATGTCTACCCTTAGCTAGAGTATGCTACGACTATACTGGTTATTCACTATCTCCAACTTTAGAAACTGCGGCTTCATCTGCAGTCTCCATATATGTTACCTCCGAGGTCTCTAGAGTCTCCACCTAAAGGTCCACCTCACTACTAACACCATGATCTGTCTGCTCTGCTGGTAGTGTCTTAGGACTCCTTTGTCGAAGCATTACAGTCTCATCGAAGATCACATCTCTGCTGATTAGAAAATCAAGTAATTTGGGATCGAAGCACCACAGCCAATAGCCTTTCACCCTATGTGCATAACCCAGAAATACGTACTTCTTCGACCTCGGCTCGAGCTTACCATCACTAGCATGAGCATGTGTGACATTCTGATTTTTCTTGTCGTTTCGAGATTTATCGATGAGAATGTATTTAACGATTTATTTCAGTCATATCTCGCTCGGATTTTGACAATCTCGAGTTAATTGACCAAAAGGAAAAGGCTAACACGAGACAAGGTACGTGAATCTAGGGAACTCAAATAGGAAATGACACTTTGATCATAAGGATTGTTAAGGAAGTATTTAGAACCATTAAAGGTCAATCTAAGAACGATTAAGTAATACATTGCTAGCATTATAAGATTGAAGAGCGGATGATGCCGCTTAACTAAAGCATAAATTTCTTGAACCGATCAAACACATCATATTTGTGCTTCAGAAAGTATACCCATACCTTCCTGGAATAGTCGTCAATAAATGTCAGCATGTAACGAGCACCTACTTTCGAAGGAACCGGAGACGGGCCCTAGACATCTGAATGAATATATTCCACTAGTTGCTTGGTCGGATAAATACCTGTAGTAAACTTAATTTTGCGCTGCTTTCCAAAGATACATGCTCACATAAGTCTAACTTATTTGTCTTCTAACCCTTCAACAACCCTATCACTCAGCATTGTCATGTTTGCCTCACTCATGTGCCCTAAACGTATATGCCACAAACGAGTTAAAAAAAGGGAGACATGATCTCATATCACACCAAACTATCAATTAAAGAACAATGTCTTTGAGATACCTAACTTTCTTACTAGAGATCCACGCCACCAAAGAGGCAGCTATGCTTGACGGATGCTTTCGCCGGAGAGGTGGCTCAGTACAGAGAAGAGACAATGGTTGTGGAAAAAATCAGGTTCTCTTCATGCATGCTCTATTGAACAATCCTATTTGAGCCTATCTCATCGCCTCCCTCAAGATATTTTTATCCAATCCATATCCCATTTTATTCTATCACGGACTTCTTCTAAACACAAAGTAGGAAAAAAATATATCATATCCTGATTTTTATGACGACCAAACCTAACCTTTGGGGTCTTTTTTCTCTTAGATATGGAAATTGAGGGGGCAGATAATGCTATATGGTGGCAATGCGCCATGAAAGTATATCAACAAAAAATTTTCTATAGTCTTAGGAAGGGAAATGTGTCATAAAGATTACAAATCTATTGCATTTGTGTGAATTTAGTCATAAACCTTGTGACCTGATGCCAATTAAATCCTTTTGGCCTGGATATTGTTGAGTGGACACCCGACGGCCTATGTGACACGGCCGGCATTAATGTGGACATTTTATAACATACAATAATTCACAATTTTTTTATTTTGTAGTTATTTTTCCTTTCTTTTTTCTTGTCTTATTTTTTCCTCCTTTTTGCTCTAGTGGGTCGAGCATGGCTACATGGCCTATCAAGGTTTGCCTTACCTGGGCAAGAGTTGGCATCGCCTTGGCCCAAGCGACTCCTTGAATGCCAGCCTGGTCTAGGCGAGGCTTCCCTTACTCGAGTGAGTGCCAACCTCGCTAGATTTGGTAAGGGTGGCCTTGTGTACGTTCTACTCCTCACTGGAAAAAAGAGGAGGGAAAAAAGAAAGAAAAAAATTAAAAAAAATGAAAAAAATTTAAGGATTTTGTAGATTTATTGATCAGGGCATCAACAAATAGCGCAACATTTAATGCAAATCGAACCATATGGTTACCTGGCTAGTTAAATGCTATTAATGTTAAAGATTAGTACTCTTTCCAAAGCCAAACTTCCAAATGTTTAGAACCATAATAACATATTACTAGATAAAAAACATATCCATATCAGCATCAGCCATACTACATCGACCGGCTAGCATCTATATCAGCAATAACGGGCAAAAAATAGCCAGAATAACTTAATTGACCCTAGATCAAAAGGTTAAGAATAAATTAGCACAATAAAAAGGTTTATGACTAGATTAATATCAATATAATAGGTATAAAATTCTTTCTAGCACTTTTCCTATTTTAGGTTAAAGCTATCGTAGTTAATCGACGCCAGCTAAGCCTTTTCACCCACTATATGGTCAAGAGTGGAGCTACATAGCGATCTTGATTGCTCCTCAATCATATAAAGTTCGGATCTTCTTAAATCTCGTCAATTTTCATCGTCTTTTTGGCATGCTTGGTCAAATCTATATTCACGGATAGAGAGCAAGTGATGTGTGCCATGTGAGAACAATCAATTGTCCATTAATTAGTGTGGATATATACCTTAATTCAACAGTGCTATACATACAGATGATCAACATTTGCGTGGAATATGTGACGTTACTTGAATAAATTTCCTAAAGATTTCCTCCTTGGTCTGTTCCATTAGCGTTCTAGATGTACATTGAAGAAACTGTTCGGCAAAGATGCCAAATAAAATTTGCAGTCAATGTCCTTGTTGAATCCTCAAGTTGTACTTTCAACACAGCAGCTGTTACTGAAATTTTCAACTCGTGATTCTTCTGGATTTATCACAAAGGCGCTTGATCCCTTTGCCTAACCCACGATTGAAGTATCTAAACTATTTTGTCATACTGAAGTTGCATTATAACAAATTGTTGAATTATTCTTTACGTTGGAGCTATTAATTTTGACCAGTGATTACACAAAAGGAAATTAGAAAGAATGGTAAGTTTGAATAATAATTTTTCACTCTGCAAAGAGTCCTTATTAATTACCAGTGCAAAAATTCAGTGCTACGGTAATAATATCTGCAAAAAATACTAGCATATATGAAATCATTCTAATACTTGTTTTCGTAAATTAAAACTTGCTAATACATATAAAAATGCCAGCAACAGCATGTTTAGCCAGCAAAATAACGTATCAAAACTATACAATTGGTTAGCTGCCTCGGATGTCCCACCCAAAAATGTGACTAAATCATATGATTTGTTTCGATTCCAACTGATGTAGAGTTAAATAAACAATCATGTCAGTAACTCAACTACTCTAATAACGTACACAAAAACAAGAAGTAAATTTCTTTCCATCGTGTTTAGCATATGCAGATGTAAGATCGGACCAGGTCCTGTGCCCGTCGATCAACTCCTTCACAACTGAGGCCGCTTCCCACTCACTTACTCGAACCTGATCTCTGGCGTCCCTCTCTCGGATGGTCACATTAACTTGTGAATCGATGGTGATCGCAAAGGGCACGCCTAGCTCGTCGGCTCTCCCATATTTCTTCCCTATGATGGTGCCTGTAAACATAGCCAGGGCGCGGTAGCAAATGATCATCCAATGTAACTTTGGTGCTTTCACCAAGCATGAGAAAGAAAGTAAATCTCAGCCCAAATATACATAGCTCCATAGCACAGAACAAGTTCTGATATATGATATTTGTGAATTATTCAAATCTGCAAACCTGACATGCACACCTTAGCAAATTCCACAAATCATAGCTGTGATGGCAGCATTTACCTTAGCAAATTCCACAAAATACAGGGCTTCATGTAAATATGTACAAAAGTCAGCATTTACAACTATAGACCTAACTTCTTTATTGAATAAGTACCCGTGATGCCGATCTTGTGCTAAACGCCCTCAGCAGTCAGTGATTTGCTAATTCGTCGAGCAGCTAACTCGTATTCTAGCTTCCGTGTCAATGGAAAACCGTACATTTTATAGGTGCTACAAGTGGATGGAAGCGGAACACATTTAGTTATTCATCCCCCGCTTTGCTGGGCCTTGTATAGAAAGAATGCTCGTAAAGGCAGTATATTATGCTTCCAAAGCCAAAAGACGGTTCGATAACGGACGGTGTAAAAACCCTCTGATGTTCCCTTATCTTCTGCTTAGAAATCTTGACCATGTTATCCTTGATCATTACGCTCTTCCCCATTGTGCATACGAGAAATTCAGCCTCTCCTTTGGATTCTAAAACAGCCTTCAACTGCAAAGCTTCCTCTTCACCCATCGCCTGGTATTAACAAAGCGAATGCAAGCATTAAGAAAAGGAAGAGATTCTTGATATACTTAGCAAAAGAGCGAAAACCAAGTGACCTCCAGCATGTACCTCCAGAGATTCAACCACCATCCTTTGATTTCCCTTGAAGGCGAGACCTCTTTCCTTCTCGTGTGGAGCAATCACCAATTTCTGCGTTGATACTTAAATTAGTCAAGTCATAATAGCAAACTCAAGCGTCCAAAAATAAAGGGCAGAAACCTGCTCCATGTACTTCAAGAACAGCAAAACTTAACTAGTATGAAGAATTACCTCCACTTCTGTGGGTTCAGCAAATTTTTCATGTGCAACAAGAGCAACTCCGCTTTTTTACAGTCCAATGATAACGATCTGTAATTAGCGGAACATATACATCTCTAAACTTTCTCTTATCCAGTTTCCAACCCCCTCTAGATATGCCGGATAATGTTTTGCTTCGAACAGTAAATTAGACAAAAGAATATAATTGTGCAACAAACGGGTAACATATGTCACCTGTCACACACCATACTATACACAGGCACTCAAGAAAGAAGTAATATGGAAGAAGGAAAATGTAAATTTTATTCGTTTCTTAGGCATGTTAGCAGCTCACAATGCACATTCCACAACTTTTGCTTCTGCTACCTGAAAATTAGAAACAAGAATTCTTTAAGGATTTCAAAAAGACTCAAGAGGACCACCTTATCATAGAATCATTTCACTTATTGAGATTACAAAAGATGCAACTGTTTCGTCCAGTATTCCTGAACGTGCACCTTCTCCAAAAAAAGTGAAAAAAAGAAAAAAGAGCTTGAAAGAGGGCAACATGACTCTTACCGTACCATATGTGCTCGTAAATCATATGCCGACCTATCCGCAATGCCAACACACTCGATCCAACCATAGGAACACTCAATTTCAGCATCCCAACAGTCTACTGCGTAGTGAGCCATTTCATTTGCAAGATGCTGCCTAAACGGTAGGCGATCCTTGTCTATGCCAAGGCGAGTTAAAAAGAGATCTTTCACTTCTTGTAGATTTGAACGATGGTCAATGAGTTTCAAATTGTGTGAAGGAAAATGGATCGGCAAATTATTTGACCATCTAATTCTTAGTAAGTTAATAACCAAATAGCAGGGTTTATCTATGTCAAGTCCACGAACAGATTATTACCTGCATTAGTAGTGAAATAATCGGGAAGTAATAATTTAAATTATATATAGTTTAGATTGCCAGTTTCTATTTCTTTGCGAGACAAAATTAGTTCAGGATAAATGCGTCTTGATATAAGTTTGGGGCTTTGTGTGAGATGGAAATTGATTTCCGATAAATGTAGCTTGGGGTGCCAGTTTGGCATTTTAATAGTATTAACATGAGAAAAATTTGCATCACAACATCGTGTTCATACCACTTGAGTATTATACCAGTGCAATCCTAATTAGAACTTATAGTGAAGACACATATAAACAAGATAAGGAAGTTAGTATCATATTTCACTCTCCCTCGAGTTGGTGCATGAGAATCCATGATGCCTTTCACTTCTTTAATAGCATTGTCAGAAGATACGCGAGTCACTGTCGCGACCTAAAAAAATTTAGTAATGAATTATTAGGTCAATTAAATTAACTAGCCTAACTCAAACCCTCCCAATTCTTACCAAATCGTAACTTTGGTTTATTTATGAAAAAATATTCAATTGAAGTCGCCACTAATCATTTATGGTAGTTCGATCAGAAACCTATGTAAAATCCCTACGAACCAGAGAAAATGAGTTCGGGGACTTTGTTACATTAACTTTTCAATTAATACCCTTTCGGTACCAAATTTTCATGAAAAATCCTTAATTTGATGATTTGAATTTTTTTGAGGTTTTCTTTTATTAAGTGCAATACTAATGCAATCTATTTATGTGACATGTGAAATGACAAGGCAAAGACGTATGACATGGCATAATGACGTGGCAAGTATACATGACGAAGTATGATGAAGTGGCAAAAATGCATGACATGGAAAACATGATAATGTAAGCTAAATTATATGATATGCAATGCAAATGACATTTTTTTTTGTTTATTTTCGGATTTATGGAAAAATGAAATGAAAAAGCCATACTAAGTTCAAAAGAAACGTAATCTAACTTAATAAAAGCATGGGATTTTTTCGGGATTCATTCAACCATGAAAACAATGAAAATCTGAACAAAAATAAACAATATTGCCCATAAAACACCTTTAAATCTGAAAATCCGATTTTATTCACAACATCCCCAAGATTAGGATTAGCGAGTGAATATTTTATAGAATAACTATCGTCCGTATATATATATATATATATATATATATATATATATATATATATATATATATATATATGTGTGTGTGTGTGTGTGTGGGGCAAACTTTGAAATTCTATTTAAGAATTAGTAATCTGCTCCTCAAGATTGAGGATTTGATATCTAATTCACACGTACGGGTACGATCGTACTTCGAGATCGAAATCATATGTTGCCTTTAATGTACGTATTCCGAGGGACGAGGCACAATTGGGATCGAAGTCATATGTTGCCTTTAATGTACGTTTTTCGAGGGACTCATGGATCTGCTGGACTTGTCGACTTGGAGAAAGTACCAGTATATCCTGCAAAGTAAATTAACAAAAGTAGCCAAAAGCAAGCTGACTTAACATATCAAAGTTTAAACCAAACGCTGACTAGCTGCTGAAATTTCAGGATGAAAGTCAGGCTTGTAGTGCATCTGGACAGCGGCTTTGTTGTGGAGGGTGGAGCTTGCGGTGGTACGATGACTAATCGGTAGACTCAATAATCTGGATCGGCTTTGTAGATTGTCAAAGGTTGAATATTGTAAGTTGCTTCATGGACGATGTGCAGACTTAGATTCCAGAGAGGAGACCATGCTTTCGTCCTCTTGTGCTCCACTTCCCTCTATTAGCCATAGATCTTCTTTGACCATCCCTCAAAGACGTGAGGTCTCTTCATGTGTATTATGCCGTGCAGTGAATTGTGTTGCCCTCCCTAAAATCTTAAGCATAGCCTCATATTTATATATAGACTAAAAATTCCATAATCCTAGTCAAGGTAGGAGTCGTTAATGACGGTACGATTAAAAAAAAATCTGATCTTCAAAAGCCTAAGTCTTGTAAAACTCTTCGATTTTTTGGCTGTAGCACATGCATATTGGGCCACCCAAATTTTCTATATTATGCGGGCTTCTAGGTATCATCGGGCTCAAATAAAGGCTTTTCGGAATTAATATATTTTCAAATTAAAGCCTTAAATACCAAAACATGCTTGGATGAACAGAATAGAGTTCAAGAAATAAATTCAATTTAGCTCATTGAAATTCGACACTTCCCCATGATCTCACTTGAAAATCACCAACTGAGCCTAGTCCAACTTCCCATCAAATTAAGCTCAATTGACTCTATTCTGATCCTAAATGCAAATGACACAACTGACAGAAAATATGCAATGCATGAGGAATTTTTTTTGCAAGAATTATAATTAACTTTCATTTTATGAAATAGATGAATGAATTTCCTAAAAATCAAAATTTAGGTGTCAACAGTCACTTGAAAAAATTATCGATGATGCTTATGGCTCTTTTTCCTTTTAGCTACTAAAACAAAGTGTCATTACATGTGACTCCCAAACCTCAAACCTCCAAGATGGAGGACATCGTGGAGGTTTATTCGGAGACCTTCTCGAAGTACGAGCCCACTGAGGAGGCTGAGGAGAAGACTAACGACTCTAGTAGCTCGACTTAAGAGTTTCTGTTTCTGGTTTGATATTTTGATGGCGACCTCAATACCCGTTTCTTTTTGAGATGATGATGATGACCCTTTTTTGTACTTACCCTGTCACCCCTACTGACCAACAGGTCTAGTTTGCCATACACTTGTATGAACGTTTGGGAACTTATGTATTTATTAGCATTTTCATTATCCAGATCCCTTTTTATTATTGTACGGAGGAGTTTGTTTATTATCGTTTCCGCTTGCTATCGATATCGTTCACCACTCGACCTTTGCGCATCCTGGGACATCGAGAGAGTTATGCTTGTAGGGAGTCGCGCGCTCGTGCTACAGGGCGTGGGGCGTGACGTTCATTTTATGAAATAGATAAATAAATTTCATAAAAATCAAAATTTAGGTGTCTACAGTCACTTGAAAAAATTATCGATGATGTTTATGGCTCTTTTTCCGTTTAGCTACTTAAACAAAGTGTCATTACATGTGACTCCCAAACCTCAAACCTTCAAGATGAAGGACACCGTGGAGGTTTGGTAAGAGACCTTCTCGGAGTACGAGCCCATTAAGGAGGCTGATGAGGAGACTGACGACTCTAGTAGCTCGACTTAGGAGTTTCTGTTTCTGGTCTGATATTTTGATGGCGAACACAATGCCTATTTCTTTTTGAGATGATGATGATGACCCTCTTTTGCACTTACCCTGTCACTCCTACTAACCAGCAGGTCTAGTTTGCCATGCTCTTGTATGAACATTTGGGAACTTATGTATTTATTAGTATTCTCATTATCCAGGTCCCTTTTTATTATTGTACGGAGGAGTTTGTTTGTTATCGCTTCCGCTTGCTATCGATATGGTTCACCTTTCGACCTATGTGCATTCTGGAACATCGAGAGAGTTATGCTTGCAAGGAGTCGGGCGCTCGTGTTACAAGGCGTGGGGCTTGACATTCATTTTATGAAATAAATGAATAAATTTCCTAAAAATCAAAATTTAGGTGTCAACAATCACTTGAAAAAATTATCGATGATGCTTATGGCTCTTTTTCCTTTTAGCTACTAAAACAAAGCGTCATTACATGTGACTCCCAAACCTCAAATCTCCAAGATGGAGGACACCGTGGCGGTTTGCTCGGAGACCTTTTCGGAGTACAAGCCCACTGAGGAGTCTGAGGAGGAGACTGAAGACTCTAGCAGCTCGACTTAAGAGTTTCTATTTCTAGTCTGATATTTTGATGGTGACCTCAATGCTCGTTTCTTTTTGAGATGATGATGATGACCCTCTTTTGCACTTACCCTGTCACCCCTACTAACCAGCGGGTCTAGTTTGCTATGCTCTTATATGAACTTTTGGGAACTTATGTTTTTATTAGTATTCTCATTATCCGGGTCCCATTTTATTATTGTACGGAGTAGTTTGTTTATTATCGCTTCCGCTTACTATCGATATGGTTCACCTCTCGACCTATGCGTATCTTGGGACATCGAGATAGTTGTGCTTGCAAGGAGTCGCGCGCTCGTGATACAGGGCGCGGGGCGTAACATTCATTTTATGAAATAGATGAATAAATTTCCTAAAAATCAAAATTTAGGTGTCAACAGTCACTTGTAAAAATTATCGATGATGTTTATGGCTCTTTTTCCTTTTAGCTACTAAAACAAAGTTTCATTACATGTGACTCCCAAACCTCAAACCTCCAAGATGGAGGACACTGTAGAGGTTTGCTCGGAGACCTTCTCAGAGTACGAGCCCACTGAGGAGGCTGAGGAGGAGACTGACGACTTTAGTACCTCCACTTAGGAGTTTCTGTTTCTGGTCTGATATTTTGATGGCGTCCTCAATGCCCGTTTCTTTTTGAGATGATGATGATGACCCTCTTTTGTACTTACCATGTCACCCTTACTAACCAGCATGTCTAGTTTGCCATGCTCTTGTATGAACGTTTGGGAACATATGTATTTATTAGTATTCTCATTATCCAGGTCCCTTTTTATTATTGTACGAAGGAGTTTGTTTATTATCTCTTTCGCTTGCTATCGATATGGTTCACCTCTCGAACTGTGTGCATCCTAGGACATCGAGAAAGTTGTGCTTGTAGGGAGTCGCGCGCTCGTGCTACAGGGCGCGAGGCGTGACATTCATTTGATGAAATAGATGAATAAATTTCTTAAAAATCAAAATTTAGGTGTCAACAGTCACTTGAAAAAATTATCGATGATGCTTATGGCTCTTTTTCCTTTTAGCTACTAAAACAAAGTGTCATTACATGTGACTCCCAAACCTCAAACTTTCAAGATGGAGTACACCGTGGAGGTTTGCTCGGAGACCTTCCCAGAGTACGAGCCCACTGAGGAGACTGAGGAGAAGACTGACGACTCTAGTAGCTCGACTTAGGAGTTTTTGTTTCTGGTATGATATTTTGATGGCGACCTCAATGCCCGTTTCTTTTTTAGATGATGATGACGACCCTCTTTTGCACTTACCCTGTCACCCCTACTAACCAGCAGTTCTAGTTTGCCATGCTCTTGTATGAACGTTTGGGAACTTATGTATTTATTAGTATTCTCATTATCCAGGTCCCTTTTTATTATTGTGCAGAGGAGTTTGTTTATTATCGCTTCCGCTTGCTATCGATATGGTTCACCTCTCGAACTATGTGCATCCTGGGACATCGAAGGAGTTGTGCTTGCAGGGAGTTGCGCGCTCGTGCTACAGGGCGTGGGGCGTGACATTCATTTTATGAAATAGATGAATAAATTTCCTAAAAATTAAAATTTAGGTGTCAACAGTCACTTGAAAAAATTATCGATGATGCTTATGGCTCTTTTTCCTTTTAGCTACTAAAACAAAGTGTCATTACATGTGACTCCCAAACCTCAAACCTTCAAGAAGGAGGACACCGTGGAGGTTTGCTCGGAGACCTTCTAGAAGTACAAACCCACTGATGAGGCTGTGGAGGAGATTGACGACTCTAGTAGCTCGACTTAGGAGTTTCTATTTCTGGTCTGATATTTTGATGGCAATCTCAATGCCCGTTTCTTTTTGAGATGATGATGATGACCCTTTTTTGCACTTACCCTGTCACCCCTACTAACCAGCAGGTCTAGTTTGCCATGCTATTGTATGAACGTTTGGGAACTTATGTATTTATTAATATTCTCATTATCCATGTCCCTTTTTATTATTGTTCGAAGGAGTTTGTTCATTATCGCTTCCGCTTGCTATTGATATGGTTCACCTCTCGAAGAGTTGTGCTTGCAGGGAGTCGCGCGTTCGTGTTACTGGGCACGGGGCGTGACATTCATTTTATGAAATAGATGAATAAATTTCCTAAAAATCAAAATTTAGGTGTCAACAATCACTTGAAAAAATTATTGATGATGCTTATAGCTATTTTTCCTTTCAGCTACTGAAACAAAGTGTCATTACATGTTATTCCCATACCTCAAACCATGTGGATTTCAAATGGAGTTCATCAAACGAAAGGAGAACGTATCTGCCATAGTAGTTCTCAACATAATCATCCTTCCACATACAAAACAAAGACGACAGGTAAAAGATAAGTTGAATATCAAGAACAGATACTCTCTTTATCCATCCGATACTTCAAAGTTGGGCAAGTTTGTCCAGCTCTCTGACTTTTCTGTTACATATGCAAAATATGATCAATAATGACTTCAACCCATATGAGATGCAAGAAACCGGTTAGCAGGGAAGGGGCCAGTTTTACCTGCTGAACAAGCATTCTATTCGCGTTGTCGAAATGTTCTCTTGAACCAAAGCATGGCGATCATAGTTGTCATTGAGAATTTCTCGATGGCCCTATCCATCACTCGAAAGTAAGAGACCCTCCAAGATCGCTTGAAGTGCAAGATGCCACAGAATCCTAGAAATCCCACCGCAAAACCCGGTCCCAATCCTGCAAAGAACCAATTGTGGACGTCCAAATCCCGTTCGCTAGGCTTATCTCCACTGGAATTATCACCGTCAGTAACGGGTGGCTCTTCTCCGGGACAAATCTTTGAAAGAGGAGCTCCGCAGAGTCCGTCGTTGCCGCGATAAACGGATTCGTCATCCACGGTACGCAGATGGTTGCTGGACGGTATAGGGCCGGAGAGCCTATTGAAGGACATATTCAGATGACTAAGAAAGTCAATGTCGGATATTCCCGAAGGGATGGTACCTGACAATCTGTTTCTGGAAAGATCAAGAGATTCCAAATTTTTCAGGTCACCAATGTTTGAAGGGATGTGTCCACTCAAGTTATTTTGAGAGAGGTTCAGATTTTGAATTTGAAGAAGCCTAGGAGCTCTTTTGGCATTTGCCCGTCCAACATGTTTGCAGAAAGGTCGATCAAGAAGAATTGTATAAGCACATGGTCATATATTTGGCTGGTCCCCTTTGTGTTAACCATGACATTGAGACCGTAAACAAACGCCCAATTCGTTGAATGACCCGCATCATCACCTATAGACAAGAAGCCATCAAAACAATTGGGAATGGGTCCGGAAATGTTGTTCTGTGCTGGGCTGAAGAGTTGGTGATAGCTAAGCTCGCAAAGTTATGAAGGAATGCCACCAACTAACTGATTTCTCTCTAAATTGAGCACTGCCACTGACTGAGAACGTTTCCCGAATGGAGGTAACCTACGAGTGAATCGATTGTCGCTGAGATCAAAGATCACAATCTGCTGTAGATTTGACAAACAGTTTGGGATTCCTCCACTAAAGTCGTTCCTCCGTAAGCTAAGAACGAATAATTGCTGAAATCTGACCATTTAACTTGTTATCTCTAAATAAAAGAACTTCCAACGATTGCGATGCTCCCCAACATTGAGGAAGTCTCCCAGACAATTGGGTATTTGAGAGATCAATTTCATCCGAATCATTCATCCTGCACAAAGAACTCGGAATGCCACCGGTAAGATTATTACCCCAAAGTCTCAATTGTTTTAACAGCGGCATCTTGTCTCCGATGTCTTGGGGAACTTGTCCTCTAAGCATGTTGCTGGAGATATCCAAACATTCAATGTTAGAGGAAATGTCGGAGAACCAATCAGGAATGTCATCTGAGATGCTCACATTTGACATCATCAAACTGGTAATATTCCTCTGTGTTCGAAGCCATATTGGAAATTTGGGTCCCACTTTGCAATTTGACAAATATATCTCACGAGCTTGGAATGGCGGAACCCAAGTAAAGCTCACATTTAATATCAGTTGATTAGAGGAAATGTCTCTAACCCGGTCAAGCTTTTGAGATTTTCAAAGTGAAGTTCGCTTACAACTCCATACAATAGATTTTGTCCAAATTGCAGCTCCTTTAAATTAGATGGTCGCCCAATACTCTCAGGAATTGTCCCGCTCAATTTGTTAATGCTTAAATCCAACTCTCTTAGAGATGACATGTCCCCCAAATTAGCAGGAATAGAACCAGAAATCGAGTTCCCCGAAAGATCAAGGTACTCTAGTTCCTTGAAATCTCCGAATTGATTTGGAAGGCCACCACTAAAATTATTGAAGGAAATATCAAAGAGCTTCCACTTACTTTGAACGCAACCGAGAGGACCACCTAAGATGCCAGAGATAGTCCCATTGAAGTCGTTAACGCGTAAGCATACCACTTGCAATTTGCAAAGACTGCTCAAGTTTCGTGGAAGATCACTTGTAGCCAATTTTCAAACACGTCAAAGAAGGCAAGCCTTTGATTATTCTCGATGATTGTCGTGGGAAAAGGGGGGCCACTGATGTAACCATTGGCAGACAAATCAACATGTTCTAGCTTGCTCAAGTTGTCGATCCATGATGGAATAGAGCTTATATTATTGGACCCGATAGTGAGGCATCTAAGAGAGGTAAAATTTGTTGTGATTGTTCCCACATCGGTTGTGGAAAGGGCTGGTGGTCGATTGATAAGTGTGAGAAAAAGCCTCAACCTTTTAACTACCTTTTAGATTGAGAGAGCCCCAAGACCACCTAACAAAATTGGCCTGCAAATAGCTAGAAATATCTTGCGATTGATAATCGTTGAATCCTAAAGATTGCAAAGATGAAAGCATGTTAATGGAACCGAACCAACCTTTAGCCTTCGAAAGGTCACCATTGGACAGGTGCAAGTATTTCAAGGAAGATAATTTCGACATCCAATCAAGGTCATTCGAGGGTAAAGAACCCATAACAAAGTCACTACTAAGATCCAAGTATTGTAATTTCGAAAGGTTATTGAGATGTCAAGGAATATCTCCGCTAAAGCCTGCGTACGAGAGATTAAGATACTTCAATTTCTCAAAGAACGTTGGGATCTCTTGGGTTGAAGATATTTCAAATCCTTCAATTTAGTTAAAGAAGAACTGTGTTCCCTCCCAGCTTGCACTTATCAGAAGGTGGGGACATATTGATCGCTTCAGCACATGGATTACGAAGATCCAGCTTTAGGACATGACCAGTCTTCTTTCTGCATTTGACTCCTTCCCATTTGCAACATTCCTCACCAGTCCAAGATGTCAGGCGTCCCCGAGGATCAACGAGACCATGCTCGAACTTCAGAAGAGCTTCCCTCTCGGCACCAACACAGCTTAAATTGGTCGAAGCTTTGGAATGATCAATAACTAGAATGACAAAGATTGCCCATAGAAGGGTAGACACAAAGCCATCGTAAGATGCCATTGGTTTCTTAGGACCTGCGAACAAGTATTGCTTTAAAACGGTCTTTGATTCAGCAAGAGAAGAGTCGCCATAGTATATTGTTGAGGTCATATTCTGAAGATCACTGTCCATCATGACTTCCTAAAGGACGAAAACTTCCCAAGTCGATGACTACCAGACCCGCCCGCCATCAACATCAACCCACAACGCGTATCCACAAGGACGTGCATTGAGGAAGATGTTACAGATTGCCTTCTCATGACAAAAGCAAATGCAATATTTTCTGCCTGTTCACCTGAATAACCGACGAGGAAATTTTTAAACTATAAACTTCCTTTTAAACGATAAAACGTTACTTTCTTTCTCCAAATTAGTCACGTTACATGCCTAAACGCGTTTACAAATAAACACGAATGAAGAGTTGGAATCAATTAATTTATCGTTTGATTCTTATTAATTTTTCCAGAAAATAATTCTACTTGAGATTATGAAAATCAACTTGCGAGGGTTAAATTTAACTGGACTAGCACTTGTTTTAGATGCAATATATATCGTGCTCAAATTACAGCATCTCCTACTCAAAGTTAACCATGGAAGATCGGACCAGGTCCTGTGCCCGTCGATCAACTCCTTCACAACTGAGGCCGCTTCCCACTCACTTACTCGAACCTGATCTCTGACGTCCCTCTCTCGGATGGTCACATTAACTTGTGAATCGACGGTGATTGCAAAGGGCATGCCAAGCTCGTCGGTTCTCCCATATTTCTTCCCTATGATGGTGCCTGTAAACATAGCCAAGGCGCAGTAGTAAATGATCAACCAATGTAACTTTGGTGCTTTCACCAAGCATGAGAAAGAAAGTAAATCTCGGCCCAAATATACATAGCTCCATAGCACAGAACAAGTTCCGATATATGATATTTGTGAATTATTCAAATCTGAAAACCTGACATGCACACCTTAGCAAATTCCACAAATCATAGCTGCGATGGCAGCATTTACCTTAGCAAATTCCACAAATCATAGCTGTGATGGCGGCATTTACCTTAGCAAATTCCACAAAATACAGGGCTTCATGTAAATATGTACAAAAGTCAGCATTTACAACTATAGACTTAACTTCTCTATTGAATAAGTACCTGTGATGTCGATCTTGTGCTAAACGCCCGCAGCAGTCAGTGATTTGCTAATTCGTCGAGCAGCTAACTCGTATTCTAGCTTCTGTGTCAATGGGAAAACCGTACATTTTATAGGTGCTACAAGTGGATGGAAGCGGAACACATTTAGTTATTCATCCCCCGCTTTGCTGGGCCTTGTATAGAAAGAATGCTCGTAAAGGCAGTATATTATGCTTCCAATGCCAAAAGACGGTTCGATAACGGACGGCGTAAAAACCCTCTGATGTTCCCTTATCTTCTGCTTAGAAATCTAGACCATGTTATCCTTGATCATTACGCTCTTCCCCATTGTGCATACGAGAAATTCAGCCTCTCCTTTGGATTCTAAAACAGCCTTAAACTGCAAAGCTTCCTCTTCACCCATCGCCTGGTATTAACAAGGCGAATGCAAGCATTAAGAAAAGGAAGAGATTCTTGATACACTTAGCAAAAGAGCGAAAACCAAGTGACCTCCAGCATGTACCTCCAGAGATTCAACCACCGTCCTTTGATTTCCCTTGACGGCGAGACCTATTTCCTTCTCGTGTGGAGCAATCACCAATTTCTGCGTTGATACTTAAATTAGTCAAGTCATAATAACAAACTCAAGCGTCCAAAAATAAAGGGCAGAAACCTGCTCCATGTACTTCAAGAACAGCAAAACTTAACTAGTATGAAGAATTACCTCCACTTCTGTGGGTTCAGCAAATTTTTTATGTGCAACAAGAGCAACTCCGCTTTTTTCCTGTCCAATGATAACGATCTATAATTAGCGGAACATATACATCTCTAAACTTTCTCTTATCCAGTTTCCAACCCCCTCTAGATATGCCGGATAATGTTTTGCTTCGAACAGTAAATTAGACAAAAGAATATAATTGTGCAACAAACGGGTAACATATGTCACCTGTCACACACCATACTATACACAGGCACTCAAGAAAGAAGTAATATGGAAGAAGGAAAATGTAAATTTTATTCGTTTCTTAGGCATGTTAGCAGCTCACAGTGCACATTCCACTACTTTTGCTTCTGCTACCTGAAAATTAGAAACAAGAATTCTGCAAGGATTTCAAAATGGATCGGCAAATTATTTGACCATCTAATTCTTAGTAAGTTAATAACCAAATAGCAGGGTTTATCTATGTCAAGTCCACGAACAGATTATTACCTGCATTAGTAGTGAAATAATCGGGAAGTAATAATTTAAATTATATATAGTTTAGATTGCCAGTTTCTATTTCTTTGCGAGACAAAATTAGTTCAGGATAAATGCGTCTTGATATAAGTTTGGGGCTTTGTGTGAGATGGAAATTGATTTCCGATAAATGTAGCTTGGGGTGCCAGTTTGGCATTTTAATAGTATTAACATGAGAAAAATTTGCATCACAACATCGTGTTCATACCACTTGAGTATTATACCAGTGCAATCCTAATTAGAACTTATAGTGAAGACACATATAAACAAAATAAGGAAGTTAGTATCATATTTCACTCTCCCTCGAGTTGGTGCATGAGAATCCATGATGCCTTTCACTTCTTTAATAGCATTGTCAGAAGATACGCGAGTCACTGTCGCGACCTAAAAAAATTTAGTAATGAATTATTAGGTCAATTAAATTAACTAGCCTAACTCAAACCTTCTCAATTCTTACCAAATCGTAACTTTGGTTTATTTATGAAAAAATGTTCAATTGAAGTCGCCACTAATCATTTATGGTAGTTCGATCAGAAACCTATGTAAAATCCCTACGAACCAGAGAAAATGAGTTCGGGGACTTTGTTACATTAACTTTTCAATTAATACCCTTTCGGTACCAAATTTTCATGAAAAATCCTTAATTTGATGATTTGAATTTTTTTGAGGTTTTCTTTTATTAAATGCAATACAAATGCAATCTATTTATGTGACATGTGAAATGACAAGGCAAAGACGTATGATATGGCATAATGACGTGGCAAGTATACATGACGAAGTATAATGAAGTGGCAAAAATGCATGACATGGAAAACATGATAATGTAAGCTAAATTATATGATATGCAATGCAAATGACATTTTTTTTTGTTTATTTTCGGATTTATGGAAAAATGAAATGAAAAAGCCATACTAAGTTCAAAAGAAACGTAATCTAACTTAATAAAAGCATGGGATTTTTTCGGGATTCATTCAACCATGAAAACAATGAAAATCTGAACAAAAATAAACAATATTGCCCATAAAATACCTTTAAATCTGAAAATCCGATTTTATTCACAACATCCCCAAGATTAGGATTAGCGAGTGAATATTTTATAGAATAACTATCGTCCGTATATATATATGGCAAACTTTGAAATTCTATTTAAGAATTAGTAATCTGCTCCTCAAGATTGAGGATTTGATATCTAATTCACACGTACGGGCACGATCGTACTTCGAGATCGAAATCATATGTTGCCTTTAATGTACGTATTCCGAGGGACGAGGCACAATTGGGATCGAAGTCATATGTTGCCTTTAATGTACGTTTTTCGAGGGACGATGCACAATTGAGAAGCAAGTGTTATGAGTAAGATTATTTATTTAATTTCAAATTTTAAATAAGAATCATAAATATGAACATAAACTAAACATGATATCAAAGAAGGATAAGATGAAAAAAATGAGTGACATAAATCAATCAGATCGGGAGCTATCAGATAGTGTGCCAATTTATCTATAAGGCAATAATGTGTAGTCTCTATCACAATATTGTCTTATTTATAAGACTACACTTTTCATGTGCTTTCAGCATGGTGGCTTCCCTATGGTTCATGGATGATGTAGTTCCTGGTCACGACGTAGCTCACTGGTCAAGAACATCAAAGCGACGATAATTCATATTCGGTGGACCGATTGTTTTAGCACAACCTAAAACAAAATGTCCTCGTCCATAACAACCTGTGAGAATCATCCCAAGATTATATCACTGAAGAAAAACATCTTGTGCGGCCAAAAAAAGGATTTTTTTTTTTTTTTTGCCATGTTCTTTACTTGATGTTTCTTTCATCCCTACACATCTGTCTTCGTGAATTTAGTTGCATGGACTTCCGATTATTCCACTTCTCTCCAGTAATGGGATATTGACAAGACAACTTGAGAATGTGCCTGCACATCGGATGAACGATAACCGTGAAGAAAATGATGAAGAACACAAGCATACGTCTTTCTCGCGTCGTGCTCGATGAGCTCTTGGCGATGGCTTGGTTCTGCGAGGGGACTCATGGATCTGCTGGACTTGTCGACTTGGAGAAAGTACCAGTATATCCTGCAAAGTAAATTAACAAAAGTAGCCAAAAGCAAGCTGACTTAACATATCAAAGTTTAAACCAAACGCTGACTAGCTGCTGAAATTTCAGGATGAAAGTCAGGCTTGTAGTGCATCTGGACAGCGGCTTTGTTGTGGAGGGTGGAGCTTGCGGTGGTACGATGACTAATCGGTAGACTCAATATTCTGGATCGGCTTTGTAGATTGTCAAAGGTTGAATATTGTAAGTTGCTTCATGGACGATGTGCAGACTTGGATTCCAGAGAGGAGACCATGCTTTCGTCCTCTTGTGCTCCACTTCCCTCTATTAGCCATAGATCTTCTTTGACCATCCCTCAAAGACGTGAGGTCTCTTCATGTGTATTATGCCGTGTAGTGAATTGTGTTGGATTCCCTAAAATCTTAATCATAGCCTCATATTTATAGACTAAAAATTCCATAATCCTAGTCAAGGCAGGAGTCGTTAATGACCGTAGGATTAAAAAAAAATCTGATCTTCAAAAGCCTAAGTCTTGTAAAACTCTTCGATTTTTTGGATGTAGCACATGCATATTGGGCCACCCAAATTTTCTATATTATGCGGGCTTCTAGGTACCATCGGGCTAAAATAAAGGCTTTTCAGAATTAATAGATTTTCAAATTAAAGCCTTAAATACCAAAACATGCTTGGATGAACAGAATAGAGTTCAAGAAATAAATTCAATTTAGCTCATTGAAATTCGACACTTCCCCATGGTCTCACTTGAAAATCACCAACTGAGCCTAGTCCAACTTCCCATCAAATTAAGCTCAATTGACTCTATTATGATCCTAAATGCAAATGACACAACTGACAGAAAATATGCAATGCATGAGGAATTTTTTTTGCAAGAATTTTAATTAACTTTCATTTTACAAAATAGATGAATGAATTTCCTAAAAATCAAAATTTAGGTGTCAACAGTCACTTGAAAAAATTATCGATGATGCTTATGGCTCTTTTTCCTTTTAGCTACTAAAACAAAGTGTCATTACATGTGACTCCCAAACCTCAAACCTCCAAGATGGAGGATACCGTGAAGGTTTGCTCGGAGACCTTCTCGGAGTACGAGCCCAATGAGAAGGCTGAAGAGGAGACTGACGATTCTAGTAGCTCAACTTAGGAGTTTCTATTTATGGTATGATATTTTGATGGCGACCTCAATGCCCGTCTCTTTTTGAGACGATGATGATGACTCTCTTTTGCACTTACCCTATCACCCCTACTGACCAGCAGGTCTAGTTTGCCATGCTCTTGTATGAACGTTTGGGAACTTATGTATTTATTAGTATTCTCAATATCCAAGTCCCTTTTTATTATTGTACGGAGGAGTTAGTTTATTATCGCTTCCGCTTGCTATCGATATGGTTCACCTCTCGACCTATGCGCATCTTGGGACATCGAGAGAGTTGTGCTTGCAGGGAGTCGCGCGCTCGTGCTACAGGGCACGGGGCATGACATTCATTTTATGAAATAGATTAATAAATTTTCAAAAAATCAAAATTTAGGTGTCAACTGTCACTTGAAAAAATTATCGATGATGCTTATGGCTCTTTTTCCTTTTAGCTACTAAAACAAAGTGTCATTACATGTGACTCCCAAACCTCAAACCTCCAAGATGGAGGACACCGTGGAGGTTTGTTCGGAGACCTTCTCGGAGTACGAGCCCACTGAGGAGGCTGAGGAGGAGACTAACGACTCTAGTAGCTCGACTTAGGAGTTTCTGTTTCTGGTCTGATATTTTGATGGCGAACTCAATACCCGTTTCTTTTTGAGATGATGATGATGACCCTTTTTTGTACTTACCCTGTCACCCCTACTGACCAACAGGTCTAGTTTGCCATACACTTGTATGAACGTTTGGGAACTTATGTATTTATTAGTATTCTCAATATCCAAGTCCCTTTTTATTATTGTACGGAGGAGTTTGTTTATTATCGCTTCCGCTTGCTATCGATATCGTTCACCACTTGACCTTTGCGCATCCTGGGACATCGAGAGAGTTATGCTTGTAGGGAGTCGCGCGCTCGTGCTACAGGGCGCGGGGTGTGACGTTCATTTTATGAAATAGATGAATAAATTTCATAAAAATCAAAATTTAGGTGTCCACAGTCACTTGAAAAAATTATCGATGATGTTTATGGCTCTTTTTCCGTTTAGCTACTTAAACAAAGTGTCATTACATGTGACTCCTAAACCTCAAACCTTCAAGATGAAGGACACCGTGGAGGTTTGGTAAGAGACCTTCTCGGAATACGAGCCCATTAAGGAGGCTGATGAGGAGACTGACGACTCTAGTAGCTCGACTTAGGAGTTTCTGTTTCTGGTCTGATATTTTGATGGCGACCTCAATGCCTATTTCTTTTTGAGATGATGATGATGACCCTCTTTTGCACTTACCCTGTCACTCCTACTAGCCAGCAGGTCTAGTTTGCCATGCTCTTGTATGAACATTTGGGAACTTATGTATTTATTAGTATTCTCATTATCCAGGTCCCTTTTTATTATTGTACGGAGGAGTTTGTTTATTATCGTTTCCGCTTGCTATCGATATGGTTCACCTCTCGACCTATGTGCATTCTGGAACATCGAGAGAGTTATGCTTGCAAGGAGTCGGGCGCTCGTGTTACAGGGCGTGGGGCTTGACATTCATTTTATGAAATAAATGAATAAATTTCCTAAAAATTAAAATTTAGGTGTCAACAGTCACTTGAAAAAATTATCGATGATGCTTATGGCTCTTTTTCCTTTTAGCTACTAAAACAAAGTGTCATTACATGTGACTCCCAAACCTCAAATCTCCAAGATGGAGGACACCGTGGCGGTTTGCTCGGAGACCTTTTCGGAGTACGAGCTCACTGAGGAGTCTGAGGAGGAGACTGACGACTCTAGCAGCTCGACTTAAGAGTTTCTATTTCTAGTCTGATATTTTGATGGTGACCTCAATGCTCGTTTCTTTTTGAGATGATGATGATGACCCTCTTTTGCACTTACCCTGTCACCCCTACTGACCAGCGGGTCTAGTTTGCTATGCTCTTATATGAACTTTTGGGAACTTATGTATTTATTAGTATTCTCATTATCCGGGTCCCATTTTATTATTGTACGGAGTAGTTTGTTTATTATCGCTTCCGCTTACTATCGATATGATTCACCTCTCGACCTATGCGTATCCTGGGACATTGAGATAGTTGTGCTTGCAGGGAGTCGCACGCTCGTGATACAGGGCGCGGGGCGTGACATTCATTTTATGAAATAGATGAATAAATTTCCTAAAAATCAAAATTTAGGTGTCAACAGTCACTTGTAAAAACTATCGATGATGTTTATGGCTCTTTTTCCTTTTAGCTACTAAAACAAAGTTTCATTACATGTGACTCCCAAACCTCAAACCTCCAAGATGGAAGACACTGTAGAGGTTTGCTCGGAGACCTTCTCGGAGTACGAGCCCACTGAGGAGGCTGAGGAGGAGACTGACGACTTTAGTAGCTCCACTTAGGAGTTTCTGTTTCTGGTCTGATATTTTGATGGCGTCCTCAATGCCCGTTTCTTTTTGAGATGATGATGATGACCCTATTTTGTACTTACCATGTCACCCTTACTAACCAGCATGTCTAGTTTGCCATGCTCTTGTATGAACGTTTGGGAACATATGTATTTATTAGCATTCTCATTATCCAGGTCCCTTTTTATTATTGTACGAAGGAGTTTGTTTATTATCTCTTTCGCTTGCTATCGATATGGTTCACCTCTCGACCTGTGTGCATCCTAGGACATCGAGAAAGTTGTGCTTGCAAGGAGTCGCGCGCTCGTGCTACAGGGCGCGAGGCGTGACATTCATTTTATGAAATAGATGAATAAATTTCCTAAAAATCAAAATTTAGGTGTCAACGGTCACTTGAAAAAATTATCGATGATGCTTATGGCTCTTTTTCCTTTTAGCTACTAAAACAAAGTGTCATTACATGTGACTCCCAAACCTCAAACTTTCAAGATGGAGTACACCGTGGAGATTTGCTCGGAGACCTTCCCAGAGTACGAGCCCACTGAGGAGGCTGAGGAGAAGACTGACGACTCTAGTAGCTCGACTTAGGAGTTTCTGTTTCTGGTCTGATATTTTGATGGTGACCTCAATGCCCGTTTCTTTTTGAGATGATGATGACGACCCTCTTTTACACTTACCCTGTCACCCCTACTAACCAGCAGTTCTAGTTTGCCATGCTCTTGTATGAACGTTTGGGAACTTATGTATTTATTAGCATTCTCATTATCCAGGTCCCTTTTTATTATTGTGCAGAGGAGTTTATTTATTATCGCTTCCGCTTGCTATCGATATGGTTCACCTCTCGACCTATGTGCATCCTGGGACATCGAAGGAGTTGTGCTTGTAGGGAGTCGCGCACTCGTGCTACAGGGCGCGAGGCGTGACATTCATTTTATGAAATAGATGAATAAATTTCCTAAAAATCAAAATTTAGGTGTCAACGGTCACTTGAAAAAATTATCGATGATGCTTATGGCTCTTTTTCCTTTTAGCTACTAAAACAAAGTGTCATTACATGTGACTCCCAAACCTCAAACTTTCAAGATGGAGTACACCGTGGAGGTTTGCTCGGAGACCTTCCCAGAGTACGAGCCCACTGAGGAGGCTGTGGAGGAGATTGACGACTCTAGTAGCTCGACTTAGGAGTTTCTATTTCTGGTCTGATATTTTGATGGCAATCTCAATGCCCGTTTCTTTTTGAGATGATGATGATGACCCTTTTTTGCACGTACCCTGTCACCCCTACTAACCAGCAGTTCTAGTTTGCCATGCTCTTGTATGAACGTTTGGGAACTTATGTATTTATTAATATTCTCATTATCCATGTCCCTTTTTATTATTGTTCGAAGGAGTTTGTTCATTATCGCTTCTGCTTGCTATTGATATGGTTCACCTCTCGAAGAGTTGTGCTTGCAGGGAGTCGCGCGTTCGTGTTACAGGGCACGGGGCGTGACATTCATTTTATGAAATAAATGAATAAATTTCCTAAAAATCAAAATTTAGGTGTCAACAATCACTTGAAAAAATTATCGATGATGCTTATAGCTATTTTTCCTTTTAGCTACTGAAACAAAGTGTCATTACATGTGATTCCCATACCTCAAACCATGTGGATTTCAAATGGAGTTCATCAAACGAAAGGAGAACGTATCTGCCATAGTAGTTCTCAACATAATCATCCTTCCACATACTAAACAAAGACGACAGGTAAAAGATAAGTTGAATATCAAGAACAGATACTCTCTTTATCCATCCGATACTTCAAAGTTGGGCAAGTTTGTCCAGCTCTCTGACTTTTCTGTTACATATGCAAAATATGATCAATAATGACTTCAACCCATATGAGATGCAAGAAACCGGTTAGCAGGGAAGGGGCCAGTTTTACCTGCTGAACAAGCATCCTATTCGCGTTGTCGAAATGTTCTCTTGAACCAAAGCATGGCGATCATAGTTGTCATTGAGAATTTCTCGATGGCCCTATCCATCACTCGAAAGTAAGAGACCCTCCAAGATCGCTTGAAGTGCAAGATGCCACAGAATCCTAGAAATCCCACCCCAAAACCCGGTCCCAATCCTACAAAGAACCAATTGTGGACGTCCAAATCACGTTCGCTAGGCTTATCTCCACTGGAATTATCACCGTCAGTAACGGGTGGCTCTTCTCCGGGACAAATCTTTGAAAGAGGAGCTCCGCAGAGTCCGTCGTTGCCGCGATAAACGGATTCGTCATCCACGGTACGCAGATGGTTGCTGGACGGTATAGGGCCGGAGAGCCTATTGAAGGACATATTCAGATGACTAAGAAAGTCAATGTCGGATATTCCCGAAGGGATGGTACCTGACAATCTGTTTCTGGAAAGATCAAGAGATTCCAAATTTTTCAGGTCACCAATGTTTGAAGGGATGTGTCCACTCAAGTTATTTTGAGAGAGGTTCAGACTTTGAATTTGAAGAAGCCTAGTGAGCTCTTTTGGTATCTGTCCGTCCAACATGTTTGCAGAAAGGTCGATCGAGAAGAATTGAGAAATCTCACTGCCATATATTTGGCTGGTCCCCTTTGTGCTAACCACGACATTGAGATTGTCAACGGAGCTCCAACACTCTAAACAAGCCGTACCAACCATAGACAAGAAGCCGTCAAAACAATTGGGAATGGGTCCAGAAATGTTATTCTGTGCTAGGCTCAAGAGATGAAGATAGCGAAGCTGGCAAAGTTGTGGAGGAATGCCTCCAACTAACTGATTTCTCTCTAAATTGAGCACTGCCACTGACTGAGAACGTTTCCCGAATGGAGGTAACCTACCAGTGAATCGATTGTCGCTGAGATCAAAGATCACAATCTCCTGTAGATTTGACAAGCATTTCGGTATTACTCCACTAAAGCTATTCCCATGTAGGCTAAGAAACTGTAGATGCTGAAGATGGCACAAAGATTTCGGAATCTGACCATTTAACTTGTTATCCCCTAGCAAAAAATATTCCACATCTTGCAATGCTTGCCAACATCGAGGAAGTCTCCCAGACAGTTGGTTCTTTGAGAGATTAATATCATACAGCTGCTTCAACTTACATAGAGAACTCGGAATGCCACCGGTCAGATTATTACCCCAAAGCCTCATTGAGCTTAAATGCGGCATCTTGTCTCCGATATCTTGGGGAATTTGGCCTCTAAGCATGTTGCTTGAGAAATCCAAATATTCAATGTCAAAGGAAATTTCAAAGAACCAATCAGGAATGTCATCTGATGAAATGCTCGCGTTTGACATCTCTAAATCGGTAATGTTCCTCTGTGTTCGAAGCCATTTTGGAAATTCAGGTCCCACTTTGCAATTCGACAAAGCTATGATACGAGCTTGGAATGGCGGAACCCAAGTGGAGCTCACATTTAATATGAGTTGAGTAGAGGAAATGTCAAACGCGGTCAAGCTTTTGAGATTTTCAAAATGTAGTTCACTTAAAACTCCATAAAATAAATTATGACTAAAATAGAGCTCTTCTAGATTCGATAGTCGTCCAATGCTCTCTGGAATTGTCCCGCTCAATTTGTTATCTGATAAATCCAACACTCTTAGAGATGGCAGCTCCTCCAAATTGGTAGGAATAGAACCAGAAATCCTGTTCTCCGTAAGATCGAGGTACTCTAGTTCCTTGAAATCTCCGAATTGGTTTGGTAGGCCACCACTGAAATTGTTTCGAGCAACATCAAAGATCTGCCAATTACTTTGCAAGCAACCGAGAGGACCACCTAAAATGTCGGAGATATTCCCATTTAAGTTGTTAAAGCTTAAGCGTACCACTTGCAATTTGCAAAGACTGCTCAAGTTTCTTGGAAGATAACCTTGTAGTGAATTTGCAGACACGTCAAAGAAGGCAAGCTTTTGATTGTTCTCGATGATTGCAGTGGGAAAAGGGCCTTGGATAAATGAATTCCATGACAGATCAATATGTTCTAGCTTGCTCAAGTTGTAGATCCATGGCGGGATGGAAGAATTCATATAATTGGAACTGATATCGAGAAATCTAAGAGAGGTGAAATTGGCCTGCAAAGAACTAGAAATGTCTTGCAATTGACAGTTGCTCAATCCTAAAGATTGCAAAGATGGTAGCATATTAACGGAACGAAACCAATCTTCGGCCTTAGAAAGGTTAACACCAGACGTGTGCAAGTATTTCAAGGAAGGCAATTTCATCACCCAATCAAGGTCGCTCGATGTCAAATAACCCAAATAATTGTCACTACTAAGATCCAAGTACTGTAGTTTGGAAAGGTTATTGAGCTGCCTAGGAATATCTCCCTCGAAGTTTGAAAATGAGAGATTAAGATACTCCAAGTTCTCAAGAGAAGCAAAGAACATTGGAATTTTTCCGGTTGAAAAGTTGTTGCCACTAAGGTCTAGATACTCCAGATACTTCAATTCAGTTAAAGAATGAACTATGCTACCTCCCAGCCTGCACTTATCTGAAGGTGCAAAATTGTCAACGTAGATCACTTCAGTACATGGATTGTGAAGATCGAGCTTCAGGATATGGCCGGTCGTCATGTCGCATTCGACTCCTTCCCAATCACAACATTCCTCTCCGGTCCACGACGACAAGCGTCTCGAAGGATCCATGAGACCATGCTTGAACTTCAGGAGAGCTTCTCTCTCCGCACCAATACAGCTTACATTGGTCGAATCATTGGAATGACCATAGTCGAGTATTTGAAGGACAAAGATTGCCAAAAAGAAGGAAGACACAAGGCCAACGTAAGACGCCATAGGTTATTGAGGACCTGAGAACAAGTGTAGGAGATAATGGGTCTTTGATTCACCAAGAGAAAGAGTGATCCTTATACATTGTTGGGGCCATTTCCTAATCAGTCCATCTCGACTTCCTAAAGGACGACTCCAACTTTCCAAATCAACGCCTTGCAAGACCCGCCAGACGGTCGACCCATCAAGCATCAACCCAAAACGCGAATTGCATTTAATCCTTGGAGAGACTACATAGTCAAGGACGTCCACGAAGAAAGATGTCGCACGTCGCCTTTTCATGAGAAAAGCAAATGCAATTTATTCTGCCTTGCCTGTCTGCCTAATGTAACCGATGAGGAAATTTCTAAACTAGAAGCTTCCTTTTAAACGACAAAACGTGTTACTTTCTTTCTCCAAATTGTTCACTTTACGTACCAAAACGCGTTTACAAATAAACACAAATGAACGGTTGGAATCAATTTATTTATCATTTCATTCCTATTAATTTTTCCAGAGAATAATTTGGCTCGAGATTAAGAAAATCAACTCACGGGGTTCGATTTGACTGGACCGTCACTGGGTTTACATGCAATAAATATCATGCTCAAATTACAGCACGTCCTGCTCAGAGTTAACCATGGAAGTCATGTCTACTTCTCTGTAAGTAGAGTCTCACCCAACACAGGGAGTTACCTTAACCACGGCATTATGATAAATGAAGAGGTTAGTAACCTTCATTTTTTTTCCTTCAAAAAAATGAAAGTGACCCTCAAGGCAACTTCAAGATAGTAATCAAAACTACTATGGAAGTGCAGAGGATAAATCAGGTGACGAGCTTTAGGTACCTGGGTCTCACTACAAAGAAATAAGGTTTTAACCACGAAATTTGCCATGAAAATTTTGGCAAAATTCACCGCTAATTGATTTTGCGACGAAAAACAACTCGTAGCTAATTCGACATTGCTAATTTGCCACAAATTTTGTGACGAAAATCTTGCAATCGTCGCAAATTTGCGTCGAACAACGCGGTTGGTCGATGATTTTCGACAAACATCTTTTCATCGCTAATTTGCGTCGAACCTGATTTGCAACGAAACATTAGCGACCATATTTTTTTCCTACGAATTTTTATTTTTTCTTTAGTGATGAATCTTGTGACGGATCGTCCAACGACAAATTTAGCGACGAAATATTATTAATTTTTATATCTTCTCTAGCGATGGATTTGCGACGACCGAACATGGGACGAATTTTGCAACAAATTTTTATAATTTGTGATCCTATGATTAAATAATTTCTTTTATTTTTTGATTTTAAATATAATTAAAAGCAAAATTAATTTCTAGAATTTATATTTACCATTGATTAAGCAAGTAATAAAATATAAATATTATAATAATATGAAAACGAAAAACATTTATCTGTTTCTGCATCCTGTGCAGCAGTACCTCACAAAGATCATCGAAAATGTTACGTCTAATACTCTCTGTATCTAGAAGCAGGCTCCGACGTTCCTCTGTTCCTGCAGCTTGTCCAACAGTTGGTGAATTACCTGCAACTACATTGGGCAAGCTAACATCATCAATGACATCAACTCGAGGTGTTTCAACACTAACATCCGAAGATATCTCTGGCACCGAGTGTGCTGTCCAGCATTGCTTTGGTTGATTTGGATTAGGTTCGACAGCTTCATCGACCTCATTTGCTCTGACTGTTTCATAACTACCAAAGCCATTGCCACTTTCATCAGTTTCTTCCACAGTCCCAATATCCCAATCAATTGCAGCATTCTCCACCGAGATATCCCAGTCAATATTATATGCAGCAGCATCCACATCACCTCTTGTCTCATTGAAGCCTGATTGAGTATTTGCAGAGTCTGTGATATCAGAAACAGCAGAAACGTTCAAAGATGGTGGATTTTCACGAATGTCTATCAAGTGTGGTACAACACACGCATACCTGCAAACATGTTTCAAGAAATTAAATTTTAAAATCACACCAAAAACCAATCAATGGATCTTCAATGACTCGTAATTTACTGCCTCACATCCTTCACAAAAATCAATAAATTACTAAAATCAATCCAACCAAGCTCCGGATACTAGATAGTAAGCAACTAATCGAAACCATGATGAACACGATTATACATAAAATTCAAGCCTCAAATGGGAAAAAAAAAACATGCCATCAGTATATCAACAACTTGTTCAAAGTGCAAAACAAAACCAAGATAACCCAATCGAAATCCTACCTTCCGATTAATTAACCACATGCGACAACATCTTCACCTTAACTGTTAAGTGTTAGCAACTAACTATAAAGTCTCACAACCTACTGAACATAAGATAGTGGAAATTTGTAATTAATTTTCCATTGCAAACGCATACAGCGTTGTCACTAACTCTCCCTTTGAAGCCTCTATAGCACCACATAATAAACCGAGATAGACCTCCCATTCAAAACCAAATGGGTCAAAACCATTACTCTATATATCGTTATACAGCCCAGACATAGATATGCACTGCCATCATACAGAATCAAACAAAAAAGATTGAAGTCTCAAAACCATTTGTAAATAGCGGCAATTTTTAGCAAACAGCATAAACAAAGTCAGTAACTAAACAATATCAAAATTCATGAAAATGCCCAATTAACCAAGGGAAAAACCTACTGTCAAGATAGCTGGCAAGAGAAGTGGACAAGTAAAGGTCCTCAGGGCGCGAATCTCCATATGGGCATATCACGAACTGGCTATCTTCTTCAGCTATGTTTCCCTCAACTTCTTCATGAGTTCCACTGAAGAAGGTGGAACTGAACCAGATGGAACTGAAATACATTCAGTTCGGATGCGTCCAATTTGTCCCCTAAAATGTTCTTGATGGTTGGAGGAAGGGCCAATGTGTCCATGTTGTCCATCGGTATGTAGCGGGTGAGGGTGAGATGAAAGGGAAGGGGAAGGGGAAGAGGAAAGGGACGGGGACGAGGAAGGGGAAGGCGAAGGGGAAGGGACTGGTCTTCTTTGCGAAAGTGCACCACACATGTGACCTCTCCATCTATGATACTGACAAGTAGGAATTTAGACAAATATCAGCGAAAATAAGAACATGTATTAGGGACACATAATGACGTACATCATGAAGCTCACCATTCTGTTTCGGAGAGCAAGTGAGAAACATGAGAAATTGAAAGAAACTTGCTCAAACTTTTCAGACTAACCTATCAAGCAACAACAGAAAAGAAATTACCATTCAGCCGGTGAATCATAACGAAAGAATTGTCGATCAACGAGAATTTTTTCTGTAAAATGTTGATGTCAAAGTTCACAACAATACGATGACCAGTAAATGGATCTCATTTTATCCTAGAGTTAAACTGAATTCTTCCGGACACTCTCTTGCACATTGTGGAACAACACACATTTCATTGTTTATTAAGCCAACCACATTCCACGACGTCAAGTAGCAAAGAGTAATTATCGATACAGAAGCCCATAACAAGGTCCACAAAATGGAACCCGTGACATACAGAAAGATAACCAATTAGTAAACTATCAAACTAGAATCCAAACAATAATCGGGAAGCTGAAAGGAAGGGGCGTGCCGAGGAAAACTCATCAAGCACGGAAAAAGAAAAATCGACCACAAGCTTATAACACCCTGATTCTCGAAACGACAGAACGGAGGCAAGCAGAGAGCATTCCTCGCTCGCAACGAGGCGCGAATCGAACATCAAATCAAAACCGCGACAAACACAGATAGCGAAGAGAACGAAGAGACCCATCTAACGAAATCGACTATCTTAAGGAAAAAGGGCGATCAGGAAAGTGAAAACGGGAAGCGGAGACGAACGATTTGTTGGCTTGTTCAAGAGCGCGGTCGTGGCCGAAGTGGAAGAGAAGAGCACGTACCCTTGAACGCTGCGGAGAGTCTGGTCGAATCGAGAATCGGGGCTGGGGGTCTTCTCTTCCCGGAGTTGCTGTTGATGCTGTTACGCAGGTGGGAGTCTGGTTGAATCCCAAATCTAGGGTGTGTGGAAGGAAGTGGGAGCAGGAAAGAGGCGAACATGATGATTTGGTGGTTCGGGTGGGCGTCGGGTTCACGAGCAGGGAGCACAGATCATCGTCGCGGTGGGCTCGGTCTCAGATCTGCCGGTCTCGGCCAGTTCAGGTGGCCGGAGGTGGCTGGGTAGCGGTGCGAGGTGGCGGCGGAGATCAGGTGGAGGAGCGTCGTGGGGCGAAGGTCACGGGTTTACGGCGACCAGGAGACGACGCTAGCGGGTGGTTGCTGCAAGAGACTCAGCTGGTTGCGGCTCGCGCGAGGCCGGCTGGCGGGGAGGCGTGGCCGGAGAAGTGAGTGGACGGAGGGTGGTGGTGGAGGCTGTAGTGGTCGGTCGGGAAACGGATCCCCTGCCCCAGGGGATCCGGCGCCCTGATGATCTTGGACGGCTCAGCGTACGGTTTGGATTTTTTTTTTTTAATCCAAAAAAATCCTCATCTCTCAAAAATTTGATTTGTCCGTTTAAAAATAATTTGTCCGTTTAAAAATAGACAGCCCATATAAATCGAGGCATCCTCTGATCCCATTAGAACGTGAGATTTGGATCCGATCGGTGGACGTGGTTCGCTCAGCTGAACCAGAAAATGAAAGCAAAGAACATAAGGGAGGAAATGAAGGACAAGCACAAGTGAAGGCGTAAGGCAAATGAGAAAAAGAACCGATTAACGACGAAGGAAAATGTCGTCGCTAAATTGGGGTCCGCTAATTCGCGACGAAACCAAATAAGTAGCTCTTCGTCGCTGCAAAGTGCGGTTCTCCACTACTCCTTCATAGTTATCTCATTTATTCTAAATGTTTATTCTAGCAAATGGCGACGAAGAGCTTATCATTATTATTGTTGTTATTATATTTATCGTTAAATGGGGACAAACCGCACAATTTAATTGTTATTAGCATTATTATTATTGTTGTTGATTATTATTATTTGTCTATATGTTTTTATTCTTTTTCTTTTTCGCGGTAAGTGCCGTGGCTAATTTCGTCGTCAATTAGCGATAAAATTAGCGACGATACGGACAAAATTGTCGCAAATTTCGTCGATTCTACATGATTTATTCTATTCTATTTTATTTTTGGGTCAATTCTACATGGTTTATTTCAATTGTTCTTCTCTCCCATTGGCCTTCATAATTAACTTTGGAATTCAAACGCGAGTCATAAAAACCTTCTTTGTCCTAAGGCTTCTCCCAAAAGAGTTGGATATCCCACAAATCAAAGCAGTTGTTGAAAATCTTCCCACTAAATTTCTTATCAAGCAAGCTTAATACTAAGCATATTGGAGAAAACGCTCAAGATTTTCAAAATTTCACCTTCTAGCCTATTTCCTGAAATATCAAGGAGTCTAACTATTTTTCAGGATCACTTTCAATTAATATCTTCTCAACACTAAAAAAATCCAGGGAGGAAAGCATGGGGATAGCACTTAACCCTTCTTTGGGGTTGAGAACGACTACATAGGACCGGTCCAGATGCCTCAAGTTAGAAAATGTCGATACTCCAAAGTACTTTCTCGGTTTATAATGAAGTCGTGCCCTGCGAGGCCCGTCATATGAGACTTTGCTCGAAGAGGAATCATAGTGCAATGTGAGACTTCTCCTTGAGGAGGAATCCTGGATAACCTCCATTTGTTTCACAAAAAATAACTTTCAAAAAAAAATAAATATTTTTCTCAGATTTTCCGTTGTTCGTTTCACAGAAAATAAACGAGTTAAGAAAAATATTTTCCCCTTATCGAAAACACACATTCAAAGTGAGGAAAATGATTTCCTTTTTTTAAGAAGAGAAAAACATTCTCCTTGTCTTTCCTCCCACTACTACTTCACATTCTTTTTCTTTTAAAATTGTTTTAATTTTTCTCTTTCTTTCTTCTTTTTCTAATTTATTTATCTTTTTAATAATTTTTTATTTTCTTTATCTTCTTCTTTTTCCCTTTCTTTGCCGGTTGCCAGCCACAGCGAGCCTCGAGCTTGCCCGTCCTCGCCTTGTCAAACTATGAGGAGGCTCAAGCCTTGCTTGGAGCCAAAGGGATGGGAAAAAATAAAAATAATTAAACATTCAATTTTTTATAAAAGAAACAATAAAAATTATAAAATTATTAAAGGAGTGCATGAAAGAAATTGACTTTCCTTAATGGACGGCGAAAAGACTTTTCAATTCAATTTCAGGTTTTACCAGAATATCAAAAATATTATCAATTTTTTAGAAAAGTGAGTTTTTGGAAAACATTTTCTAGAAACACTTAATTTTCCTCGGCAATGTTTGTTTTATAGAAATTGAGGTGTTTGTGGAAAATATTTTCTAGAAAGTCATTTTCCATGAAAATGATAGTATTTGTCGGTGTTCCACTGAAATCTGAAAATCAACTGAAAAATATTTTTCATCATTTGTTATGAAAAATCGAATTTGATTGTTCTAATAATTTTATATTTATTTTTACTTTTTTATTTTTTTATTTTTGAAATTTTGATTTTTCTTTTTTTAATTCTATTTTTTCGTTTTTCATTCTTTTTCGACATGTCGCCTGCTATAGCAAAGCTCGAGGCGTGCTCGTTTGCCTATGGTGAGGCTCGAGCGGGCTCACCAGCTGAGGAAAAAGGAAAAAGGAAAGAAAAGAAAAACAAAACAAAAGAATCAAAATAAAAATAAAAAAAGGAAAAATTAAAAAAAATTACAACATGCAAAAATTTAAAAAAATTAATTTAAATATTTAAAAAGTAAATAAATTGAAGAAATGGAGGAGAAAAGACAAGGGAAAATGATTTCCTCTCTTCAAAAAAAAATGTAATTGTTTTCTCAACTTTGGATGTGTTTTTTCCACAAGTGAAAAATATTTTTCTTGACTCATTTCTTTTCTATGAATCGAATGCCAAAAATCCGAAAAATATTTTCTTTGAAAGTTATTTTCTGCAAAACGTACGGAGTCCAAAACAAGAAGGAACTGACATCGATCTTTTGTAAACTTTCACCACGATTTGGAGCCACTGAATGTTATTGTTGTTTGTTTAATTACTTGAGCCCATCTCGTTAGTTGACACAGAATGTTGGGCTTGAGTTGTCTTGTTAAACTTCGCAAAACCCTCAACTTTTGTAAGAGTTTGATTAATGCAAAGGTTGTGATCGTTGAGAGTCCATCTCATGATACTTGTTTCATAGGTATGGATGGAAAAGGAAGTAACCTAACGTAGCATGGTGATTAGCTATCTTAATATGACAAGGAAACTAGCTGTCCTAGAAAACAAAAACAAAAAAATCAAATAATGCCCCTAATAAGTATCTCCAATAATAAGGGAATTCTCTGATATCCATAACCATCCGTCAAGAACTTTCTCTGAGGTCAAAATATCAAATATGTCGCAAAATCTGTCATATGGTACAAAGTAAAGAGAACTTCCTACTTAATGGGATCTCAATCATTGTGTCTCCTCCTTCCTCGCCTACTTAACTACAAATAATATATCCAAAGAAGGAGACGTGGTTTATAAATAGGAAGAAAGCTACCGAGAACCCTAAAACTATGTCTATTGTGACACATTTATCTCAAGCTTTTTTTTGTGACACAAAAAATCCTAAACTTTATCTGTGTGACACATTTACCCAAATATTTACCTCAAATTTTGGGTAAATGTGTTACGTGCCTACCAATTTGGAGTTTTTTGTGTCACGAAAAAAATTATCTGGGGCAAATATGTCACATGAATATAAGTTTGAAGTTTTAGTATCATAATAAAATGCTTATGTTAAATGTGACACACGGTACAAGTTTGAGGTTTTGAGTGTCACAAAAAAAAATTAAAGTTTAAGTTTCATCATTTCTTTTTCCTTACCAAAAAAAAAATTTAAGTTGAATATATCACAGTGAGCATAGTTTAGAGTTTTCAGTGATTTTTTCCCTTTATAATATTATGTCATTTCTTACATAGTTCAATTTTAAAATTTGATTCTTTTCTATCCTACAATAGTCATCCAAACAAATTTCAAGTCTTCAAATATTATTCTCTTTACTATAGGCCTTTATTAGGAGTGAGCGGTTTCCGATCCGGTTCGGTTCTCATCAAGAATCGGGAATCGGGCTAACAGTCCTGGTTCTCGAACAGTCTAATAAAACCGATAGAGAATTGCAGAATTTCATTTGCTCTTTTCATTTCACTCCCAAACTCCAGTTGGATAGTGATCCAGAGTCACAACAACAAAGAGAAAGAAAGCTGTGATTTTTTCAGTTTGTTGGTCCCTGTGGTTTTGTGCTTTTGATTTGGGGTGATCCAAGATCTGCTAGCCTTGGAAGATCGTGAGAGGGAGGAGGAGGATGCTGATAACCACGAATCCCAATGGACATCACTCACGCAGTTTTCCCAGATTAAACAAAACTGCAGATCCTTACAAGTACGCAAATTTCTTTAAAAACACAGACTTGGTTCTTTCATTCTTTTGTCCGAAACATTGGGACCACGGGTAAATCTATTGCTGGCTTGGTTTGGGCAGTCCGGTCCGATCCAATTCCTATATCCCTAGAAGTGGGAACCGAACCACCATCCGGTGAAATCGGGAACCAAATCACCGGTCCGGTCCTAATAGTTTTCGGTTGGATTTGCTCACCCTTAGCCCTTATGGGCCACGCCAACTTTGAGGTTGGGTTACTCCAGAGCCCAACTTCGAGCTGGTTTGTATGTCGATTTCAAATTGGCTCGAGCTCCACCAAGCCCGGTCTCGATAACACTTTGTTAGAGAGCCAGATTCAGCTTCAACTTATCTCCCTTGTACATCCATCCCGTTCATCAAATTCCTCGTGACATTCCAAATTATAATTTAGTATTAGGTAACATATAAATTAACTAGGGAGTTAGTATATAGTAGTGAACTCACGCTCAAGTTGGTGCGTGATAACTGATGTGTTTTTTTTGGGTCGAACGTGATAATTGATGTTGCCTTCTTTTATTTCTTGGTGACTTTGTGCATCGTGTTTAATGCAGTCAATTACACTCCCAAATCTTAAATGGAATTCATCAAATAAAAGGAGAATATATATACACTCCACAAAAGTTCCTTACAACTTGACTGGTTCAAGCTACTCCACATATTCATCCTTCCACGAATTAGACAAGAGTAAAACTTTAAGTCGAATACAAACTAGACATACTGTTTATTACTTGAAACGGATGTTCTTTTGTCCATCTGATCAAACGGAGCAGTTCTTCAAACCAGGACGAGTTTCTCCAGTTCTCTAACTCTTCTGGTGCACATGCCCAAAATAATCAATAATGGCTTCAATCAAAGATAAGATGCAGGAAATTAGTTAGCAGGAAGCAGGCCATTTTTACCTGCTAAACAGGCTCCTATTCACGTTGTTCAAATGTTTTCTTGAGCCAAAGCATGACAATGATCATGGTCATTGAGAATTCTTCGATGGCCTTGTCCATCGCTCGAAGTAATAGATCCTCCAAGATCGCTTGAAGTGCAAGATGCTACAGAATCCTGGAAATCCAACCATAAAACCAAGGCCCAATCCCGCATAGAACCAATTGTGGATATCCAAATCGCGTTCGCTAGGCTTTTCACCACTCGAATTATCACCGTTAGTACCGGGTGGCTCGTCTCTAGGACAAATCTTTGAAAGAGGAGCTCCACAGAGTCCGTCATTGCCGCAATAAATAGATTCGTCATCCACGGTACGCAGATGGGTGCCGGATGGTATACGGCCGGAGAGTCTATTGAAGGACATATTCAAATGACTAAGGAAGTCAATGTTGGATATTCTCGGAAGAATGATACCTGACAGTCGGTTTCTGGAAAGATCAAGAGATTCCAAATTTTTCAGGTCACCAATATCTGAAGGGATGTGCCCACCCAAATTATTTTGGGAGAGGTTCAGATTTTGAAGTTTGAGAAGCCCAGTGAACTCTTTTGGTATTTGCCCGTCCAACATGTTTGCAGAAAGGTCGATCAAGAAGAATTCTATAAGCACATCGTCATATATTTGGCTGATCCCCTTTGTGTTAACCATGACATTGAGACCGTAAACAAACGCCCAATTCATTGAATGACCCGCATCATCACCTATAGACAAGAAGCCATCAAAACAATTGGGAATGGGTCCGGAAATGTTGTTCTGTGCTAGGCTGAAGAGTTGGAGATAGCTAAGCTCGCAAAGTTATGAAGGAATGCCACCAACTAACTGATTTCTCTCTAAATTGAGCACTGCCACTGACTGAGAACGTTTCCCGAATGGAGGTAACCTACGAGTGAATCGATTGTCGCTGAGATCAAAGATCACAATCTGCTGTAGATTTGACAAACAGTTTGGGATTCCTCCACTAAAGTCGTTCCTCCGTAAGCTAAGAACGAATAATTGCTGAAATCTGACCATTTAACTTGTTATCTCTAAATAAAAGAACTTCCAACGATCGCGATCCTCCCCAACATTGAGGAAGTCTCCCAGACAATTGGTTATTTGAGAGATCAATCTCATCCGAATCATTCATCCTGCACAAAGAACTCGGAATGCCACCGGTGAGATTATTACCCCAAAATATTCAATTTTAGAGGAAATGTTGGAGAACCAATCAGGAATGTCATCTGAGATGCTCACATTTGACATCATCAAACTGGTAATATTCCTCTGCGTTCGAAGCCATATTGGAAATTTGGGTCCCACTTTGCAATTTGACAAATATATCTCACGAGCTTGGAATGGCGGAACCCAAGTAGAGCTCACATTTAATATCAGCTGATTAGAGGAAATGCCTCTAACCTGGTCAAGCTTTTGAGATTTTCAAAGTGAAGTTCGTTTACAACTCCATACAATAGATTTTGTCCAAATCGCAGCTCCTTTAAATTAGATGGTCGCCCAATACTCTCAGGAATTGTCCCGCTCAATTTGTTAAGGCTTAAATCCAACTCTCTTAGAGATGACATGTCCCCCAAATTAGCAGGAATAGAACCAGAAATCGAGTTCCCCGAAAGATCAAGGTACTCTATTTCCTTGAAATCTCCGAATTGATTTGGAAGGCCACCACTAAAATTATTGAAGGAAATATCAAAGAGCTTCCACTTACTTTGAACGCAACCGAGAGGACCACCTAAGATGCCAGAGATAGTCCCATTGAAGTCGTTAACGCGTAAGCATACCACTTGCAATTTGCAAAGACTGCTCAAGTTTCTTGGAAGATCACTTGTAGCCAATTTTCAAACACATCAAAGAAGGCAAGCCTTTGATTATTCTCGATGATTGTCGTGGGAAAAGGGGGGCCACTGATGTAACCATTGGCGGACAAATCAACATGTTCTAGCTTGCTCAAGTTGTCGATCCATGATGGAATAGAGCTTATATTATTGGACCCGATAGTGAGGAATCTAAGAGAAGTAAAATTTGTTGTGATTGTTCCCACATCGGTTGTGGAAAGGGCTGGTGGTCGATTGATAAGTGTGAGAAAAAGCCTCAACCTTTTAGCTACCTTTTAGGTTGAGAGAGGCCCAAGACCACCTAACAAAATTGGCCTGCAAATAGCTAGAAATATCTTGCGATTGATAATCGTTGAATCCTAAAGATTGCAAAGATGAAAGCATGTTAATGGAACCGAACCAACCTTTAGCCTTCGAAAGGTCACCATTGGACAGGTGCAAGTATTTCAAGGAAGATAATTTCGACATCCAATCAAGGTCATTCGAGGGTAAATAACCCATAACAAAGTCACTACTAAGATCCAAGTATTGTAATTTCGAAAGGTTATTGAGATGTCTAGGAATATCTCCGCTAAAGCCTGCGTACGAGAGATTAAGATACTTCAATTTCTCAAATAACGTTGGGATCTCTTGGGTTGAAGATATTTCAAATCCTTCAATTTAGTTAAAGAAGAACTGTGTTCCCTCCCAGCTTGCACTTATCAGAAGGTGGGGACATATTGATCGCTTCAGCACATGGATTACGAAGATCCAGCTTTAGGACATGACCAGTCTTCTTTCTGCATTTGACTCCTTCCCATTTGCAACATTCCTCACCAGTCCAAGATGTCAGGCGTCCCCGAGGATCAACGAGACCATGCTCGAACTTCAGAAGAGCTTCCCTCTCGGCACCAACACAGCTTAAATTGGTCGAAGCTTTGGAATGATCAATAACTAGAATGACAAAGATTGCCCATAGAAGGGTAGACACAAAGCCATCGTAAGATGCCATTGGTTTCTTAGGACCTGCGAACAAGTATTGCTTTAAAACGGTCTTTGATTCAGCAAGAGAAGAGTCGCCATAGTATATTGTTGAGGTCATATTCTGAAGATCACTGTCCATCATGACTTCCTAAAGGACGAAAACTTCCCAAGTCGATGACTACCAGACCCGCCCGCCATCAACATCAACCCACAATGCGTATCCACAAGGACGTGCATTGAGGAAGATGTTACAGATTGCCTTCTCATGACAAAAGCAAATGCAATATTTTCTGCCTGTTCACCTGAATAACCGACGAGGAAATTTTTAAACTATAAACTTCCTTTTAAACGATAAAACGTTACTTTCTTTCTCCAAATTAGTCAAGTTACATGCCTAAACGCGTTTACAAATAAACACGAATGAAGAGTTGGAATCAATTAATTTATCGTTTAATTCTTATTAATTTTTCCAGAGAATAATTCTACTTGAGATTATGAAAATCAACTTGCGAGGGTTAAATTTAACTGGACTAGCACTTGGTTTAGGTGCAATATATATCGTGCTCAAATTACAGCATCTCCTACTCAAAGTTAACCATGGAAGATCGGACCAGGTCCTGTGCCCGTCGATCAACTCCTTCACAACTGAGGCCGCTTCCCACTCACTTACTCAAACCTGATCTCTGACGTCCCTCTCTCGGATGGTCACATTAACATGTGAATCGACGGTGATTGCAAAGGGCATGCCAAGCTCGTCGGTTCTCCCATATTTCTTCCCTATGATGGTGCCTGTAAACATAGCCAAGGCGCATTAGTAAATGATCAACCAATGTAACTTTGGTGCTTTCACCAAGCATGAGAAAGAAAGTAAATCTCGGCCCAAATATACATAGCTCCATAGCACAGAACAAGTTCCGATATATGATATTTGTGAATTATTCAAATCTGAAAACCTGACATGCACACCTTAGCAAATTCCACAAATCATAGCTGCGATGGCAGCATTTACCTTAGCAAATTCCACAAATCATAGCTGTGATGGCGGCATTTACCTTAGCAAATTCCACAAAATACAGGGCTTCATGTAAATATGTACAAAAGTCAGCATTTACAACTATAGACTTAACTTCTTTATTGAATAAGTACCTGTGATGTCGATCTTGTGCTAAACGCCCGCAGCAGTCAGTGATTTGCTAATTCGTCGAGCAGCTAACTCGTATTCTAGCTTCTGTGTCAATGGGAAAACCGTACATTTTATAGGTGCTACAAGTGGATGGAAGCGGAACACATTTAGTTATTCATCCCCCGCTTTGCTGGGCCTTGTATAGAAAGAATGCTCGTAAAGGCAGTTTATTATGCTTCCAATGCCAAAAGACGGTTCGATAACGGACGGCGTAAAAACCCTCTGATGTTCCCTTATCTTCTGCTTAGAAATCTAGACCATGTTATCCTTGATCATTACGCTCTTCCCCATTGTGCATACGAGAAATTCAGCCTCTCCTTTGGATTCTAAAACAGCCTTAAACTGCAAAGCTTCCTCTTCACCCATCGCCTGGTATTAACAAGGCGAATGCAAGCATTAAGAAAAGGAAGAGATTCTTGATACACTTAGCAAAAGAGCGAAAACCAAGTGACCTCCAGCATGTACCTCCAGAGATTCAACCACCGTCCTTTGATTTCCCTTGACGGCGAGACCTATTTCCTTCTCGTGTGGAGCAATCACCAATTTCTGCGTTGATACTTAAATTAGTCAAGTCATAATAACAAACTCAAGCGTCCAAAAATAAAGGGCAGAAACCTGCTCCATGTACTTCAAGAACAGCAAAACTTAACTAGTATGAAGAATTACCTCCACTTCTGTGGGTTCAGCAAATTTTTCATGTGCAACAAGAGCAACTCCGCTTTTTTACAGTCCAATGATAACGATCTATAATTAGCGGAACATATACATCTCTAAACTTTCTCTTATCCAGTTTCCAACCCCCTCTAGATATGCCGGATAATGTTTTGCTTCGAACAGTAAATTAGACAAAAGAATATCATTGTGCAACAAACGGGTAACATATGTCACCTGTCACACACCATACTATACCCAGGCACTCAAGAAAGAAGTAATATGGAAGAAGGAAAATGTAAATTTTATTCGTTTCTTAGGCATGTTAGCAGCTCACAATGCACATTCCACAACTTTTGCTTCTGCTACCTGAAAATTAGAAACAAGAATTCTTTAAGGATTTCAAAAAGACTCAAGAGGACCACCTTATCATAGAATCATTTCACTTATTGAGATTACAAAAGATGCAACTGTTTCGTCCAGTATTCCTGAACGTGCACCTTCTCCAAAAAAAGTGAAAAAAAGAAAAAAGAGCTTGAAAGAGGGCAACATGACTCTTACCGTACCATATGTGCTCGTAAATCATATGCCGACCTATCCGCAATGCCAACACACTCGATCCAACCATAGGAACACTCAATTTCAGCATCCCAACAGTCTACTGCGTAGTGAGCCATTTCATTTGCAAGATGCTGCCTAAACGGTAGGCGATCCTTGTCTATGCCAAGGCGAGTTAAAAAGAGATCTTTCACTTCTTGTAGATTTGAACGATGGTCAATGAGTTTCAAATTGTGTGAAGGAAAATGGATCGGCAAATTATTTGACCATCTAATTCTTAGTAAGTTAATAACCAAATAGCAGGGTTTATCTATGTCAAGTCCACGAACAGATTATTACCTGCATTAGTAGTGAAATAATCGGGAAGTAATAATTTAAATTATATATAGTTTAGATTGCCAGTTTCTATTTCTTTGCGAGACAAAATTAGTTCAGGATAAATGCGTCTTGATATAAGTTTGGGGCTTTGTGTGAGATGGAAATTGATTTCCGATAAATGTAGCTTGGGGTGCCAGTTTGGCATTTTAATAGTATTAACATGAGAAAAATTTGCATCACAACATCGTGTTCATACCACTTGAGTATTATACCAGTGCAATCCTAATTAGAACTTATAGTGAAGACACATATAAACAAGATAAGGAAGTTAGTATCATATTTCACTCTCCCTCGAGTTGGTGCATGAGAATCCATGATGCCTTTCACTTCTTTAATAGCATTGTCAGAAGATACGCGAGTCACTGTCGCGACCTAAAAAAATTTAGTAATGAATTATTAGGTCAATTAAATTAACTAGCCTAACTCAAACCCTCCCAATTCTTACCAAATCGTAACTTTGGTTTATTTATGAAAAAATATTCAATTGAAGTCGCCACTAATCATTTATGGTAGTTCGATCAGAAACCTATGTAAAATCCCTACGAACCAGAGAAAATGAGTTCGGGGACTTTGTTACATTAACTTTTCAATTAATACCCTTTCGGTACCAAATTTTCATGAAAAATCCTTAATTTGATGATTTGAATTTTTTTGAGGTTTTCTTTTATTAAGTGCAATACTAATGCAATCTATTTATGTGACATGTGAAATGACAAGGCAAAGACGTATGACATGGCATAATGACGTGGCAAGTATACATGACGAAGTATGATGAAGTGGCAAAAATGCATGACATGGAAAACATGATAATGTAAGCTAAATTATATGATATGCAATGCAAATGACATTTTTTTTTGTTTATTTTCGGATTTATGGAAAAATGAAATGAAAAAGCCATACTAAGTTCAAAAGAAACGTAATCTAACTTAATAAAAGCATGGGATTTTTTCGGGATTCATTCAACCATGAAAACAATGAAAATCTGAACAAAAATAAACAATATTGCCCATAAAACACCTTTAAATCTGAAAATCCGATTTTATTCACAACATCCCCAAGATTAGGATTAGCGAGTGAATATTTTATAGAATAACTATCGTCCGTATATATATATATATATATATATATATATATATATGTGTGTGTGTGTGTGTGTGTGTGTGTGTGTGGCAAACTTTGAAATTCTATTTAAGAATTAGTAATCTGCTCCTCAAGATTGAGGATTTGATATCTAATTCACACGTACGGGTACGATCGTACTTCGAGATCGAAATCATATGTTGCCTTTAATGTACGTATTCCGAGGGACGAGGCACAATTGGGATCGAAGCCATATGTTGCCTTTAATGTACGTTTTTCGAGAGACGATGCACAATTGGGAAGCAAGTGTTATGAGTAAGATTATTTATTTAATTTCAAATTTTAAATAAGAATCATAAATATGAACATAAACTAAACATGATATCAAAGAAGGATAAGATGAAAAAAATGAGTGACATAAATCAATCAGATCGGGAGCTATCAGATAGTGTGCCAATTTATCTATAAGGCAATAATGTGTAGTCTCTATCACAATATTGTCTTATTTATAAGACTACACTTTTCATGTGCTTTCAGCATGGTGGCTTCCCTATGGTTCATGGATGATGTAGTTCCTGGTCACGACGTAGCTCACTGGTCAAGAACATCAAAGCGACGATAATTCATATTCGGTGGACCGATTGTTTTAGCACAACCTAAAACAAAATGTCCTCGTCCATAACAACCTGTGAGAATCATCCCAAGATTATATCACTGAAGAAAATGATGAAGAACACAAGCATACGTCTTTCTCGCGTCGTGCTCGATGAGCTCTTGGCGATGGCTTGGTTCTGCGAGGGGACTCATGGATCTGCTGGACTTGTCGACTTGGAGAAAGTACCAGTATATCCTGCAAAGTAAATTAACAAAAGTAGCCAAAAGCAAGCTGACTTAACATATCAAAGTATAAACCAAACGCTGACTAGCTGCTGAAATTTCAGGATGAAAGTCAGGCTTGTAGTGCATCTGGACAGCGGCTTTGTTGTGGAGGGTGGAGCTTGCGGTGGTACGATGACTAATCGGTAGACTCAATAATCTGGATCGGCTTTGTAGATTGTCAAAGGTTGAATATTGTAAGTTGCTTCATGGACGATGTGCAGACTTAGATTCCAGAGAGGAGACCATGCTTTCGTCCTCTTGTGCTCCACTTCCCTCTATTAGCCATAGATCTTCTTTGACCATCCCTCAAAGACGTGAGGTCTCTTCATGTGTATTATGCCGTGCAGTGAATTGTGTTGCCCTCCCTAAAATCTTAAGCATAGCCTCATATTTATATATAGACTAAAAATTCCATAATCCTAGTCAAGGTAGGAGTCGTTAATGACGGTACGATTAAAAAAAAATCTGATCTTCAAAAGCCTAAGTCTTGTAAAACTCTTCGATTTTTTGGCTGTAGCACATGCATATTGGGCCACCCAAATTTTCTATATTATGCGGGCTTCTAGGTATCATCGGGCTCAAATAAAGGCTTTTCGGAATTAATATATTTTCAAATTAAAGCCTTAAATACCAAAACATGCTTGGATGAACAGAATAGAGTTCAAGAAATAAATTCAATTTAGCTCATTGAAATTCGACACTTCCCCATGATCTCACTTGAAAATCACCAACTGAGCCTAGTCCAACTTCCCATCAAATTAAGCTCAATTGACTCTATTCTGATCCTAAATGCAAATGACACAACTGACGGAAAATATGCAATGCATGAGGAATTTTTTTTGCAAGAATTATAATTAACTTTCATTTTATGAAATAGATGAATGAATTTCCTAAAAATCAAAATTTAGGTGTCAACAGTCACTTGAAAAAATTATCGATGATGCTTATGGCTCTTTTTCCTTTTAGCTACTAAAACAAAGTGTCATTACATGTGACTCCCAAACCTCAAACCTCCAAGATGGAGGACATCGTGGAGGTTTATTCGGAGACCTTCTCGAAGTACGAGCCCACTGAGGAGGCTGAGGAGAAGACTAACGACTCTAGTAGCTCGACTTAAGAGTTTCTGTTTCTGGTTTGATATTTTGATGGCGACCTCAATACCCGTTTCTTTTTGAGATGATGATGATGACCCTTTTTTGTACTTACCCTGTCACCCCTACTGACCAACAGGTCTAGTTTGCCATACACTTGTATGAACGTTTGGGAACTTATGTATTTATTAGCATTTTCATTATCCAGATCCCTTTTTATTATTGTACGGAGGAGTTTGTTTATTATCGTTTCCACTTGCTATCGATATCGTTCACCACTCGACCTTTGCGCATCCTGGGACATCGAGAGAGTTATGCTTGTAGGGAGTCGCGCGCTCGTGCTACAGGGCGTGGGGCGTGACGTTCATTTTATGAAATAGATAAATAAATTTCATAAAAATCAAAATTTAGGTGTCTACAGTCACTTGAAAAAATTATCGATGATGTTTATGGCTCTTTTTCCGTTTAGCTACTTAAACAAAGTGTCATTACATGTGACTCCCAAACCTCAAACCTTCAAGATGAAGGACACCGTGGAGGTTTGGTAAGAGACCTTCTCGGAGTACGAGCCCATTAAGGAGGCTGATGAGGAGACTGACGACTCTAGTAGCTCGACTTAGGAGTTTCTGTTTCTGGTCTGATATTTTGATGGCGAACTCAATGCCTATTTCTTTTTGAGATGATGATGATGACCCTCTTTTGCACTTACCCTGTCACTCCTACTAACCAGCAGGTCTAGTTTGCCATGCTCTTGTATGAACATTTGGGAACTTATGTATTTATTAGTATTCTCATTATCCAGGTCCCTTTTTATTATTGTACGGAGGAGTTTGTTTGTTATCGCTTCCGCTTGCTATCGATATGGTTCACCTTTCGACCTATGTGCATTCTGGAACATCGAGAGAGTTATGCTTGCAAGGAGTCGGGCGCTCGTGTTACAAGGCGTGGGGCTTGACATTCATTTTATGAAATAAATGAATAAATTTCCTAAAAATCAAAATTTAGGTGTCAACAATCACTTGAAAAAATTATCGATGATGCTTATGGCTCTTTTTCCTTTTAGCTACTAAAACAAAGCGTCATTACATGTGACTCCCAAACCTCAAATCTCCAAGATGGAGGACACCGTGGCGGTTTGCTCGGAGACCTTTTCGGAGTACAAGCCCACTGAGGAGTCTGAGGAGGAGACTGAAGACTCTAGCAGCTCGACTTAAGAGTTTCTATTTCTAGTCTGATATTTTGATGGTGACCTCAATGCTCGTTTCTTTTTGAGATGATGATGATGACCCTCTTTTGCACTTACCCTGTCACCCCTACTGACCAGCGGGTCTAGTTTGCTATGCTCTTATATGAACTTTTGGGAACTTATGTTTTTATTAGTATTCTCATTATCCGGGTCCCATTTTATTATTGTACGGAGTAGTTTGTTTATTATCGCTTCCGCTTACTATCGATATGGTTCACCTCTCGACCTATGCGTATCTTGGGACATCGAGATAGTTGTGCTTGCAAGGAGTTGCGCGCTCGTGATACAGGGCGCGGGGCGTCACATTCATTTTATGAAATAGATGAATAAATTTCCTAAAAATCAAAATTTAGGTGTCAACAGTCACTTGTAAAAATTATCGATGATGTTTATGGCTCTTTTTCCTTTTAGCTACTAAAACAAAGTTTCATTACATGTGACTCCCAAACCTCAAACCTCCAAGATGGAGGACACTGTAGAGGTTTGCTCGGAGACCTTCTCCGAGTACGAGCCCACTGAGGAGGCTGAGGAGGAGACTGACGACTTTAGTACCTCCACTTAGGAGTTTCTGTTTCTGGTCTGATATTTTGATGGCGTCCTCAATGCCCGTTTCTTTTTGAGATGATGATGATGACCCTCTTTTGTACTTACCATGTCACCCTTACTAACCAGCATGTCTAGTTTGCCATGCTCTTGTATGAACGTTTGGGAACATATGTATTTATTAGTATTCTCATTATCCAGGTCCCTTTTTATTATTGTACGAAGGAGTTTGTTTATTATCTCTTTCGCTTGCTATCGATATGGTTCACCTCTCGAACTGTGTGCATCCTAGGACATCGAGATAGTTGTGCTTGTAGGGAGTCGCGCGCTCGTGCTACAGGGCGCGAGGCGTGACATTCATTTGATGAAATAGATGAATAAATTTCTTAAAAATCAAAATTTAGGTGTCAACAGTCACTTGAAAAAATTATCGATGATGCTTATGGCTCTTTTTCCTTTTAGCTACTAAAACAAAGTGTCATTACATGTGACTCCCAAACCTCAAACTTTCAAGATGGAGTACACCGTGGAGGTTTGCTCGGAGACCTTCCCAGAGTACGAGCCCACTGAGGAGACTGAGGAGAAGACTGACGACTCTAGTAGCTCGACTTAGGAGTTTTTGTTTCTGGTATGATATTTTGATGGCGACCTCAATGCCCGTTTCTTTTTTAGATGATGATGACGACCCTCTTTTGCACTTACCCTGTCACCCCTACTAACCAGCAGTTCTAGTTTGCCATGCTCTTGTATGAACGTTTGGGAACTTATGTATTTATTAGTATTCTCATTATCCAGGTCCCTTTTTATTATTGTGCAGAGGAGTTTGTTTATTATCGCTTCCGCTTGCTATCGATATGGTTCACCTCTCGAACTATGTGCATCCTGGGACATCGAAGGAGTTGTGCTTGCAGGGAGTTGCGCGCTCGTGCTACAGGGCGTGGGGCGTGACATTCATTTTATGAAATAGATGAATAAATTTCCTAAAAATTAAAATTTAGGTGCAACGGTCACTTGAAAAAATTATCGATGATGCTTATGGCTCTTTTTCCTTTTAGCTACTAAAACAAAGTGTCATTACATGTGACTCCCAAACCTCAAACCTTCAAGATGGAGGACACCGTGGAGGTTTGCTCGGAGACCTTCTAGGAGTACAAACCCACTGAGGAGGCTGTGGAGGAGATTGACGACTCCAGTAGCTCGACTTAGGAGTTTCTATTTCTGGTCTGATATTTTGATGGCAATCTCAATGCCCGTTTCTTTTTGAGATGATGATGATGACCCTTTTTTGCACTTACCCTGTCACCCCTACTAACCAGCAGGTCTAGTTTGCCATGCTATTGTATGAACGTTTGGGAACTTATGTATTTATTAATATTCTCATTATCCATGTCCCTTTTTATTATTGTTCGAAGGAGTTTGTTCATTATCGCTTCCGCTTGCTATTGATATGGTTCACCTCTCGAAGAGTTGTGCTTGCAGGGAGTCGCGCGTTCGTGTTACTGGGCACGGGGCGTGACATTCATTTTATGAAATAGATGAATAAATTTCCTAAAAATCAAAATTTAGGTGTCAACAATCACTTGAAAAAATTATCGATGATGCTTATAGCTATTTTTCCTTTTAGCTACTGAAACAAAGTGTCATTACATGTTATTCCCATACCTCAAACCATGTGGATTTCAAATGGAGTTCATCAAACGAAAGGAGAACGTATCTGCCATAGTAGTTCTCAACATAATCATCCTTCCACATACAAAACAAAGACGACAGGTAAAAGATAAGTTGAATATCAAGAACAGATACTCTCTTTATCCATCCGATACTTCAAAGTTGGGCAAGTTTGTCCAGCTCTCTGACTTTTCTGTTACATATGCAAAATATGATCAATAATGACTTCAACCCACATGAGATGCAAGAAACCGGTTAGCAGGGAAGGGGCCAGTTTTACCTGCTGAACAAGCATCCTATTCGCGTTGTCGAAATGTTCTCTTGAACCAAAGCACGGCGATCATAGTTGTCATTGAGAATTTCTCGATGGCCCTATCCATCACTCGAAAGTAAGAGACCCTCCAAGATCGCTTGAAGTGCAAGATGCCACAGAATCCTAGAAATCCCACCGCAAAACCCGGTCCCAATCCTGCAAAGAACCAATTGTGGACGTCCAAATCCCGTTCGCTAGGCTTATCTCCACTGGAATTATCACCGTCAGTAACGGGTGGCTCTTCTCCGGGACAAATCTTTGAAAGAGGAGCTCCGCAGAGTCCGTCGTTGCCGCGATAAACGGATTCGTCATCCACGGTACGCAGATGGTTGCTGGACGGTATAGGGCCGGAGAGCCTATTGAAGGACATATTCAGATGACTAAGAAAGTCAATGTCGGATATTCCCGAAGGGATGGTACCTGACAATCTGTTTCTGGAAAGATCAAGAGATTCCAAATTTTTCAGGTCACCAATGTTTGAAGGGATGTGTCCACTCAAGTTATTTTGAGAGAGGTTCAGATTTTGAATTTGAAGAAGCCTAGTGAGCTCTTTTGGTATCTGTCCGTCCAACATGTTTGCAGAAAGGTCGATCGAGAAGAATTGAGAAATCTCACTGCCATATATTTGGCTGGTCCCCTTTGTGCTAACCACGACATTGAGATTGTCAACGGAGCTCCAACACTCTAAACAAGCCGTACCAACCATAGACAAGAAGCCGTCAAAACAATTGGGAATGGGTCCAGAAATGTTGTTCTGTGCTAGGCTCAAGAGATGAAGATAGCTAAGCTGGCAAAGTTGTCGAGGAATGCCTCCAACTAACTGATTTCTCTCTAAATTGAGCACTGCCACTGACTGAGAACGTTTCCCGAATGGAGGTAACCTACCAGTGAATCGATTGTCGCTGAGATCAAAGATCACAATCTGCTGTAGATTTGACAAACAGTTCGGTATTACTCCACTAAAGCTATTCCCACGTAGGCTAAGAAACCGTAGATGCTGAAGATGGCACAAAGATTTCGGAATCTGACCATTTAACTTGTTATCCCCTAGCAAAAAATATTCCACATCTTGCAATGCTTGCCAACATCGAGGAAGTCTCCCAGACAGTTGATTCTTTGAGAGATTAATATCAAACAGCTGCTTCAACTTACATAGAGAACTCGGAATGCCACCGGTCAGATTATTACCCCAAAGCCTCATTGAGCTTAAATGCGGCATCTTGTCTCCGATATCTTGGGGAATTTGGCCTCTAAGCATGTTGCTTGAGAAATCCAAATATTCAATGTCAAAGGAAATTTCAAAGAACCAATCAGGAATGTCATCTGATGAAATGCTCGCGTTTGACATGTTTAAATAGGTAATGTTCCTCTGTGTTCGAAGCCATTTTGGAAATTCAGGTCCCACTTTGCAATCCGACAAAATTATGATTCGAGCTTGGAATGGCGGAACCCAAGTGGAGCTCACATTTAATATGAGTTGAGTAGAGGAAATGTCAAACGCCGTCAAGCTTTTGAGATTTTCAAAATGTAGTTCACTTAAAACTCCATAAAATAAATTATGACCAAAAGAGAGCGCTTCTAGGTTCGATAGTCGTCCAATGCTCTCTGGAATTGTCCCGCTCAATTTGTTATCTGACAAACCCAACGCTCTTAGAGATGGCAGCTCCTCCAAATTGGTAGGAATAGAACCAGAAATCCTGTTCTCCCTCAGATCGAGGTACTCTAGTTCCTTGAAATCTCCGAATTGGTTTGGTAGGCCACCACTGAAATTGTTTCGACCAACATCAAAGATCTGCCAATTACTTTGCAAGCAACCGAGAGGACCACCTAAAATGTCGGAGATATTCCCATTTAAGTTGTTAAAGCTTAAGCGTACCACTTGCAATTTGCAAAGACTGCTCAAGTTTCTTGGAAGACAACCTTGTAGTGAATTTGCAGACACGTCAAAGAAGGCAAGCTTTTGATTGTTCTCGATGATTGCAGTGGGAAAAGGGCCTTGGATAAATGAATTCCATGACAGATCAATATGTTCTAGCTTGCTCAAGTTGTAGATCCATGGCGGGATGGAAGAATTCATATAATTGGAACTGATATCGAGAAATCTAAGAGAGGTGAAATTGGCCTGCAAAGAACTAGAAATGTCTTGCAATTGACAGTTGCTCAATCCTAAAGATTGCAAAGATGGTAGCATATTAACGGAACGAAACCAATCTTCGGCCTTAGAAAGGTTAACACCAGACGTGTGCAAGTATTTCAAGGAAGGCAATTTCATCACCCAATCAAGGTCGCTCGATGTCAAATAACCCAAATAATTGTCACTACTAAGATCCAAGTACTGTAGTTTGGAAAGGTTATTGAGCTGCCTAGGAATATCTCCCTCGAAGTTTGAAAATGAGAGATTAAGATACTCCAAGTTCTCAAGAGAAGCAAAGAACATTGGAATTTTTCCGGTTGAAAAGTTGTTGCCACTAAGGTCTAGATACTCCAGATACTTCAATTCAGTTAAAGAATGAACTATGCTACCTCCCAGCCTGCACTTATCTGAAGGTGCAAAATTGTCAACGTAGATCACTTCAGTACATGGATTGTGAAGATCGAGCTTCAGGATATGGCCGATCGTCATGTCGCATTCGACTCCTTCCCAATCACAACATTCCTCTCCGGTCCACGACGACAAGCGTCTCGAAGGATCCGTGAGACCATGCTTGAACTTCAGGAGAGCTTCTCTCTCCGCACCAATACAGCTTACATTGGTCGAAGCATTGGAATGACCAAAGTCGAGTATTTGAAGGACAAAGATTGCCAAAAAGAAGGAAGACACAAGGCCAACGTAAGACGCCATAGGTTATTGAGGACCTGAGAACAAGTGTAGGAGATAATGGGTCTTTGATTCACCAAGAGAAAGAGTGATCCTTATACATTGTTGGGGCGATTTCCTAATCAGTCCATCTCGACTTCCGAAAGGACGACTCCAACTTTCCAAATCAACGCCTTGCAAGACCCGCCAGACGGTCGACCCATCAAGCATCAACCCAAAACGCGAATTGCATTTAATCCTTGGAGAGACTATATAGTCAAGGACGTGCACGAAGAAAGATGTCGCACGTCGCCTTTTCATGAGAAAAGCAAATGCAATTTATTCTGCCTTGCCTGTCTGCCTAATATAACCGATGAGGAAATTTCTAAACTAGAAGCTTCCTTTTAAACGTCAAAACGTGTTACTTTCTTTCTCCAAATTGTTCACTTTACGTACCAAAACGCGTTTACAAATAAACACAAATGAACGGTTGGAATCAATTTATTTATCATTTCATTCCTATTAATTTTTCCAGAGAATAATTTGGCTCGAGATTAAGAAAATCAACTCACGGGGTTCGATTTGACTTGACCGTCACTGGGTTTACATGCAATAAATATCATGCTCAAATTACAGCACGTCCTGCTCAGAGTTAACCATGGAAGTCATGTCTACTTCTCTGTAAGTAGAGTCTCACCCAAGACAGGGAGTTACCTTAACCACGGCATTATGATAAATGAAGAGGTTAGTAACCTTCATTTTTTTTTCCTTCAAAAAAATGAAAGTGACCCTCAAGGCAACTTCAAGATTAGTAATCAAAACTACTATGGAAGTGCAGAGGATAAATCAGGTGACGAGCTTTAGGTGCCTGGGTCTCACTACAAAGAAATAAGGTTTTAACCACGAAATTTGCCATGAAAATTTTGGCAAAATTCGCCGCTAATTGATTTTGCGACGAAAAACAACTCGTAGCTAATTCGACATTGCTAATTTGCCACAAATTTTGTGACGAAAATCTTGCAATTGTCGCAAATTTGCGTCGAACAACGCGGTTGGTCGATGATTTTCGACGAACCTCTTTTCATCGCTAATTTGCGTCGAACCTAATTTGCAACGAAACATTAGCGACGAACATATTTTTTTCCTACGAATTTTTATTTTTTCTTTAGTGATGAATCTTGCGACGGATCGTCCAACGACAAATTTAGCGACGAAATATTATTAATTTTTATATCTTCTCTAGCGATGGATTTGCGACGACCGAGCATGGGACGAATTTTGCAACAAATTTTTATAATTTGTGATCCTATGATTAAATAATTTCTTTTATTTTTTGATATTAAATATAATTAAAAGCAAAATTAATTTCTAGAATTTATATTTACCATTGATTAAGCAAGTAATAAAATATAAATATTATAATAGTAAGAAAACGAAAAACATTTATCTGTTTCTGCATCCTGTGCAGCAGTACCTCACAAAGATCATCGAAAATGTTACGTCTAATACTCTCTGTATCTAGAAGCAGGCTCCGACGTTCCTCTGTTCCTGCAGCTTGTCCAACAGTTGGTGAATTACCTGCAACTACATTGGGCAAGCTAACATCATCAATGACATCAACTCGAGGTGTTTCAACACTAACATCCGAAGATATCTCTGGCACCGATGTGTGCTGTCCAGCATTGCTTGGTTGATTTGGATTAGGTTCGACAGCTTCATCGACCTCACTTGCTCTGACTGTTTCATAACTACCAAAGCCATTGCCACTTTCATCAGTTTCTTCCACATTCCCAATATCCCAATCAATTGCAGCATTCTCCACCGAGATATCCCAGTCAATAACATTTGTAAATAGCGGCAATTTTTACAAACAGCATAAACAAAGTCAGTAACTAAACAATATCAAAATTCATGAAATGCCCAATTAACCAAGGGAAAAACCTACTGTCAAGATATCTGGCAAGAGAAGTGGACAAGTAAAGGTCCTCAGGGCGCGAATCTCCATATGGGCATATCACGAACTGGCTATCTTCTTCAGCTATGTTTCCCCCAACTTCTTCATGAGTTCCACTGAAGAAGGTGGAACTGAAGCAGATGGAACTGAAATACATTCAGTTCGGATGCGTCCAATTTGTCCCCTAAAATGTTCTTGATGGTCGGAGGAAGGGCCATTGTGTCCATGTTGTCCATCGGTATGTAGTGGGTGAGGGTGAGACGAAAGGGAAGGGGAAGGGGAAGGAACTGGTCTTCCTTGCGAAAGTGCACCACCCATGTGACCTCTCCGTCTATGATACTGACAAGTAGGAATTTAGACAAATATCAGCGAAAATAAGAACATGTATTAGGGACACGTAATGACGTACATCATGAAGCTCACCATTCTGTTTCGGAGAGCAAGTGAGAAACATGAGAAATTGAAAGAAACTTGCTCAAACTTTTCAGACTAACCTATCAAGCAACAACAGAAAAGAAATTACCATTCAGCCGGTGAATCATAACGAAAGAATTGTCGATCAACTAGAATTTTTTCTGTAAAATGTTGATGTCAAAGTTCACAACAATACGATGACCAGTAAATGGATGTCATTTTATCCTAGAGTTAAACTGAATTCTTCCGGACACTCTCTTGCACATAGTGGAACAACACACATTTCATTGTTTATTAAGCCAACCACATTCCACGACGTCAAGTAGCAAAGAGTAATTATCGATACAGAAGCCCATAACAAGGTCCACAAAATCAAAACCGAGGCAAGCAGAGAGCATTCCTCGCTCGCAACGAGGCGCGAATCGAACATCAAATCAAAACCGCGACAAACACAGATAGCGAAGAGAACGAAGAGACCCCATCTAACGAAATCGACAATCTTAAGGAAAAAGGGCGATCAGGAAAGTGAAAACGGGAAGCGGAGACGAACGATTTGTTGGCTTGTTCAAGAGCGCGGTCGTGGCCGAAGTGGAAGAGAAGAGCACGTACCCTTGAACGCTGCGGAGAGTCTGGTCGAATCGAGAATCGGGGCTGGGGGTCTTCTCTTCCCGGAGTTGCTGTTGATGCTGTTACGCAGGTGGGAGTCTGGTTGAATCCCAAATCTAGGGTGTGTGGAAGGAAGTGGAAGCAGGGAAGAGACGAACATGATGATTTGGTGGTTCGGGTGGGCGTCGGGGTTCACGAGCAGGGAGCTCAGATCATCGTCGCGATGGGCTCGGCCTCAGATCTGTCGGTCTCGGCCAGTTCAGGTGGCCGGAGGTGGCTGGGTGGCGGTGCTCGGTGGCGGCGGAGATCAGGTGGAGGAGCGTCGTGGGACGAAGGTCACGGGTTTACGGCGGGGAGCTCAGATCATCGTCGCGATGGGCTCGGCCTCAGATCTGTCGGTCTCGGCCAGTTCAGGTGGCCGGAGGTGGCTGGGTGGCGGTGCTCGGTGGCGGCGGAGATCAGGTGGAGGAGCGTCGTGAGACGACGCTAGCGGGTGGTTGCTGCAAAAGACTCAGCTGGTTGCGGCTCGCGCGAGGCCGGCTGGCGGGGAGGCGTGGCCGGAGGGTGGTGGTGGAGGCTGTATTGGTCGGTCGGGAAACGGATCCCCTGCCTTAGGGGATCCGGCACCCTGATGATCTTGGACGGCCCAGTGGACGGTCCGGATTTTTTTAAAAAAAAATTCAAAAAAATCCTCATATTTCAAAAATTTGATCTGTCCATTAAAAAATAGACGGTCCAAATGAATCAACACATCATGATCCCATTAGGACGTGAGATTCGGATCCGGTCGGTGGACGTGGGTTGCTCGGCTGAACCGGAAAAAGAAAGCAAAGAACATGGGGGAGGAAATGAGGGACAAGCACAAGTGAAGGCGTAAGGCAAATGAGAAAAAGAGCCGATTAACGACGAAGGAAAATGTCGTCGCTAAATTGGGTCGCTGATTCGCGACGAAACCAAATAAGTAGCTCTTCGTCGCTGCAAAGTGTGGTTCTCCACTACTCCTTCATAGTTATCCCATTTATTCTAATTGTTTCTTCTAGCAAATGGCGACGAAGAGCTTATCATTATTATTATTGTTATTATATTTATCGTTAAATGGTGACAAACCGCACAATTTAATTGTTATTAGCATTATTATTACTGTTGTTGATTATTATTATTTGTCTATATGTTTTTATTCTTTTTCTTTTTCGCAGTAAGTGTCGTGGCTAATTTCGTCGTCAATTAGCAATAAAATTAGCGACGATACGGACAAAATTAAAATTGTCGCAAATTTCGTCAATTATACATGGTTTATTCTATTCTATTTTATTTGTGGGTCAATTCTACATGGTTTATTTCAATTGTTCTTCTCTCCCATTGGCCTTCATAATTAACTTTGGAATTCAAACTCGAGCCGTAAAATAGTACGAAGAGAATCCCCAAATTATGCCATCTATATTTAAAAAAAAAATCGGATTGATAATTCATTCTCTCGTCAAATTCTCCATCTCGATGCTTGACGTCCTCAGGCGTACCGACAAAGGCAATAACAGCAAGACAACAAGAAGCACCACAAGAAGGAACACACAACAGAAGTATTAATTAAACGCATGCCCAGCGAAAACCTTCTTTGTCCTAAGACTTCTCCCAAAAGAGTTGGATATCCCACAAATCAAAGCAGTTGTTGAAAATCTTCCCACTAAATTTCTTATCAAGCAAGCTTAATACTAAGCATATTGGAGAAAACGCTCAAGATTTTCAAAAATTCACCTTCTAGTCTATTTCCTGAAATATCAAGGAGTCTAACTATTTTTCAGGATCACTTTCAATTAATATCTTCTCAACACTAAAAAAATCCAGGGAGGAAAGCATGGGGATAGCACTTAACCCTTCTTTGGGGTTGAGAACGACTACATAGGACCGGTCCAGATGCCTCAAGTAAGAAAATGTCGATACTCCAAAGTACTTTCTCGGTTTATAATGAAGTCGTGCCTTGCGAGGCCCGTCATATGAGACTTTGCTCGAAGAGGAATCACAGTGCAATGTGAGACTTCTCCTTGAGGAGGAATCCTGGATAAACCTCCATTTGTTTCGCGAAAAATAACTTTCAAAAAAAAAAATATATTTTCCAGATTTTCCGTTGTTCGTTTCACAGAAAATAAACGAGTTAAGAAAAACATTTTCCCCTTATCGAAAACACACATTCAAAGTGAGGAAAATGATTTCCTTTTTTTAAGAAGAGAAAAACATTCTCCTTGTCTTTCCTCCCACTACTACTTCACATTCTTTTTCTTTTAAAATTGTTTTAATTTTTCTCTTTCTTTCTTCTTTTTCTAATTTATTTATCTTTTTAATAATTTTTTATTTTCTTTATCTTCTTCTTTTTCCCTTTCTTTGCCGGTTGCCAGCCACAGCGATCCTCGAGCTTGCCCGTCCTCGCCTTGTCAAACTATGAGGAGGCTCAAGCCTTGCTTGGAGCCAAAGGGATGGGAAAAAATAAAAATAATTAAACAATCAATTTTTTATAAAAGAAACAATAAAAATTATAAAATTATTAAAGGAGTGCATGAAAGAAATTGACTTTCCTTAATGGATGGCGAAAAGACTTTTCAATTCAATTTCAGGTTTTACCAGAATATCAAAAATATTATCAATTTTTTAGAAAAGTGAGTTTTTGGAAAACATTTTCTAGAAACACTTAATTTTTCTAGGCAATGTTTGTTTTATAGAAATTGAGGTGTTTCTGGAAAATATTTTCTGGAAAGTCATTTTCCATGAAAATGATAGTATTTGTCGGTGTTCCACTGAAATCTGAAAATCAACTGAAAAATATTTTTCATCATTTGTTATGAAAAATCGAATTTGATTGTTCTAATAATTTTATATTTATTTTTACTTTTTTTATTTTTTTTATTTTTGAAATTTTGATTTTTCTTTTTTTAATTCTATTTTTTCGTTTTTCATTCTTTTTCGACATGTCGCCTGCTATAGCAAAGCTCGAGGCGTGCTCGTTTGCCTATGGTGAGGCTCGAGCGGGCTCACCAGCTGAGGAAAAAGGAAAAAGGAAAGAAAGGAAAGAAAAGAAAAACAAAACAAAAGAATCAAAATAAAAATAAAAAAAGGAAAAATTAAAAAAAATTACAACATGCAAAAATTTAAAAAAATTAATTTAAATATTTAAAAAGTAAATAAAGTGAAGAAATGGAGGAGAAAAGACAAGGGAAAATGATTTCCTCTCTTCAAAAAAAAAATGTAATTGTTTTCTCACTTTTGGATGTGTTTTTTCCACAAGTGAAAAATATTTTTCTTGACTCATTTCTTTTCTATGAATCGAATGCCAAAAATCCGAAAAATATTTTCTTTGAAAGTTATTTTCTGCAAAACGTACGGAGTCCAAAACAAGAAGGAACTGACATCGATCTTTTGTAAACTTTCACCACGATTTGGAGCCACTGAATGTTATTGTTGTTTGTTTAATTACTTGAGCCCATCTCGTTAGTTGACACAGAATGTTGGGCTTGAGTTGTCTTGTTAAACTTCGCAAAACCCTCAACTTTTGTAAGAGTTTGATTAATGCAAAGGTTGTGATCGTTGAGAGTCCATCTCATGATACTTGTTTCATAGGTATGGATGGAAAAGGAAGTAACCTAACGTAGCATGGTGATTAGCTATCTTAATATGACAAGGAAACTAGCTGTCCTAGAAAACAAAAACAAAAAAAAAAATCAAATAATGCCCCTAATAAGTATCTCCAATAACAAGGGAATTCTCTGATATCCATAACCATCCGTCAAAATCATCTTTGGTCAAAATATCAAATATGTCGCAAAATCTGTCATATGGTACAAAGTAAAGAGAACTTCCTACTTAATGGGATCTCAATCATTGTGTCTCCTCCTTCCTCGCCTACTTAACTACAAATAATATATCCAAAGAAGGAGACGTGGTTTATAAATAGGAAAAAAGCTACCAAGAACCCTAAAACTATGTCTATTGTGACATATTTATCTCAAGCTTTTTCTTGTGTCACAAAAAATCCTAAACTTTATCTATGTGACACATTTACCCAAATATTTACCTCAAATTTTGGGTAAATGTGTTACGTGCCTACCAATTTGGAGTTTTTTGTGTCACGAAAAAAATTATCTGGGGCAAATATGTCACATCGGTATAAGTTTGAAGTTTTAGTATCAGAATAAAAAGCTAAGGGTAAATGTGACACACGGTACAAGTTTGAGGTTTTGAGTGTCACAAAAAAAAAATTAAAGTTTAAGTTTCATCACTTCTTTTTCCTTACCAAAAAAAAATAAGTTGAATATATCACAATGAGCATAGTTTATAGTTTTCAGTGATTTTTTCCCTTTACAATATTATGTCATTTCTCACATAGTTCAATTTTAAAATTTGATTCTTTTCTATCCTACAATAGTCATCCAAACAAATTTCAAGTCTTCAAATATTATTCTATTTACTATAGGCCTTTATTAGGAGTGAGCGGTTTCCGGTCCGGTTTGGTTCTCATCAAGAACCGGGAATCGGGCTGACAGTCCCGGTTCTCGAACAGTCTAATAAAACCGATAGAGAATTGCAGAATTTCATTTGCTCTTTTCATTTCACTCCCAAACTCCAGTTGGATAGTGATCCAGAGTCACAGCAAAAAAGTGAAAGAAAGCTGTGATTTTTTCAGTTTGTTGGTCCCTGTGGTTTTGTGCTTTTGATTTGGGGTGATCCAAGATCCGCTAGCCTTGGAAGATCGTGAGAGGGAGGAGGAGGATGCTGATAACCACGAATCCCAATGGACATCGCTCACACAGTTTTCCCAGATTAAACAAAACTGCAGATCCTTACAAGTATGCAAATTTCTTTAAAAACACAGACTTGGTTCTTTCATTCTTTTGTCCGAAACATTGCGACCACGTGTGAATCTATTGCTAGCTTGGTTTGGGCAGTCCGGTCCGATCCAGTTCCTATATCCCTAGAAGTGGGAACCGAACCACCACCCGGTGAAATCGGGAACCAAATCACCGGTCCGGTCCTAATAGTTTTCGGTCGGATTTGCTCACCCTTAGCCCTTATGGGCCACGCCAACTTTGAGGTTGGGTTACTCCAGAGCCCAACTTCGAGCTAGTTTGTATGTCGATTTCAAATTGGCTTGAGCTCCACCAAGCCTGGTCTCAATAGCACATTGTTAGAGAGCCAGATTCAGCTTCAACTTATCTCCCTTGTACATCCATCCCGTTCATCAAATTCCACGTGACATTCCTAATTATAATTTAGTATTAGGTAACATATAAATTAACTAGGGAGTTTGTATATAGTAGTGAACTCACGCTCAAGTTGGCGCGTGATAACTGATGTGTTTTTTTTGGGTCGAACGTGATAATTGATGTTGCCTTCTTTTATTTCTTGGTGACTTTGTGCATCGTGTTTGGTGCAGTCAATACACTCCCAAATCTTAAATGGAATTCATCAAATTAAAGGAGAATATATATATATATATACTCCACAAAAGTTCCTTACAACTTGACTGGTTCAAGCTACTCCACATATTCATACTTCCACGAATTAGACAAGAGTAAAACTTTAAGTCGAATACTAACAAGACATACTGTTTATTACTTGAAACGGATGTTCTTTTGTCCATCTGATCAAACGGAGCAGTTCTTCAAACCAGGACGAGTTTCTCCAGTTCTCTAACTCTTCTGGTGCACATGCCCAAAATAATCAATAATGGCTTCAATCAAAGAAAAGATGCAGGAAATTGGTTAGCAGGAAGGACGCCATTTTTACCTGCTAAACAGGCTCCTATTCGCGTTGTTCAAATGTTTTCTTGAGCCAAAGCACGACAATGATCATGGTCATTGAGAATTCTTCGATGGCCTTGTCCATCGCTCGAAAGTAACAGATCCTCCAAGATCGCTTGAAGTGCAAGATGCTACAGAATCCGGGAAATCCAACCATAAAACCAGGGCCCAATCCGGCATAGAACCAATTGTGGATATCCAAATCGCGTTCGCTAGGCTTTTCTCCACTCGAATTATCACCGTTAGTATCGGGTGGCTCGTCTCTGGGACAAATCTTTGAAAGAGGAGCTCCACAGAGTCCGTCATTGCCGCAATAAACAGATTCGCCATCCACTGTACGCAGATGGGTGCCGGATGGTATATGGTCGGAGAGTCTATTGAAGGACATATTCAAATGACTAAGGAAGTCAATGTTGGATATTCCCGGAGGAATGGTACCTGACAGTCGATTTTTGGAAAGATCAAGAGATTTCAAATTTTTCAGGTCACCAATATCTAAAGGGATGTACCCACTCAAATTATTTTGGGAGAGGTTCACATTTTGAAGTTTGAGAAGCCCAGTGAACTCTTTTGGCATTTGCCCGTCCAACATGTTTGCAGAAAGGTCAATCGAGAAGAATTGTATCAACACATCGCCATATATTTGGCTGGTCCCCTTTGTGTTAACCATGACATTGAGACCGTAAACAAACGCCCAATTCATTGAATGACCGGCATGATCACCCATAGACAAGAAGCCATCAAAACAATTGGGAATGGGTCCAGAAATGTTATTCTGTGCTAGGCTGAAGAGTTGGAGATAGCTAAGCTCGCAAAGTTATGAAGGAATGCCACCAACTAACTGATTTCTCTCTAAATTGAGCACTGCCACTGACTGAGAACGTTTCCCGAATGGAGGTAATCTACTAAAGTCGTTCCTCCGTAAGCTACGAACGAATAATTGCTGAAATCTGACCATTTAACTTGGAATGCCACCGGTGAGATTATTACCCCAAAGTCTCAATTGTTTTAACCGCGGCATCTTGTCTCCGATGTCTTGGGGAACTTGTCCTCTAAGCATGTTGCTGGAGATATCCAAATATTCAATGTTAGAGGAAATGTCGGAGAACCAATCAGGAATGTCATCTGAGATGCTCACATTTGACATCATCAAACTGGTAATATTCCTCTGTGTTCGAAGCCATATTGGAAATTTGGGTCCCACTTTGCAATTTGACAAATATATCTCACGAGCTTAGAATGGTGGAACCCAAGTAGAGCTCACATTTAATATCAGCTAATTAGAGAAAATGCCTCTAACCTGGTCAAGCTTTTGAGATTTTCAAAGTGAAGCTTGTTTACAACTCCATACAATAGATTTTGTCCAAATCGCAGCTCCTTTAAATTAGATAGTCGCCCAATACTCTCAGGAATTGTCCCGCTCAATTTGTTAAGGCTTAAATCCAACTCTCTTAGAGATGACATGTCCCCCAAATTAGCAGGAATAGAACCAGAAATCTAGTTCCCCGAAAGATCAAGGTACTCTAGTTCCTTGAAATCTCCGAATTGATTTGAAAGGCCACCACTAAAATTATTGAAGGAAATATCAAAGAGCTTCCACTTACTTTGAACGCAACCGAGAGGACCACCTAAGATGCCAGAGATAGTCCCATTGAAGTCGTTAACGCCTAAGGATACCACTAGCAATTTGCAAAGACTGCTCAAGTTTCTTGGAAGATCACTTGTAGCCAATTTTCAAACACGTCAAAGAAGGCAAGCCTTTGATTATTCTCGATGATTGTCGTGGGAAAAGGGGGGCCACTGATGTAACCATTGGCAGACAAATCAACATGTTCTAGCTTGCTCAAGTTGTTGATCCATGATGGAATAGAGCTTATATTATTGGACCCGATAGTGAGGAGTCTAAGAGAGGTAAAATTTGTCGTGGTTGTTCCCACATCGGTTGTGGAAGGGACTGGTGGTCGGTTGATAAGTGTGAGGAAAAGTCTCAACCTTCGACTTAGTTTTTGGGTTGAGAGAGGCCCATGACCACCCAACACTGATATCAGAGTCCAGGTTACTAACAAGTCTGGACTCAACAGTCACCCCGTAGAGATTGTCGCTCCCTCCGACCCATGGCCCGATGTGTGAGGGAGATATTGTTGGGATTGTTCCCGCATCGATTGTGAAAGGGGCTGGTGGTCACTTGATAAGTGTGAGGAAAAGCCTCAACTTTTAGCTACCTTTTAGGTTGAGAGAGGTCCAAGACCACCAACAAAATTGGCCTACAAATAGCTAGAAATATCTTGCAATTGATAATCTTTGAATCCTAAAGATTGCAAGATGAAAGCATGTTAATGGAACCGAACCAATCTTTAGCCTTCGAAAGGTCAGCATTGGACAGGTGCAAGTATTTCAAGGAAGATAATTTCGACATCAAATCAAGGTCGTTCGAGGGTAAATAACCCACAACAAAGTCACAACTAAGATCCAAGTATTTTAATTTCGAAAGGTTATTGAGATGTCTAGGAATATCTCGGCTAAAGCCTGCGTACGAGAGATTAAGATACTCCCATTTCTCAAAGAACGTTGGGATCTCTTGGGTTGAAGATATTTCAAATCCTTCAATTTAGTTAAAGAAGAACTGTGTTCCCTCCCAGCTTGCACTTATCAGAAGGTGGGGACATATTGATCGCTTCAGCACATGGATTACGAAGATCGAGCTTTAGGACATGACCAGTCTTCTTTCTGCATTTGACTCCTTCCCATTTGCAACATTCCTTACCAGTCCAAGATGTCAGGCGTCCCCGAGGATCAATGAGACCATGCTCGAACTTCAGAAGAGCTTCCCTCTCGGCACCAACACAGCTTAAATTGGTCGAAGCTTTGGAATGATCAATAACTAGAATGACAAAGATTGCCCATAGAAGGGTAGACACAAAGCCATCGTAAGATGCCATTGGTTTCTTAGGACCTGCGAAGAAGTATTGCTTTAAAACGGTCTTTGATTCAGCAAGAGAAGAGTCACCATAGTATATTGTTGAGGTCATATTCTGAAGATCACTGTCCATCATGACTTCCTAAAGGACGAAAACTTCCCAAGTCAATGACTACCAGACCCGCCTGCCATCAACATCAACCCATAACGCGTATCCACAAGGACGTGCATTGAGGAAGATGTTACAGATTGCCTTCTCATGACAAAAGCAAAAGCAATTTTTTCTGCCTGTTCACCTGAATAACCGACGAGGAAATGTTTAAACGATAAAACGTTACTTTCTTTCTCCAAATTAGTCACGTTACGTGCCAAAACGCGTTTACAAATAAACACGAATGAAGAGTTGGAATCAATTAATTGATCGTTTGATTCCTATTAACTTTTCCAGAGAATAATTCTGCTTGAGATTACGAAAATCAACTCGCGAGTGTTAAATTTAACTGGATTGGCACTTGGTTTAGATGCAATATATATTGTGCTCAAATTACAGCATCTCCTACTGAGAGTTAATCATGGAAGTCATGTCTACTTCTCTGTAAGTACAGTCTTACCCAATACAAGTGAACGGGAGAAGAAATTTACCTGAACCACGGTCTTCCCTTTGGCGATAGCAATATCCAGAAATTTGTTGTCATCAAATGACTAGGTATTATGATAAATGAAGGGGTTAGTAACCTACGTTTTTTCCCTTCATATATTTAAGCAACTTCAAGATTGGCGATCAATAATACGATGGAAGTGCAAAGGATGAACCAGATGGAGCCGGGTCTCTGCACTTATTGTTAGATGGTTTTTTATTTTTAAGAAGAAAATCTGTCCGTTTCATTGACCAGCACACATGTGTTATTAAAAAAAAAAAAAGAATCAAAAAGCTCTTGTACTCGATGGGAAAGGAAAATCTTTGCAGAATTCAAAGAGAACTGATTCAAATGGTTTTTGCATTAAATGAGAATTTGAAATGCATGCTTTTGTTCCTTTTTGTTTCTGTAAAAACTATTGCAGATGTCGAAAACTCTATGCTGTCAATTGAGCCCTAAATAAGTAAGGTACTTGGAAGGTAAAATATTCACGAGATAACTTGGTAGCTAATTGACTATAGTAGAGAAAAATCACCTCGCCAATGCTAAATATTCGACAAAAAAAAAAAGCTAAATACATAGTAAGTATGTAGTCCTCGACTTATTAATTTTGTCAATTTAGTCCTAAACTTTTATGAAAACTTTCAATCTCGTCCTTTCCGTCAACTTTTGCCAAAAATCATTGACTTTGTAGTCTATTCATCTGTAGTCGTCCTATGTGACACACTGTTACGTCACTTATTTTCCAACCAAAATTGGCATGAGTGACTATATTGGAATTTCGCATGAAGATTTAGGACATAATTGACATTTGTATAATTTGTTTATGACCGATTGGACAATTTCCTAACGATATTACAGTTTTCATCAATTTCTTTAAAACATGCTATCATAAAATATATTAACAACAAGCATGGGCTTTGCAAAGATGCAAGTTCGTTGAAATAAAACATGCTATAGCATTGATTCATCGTCATTCTCATAGTATCATTTTTTTAAAAAAAAATTATGATGAAATAACTTCTTACATGATGGTTTCCATTATTTCATATTTTGGTGAGAAAACTGGTACTTCAACATTCAGATACGTCATAGGTGAGAAATTTCAATTTTATGAGGCCTCGGGTCTTCACTGGTTGACATAGAATGTCGAAATAGAAGATTATATCTACAAGCCTTTACTACTTTCTCCTTATCGTTAAATGGCTTAATATGGCTTGTTGGGCTCGAATCGGGTTATTAAACTTTTAACTTCTCTAAAATTTTGAACTGATGCAGAAGAGGTTGTGACAGCCCAAATCGTGCATGAATTATAAGAGAGGTTGCTGATTGATCTGCAAAATAATTACCACCTCGAGGGCTTTTCTTAGGGGCTTGGCCCAAATTGGTAGAGCGTGATCATTGCAAATAATGCCAAGTGGCGCAGTTGTTGAAAGTAGGGATAATTGAATAAATGATCCCCGAACTTCGACGCAGTGAGCGATGTGGTCCTTGAATTGTTAATTTATTCAATGTGATCCATGAACTTTCATTTAGTTCAATGTAGCCCATGGACCTATGGTATATGTTCAATTTAGTCCCTAAATTATGTGACAATATTCAATGATACCCTTCTATTAATTCAAGTTTGGGAACAATATTGAACTATTTTATATAGTTCAAGGACTAAATTGAATATATACCTAAAGTGTATGGACAATATTGCATATTGGGCCAAAGTTTAGAGATTATATTGTACAAATTGAAAATTTGGGGATCACCTTGTACATTTTGCCAAAAAGCAAGAATAAATTATTGTTATTTTCCGTTGAAAGTATTCTGAGTCCCATGGGTTAGAAAGATATTGACGAGGAAGTCGGTGCATAATTGGAGAGACTGGGACATCATGAGTCTAGGTGGATTGAGAATGTCATTGTCTAGTGAAACATAATCGCAACACACGCCTCATGTGATGTCCAACTCGACTACTCCTTTTCAAGACTTGGCCTATAGAGATAGAGTTGGAATGCTTGAAGAGGTGAGAAATTCTCAATTTGTTGGCTTGCAACTAATAATCTATCAAGCCACCGAAGCTTGCTCCAGTGATCACCCTCCTCATTTGGGAAAGGGGACGCCCTACCTTCTCAAGGGGTTAGGGATGGAGACGCATGAGTGAGGGAATACGATTTCGTAACTTACAGACAATGTAGCTTATCAATATGGATCCGGATCCCATGACAAAGTATGTCATGGGTGACAGATTTGTCATTTGAGCAGTCAATTTTATGTCAACTGCTCAGATGACCCCACGTCATCTATGGATGTGAATTTGAAAATTTTTGAATTCAAAAACAAAAAAAAAAAGAGGGAAGAACACATTTCTCTATTTTCTCTCTCCTCCAAACAAAAATTTTTGGGGTCTTCTTCTTCACTTGCTCTCCCTCTGCTCTAGCGCTCTCACTCTCGCTTGGTGCTTCATCAACATCTGTGTCTCTCTCCCCTTTGACGCTCACTCTTGGTTCCATTGCTTTCTCCTTCGACGCTCACTCTCGACTTCGGCTCTCATTCCGTCACTGCTCCGGCGCTCGCTCTAAGCTCTGAGGCGAAGCTGAAGAAGACAACGGTGAAGAAGCCGAATAGCATGAAGATACCGGTGAAGAAGGCGAGGAAGTGAGTCGGTGTTGTCTTCGACACTAGCATAGGGGTTGGATTTTAGAGGAGAGGATTCGTTTTGTATAGAAGATGGTTTGGCAACCTTTGACATAGCCCTTTTCTTGTATTTTTCTTGGTTTTCGAGTTGTGTTAACTCTATTTTTGTTAGTGCATGTTTCTATGTAAGATTTCTAAGGGGGAGATTATGAGATGGTTGTGTTTGATAATGGAGAATCGAAAAGTTCTGAACTTGTGTGGCGATCCAATGGCGCTTTCTTTCATCTAGCTCTGGCATTTTAATGACTGGGGATGACATTATTGTCGTAATGCTGATTTTAGATGAGAAACCATTTCGATTTCATGGCCGGATCCAGTAATCTCGTTGCACACAAGCTGTTTGTTGAAATGTCTCCGTGAAGTTGTGAGACGTATCCAAGAGGATAGCTTAAATCCGATGTATATATGTTCAATTCACAATAGTAACCTCCGAATCATTTGTGTAGTTTTTGTTTCGTAATATTCGAATCTGAAAATGGGAATGACACGAGAATGCTTGTTTCTTAGTTTGTTTTTGTTCTGTGCATTGCCTCGGTGTGGATAGACGGCAATCAATAGTGAGGAAACGGCTTGCTTAATTCCCTGGTGTGGTGATTCCTTGAGATGTTGGCATCGGTTTCTCTCTCTAACCCATGCATTGACTGTCTCCATTGTTATCCGATTGCAAATGATGGAGGTGTACAATGAATGTCGTTTAATGGACATGTTCAATGAATGATGAGCAGTTGAAGCTGTTGTTTGATGAAATTTTTCTAGTGATTGGTGATGGCAACAGATGAATAATCGCGATGCTTTGCTTTTGAGATTTGGAAGCAAACATTATAGTTGAAACTTCAATTGGTTTGTGTTCATCTATATCCGAAGTCCTCTGATGCAAATGAAGAGTTAGAAGTCTAGGACAGGAGATGAATGAAAGAAGACAACGCCGGCTCACTTCCTCACCTTCTTCATAGCGTCTTCATGCTATTCGGCTTCTTCATTGGCGTCTTCTTCAGCTTCGCAGGGGCGACCTTCTTCACAGCTGTCTTCTCTGGAGTCAAGAGCGAACGTCGAAGCAGTGACGGAACGAGAGCCGAAGTTGAGAGTGAGCGTCAGAGGAGAAAGCAATGGACCCAAGAGCGAACGTCAAAGGGGAGAGAGACACAAACCTTGATGGAGCACCAAGCGAGAGCAAGAGCGAGCATGCGAGCGCTGGAGCAGAGGGAGAGCGAGGAAAGAAGAAGATCCCAAAATTTCAAAATCGAGAGAGGGAGAGAGGAGAGTCACGGCTTCGTTTTTTAGGAGAAACAAAAAGAGGAGAGAGAAAGAGTAGGCTATCAAAATGCCACTCAAAATTTTGAGCTCCCCCACCCCCTTGTTGATGACGTGTCGTCATCTGAGCCATCGACATATAATCCACAGCTCAAATGACAAGTCCGTCACCCATGACATACTTTGAGTGAGTATGACATGGGATCCGGTCCTATAAAGTATGTCATGGGATCCGGTCCTATCAATATCATATCCATAACGGTGATATCATCAATCCTAGACATGGCCGGTTCCGATTCAGGCACTGGCCCTTTAGGGACCGGTTCCGATTCAGGAACTGACCCTTTAGGGACCGGTTCCGGTTCTGAGCTTTTAATTTTATTTTTAAAATAATAAAATAAATAAATTATAAATTATAATCATTAATCAAATTATACATTGTAATAAAATTTGAAAAAAAAAGAGAAGGAATGGGCTTGAACTTAATGAATTATCATTAAGCGTCTACATATCTTCTTGAAGATAGAAGAATCAAAGCCCATGTAGTTCTATTACCTTCGGTAACTCCAACTTACCTCATCGTCAATCATCGCTACCCGTTGTTGTGGTGACGGTAGTATCTCTACAGTCATCATTGAAGAATTCATGTTCTCGACTCAACTCTTGTTGTCGAAATTTAGTCTTTGTCTAATCATTGACACAAGCTTGAATTTCCACACTTTTCAGACTTAATCTTGAAAGACGGGGGTCCAAAATTAATCATCCAACGCTAAATGCTTGTTCAACTGCCACTGTTGAAGAAGGGGTCGCTAATATTTGTTTCGCAATGAGGGAGAGAACAGGAAATTAAGTTGAATGTTTCTTCCACCACTCAAGAATCTTGAAATCTGCACTATGTTTGGAATCACTAAACTTAAAAGTAATGGTTAAATAGTTTTCTAATTCGGAAATACTATATGTTGATATCCATTTATATTTTTTTCCTACTCATGAGCATTTTATACCATGTACTAAGTGAAATATCTGCATCGCTTTGTGAGACACTATGTTGGGCAGATCCACATCCAATGTCACTTAAACCATATCTACTGAAAAATTCATTATATAATGCTCCTATAACTTGTTTAACATCTGCTTGTATAATTGAAATACTCATTGCTTCATTCAAATGTAAATAATCGTAATAATAAGCATTCAGATAATCTAATAAACCATTTAATTTAGTACGTTGATCGAAAACAATACCAACTAAATAGACAAGAGGAATGTTCAAATAATAATGCAACCATTTTTCTCGCATTACTAAAATACTCGAAGTTAATACAACATATTTTTTATATTCATTAAAAATACTAGCAATATTAACACACTCTATTTAAAATAAATGCGTAGTGAGATAATAAAAACCATATAAAGTATTAGTAACATCATTAAAAACTTTCAAAAAATCTTAAAAAAAATTGCAAACGTCCCAGTGTTGCGGGACTAAAGCAATATTGGAAACAGTATTGGAAATAAATGAACATAATAAATCTTTGTAATCAAAAGTTTGTAGAAGCATCTCGAATATAAAATTCCAACGAGTCGGAATATCTTTCGGAAACTTTTTCGCCGTTCTCCCATTTTGTTTACAAAATTTTCTCCACTCTTTCATAAGATGAGGAAGGTTTCATAAAAATCTAATTGCACTATTGATTGGATGTAGATAAGTTACAAGTGATCGTAAACCATCTTGTACACAAAAATTCAAAACATGGCAAGCACATTTAATGTGAAAAAATTATCAGCCAAAAGAGGGTTTACAAATTTTTTTCTAACTCGGGAATGGAAGCAGTATTTGCGGCGATATTATCAAAACCAATTGAAAAAACTTTATTAATCAAATCATATTCTTCTAAAACTTTCCTAATTAGTCTATAAATATTATGAGCCGTATGCCTTTCAGGAGAAACTTGAAATGCAAGAAGTCTTTTTTGAATAACTCAATCATCACCTATCCAATGGCATGTGACACACATATAAGAATTAATATTCCAAACATCACTCCAAATATCACTACTTATATGTACACGTCCATTGAATTCTCCAAAAAAACTTATCAAATTATTTTTTTCATTTTTTATAAACTTGTTTAAGTTCGCACCTAAGAGTAGTTTTCAGAACATATGGTGCTTGCAGAGCCAGCATAGTATTTACCAAATATCTAAAATTAAAATTTTCACCAGTATTAAACGAAGCATGCTTAAGGGCAACATATTCAGTTAATGCTTGTTTATAAAGTGTATTAGTGAAACGGAATAAAGGATGGGGGTTAGGATTGACGAATCCGAAAATTTATTGTTGGCTAATGTCGATCCCCGCTTGCGTTAAATATTTTTTCGTCAGATGCCGACAAAAGATTCTGTAGTCATCTCCTTTACCAAGTTTGTATGTTTGCGGACAATATTTACAGCTTAAATCAAACTTGTTTTCATTTTCATTTCATACTTTGTTGAAATGTAGCCATAAGTTGAATTATCATCTCTTCCGTCCCGGCTCCTTTGCTATTGATAAATTCTTCAACACCAGTGAAAGGATAAAGACTTTTTTGCGTTGGGACGTGCTCGATGTCAGGATTGTGAACATCGTCGCCTTCTCAACATGAATATTCACGAGGATCATATTCACGAATAGGATAATCGGATTCTCCCATCGGGCTCTTTTCCTTTCTAGTATTTCTGCTTCCACTTGTCATTTTTTAAGAGAATTGATCGGAAAGTTGATTCAAAGAATTAAGACGGAATTTAGAGAGAATAACATATTGAGAGAATTTGACAGAATTTGAGAGATTGAGAGTTGAGAGTTGAGAGTATTGGAGAGAAATGTGAAAAATTGTGAGAAAAATGAAGAAGAATTGAGAGGTTTTTATAGACTTTTTATTTATTTATTTATTTTAAGGAAATGGCCGTTGCAATTTCCAATGGTGTCCGAAGGCCCGTTGGGCCGTGGGGGAAGAGCCTTTTGGCTCTTCCCGAGGGGCGGCGCCGCAAGGCCCATGCCCCTTTTTTTTTTAGTGGCCGGAACCGGCCCTTGAAGGTCGGTTCCAATTTTGGTTCGAGGCCACGGATTCGGTCAACAGGTCGGTTCCGAGCCAAAGGTTTCAAACGGTCATATTTAATCGATACAATCCAATAATTTTAGCTTCGTGGGACTTCCAAATATATGCCTCTAAAAAAGAAAATCCCTAGCTTGCTCTCTTTTTTCGTCATGGAGTCTGTGTCTCTTTGACGGGTACTTCTGAAGTACTTGTAAACCTTATTTCGGAGGGAAATGTTTCGATTTCAAATACACCAATTACGCACCGCTCTCATTTGGAGTGCACGTGTATCAAGGTGATGAATGGGCTGTGTGGATGTATGTCGATATAGATCTTGTGGAGTTTCGTTTAGTGGTTACGAAGCGGATTCATGTGTGGATTATGCGTTCGACACTGATTCGATCTCCCACATCATCAAGTACAAATAATTCAATGTTGGATCTGTATTCCCGGGTTTTAACTCCCGGCTTAATCAGCTTATGAGGTTAATGGAGAATTTTATAGATCCAGGATACACCTGTGTTAGAATAATTAAATGATATCATCTAACAGCTCTAAAACAGTTGATAACGGTCCCACAGACATTCACAATCTATCTAAAGTGGGCTAGCTTAAGATCGACCGGCGGTGGAAGAATGAAGCTGCATCTCTCGTGTGTGGGAAAGTGAGCATGCTCATGATAGCTGCATGCAAAAAGATTTGAGTTTCAGTGGGCTTGTAACGACCTTACATGGCCCACTTGAACTTGCTTTCTGGGACTAGTGGAGGTGAGGCCCACGACAACTTTTGTGTGCACGCGTACATGCAAAAGATAGAATGATGATGATGATGTAGCTTCACACGATAGAGCATTTTCGAAGCATGTGACACGAATATGGTCCTCAGCGTTAGAGATTATCAACTTAATTTTACATTAGCCTAATAGACTTTATTCAAAGGCACTACACAAAAGAGTTCTCGACAAACCCCGGTGCAAACTATACAAAGCATAGTATCCAATATGGCGCCATAGTTCACGAGTCCAATAAAAACTTGACCGGGAGAAACTTGTTCTATGCCAATCCGCCGTTCATTGCCTTGTCAATGTAAAGCATCAGCTCAATTATCGAATCCGTTGGAAGCACCTCGGTAAGATGGAGATTCATCTTCCGATTTCTTATTTTTTGCACTCTTGGAGGCCGTAAAGTCTTAGCTTTGGGTACGGTTGATTTGGAATGCGTCCAACATTAATACTATGAGAAAGATGAATTCCAAATCCAAATATGGTCGGATATGTAGTGGGGGTGGGCTCTTTTGGATAATGACGGGAGGGGGTAGCCGCGCTGATCATCTCTCTCTATCCTTTTATTGGTCCCAAAAAAAAAATTGCAAACATAACATGTGACTCCATTGCCGATAGAAAGAAATTCGCTTTCATTCATCGTTGACTCTATATCCCAATAGAAAGTTTAGGCCTAGTTCTAACTTTGTAAAGGGCCTAAGCACCTACACACTTTGTAAAAGCTTGTGTGCGCGCACGCGGGGGTGCGTGATTTTATTTGACTTTTGGGCCTTTTTCAAATAAGGTAAAAGTGATCACTTGCCAGCCATGTCTCCTTAAAAAAAAAAAAATAATACCCCTTTTTTCGTCAACGGAGCTAATGAAAATTTTCAATGGCTTTTAAGTATACAATATTTTAGACCTCGATTGCATTGATTAAAAGTTCTAAGACATTGATAACATTTACATGACAAGTATACCTAAGGCCCCCCAACGGAGGAGGGACTCCACAACCCGGGATAGGCTAGAGAGAGCGCTGCCCTGAGCGAGGCCAAAAGGACAGATGGACGAAAGGAAGAGAGGCTTATTAATGAATTTTTATTTGCAAGTATAACGTCGACCCCAAATTTTTGTGACTTACACCGTTATTTTTTCCATTAGATTAAAGACGGACGGATAATCATTTTCTCATTATTTTAGAAAGATTCAGGAATCAGAGCCCGCGCCCCATTAAAGATGGAGGAAAACACAACACTCACCATGCTAATTTCGATCCTTGCGGAAACATGCTCCAATGGCAACCTTTCCCGCTCCTTTCTCGCAAGAAGCACAAACAATTAACGCCGCCCAATCGAAGCGTAGGGCAAAACGCTTGGATCTCTGCGTCATTCCAATATGGGCAGACCAAAACATATTTCCAGAGAGAATGTTCGAAAGAGACACTCAAAAGTACTTTCCTCTTCATCTGCTCCGGTCTCCAGGCTTGTACCCTTCAACGCCCGGGAAATCAGAACTAGATGATCCCGCCACCTCGTCTCGCCGAGACGACGGCGTCAAAGACTGGGAACCTTCTCGACCCAGGAGGGTCGAAGTAATGACGGGGAAGTCCGTGTCGCTACTCGAGAGGAGCTGGGCGTACTGGACCAGGTCCGGGTACGCTTCATGCGACGACGCCGTCATGGCCGCCGGAGGATTAAACGGCACGGCGTCCACTCTTTGTTCGGACATTGACGGTAGATTGCTAGGAGGGTGCACGTTCCTGAGGATGCTAGTACCTGCGTTGCCTTGCACACGTTCGGGGAAGTTGAGCTTGGCCTTGGTGCCTTTGAACCTGAGGGCCGCGTTGTCGTAGGCGAGGGCCGCGGCTTCGGCGGTGTCAAACGTGCCGAGCCACACCCGAGCTGCTTTGATTGGGTCCCGTATCTCGGCGGCCCATTTGCCCCACGGCCTTTGCCTCACTCCTCTATAGTGTCTCCTCGTCATCCTGCTATTCTCTTCGCAAAACATAAAGGAAACCAAACCATGGAGACCTGTTAGCTAGGTTAAGAGCGACACGTGAGAAAGTGAGATGGAAAAACATACAAAGGAGCACCCGGAGGCTCAGCTTCGGGCCCCTACTTATATTGCATTATCCTCTCCCGATAAATCACTATTTATCATGAGTCATATTATTTTTCTTCTATCAATCTTTGACGAGTTTTCATGACATTTCTAAACGTACCACAAATCGCTCTATCATAAAACAAAAACGTTACTTAAATAGTTCTCTCTCAAGGACCTCGATCTAAGGTTATTGGATGTGCATGACCTCAGATATTAAACCCTCGATCCAACACGACAAATTGTTATTCTCGCAGTCACCCCCTATTATGCTATCAAAGCCACAAAAACAAACAGGTATCCCGGCATTTGCATCGAAAGCAGACGGATACTATAATTTTTTTCTTTAAGGAACATGGGGCAGAGAATGATGACAAGTGTACATTGAAAGGGACTGAAAATTGTTATTTCAAAAAATCCTTGTAAAAACACTTTTTAAGAATTGTGGGGGCATGGGTCATTCAATATCGAAGAAGCATGGTCCTTCGAATACCCTACAGCTCATAATCCGACCGACGGAAAAGTTAACAACATTACCTGAGGCCATCCAAACCAAAAGGACACAGACCCACAATTTGTTTTGAAATTCCAAACACCACCTGGACATTATGAATCATTTAGAACCTCATCAAATATTTCCATAATTTCCGAAACTACATACACCGTTTGTTTCGCGAAAAATGAATGATTCGAAAACTATTTTCTTAATAATGATACTTTGCACCGCTCAAAAACAAAATACTTGTATCACGGACATCAATTTATATCTAAATATTTTTGTAGGTGATAAAAGTTTTTTTTTTTTTCGTCCACCCATTTTCGTAAGTGGTACAACCGATTATTTTAATGAAATTATTTTTGAAATCACGTGTTTTCCGCGAAACAAATGAAGCCATAAACTGCATTGGGTTCTTTTTAGTCGTTTATGTAACCTTAGTAACCACAATGTCTGAGATTCATTTGATCTACTAAAATGTACTTGATGGAAAGGGTTGGAGCATCTTTATTCTGGAGTAATCAAAGCTACTAAAGTGCGCTGTTGATAGTGCATTTCAAACTTCAACAGCAATTTTAGGGTTGATCCAGCCAGTGCATCTCCCTATCAAGCGAAACCACAACTAGGGTCAATGAGTTCAGGTCAAAGATGAAACATCAAAGAAGCTCTTTCGTAAAGAAGAAGAAGAAGACGAGTTGCAGAAGCAACTGAATTCTCATCTGTCAGGTAAAACGCATTGGGAAACCACGCAATAAACATGAAAAAGGCAGCCAAAAATTGTCCGACCAGAAATGTTTTTGTGCAGATCAAGATTGAGAAGATGTGAACGGAAGAAAAGAGCGAAAAGAGAGCAAGTTCTTTACGGAAAGTAACGAGAGATGCCTTGCACTTGGACGACACGGATCTTATCTTCTATGTACCCTCAATCATATGTGCACTCGGATATTTTAATGCACTCCCTAAAAATCCAACGCTTATCCCCCAATTGTCTTTTGTCTTTTTTTATTTTCTTTGTAAAATCCCTCTTGCGAGAAAACCGTGATATAAAGGGCTATTTTCGGCTAAAATCTTGCATAAAAGAGAAAAGATCTAGATGCATCCTATAGGCAAGATCGAAAAAATAAAAGACAAGACAAGAGATAGAGCCGCTTTAACTCTTTGCTTGGTGCACTTGCAAATCCCAAAGGAAGCATGTCTAGAAGACTCTTTCCCGGTTTGGGGGAAAACTAAAAACACAGCTTTGCCTAGTACCAAACCCCAAGATCCAGAACAAAAGATACCCCAAAAGAGAAATCTTTAAAAAAAAAAAATCATGGAAGTAGAAGTATGTACATGCTTAAGCAACAAGAGGGTCTTATCGGGATGGTGAAAGAGCAAGAACACAGTAGCACACTTACCCTGATTTTGAGGTGGTTGAGGCGAGTCGAAGACGAGAGTTGTGGCGGTGGATTCAATAGATGAATTAGCTGAGCTGGGACGATTTGTGGTGGTGGACCTGGTGGTGGTTGTGGTGGTGTCCATAACCTGAGTGAGAGCAGTGACCATGGCCGAGACGTCGGTCTCCGACCAGGATGACGAGTAACTGCACAGTTCTCCGTCTTCTTCTTCCTCCTCTTCTTCTTTGGCCTTCTCTTGCACCGATGCTTCAGGAGGAAGTGACCTCTTTCCATGCCTCCGATGACGATCCACCTTTCAAGCACTTGTGTTTTTCAGATTAAGAAATGGCTTCTTCAGATGCTTTCTTTTCTCTGTGCGAGTGAGTGAAGAGAGAGAGAGAGAGAGAGAGAGAGCTTGTGAAGAGAGACTGCTGCTAGATGACTAATATATTGTCGTCTCTCACTTTCTGGCTAGCTAGGGTTTTGAGCAGGATGAACAAAAGGGGTTAAGAGAGATGATGGATCGATCTGAACCTTCACTTCCTTTTTTCTTCTTTTTTGTTAGCTCGTTCAACGGCTAAAAGAATTATTCGGAGAGCAAGCGCAGGGAAAGTTAGGTCCAAGAAGAAAGATGTAGGGTTTGATTTGAAGCGTTATTCCTTTTTTTTTTAGGTTCCTATGCTGAAAAGAATAATTGATATTTTAATTTTGCTAAGAATTTCAGCACATCACGATTTGAACTAAGAATTTTTAAGTTTCATATCCCATCCCCACAATTCTCTCTCTGCTCCGGTAATAAAGACATTCTTTGGATGACTTGATAATTGTACGATAATTGTCAGAGAATCAAATTCTCTTGATTTAAGAGGTAAATATGATCGAATATGAGAAGTACAATTAATCCGTCTGGGTGATTTTATTTATCTAATGCCGAACGCATTACGATCTATATTCTTTTGTCTCTGATAATTAAAACATTAAGACTTTAAAAACGTAAGAATATAAATGTCTTATGGTCATTTTAAAATTTCTATTCTTATGAGTTATTCTTTAGTTGATACGACAAAAAGAGTGCGTACTCAATATTTCGTTGTTGATTTCCGCCAATATCCCGTACAATGAATGAGGGATTTTGCTAGGGTATTGGGGTGGACATGCATTAGCATGCCGACATTAACCCAAACATTAGTCCACCTTTTAGAGCGGACGATTTTAAGGACGCACTCCCTTATATTCGGCCTCAAGTTTCCAAAATTTTACCCATGAAGTGCTCCCAAAAAGTTCGAATCCAAGACCAAAAATATTGGTGTATTAAATGGATGGAATTGCGAAGTCCCTGCGGATTAGTCGAATCTCTCCCTCGTGTTGTTACAAGAACAGGGGCAAGGATTTGATTGAACCTTGAATTTGGAGGCGGGACGGATAAAAAAAAAAAAAGTCCGTGGAAAATCCGGTCGATTGACACTCTTCAAAAAATTAAATGATGTCAAACAAATAGACAAGTACATGGGTACAAAGTAAGATAATCAAAAGCATGCCTTTATTTTGCGAAAATTGAATAATTTAACAATATTTTACAAAAAAAATGATCGCTTGAATCAGTTATAAAATTGAATGAACAAAAATATTTTCATCGTCCACGAAATTATTTAACCATGAATTGTTATCAATAATAGAAATATTCTTCATTGGTTAATTATTTGAAGTGATACGATCAATCATTTTTAAAAAAATTAAATTATTTATTTTCTACAAAACAAACGGAATCTAAAATGGTGAGTTGTTTCTTACAAATCTTCTATAAATTCATGGCTTTTAAAATATACAAAATATTAAAATTTTGAATATAAGGGTCATAAATCATTTTTCTATGAACCAATTTGTAAGGTTCATTGCATTTCCAACCATTCAATTTGAACTGCACTCTTTACGCAACTTATCTTCAGTTCGCACGTGGATCTCAATTCACCCGTCTCACAAACCTCAATTGCGGTATCACAACTATACACCCGCAGTCTACCTCAATTGCGGTATCACGACTATGCACCCGCAGTCTACCTCAATCTATTAGTTTAAGTTTTCGAGGCGCCATAAGACAAATTAGCCGAATGCATGACCAGCATTAACCGAAACTGACAAAGTTGACTAACCAATTATTTGTATCATTGAAAGTTTTAGGAGCTTTGATAACATGAAAATGTAGTAGACCCTCTGAAACGAGCCATCGGAAGTCAAAGTGATTCATTCAATGCGACCAATTAAAGCATCATATCTTAACTGGGAAATATATAATTGCTGCAAAAACACCGTTTGTCATCAAGGGCATAAGTCGGGCGGCTATAAACTAGTATATATTTGACTACCAGACTAAATGCTCGTGATGCAGATTATCTCACAAGACGTTGATGAATCGATGGTCGTTTTCATGACCTTAGACTTTATATAACAGCATTATAACACTAAGCGGGGTTTGCAAGAATACAAGGTCCAAAACTATAATCAAGCCCCGGAGCTCTGCAATTTAACGAGAAATTACCGGATCACAAGCATGAACATCAGTAGCAGTGTCTAAAGATCCACAATTCAAATTCAAAGTTTCAAAACTACACTACATGATTGTATTCACAGATGCCTAAGGCATATCATCTTGTCTTTCCATTAAGACATTAATTGACTAAGGAAAATTTCTGTTTCTTGTAATTTTCCCAGCACAAGAAATGAGTGCTTTAGAAAATGAAAACGAAGACGAAGACGCCATGTAAAGACAAGTATGCGCCTACTTCGAGAACGCTCTCCTTTAGATTTGTGGTTTTTTTTTTTTTTTGTTCATGTTCAATGCAAGGAAAATGGTACGAACATGTCGGAAATAATATAATATGTGAACTTATTCCATGCAGAGATCACGATAAGTCATCGAGTCCACATGCAAAAAAGCATCTCCTCGAGCAAAGATTCGCGACTTATTTTGTCAGAAGTTGGGGACACTTCACATGAATTCTACACTCGCCTCATCATGATATTTGTCTCCGTGAGATACCATTCCCTACGCTCTATACATGGCAAGTGATACTTCTGTAACATTCTATTTCGAGCATCGGATATGACCATCATTAATTAATTGTGAGGGATGATAGCAAGAAAAGCATAAAATTGAGTTTTGCACCCACATATCAAACTTCGTTATCTGAAAAATTACCACAAAAATATTAAATCCGTTGTAATTGTGTAAATTCAATATTATTATTTTTTTTGCTAATTCAGTTTTTCTAGCAAACTCTAACTGATCAACATTGATGAGCGCCGGTCGGTACTAACGTGGCATTGCCGACACTAACTTGAATAATTTTTAATTATATTTTAATATTTTTAAATTACTTATTTATTTTCTTTTATTTTTTCTTTTTCTTTTTTCCTCTCTTTCTTCCTCCAGCCAATGGCCAACTCACCGACCACTAGTGAGATCAAACCTCATCCTCACCGTCGCTAAGCGAGCTCCTCGACCTCACCAACCCTCGCTTCTAGCTAATGAAGGAAGAAGGAGAAGAAATAAAAATAAGAAATAAATAATTTGAGAATAATATGTAACTATAATAATAATAAAATTATTGCGTCAATGCCAGTTAGCCAAAGTTGGCCGCAGGAACTAAATTAATATAAATGTAAAAGTTTTAGGATTCAATTTGCTCAAAAAAGTTTTAGGACTGAATTAGCACAATTGCAATAAGTCTGAGACTTTTTTGGTAAATTTCCTCATCGTCATCGGAACTTAAAATTAATAATTTGCACTTCAGCTAACACTTTTAGGATAATTATCTAATCAATCCTAAACTTATAGCGCGGACGTCAACTGAACCCTACACTTTTTAGTTTTACCATCTAAACCTCTGTGCAAAGTTTCAATATAGTCCTTCTAGTCAATTTTCCAACGGATATCGCTCGCGTGATGGTCGAGTCATCACTGGCCATTCCAAATGGCATGCTACCAGATCATGATTCTCAACAAAAATTTTCCAAAAATGATCACATTGAAATTTCACACAAAGATTAAGGATTAAATTGTCAAAACTATAAATTTCATGATTGAATTGGCATCCATACAATAAATTTACGATGGATTAGACAATTTTCCCAAACACGTTTACCTCTGTGCAACGCCAGACCTACACCTCTCTCTTTGGAAATTGAAGACAAAGTCATGGTTGGCAAGTTGGCTCTGGGGCAAGGGTATTTTCGGCAGACAATTGGGGAGTTAAAATAAGTGGGAATGGCAATGAAATTGCAAAACTCATGGTCCGAATTGTAAGTTTTCAAAAGTCATGATGGTGTTTGAAATATGAGTGCAAATTAAACTCACATCGTTTCGTTTTACAATTATCCGTTATTTTAATCACGAAGGGTTGAGATGCATCCTCCTTCAATCAAGAGTGGAAAAATAAATAGGGCAAGCAAATAATGAGAAAATTATCATAAAAGTCACAAAACTATTATAATTATGACAATTTAATCAGAAACCTTTTTTTACCAATTAAGTACCCCGCCACGCGACAAAGCCAAAAGCTAACATGGCCAATTCTGATAATATTTTAACATTTTTTGAATTTTTATTTTTTATTTTTTACCTTTTTTAAGTTCTTTTTTCTTTTTCTTTTTTCCTCTCTTTCTTCCTCCAGCCAGTGTCCAGCTCACCAACCACTAGTGAGGTCAAACCTCATCCTCACCGTGGCTGAGCGAGCTCCTCGACCTCACCAACCCTCGCTTCTAGCCAATGGAAGAAGAAGGAGAAGAAATAAGAAATAAATAATTTGAGAATAATATGTAACTATAATAATAATAAAATTATTGCATCAATGTCAATTAGCCAAAGTTGGCCGCATGAACTAAATTAATATAAATGTAAAAGGTTTAGGATTTAGTTTGCACAAAAAAGTTTTAGGACTGAATTAGCACAATTGCAATAAGTCTGGGATTTTTTTGGTAATTTTCCTCATCGTCATCAGAACTTAAAATTAATAATGCACTTCAGCTAACACTTTTAAGATAATTATCTAATCAGTCTTAAACTTATAGCGCGGATGTCAACTCAGCCCTACACTTTTTAGTTTTACCACCTAAACCTTTGTGCAAAATTTCAATAGAGTCCTTCTAGTCAATTTTCAAATGGATATCGCTCGCGTGATGATCGAGTTATTGCTGGCCATTCTAAATGGCATGCTACCAGGTCATGATTCTCAGCAAAAATTTTTCAAAAATGATCATATTGAAATTCCACACAAAGATTAAGGATTAAATTGTCAAAACTAAAAAATTTATGATTGAATTGGCATTCATGCAATAAATTTACGATGGATTAGACAATTTTCCCAAACACGTTTACCTCTGTGCAACGCCAGACCTACACCTCTCTCTTTGGAAATTGAAGACAAAGTCATGGTTGGCAAGTTGGCTCTGGGGCAAGGGTATTTTCGGAAGACAATTGGGGAGTTCAAATTAGTGGGAATGGCATTGAAATTGCAAAACTCATGGTGCGAATTGTAAGTTTTCAAAAGTCATGATGGCGTTTGAAATATGAGTGCAAATTAAACTCACATCGTTTCATTTTACAATTATCCGTTATTTTAATCACGAAGGGTTGAGATGCATCCTTCTTCAATCAAGAGTGGAAAAATAAATAGGGCAAGCAAATAATGAGAAAATTATCATAAAATTCACAAAACTATTATAATTATGACAATTCAATCAGAAACATTTTTTTACCAATTAAGTACCCCGCCACGCTACAAAGCCAAAAGCTAACATGGCCAATTATGATAATATTTTAACATTTTTTGAATTTTTATTTTTATTTTTATTTTTAACCTTTTTTAAGTTCTTTTTTTCCTTTTTTTTTTTTGTTAATCTTCTTCTTCCTCCTCCTCAAGCCGGCCGTTGAGCCCAGAGACTAGCTTGAGGCGAGGGTAAGTCTCGCCCAAATTTGGGCTAAGCAGCCGCGAGCAAAGGCAACCATAGAACAGGGGATGTGGAACACAGAATGAATGTGTGATCCGGATTCTCTCTTTTATGGATAGCTTATTTCTTCTAATTGAGCATGCCATCCACACGTAAAGTTCAAAAAATATATATTTTATGACAAGGAAGGCCATCTTAAATGGTCGATAAACTTCAATTCATAGTATGTCACTAACCTCACGAATAGTATACAACGAGCAATGGATTTGTTTACACTGTGCAAGAAGAATCAATGATTGGAGAATATATTTCCTAAATTAGTCGTTTGTATTGCTTAATAATAATTGAATTAAAAATTTTCATCATCCACGAGAATATTCAGTCCTATGTTGTTATCGATAGTGAAAATAGTTTTTTATTAATTAGTAATTTCAAACAATACAAGCGATCGTTTTCGGTAATGTAGTTTCTAAATCATTCATTTTTCACGAAAAAAGCTTAACCTTGATAGTAGGCAACCAAACGCAGAACCCATACGTTTATTCACCTGCGTATTCTCCCCAGGATCGTAAATCAGTAGCAGACATGGTCATTTCACTGCAAACGTATCATTTCGTCTTTGATAGAACACTCGTATCTCGTAACTAACTCATAAATATGTTTAGTCCTTCGTAATTAACAAAATTATCTGTTAATTTACGATAAGACGATCACTCTCGCCATTGTGACGTACCTAAGAGGATAAAAATAAGGGAAAATTTCACACAAAAAAATGATCCAAGAAAAGGGCTTGAAATTGATTTTGTTTCAAATAAAAGGCACTCTCATTGTCGCAAATTAGCATCTAAAGTGAACATTTTTCAAATAAGGGCCTAATTCACTGATTGTAGGGGGCATTTTGATCATTTATTATTTTATTATTTTATTATTATTTTTCCTTTTTCGGCTTTCCAAGGTCGTTGTCCCAAAGTTGTTGGGGCGGCGGGATCACCGGCGAGGGCCTAAATTGGGAGAGGGTTTCTAGCCCTCACCTATGTCCAAGGGGGCCCCTTGCCTCTAGTCGACGGGGTCGCCGGTCATCGTTGCTACCCCATCGACAGAAGTGGCGGCCATAAGTAGGAGAGCATCTCCTCTTGCCTGTGTTATCCTCTTTTTTGTTTTTTGTTTTTTTAATTTTTTAATTTAATTTAACAAAAAAATTAGGTTAAACTTATATTTTGATGAAAAATACTCCTGATCAACCGGAATATTTAGCCGATTGGCAAGGTTAGACCCTTATTTGAAACATCCATGGCCTTTTCAGATCTTTATTTGAGATAACGAGATGAACGTGAAATCATTATTTAAAACAATAACTACTTTAGGTCCTTAATTCGAAAAAATGATAGCACTTGGGGCTCTTATTTGAAATTTTTTCTAAAAAAAAGTAAATGTTTTTCCCAATTTATGAATGAAAATGGTGGAGTGAGACGATTGGCCATAGCAATCCCTGCTGTGGCTCATCTTTTACAAAAGAAGATTCGGTTTAGTCATAACTACACCGCACCACTTGTGATCCGAAAATCCGAAGTTAACGAGCCTGTTATGGTGCCGTTAGGAAAGTATGTGCTCGAACGAGATCGGATAATAAGTGAATTGAGTATGGTTGGCTTAGCTAAACATGGCTGATTACCTTTGGGGAAATAAGGAAAGAGAGAGAGAGAGAGAGGGAGGACATCTTCCAACGCTTTCAGAGCGCAACCGACGATTTGTCGATGCCGTCACACCCCGAAATTCAAAAAATGTCGGCAAAAAGTTGACATTGGTAGATTGAGTTTGCACCGAATTCTGGCCCCCCTCACTCTCTCTTTCTCGTGTCGATTTTGTCCAAATCCCTGAAATTATGCGTGATTCGGACCACTCTGACTTTGACCGTAGCCACCCCTTAATTCTGTGGATTGGTCTGCAATTGGCTGGACATGCGCTTCAATCTCTGATTTCTTCCACGTGATCGTATTTGACCGATCTTATCTTCGTCCCCACCAGAAAAGACAACCAAAAAAAAATAAAAAATTGAGCCCATTAACAATTCAGTTGATTCAAAACACTGGACAAAATATTTGATTTCACATGGTACGTGTGGTTGGACTTCGACTTTTGGGATGAAACTTTGGGGAAAATTAAAAAGGGCTTTAGGTGAGAGGTTGTTTTTTTTTCCCTTAATGCAAAAACTAAACTTGTAAAATACTTTTGCCTCTATGCGTTCTCCTGCCAGCGACCTTTGGCCTCAATTGGGTGGCGCGACCTCGGGCGAGATTGGCTGACGCTAGATAAGGCTCGCCGGCAGCTGGCCAATTGCTCAACAAAGACATCACGTAAGGCGAGGGCAGAATTGAAACTCAAAAAATGGTGTTAGCATTGTCTAAATGCTCCAAGCCTAAATCCACCTCAAATCAATTGGAGCTAGAGCTCTAGAGGCATTTGAAAACGCAAGTGTATCTCCTCGAAACTCTTCAAAAAAAATTTGTCAATTGGTCAAGGGCCCCCAAAGGCCTTTGGCAAAATGTTGCCAAACGCATTGTCCCCAAGAAGACGAATGAGGGCACGTTTTGGGATTTGCGTCTTTGTCTGTTCCGAAAATTTTGAACCCAGCGTGCATGAGCATGTGCCCAGGACAGGGCTTGTGTCTATGGACAGACCGCACGAACATGACCCACACACACCACTTGTGTTAAGGATAACGTTTGGCTTTTGATGTAACTCCTTGTGCTGTGTTGTAGAACTTTCTGTGCTCTGCCTTCCTTTGCGACCCTGCATCTTGTGGTCGCAATTGGCGTTTGGTGAACGATTTTCCGCCTCTTCAGAGTCGCGTGTCGCTAGCAGGATCTTGATTCTCTCAATTTAGAACTAATCGATGATCTATTCGAGATTGCCACGGTATCGTCATGTGGGACGCGAGCAACGGGGATATCTTGACGAGGTAAGTCAAGTTGTTGAGTTCGGGAGATCTCGCTATTATAAAGTACTTCATGAGCGCCGTTGTTATGCGGCTTTTGTAATGTAAATCTTCAAATTTAAAGGTAAACTTGGTTCTTTCATGTTATGTAACGAGCTGGCCTGGAGTCATGCGCCTCAGACATGGATCAACTGATGATATGGAGCTACCTAAAGGCCAAGACAGAAGCCGACTCGACCGGCCCGGAATCGCAAGGATATAAAAACGAAGGCAAAATATCAAGTATGTGCTCCATTTTGTTCAATGCATATTTGCAAATCCGACAGGCAGCTTGACAAATCAATTTTATATGACCCCGCCTTTTATATCTTCAAGAAAGAAACAGAACGAAGGGAGTGCATAAGTGTGGTGCAATGCCAAGCATAAGAACCCCTTGGAACGATCATTTCAAAATAATGGAAATAGACGTAAGGAAATATGCTCCAATTTTCAATGAACGTCTTTTTCAACAATCTATACCCCACAACAAAATTAAAATAATAGATAAACAAATAAAAACAAACTGACGATTTTCTTTCAGAGGAAGAGAAGGTGCAATTATTAGAAGACTCTAAGGACCATGTTCTCCCAAGACTTGCAAACGCTTGAGGTCGGACTCGAATGGCGCGGGGTTCCTGCGAGGTGTCGGCTGACTTTTGAACCCCTTTTTTCATAGGCCACCACTCAGGTAGGATGTCCATTAAACTCACTTCTGTGCGAAAGGAAATAGGGCCAGACAGCAAACCTCCTCCACCCCAACCCCCACAAAACACAGCAGGACGCGAAGCATGATAAACCGGGTTTACTGTCGCAAATCTTGGGGCGCGACACGACCTAAAACATGTCTACGTTGAAGCGATTCTTCGACATGCTAAACACCGATTCTGATAATTTTAAACTAGACCACATGAATGAGGAACACCAATTTTTCGCATGCTAAAACCAAATGTTAGCGCTACACTGAAATCCTCGTGGTACTTCACATGCTATAGCGATACGTAGTCACCTTCAGCCTGCAAACCGTCATGTTAACTCCAGTCACTATGAACTCTGAGCCAGTGGTCGCAATCCACAAAAGTCCACGAGTAGCCGAGGAGGAAAGCAAATTCACTAGAAACAATATGTACATGAGTCGCTCCAAAAGAAATAAGCCACGGAGCGAGAGCAAACATGACTAGATACGAGAATACTTGATTCATGATAGAAACCTCAACGACGACCAAGTCTGTCCCAAGAGAGAGCCATCAGCAAACTACATAACCAGCTTGGAATCCCAAGGAAGCGCCAAATTCTCACGTTCAGAAGCTGCCTATCTGCGCTCTGCATAGTAGAGAGAATAACTGGTTACAGCAATTTTGGTCTAGTTATGGACGACCTACCTCCAGATACATCTATATTCAAATGGTCTTCTCAACACGAGTTAAGTTGTTTTGCCAAAAATTATAGGGAAAACATATTCTAAGTATCAATGGTGACGACATTAAATATATTGGAATGGACTCGTTGATCATTGAGAGTTACCATGGACGAAAAGTTTAAAAGCTACCTATCACCACAACAAAGGCTAAGGGGAAATACTGTGCTAAAGAAGAAGCATCACCACTTCGATGCCCAATCAGCGGTAAGCAGGAGCAACTCCCGGATAAGAATAAACAGAAGAAACTGAAAGATTTGCCTTGTGCGAAACAACATTTTCGTGCATTGTTCTTGCAAAAGGAACAGCATCTGCTTGAGCAGGACCATCATGAGAAGCTGTATTATAATGCGAGGGGTGGGATAACTGCAATTCCTTGTATGCGAGAGGAACAGCATCTGCCTGAGCAGGACCATCTTGAGAAGCTATATTGTAATGCGGTTGGTAGGATAGCTGCAATTCCCGGTATGCAAGAGGAACAACATCTGCTTGGGCAGGACCATCATGAGAAGCTGTACTATAATGCCCGGGGTAGGATAACTGCAGTTCCTTGTATGTGAGAGGAGCAGCATCTGCTTGGGCAGGACCATCTTGAGAAGCTATATTGTAATGCGGTTGGTAGGATCGCTGCAATTCCTGGTATGCAAGTGGAGCAGCATCTGCTCGGGCAGGTCCATCATGAGGACCTACATTGTTATGCGGTTGGTGGGATAGCTGCAACTCCTTGTACGCATAAGAAGTTGGCTGCGACTGTATGACGGAGCTAAAGCAAAATGACAATACTATCAGAATTCAGAAGCTTCTTAAATTCTTTAAGCTTCCCGGTCAATGATATGAAAATGAATAACAAAATCTTCATAAATGTAATGAAAGTTCATCACCAAACACACATCCTAGGTACTTTTCCACCTCCGATAATTTGTCTCTTCCACGAACAGGTTTTTCTATTAACTAAACCTGAGTATCCATTCTGCATCAAAATACAAAAGGAAAACAAGGAACTTAAAAATAGAAAAGTTTTGATGATTACAACATTGCTGCATGTACCTAGGTTATCAATGTTTATTCTTTTCATTTCTCTTTTTAACTGCATTAAAAACATGGGATTTCCTCTCACATCATCCCCTAGATTCCTCTCATTTCAGTATTTGGAGTGAGTCCTAATTTTTGGGCCATAAGGAAGAACTCGCAAAAGAAATAACGGCAGAACCATTTTAAACAAAAATAACCCTTCATAAACTAAGTGTGATGAAGATGACAGAAACAATATCTGGAAAAAACGGTGATGAACGTGGATCTTCTCACGAGAAAGCACTGGTCAGCCTACGCAACATGACAAAATTTTGGAAGACATGCTGCTAGCATAAGCGAAATACCAAAAATATGTTAATTTTATATATCTCCGAAGATAGCGAGAAACCTCCGAACAGCAACAGTTCCTATTGGCTAGAGATAATACCATAGGATCCCTCGCTAGCACAGCTGCAGACACATAGCAATGCATTTTCCTTCAATAGCCTGCCTTCGGCTCTCAGTCCACATTGCCATGTACTTGCTATTCCCAATTACTTTACTTTTCCGATAAGAGTTACCTCATCTAATGGGATGACCTCAACACTAGAAAACCCTCAATAATCGTGGGTCTTCAACAGTGAATCGATTAGTACCACAAGGAAGTAACTAATTTTTGCGACATTAATAAATTAGATATGCTACTGCCCCAGCAAGGTTCTTTATGTGACGCGAGTATTAGAGAATATATAGTTGCATAATACCTTCTATATGGATCATGCACAGGATGCTCTGGTTCTTCAGTGAAGTATGGCTGATGAACTTCTGCAGAAATTTGTGAGCCAACTTTATGAGGAAGAGCAAGTTGCCGAGCATAATAGCGGGACTCCATAACTGGTTCTATCTGTCCCATATGATTTTGTAATCCAAGTTGCTCATACCGCACTCGTGGAATGAAGCTTTCATATCTCTCCCTAGGAATGGCCTGGGAACTGGTGTGCTGCCTCCGAGGCAGATACAAGTCCCCTGGAGGAGGAAACCCTGCCATTGGCTGCAGATGTCTCCCTGAGGCATAAGCTGCCCAAGCATGCTGAATCGTTTCATAGGGCAAGGCAACAGAAGAAGGTTGTATCGCATCTATTGGTCTATACAATGATACTAGAGACCTCACCTAGAGCAAAGATAAAGCCCATCAGAATTTTTTCAGCCCAGGTATTCCCTTTGTTGCCAATAAAATGAATGACATCCACCTGTTTTCTGTTGAGCTCCTGTCGAAACTTAGAACGGCTAACATAATTATCCTCAATTGCTTTCTTGAAAACACTCTCAGGAATAGGTAAACACTCTTTGAAGATCCTAAACTTCACCTAGATCGTGGAAACAAGTGAGACAACCGTCAACATAATAACTTCTTGAAGGCACTAGGAACATAAGATATTGCTGAAAATGATTCCAAAAGTAATTAGCTAAAAACCAAAATCAATTAAAACACCATGAATGACGTATGCAGTTCTTTCAGTTCAACTAGTTGTCTACAAGCTCAAACAGAATTTTGCTGTAATGACCAAGAAAGAAATTACACACTGATCAGAGACTCTTGCATTTCATTCTCCAGAACATGGAACAAATTAATTGTGACAAGTTCCTCCATGCCACAGCTGTCAGACTCAACGCTATGTCTGCCACAACAGTCAGGTAACAACTCATGCTCTTCACTTTCCCACAATAACCATTAATTAGAAAGCTTTTTTTATTAAAGCATGAACACTCAAGCAATGACAGACTTTTTCTCCCTCTGAATGAAAAAGATTGTGTTAAACAGGTACCAAGGGGTGCCACCTAATATGTATTCACTTAGAAGAGAGTCCATTAAATTGATTTAAGAGTTTCACAGTGTAACTTGAACTTCTCTAGGATCGTAACTTGAAATTGCACGAGCAATAGTTAGAAAAATATTTGAGTCATATGAGATTTTGAGGGACTACTGCCAACTGTTTTAAAAGCTTAAGCAATTAGATAAAGGCGCGATTTAATATTTATGTATTGTAACACTCCTCACACTCAGTCTGATCTTTTTGCCTAGTACTAAGGGTGGAAATATTTAATTGGGGAGATAGATAGAGAGTTGAAAAGATTTGAACTCAGGATCTCCTCCTCTAATACCATGCAATATTTTGTTGGACCACTGCTAATTATTCTAAAAGCTTAAGCTATAAAGTGGATGGAGACCACATTAATATAAAGAGCATATAGGACCCATTGTCAAGCAATGTGGATAACAACTTCAATGTTGAATTGTTTTATCTTAGTAGTTTCCTTTCTTAAATTTGCAGCAAATAACCAACTTTTCTACGTTCTAGTTCTTCTTCCCTGTAATTTACTAATCTTGCCTTCTTTTTATGTGAAATACAAATAACAATTGTTATGTTACATAAACATCAATTACATTTATAAATCTAATCAGCAGTTCTCATGGATTATAGTATATGGTTTTGCCAATAAATTAAAAAAAAAATTGTTCTTCTGATGATGTTTAAATGATAACATGTGCAGTTACAATACCTTCATATCACATTGGCAAGAACTATGTCACGCACCATCCACGTCAGCACTTGAACCAAAGAGACCATTATTTACTTTTGAGAATTATATTCTTCAATATCAAATACAAACCTCAAAATGATAAATAAAAGCATATAAAAGCAAACGGCAGAATCATTCCAAAGTGCACACTAAACATGAGATATTTTTAGCCGCCACCCACCTCTAGGAATGGCAACAGGTTCAGTCAAAATGAGTTCCAACTAGCTCAAATCCTATGGTAGGACAACAAAGATGCATCAAGGTTGTAGGACTAGTTTGGGTACCGTTTAGAAAACCTTTTAAGGCTTGGCAAAATAGTCAGTGATTACTCCAACCCCTACTATCAATGTAATAACATACCTCTATTGTAATACACTAGATCATTCAGATAATTATATATCCTATCCATGTATTGCTATACCACTTTCTTCAAAATACTCAAAAAAAGCAACTAGAACAGTATGGGCGGTATATAGTTCTCAATTCCTTGCAGATCAGGTTTAGGACAAGTTCAGGTCATAACCAAGGCTAATTGGAATTGAAATGTGCTCAACAATTCGTAAGTCACCTCAATCCAACACCCGCTCACCCAACTCCAAAAAACCACGAAAAGACAATAATAAATAAAAGATAAGGATAAGAGCCAGAAATGGTACCAGAGTCCAGCAAGCCAAAAGAGTGCATTTCGTCAATAAACACACGAGATGGTGATTTATTCAAAATCAATCAATAAAGAACCATGTTGCATGCTTATATCATCAACCAATACTCCAGCACACTACATTCAACACAATGCTAACTCCACTCTGAATATGCAATAAATAGATGATCTTGAAAGTCCCTTGATACCTGGGAAGGAAATTTCCGGTCAAATGCCATGGGTTCTATGTCCAAAGCTCCCCCAGATGTCGCCTCGTATACACCATAGAGAAGTTTTAAGTCAAAATCAAACAAGAATAATTTTGCACCTGTCTTGACTTTCTTCACAACTTCCAATTGTCCCATAGGTAGTCCGAAAACACGATATCGATAACATTCCGGCTTTGTTTTCCCACTACACATAAAAATAAACCCCGCAACCCTTTCAATATCCTTTTCCACTTTCTTCCCCTCATGTGTGGCAGATGGGGTTGGGTCGATGGTATGACCACCTTCCAATGGAATGACACTTGCTGGACGAGCCTCTAGAATACCAATGGGATTAGAAGGAGGTCCGCTGCCAGGTGCAGAAGTCGCTATCATCTTGGAAGGAATCTTAAAAGTGCCCTTCCTTATCTTTTTAGTTGCCTTCCTCAGAGAGGGCCCTGGGTGCTTATTCTTCTTTCTTCTCATCTTAGCTGTGGAGAAATTGCAATAGCCATAAACTGGATAATATTTGCAAGTTTCACACCCAAATCAATCTATAAACTCGAGACATTTAATTTTGTAGCCCTTTTTAGGGTGGCTGGAGGTAACCTAATGATCAAGGACGTTGTACACACATTCTCTTTTTCAATTTCATACTTTCATAAAACATTGATACATCCATCAAAATTCAAATATGTAGGAGAGCATTTAGCCAATGTGCTCATAAAGAATCCTGTTAACTTCAATGACGGAAATTGAACTAGATTGAGGCACAACTCCCGTAGAAGTGTTCAATAGACCTTTTCACATGCATAATCAGATTGCCGCATGCCCTAGGAGTCAAAGGATGTAACACCTCCAAAATAAACTGTTTAGTATCTTCAAAATGAATGCCGATAGAAGAGCAAGATTACATGTATAAAGGAGTAAAGGTTAAGCTTTGACCACATGGCAAAGGTAAAAGGAGTTTTCGAAATAGACTTCCCTGGAATGATTTGCTGACTATATGTGATTACCAAACACCCAGCCAAAGATCAAGTCTATCAAATTTTAACATGTTTTCAAGAAATGACCATATATTCAGTCGGCCAAGTCAGAAGGTCAACCGTAGTCAACCGAAGATACAACCACAACACAAAGAAGTCCTAATCACCATTAGTCTATTTGAATTTCAGTGGACCTCGTGGCCGTCACGAACCAAATACAACATAAGTAGACTTATTCTTCTATAATCCAGCACATGGTGCTCGTCTGATTTCTTATCACAGTCCTTGTTGGTGACAACTGGCCTCCATTGCAACGCATCTCGTGGTCTCTGTTTAATTACAGCATTAAGGAATCTCCAATACCTCAACTTCTTTATTACCATTAATTGCCTCCAGATCATGTCCACTAAATCTTATCCATGCAATGCTCATCTAAGAAGCTTTAAGCTTATAGGCAAAGCAAAAAGGAAAAAAGAACCCAGTCATGTTGATCATCCAACGGATTTTATTCATTAATTTGATGACTGTTAGATTTTGCAATCTTACTTTCTAGCCTCTAGGTCCATGAACCTCAAGATTATTAGTGGTGTACAAAGGTCACTTATTTCTTGACTCTCCAATAAGGCACAGTTATTACAGGATCGGCCATCAAGCCCCAAGAGTTCACAGAAAGACTAAATATAATTTCTTGAGATATTCGCCAGCAATGGTCAAGAGTTAACCATATGCAGGCTGATAACTCGAGGTTAAGTTGAATCTAGCCTAGATTTTGAAAGTTTCGCACAATATAGTCCTCTTCTGTTACGTTACAAGTTATGCTCCAAAGCTGAATAGTCAATGTCAATTAGAAAATAACTTTGAAACGGTATTTTGACCCAGTCAAGTAACATCTCATGATGCCAGAGCATCGAGGGGACCACAGTGAGCAAGCAAGGAGCAGGGTAGCAAACATGGGGTATATGCATCAGCTCCTCACTATTGGACTTCTCGATACTACCAGAAAAGCTAATCTCAAACTTTTGCCTTCCGATTCTAGGATCATCGGGACATTTTTCACATTACCACCAGTTGTCCAACCACACATTGAAAGCAAGATGAACACAACATAGCACCAGAAGAGGACTCCATTCAGCCATTCCCAAAGCCAGCCTAACATAACTCAGAGCTGAATTCCCCTGCTCGCGTCAAACAGGATAAGAAATCGAACCAAATCCTTTCGAAAAGCAGTTCACCCAAATACGCGCAGAATCGAACCAAGCTAGTGGCCGATAACACAGAACTCGAGATACAAAGCGTGCATGTTCATTTGACGCAGCGCCAAAGAAGAATGCTAACTCGCGACCTTTAGCATGCCGAGCGACTCCCGATTACAATCCCTCAAGGTGCTTCGCTCCAAAATCGGCAACCATAAATCCAGAATAAAGGAGAAAGAAAATATTAACAGTGTCTATAGATTGGAAGCGTGGCTTCACTGATCAACCGCATGAAAAGGCTGCTACGGAAAGCCGCAAGGGAGGCGCGATCAGAGGCAGAGACATGAGAGAAATGCACCTGCTATAGCGAGCTTTCTGGAGACTCGAAAATGGCCGAACAACGAACGATCGAAGCGAAGGGGGCTCGTCAATCTTGAAGGCGCGAGATTCTGCCGAGAGTGATGACGCTGTCAACTGATCGCGGAGGAGCGAGCGGATAATCGAAACGAGCAGAAAGGTTCTACCTTGTTTGTCCGTGGGATGTGAGCGGGCTCACGGAGCCAAACGGGCCGGGATTTTCCCCAAACAGTACCCGGAACTAGCCCGAATCTAAATGGTAAATTAAAAAGAGAAAAGGATAAAACCCAATAAAATTCTGAAAAACTTGTTGCGAAAATGCAACCTGATGTTTGGATTTGTTTGTTTATGGAAAAATGACACAAATAGTCCCTAAATTTTGATAAAATGTGCAGTTTGATCTTTGAATTTTTAATTTGTTTATTTTAGTCCTGGAACTTTGGCAGAATGCGTAATTTGATCCCTAAACTTTTGACTTATTTAATTCAGTCCCTGAACTTTTAGTAAATGTTCAATTTAGACCATGTACTATATGAAAATGTTCAACGTTATCTCTGACCTTAAATTAACAAAAGGACTATATTGAACATTTTCCTATAAATCAGGGACTAGATTGAACATGCACAAAAAATTTATGGACTAAATTGAACAAGCCAAAAGTTTAGGGATCAAATTGCACATTCTGCCAAATTTTATGGATTAAATTGAACAAATTAAAAGTTTAGGGACTAGATTACATATTCTGTCAAAATGCAGAAACCATTTATGTAAACATCCCTTTGTTTATCGGAAAGCTGTTTTTGCGAAATTGTCTTTGGAATTCCCGGTGTTTCGAATAATGGACAGCTAATCGATCTTTCGGTCTACGGAAAGAGTTTTCTATGAACTGAAAACAGACATGCTTAGATCGGAAGAAAACAAATCCCCCTTCTGATAAAATAAAATAAAAAATTAATTTTTCTAAATCACCAAATAGATAAAAATTAATTATTTTGTTTTAAAATAATTTTTCGTCTAATATGCATTCTTCTATAACAAAATTTTTAATAAAACAAAAGTAAAAATTGAGGATTTTTTATAAGACAAAAAAAATATTTTAGATATAATTAAGATAAATACTAAAGTTAAGGATTGTTTTAGCATTAAAGCCCATAGAATTGAGAAAAGCACCCCGACACCACCTCCGTGAACAAGCAGAGTCGATTGCACAAGGGCAAGCAGAGTCCATTGCACCGCTGATCAGCAGCACGAGCTGCAGGAAATTGTAAATTTATTCTCCATCGGAATTTGGTTTGATATGCATCTTTTTTTTGCTCTTAGACCTTTTGGATTTCTCTCCAGATCTGCTCCTCCTGTTTCAGTCCTACTGCTCAAGAAAACCCGATGCATATTTCATGTCTTTTAAATTTAATGGGTCGGTTCGGGTCCTTCTTTATTGACCGAAACAGGAACCGACCCAAAGATTTTGGCTCGGTTCGGCTCTCGACATATGAGGTTCTATTTCACACCACCACCTCCACCACCACCACCACCACCACCAACCCCAGAATGGATAAAGGATTAGAAACCCTAGCAATAAGGATGCCACGAGTTCGATCTAGTTTTGATGAGTGAAGTCAAGGCTCTTCAAGACCTTGTGCATCTGTATGTTGGGTGTTCTTCTGTCATGCGACCCGGCGGCTTCATCGATGTTACCTATCAAATAAAAGGCTTGTTCGGGAAGACCATCTAATTCTCCGGAAAGGATCAATTTAAACCCTTGGGATTGGCTTTGGGCCTTTCCAGCACAGCTTAGGTGGAAGGCGAAGAAGGCCTACTTCTTGATTCACGGCATCGAGTATTTGCACTTTTGATCTCGTGACTCGACCTGTAGGCGGTGATACGCGGAAAATTCCCCACTGCTGCCTCCTGTAGAAGTCTGGACCATGGTGCTCGAACCTTGTTCAGAGATGTTTTTGCTGGTATTGACCCGGATTTGGATGCTCAAGTGGAATTTGGAGCGTTGATTCATAATTTCCACCAGGTAAAGAAAAACTAGTTTTTGTTGTCAGTGAAGTTACGAGTTCATTTCATCTTTAATGAAATTCTTCTCAACAAAAAGGGGATACCTTCTTCTCGGTTCCTTCTTCCATAACCCGAGCTTGGAGAAGGAAGAGATAAGAGGTACTTTATTAATCTTTACGAATCTGGCATCACTAGGTGAATCCTCCTCGTCGAAACCAACCTGAAAGTAGGAAACTCTCCTTGGGATTCAATTTCCTCATAGGCCAGCCAGGAGAAAAACCGCTTTCCAAAGAGATTCTTTCTTCATTATAGATTAAGATATTCTTCGAACTTAATGCACAAAGAGATAGAATAACCGTTCGTCGAGCGGGAGAATCCGCCCCCAAGTGACAGCCAAGCTCACTTCGCGCCAAACAAACCACCTATCTGAGTGCCATTTTCAAGAAAATATAGAATAGCCTGGTCTTTGATACTCCATTCCCCTTTCCCAAAACATTCCACGCTCCGCGTGGCACGAAATATGGGGCGTTCGAGCGTTCCACCTTAGAAGGAAGCACCCGCAAGAGCAGGGGTAAACCTTAGAATTAAATACTGCATTCCATTCATCCGGCGTGTCCTTAAGATCTTAAGATTAAAAAGGTTTTTTCTTACTCTAGCTTGGCTGTTCTTCCCGCTGTAGGTCGAGCATCCCCGCCCCGACCGGCAGCTGCTGGCTTTCCCCATCTCTCCTAAACTTCCCCCGGTCAAGTCAAAGCTAGGCCTTTCGCCTTTTCATCGCCAATCGCTGCGCTTTGGACCGCGGACTGGCCCGTGCTACTTTTTCAAAGCACGGTCTTTGGAGTTGTTCCCCTTGGCGATGAGGGTACTTCCTCTCCAGTTTTTCCACAATTGAATTCGATGCGAAATTTTAAAAATCTCCTTTGCAGAACTATAAGCTTAATGGAAATTCTTCTATTTCTTTGATGAGAAATGAAAAAAAAAAAGAGCCGACCACTACATAAGCCACCATCAGTCCAGGAGTAAAAGCCGTAAAGGAGTCGACCACTTGGCGGATTTACGAAAACTCTTCCTTAGGCTTATGGAATCCCCCGATCTCATGTTTAGTTTATTAGGTGTGGGCGAAAAAGGGAAATAGGGGGATGGGGTTTCTCTCGCTTTTGACATAGCGGGCCCCGGCGTGAGGCGCAAACCTTTTCTTTGAATTTATTTAAACTAGAATGACATAAGATGCTAGGCGTAACGTCGTTCCGTCCGGCTGGGGGTAGATCGTTGTGTCAGGGAAAGGAAATCCTCCGCAGATGAAGAAGAAGTCTCGCCTCTCCTTGATTAAAGATTGCCCCTAAAAAAGTTTTCTTTTCTTCCGTTTCCTCTTTTCTTTCTAGGTTTTTTTCTGAGTGTTAAAAAAACGGTAGATTTTTCATTTGCCGATGAGTAACGATACTTCTTTATCTTTTGAGTTGTTCTGCCGGATCGAAGATAGCATTGAGACTTTTCAATGAAAGGTCTCTGCCATTATCAGTCTTGATAAACTGGGCCCTGTCTGCTGCCAACCTTGTTGCCCTAGGAGCTGCCTTAAATAAAAGGTTTGGCGCCCCCTTTTGGGTATGCAGGTACTATTAGTCCTCTCACTACCAACCAGGCTTTCGCCCATTGCTAAAAATTCCCCACTGTTGCCTCCCGTAGGAGTCTGGGCCGAGTCTCAGTCCCGAACCGCTTGCAGAATCAAATCCTGTCCCACAAGATCCTATATCAGCTCGTATTAGCCTGTGCTTTCAACCAGGTAGTCATTCCCCCCGTTCCTTTAAATGAATATGAATTATTAGAATTCTCATCCTGGGTGAAGCAATGAGCACTCGACCTTACCGCCCATAGGGGGTTTACTGCACAAAGCTTAATCCCTTTCGCTCCCCTAGCTTTCGCCTCTCAGTGTCAGTGTCGGCCCAGCAGAGTGCTTTCGCCGTTGGTGTTCTTTCCGATCTCTACGCATTTCACCGCTCCAAGCCCCAAATCCTTGATTTGGCCAGGAAAGACTGCGACGAAAGCAGTTCAGCCAGAACTGCTCTAGGCGACGCACTCAATCAGCGAAGAAAGAACATGTAACTAAAGCGCTCCAACTAAAGGGGCTATCTCACTTGTTTACAGCTCTTATGGCTTTTTTCTACTTTAACATTATGCAATATTTGGGCCTCAACGGCTCTATCACTCGATTCTCTTCGCCCAATGCGGCATTGGCATACTTAGGATTTTTTTTCCATTGCCTGGCAGATCTTCGGAGTTGGGTCAGCGGTAGAAGTGTGGACAGCGAGTCCGCAAACCTGAATTGAGGCGAGTAGCCAGGTAACGAGTGAAAGGGAATTGCCACTAATCCTCATTGCTGTCCTGAGCCTTCTTTTCTTATTTACTAGTTCGAATTTGATACAAATTTATATTTTTTGGGAATTAGTTGGAATGTGTTATTATCTATTAATAGATTTTTGGTTCACACGACCTAGTGCGGCGCTGGGTCTGTCTTTTGATCCCCTAGTTCGAGTCCAGCTCGTGACAAAGGCAGACGAAGAGGGAAAAGACGGGAGAGGACCTTATTTAGATGGATTGGTAGCGCAGGTGGCCCTCTAGAATGGAGTTCGGGCAGTGCTCTCACTTACGGGAAATGAGGGGGGTCGGATTTTGCAGTTTTTTCTTCTGCAGTACCTCATGCTCTTTTTTGAAAAAACCGTGAAGCATAACCCCATCTTTGTCTTTTGCTATAACAAGTGATGCTTTTAACACAAGGAAAAAGAAGAGAGGGTTCGGGGGGTTTTGGCTGAGTCATCCTCTGCAACTTCCGCGTTGGATGTCAAAAAAGAAGAACTTATTCGAGAGAATTTAAAAGAGAGAAAGGCCGCCCACCACCGGCCCTTCTCCTTTTCGGGTCTGAATTTTTTGCGTCATGGTCGATGGGGAAGAAAGAAATGAATAAATGTTCTTTTGGGAAAATGTAGAAGCCTCAATGCCCAGGAGCGTTCGACTGAAAAAATATGTCATTAGTAAGACTCTCTTCAGGAACAATGGCTCAGAGATGCTTTCAAAGATTTAAGGGTTACCGCTCTTTAATTCATCTCGATAGAAAAAATTGCAAAATCCGATCCAATTTATAGTAATCGATTATGGCTAGAGTAATGGGAGTGGGCCCCAGTAAAGAAAACAGCAAGGATTACAAGCGTTCCGCCCGCTTGGCGAGTGGCAGGAGCAGCGGGCAAGTTCTTGGTAGGCCAACAGGCGCCTAATTCCAATACGATAGGGCTCTATCAGTGCAAGTCAGCTGAACACCGTGATTGATGAGTGGGTAGGTCTAGGGATAATTTTTTTCGCTATCTTTTTTCGAGAACCATCTAAAGTTCCAACTAAAAAGGTGAAATGATTTTTCATTATATCAATTGAATTGAAGTAATGAGCCTCCCGCTCCTTTCTGCTGTGCTTGCCACTACTGCCTAATAAGGTGTTAAGCAGTAAAATAAGTAGGCTTTTTTTCGATTGAAGCTCTCCGGCTCTGCAGGATCAACAACAATAGCTGCACGGAGTACGATAGAATTCCTCGGTATGGTCATTCGTTCCATAAGATGATGATCGTAGTCCTTCCTTTTCTAAAACTATTCTTATCCTTTGGAAATACGGCTAAAAAACGAGCAGTTAGTTATTAGTGACCGTACCCGAGATAGATCTGAACCCCTCAGGAGTTCATTTTTGAACAACATGTTATGTTCACGTGGTTATATTCTATCTTTCCAAAAGTACTACCCCGTATGTAGTCTATGTCTGGGGAGCATACTTGACAGGAGATAGACAAAAAAAGAAGAAACTTGGACAAAAAGAGAAGTAATTTGGACAAAACGAAGAGGAATTCTTTTTTTTCCAAACTGGAATTCCCTGAAGCTCCCTTGTCTGCCTTAATCTGATGTTATGGACTCCATTGAGATGGAGGGAAGATAGATTCACTTCCTTTTTTCTTTGTGAGTTTCGGGAATACCCCCATTCATAGGTCCTTAGAAGACGATCGTCGGTATCTGATGGTCGGATGCCCACGGTCGGTATCTCTTTGATAGTTCCTTGACCCGATTCTCTTTTCAATTCATCCTTATCCCTATACGAGTTGATGTCAGATGGAACCCTGAACTCCAGTGAAGGAAAGTGAAGTTGACTATTGGAGGAAAATAGGACCTCCCCTACAGTATCGTCACCGCAATAGAGTTTAATCCTCCATCTATCTGAATGATGGGTCTTAGTTCAAGATGAAGAACTGGTAATATACCCTTATGGTGCTTCAGTCAGTTAAGAAAAAAAAAAGAAGTTGCTAGAGGAAGACAGAAGCAAGGGAGGACCCGGCAATCTTAGACTTTATTTAAATCGATCCCATAGCTAACACGTGTCCAGTCCAGCGGGAACGCACAGCGCAAACGACCGTTCATGCCCACTCGTCATGAACCCCCGCCCGCCCCGATGCAGAGTTTTCGGCAAAATTCTTTTTTCTTTCAGTTATCAAAGAAAGATAGCCTCACAACTAGACAGAACTTGTTATAAAACAATTTATCCATCCTTGTTACACATATCCTATATTTTATTTAAATACATCTCGCCCACATCACACTCAGCCCTTATTTGGTCAGCTAAACATTTTTGAAAAAAAAAAGACTTTTCCGGTCAGAGCGCTCCGCCCGCCACCGCATATGTAGAAAAACAGGGAGCGGGGAATCAACAGTCAAGGAATCCAATCAGTCTCGCTCGGGAGAGATGAAGTAAAGATGGGACAACCGTTACTTATACGATAATCTTTAGGTGCTATTGATGGAACATGGTAAGCCTCTTGTTCATATCCTCAATTGAATTTCGCTATTTATACGATTAGCCATTTACTCTGATCCATCGTTCACTAAATAAAAAAAGGATTATTTTGTTCCTGATAGTCATTTTTGAATCTGTGGATAAGAGCATACTCTGAATCGGAATCGTGGGAATACTGCTTGATCATTTCTACTACTTTATTCACTTTCGGAGATCTCCAAAAGGGAAGGAGAAGGATCTTCTTCGGTGGATCCCTCTTGTTCCTATTTCGTCCCCACATGCAATGTTTCCAGTGGCGGACGGGTGAGTAACGCGTAAGAACCGATCCGTTTAGCGACGGCCCTACCACCAGCTAACCGCTTTTGCCGGATCAGTATTTATCAAATATGTTCCTATCTAACGGAAGGCTATTGGATCAAATGACAAAGACATTGTTGAGAAAAAGATGGATTTTCCCGGATGAAATGAAAATCGGATTCATGTAACAAGTTCAAATCCTACTTGGGGAGATTTGTTAGTTATCGCTTTTCTGACCTAGCGACCCCTGTCCGATCGTGTAAGCTGCCCTGCCTCTTTCTTTCCTCTTTAGGTAATGCTCTCTGCCCTCCTTGGATTCCGCTCTTTGGCTATTTGCTTGCGATAAAGAAAGAGTGAATTGACCCGAGCCAAGTAGTTCAAGTTTCCGCTTTCTGAATCAGTAAGAACGGATCTTTGCCTTCCCGAGGAGATAGATTCTGAGAAGTGAAAGCCGTCGAAAGAGCTTTCGAGAGTAAATAGGGATCTCTCTCTTGGAATTCTAGTTATCTAGATTTAGTAGAGCTTATATATGTGTGGATTTGGAAAGCTTCTATCTTGCTATTGCTTATGATTCCGGTTCGAGTCCGCTTATCTCCAACTCGTGAACTTAGCCAATACAAAGCTATATGATAGCACCCAATTTTTTCGATTCGGGTATGAAATGGGAAGCCCTTCCAGTGTCCCTACTGTCTTGAGAAATTAGATGCCCTGTCTTTCCCCAGTGGCAGAAAACGAACTCGGGTGGATCTAACGTCTAACACTAAGCCCAAACATACGAGAGAGAGCAAGGCATAGGAGCCCTACTTAAGGCTTCTAGAGTCAAAGATATGATATTCGAGAATAAAGGGGAAGCAAGGGAAAGAACCTTATCTCGTAGATGGAAATTAAAAACATAAAACCAGCAGCCCAAACAAGATGTCCAAATAAGGAAGCAGAGTGGGAGCTAGTCAGTTAGCAAGTAAGAGAGCTCTTGGGGAAAGCGGGTGAGAGGGTTCCCCCCAAGATCCTTTTTCTAGCTTTTCGTTTCAGGGACTGGTAAAGATTGAAAAGGGGAACGCATTCAGTGTACCGAAAGTCGGGCTTTCGCATGAATCCCAGCAGGCGTAGTATCTTATCCATCTTTCAAAGTTAGAAGAAAGAATCGCTCGAATGGCCTGTTCTCCCCGGTCGGAATAGGCGGGTCAATTCCTTTCTTTAGAACCGTACTTGAGAGTTCTTACCCCAGAGTTTCTCCTATTTTCTTTGCAGAAAGTGGGTTTCTCTCGCTTTTGACATAGCGGGCCCCGGCGGGAGGCCCGCACGACGGGCTATTATATGGAGATTCCGCGCGGTCAGAAATTCATACAGACAGAAAGGGGTCTGTTATTATATGTTTGCTCTAGTTTTTGTTGTTTTTTATGTTGAAACGGTTTTTCTCTATCCATGGGCAATGAGTTTCGATGTATTGGGGGTATCCGTATTTATAGTAGTAAGCGACGAAATGCTTCGGGGAATTGAAAATAAGCGTAGATCTGGAGATTCCCTTGTCCTGATCAGAACGATTGAAGAAAGAGAATGGTGGCCACTTTCGCCCAGGGGATCACGAAATCTTGGCGATCTTCTCTATCTAATGAATGGAGAGTCTGCTTTGAAATCGTCCGGCTCCTCATAAATGATGTTAGGATCGGCCGGATTGATTTCACTAGACTTAAAGGAAGTTGAAGGATTTCTAGAGTCACGAAGGAGACTTTTTCTTTTCATTTTCATGCGACCTCCTTATTTTCTTTTTTAAGAAAAGCAGTAAAAAGGTCTAACACAAGGAAAAAGAAGAGAGGGTTCGGGGCCAGGGTCAGAAGTTGTTCCATCTCCGGGAATCGATTAATAGTTTGCAGGATTGCTAGAATAGAAATAGGCTTTTCTTTAGAGTAAGACTCTTTGCTTGCTCTTTGAGCTTTCTCTGCCAGAGAGAGTAGAGAAGGGTAGAAGCGTGCTCGCGCCGGGTGAAACAGTTTCAGAGGTTCGTCATGTTGTCGAAAATCAGTTTGATGTGCAAAGTGAAACTGATTTTGCGAATGGGCGTTGTGATGTGGGTCAGTTTCGGAAGGAAGGGATATCCTCTTTCCTTCATACCCCCAATCCCTTGGTTTGAAGTGGATACTTGAATGCCAAGTATGGCCCATAATAATCTATCTTCTAGGGCATACGATGAACTTGACTTAAGACGAAGGAATCGAGTGCCGAAAAAAACCGTTTTCTTAGACCCGCGGGAGGGAAGTGGCTTAGCTTGAAGTATCGCCCAGCTCCCTAACCTAATGCGGCACCGGGTTTGCAACCAACCCTGTATTTAATGAGCGTACCAATAATAAACGCAGTTCAGTAGACAGAGTAGGGTAGCGGATCTCAAGCTAGAGCGAATCAAGTTATAAAGGATTAGTCAATCAAATAATCGATAATAAATAGATTTTTCATATATAAATGTAACTAAAGTACCTCCTTCGTAAAGGATTTCTCCATCAAACCTCTCTTGTTCGGAAGAATCAAAACACATCGAAATGGTACCAGCTTGGTTTAGTTCAGGAATTGATAGAGATTCCTAGCAGTATACTTTATTTGTTGTCGAGAAGGCACCTCCCCTTTTTTCAATAAAGAAGCCCCGCTCCCTAAGGGGCCCCTCTCTGATAAGGAAGGAAAGAAAAGAAACTTCTGCATTAGAAAACGAAAGGAATTCTTACTTTTGTTTAGAGCGGGCAACAAGCCCTTTTTCTTAGTAAGTCGGGTACTGGCAAGTGCATAGCTTGCTAATTGAATCTCCTTTTTCGGGTATTCAATGCTTGGACTGGTGCATGATACAAGGACGTGCTGTAAGAGTAACCCATTACCTTCTGGGTGGAATTGCCGGAATGGATGAGCGAAGGGTGCCATGGACTGAGGAAGATCCCGAGTCTCATCTAAGACAACTAAATGCACCTCGAGGTCCTGCCGAGGAACTGGGGGACCTTCTCGAAGCAGCAGCCTAGCTCAAATCTCCCCAACCCTCTAATGAAACTCGCCAAATCTCAGTTGTGAAATCTGAAACCAGTGACCGCAAGATGGTCAAGCAAAAGGGGATACGGCCACGACCATTGGTGGCAATGATTGCCCGGCAAAGCACGGCGACCACAGCCAGCGGACATCACAGTGCTAGATCTCGAATCTCCAATCCGAGATCCGAGAGTAGAGAGAGAGTCCGAACTCGCAGTTGGTCACCTAAAACTCCAAATATACCAGATCAAGCATCGTATCAATAACGAAGAGGATATGAATACACCGATAAAAGACAATTAGCGAAGTGATTGTCATGAATATGAGAGTATGTAATCACCATATCAATATCATCGCTTCAAAATCCCTGTAACAAAAGAGGAATAGGAGGGGCAAAAAAAAAAAAGCTCTCCCTGCGACCCTTTTTACCTCACAAGAGGTACAGGGGGCTCTAGGACTAAGAATACAAGCAGGACAAAAACGAAAATGTCAGAAAAAGAATGTATAGCGGAGAAGCCTCTATGAGCTGCGGCAGAAGTCTCTTGACTGTCATGAACCCCTCCATATCAATACATAGATGGTCATCCAACGCTGTCAAGATCATCCCAAATTTCAGAAGAGCTCCCAAAAAAAAATGCTCCTTTGCCACCAGGAACTTTGCAAAATCTCCCAGGGAAAATCGGAAAACTGCTCGGCGCTAGCTGAGCAACACTTCTCTAACTTTCAAAGAGGCTTCCGGAGGAAATGAAAGACAAAAGGTTTTTAGTTTCTTGTTTTTCACTTTTATCTACTTTCCCGAGAAATCGAGAAAATCAGGGTAAAAAGCGATGAGTTACTCGGCTATGAGTTAGTGCGCACAGAAATGTAGCCTCCTCAGTCTAAATCCTTGGCAGAACTTGCAGTTGCATCTAGTCCGTTGGATGAAACTTCACCATCCGCCATGGTTGGAAAGCTTCCCAGGCTGTTCTCTTCGAGGATGTTGGTGCGCATTTTCCCAGGTCTTGTTCGGACATTGACCCCCATCGGAAAAGGAACCTGCAAATCCAAGTTGTCAGCAGCATGAGGCTACATCCAGCTTTGCCATGGATACCTCCTTGGTTTTCCATCGTATTCCAACTTATTCATTTGTGCGTCAACAAATCGGTAGACAAGGCCACAAAGATTCTTGCGTATGAGGCTGGAGAAAATAAACTGAAGTGACCATACACATACCTGATCACCAGCATTCGGTCCCTCAGTATGGAACAGAATAGGACGACATCTTTTATCCTCATTCATCAAGCTTGAATTTTGGAAATGTGCAATGAGTGCCGCTTTTCCTTGTATGCGAGCATATGCAAGAGTTGCTACTTTTTCACTGTTGAATTTTTCCCATTTCTTCCCATTGAATGCCTATTGAAAGTTAAATCATGTTTGAGGTCTGATCAAGCCATAACCTTTAAATGCCGCATTTTGAACTAAGACATACCTCATAGAATGGAATAATTTGGCTAGGCTCGGTCATGTTGATGAAAGCATAACCAACATTGCATTTGTTCTGCAGCAAACATGAAAGTCAAACAGTTGCACTAAATACGAGATTAAAGTGAAAAAACCATATTGACTCCTCTCTTTCTCCAACCTAGTCCCTCAAGCCCGTATTACTCAATTCAGGAAAGAAATGCACTTGCCTTAAAATCTATTGGCAGATAAATGAAGTCATAAGTTCCTCGATGTCGTTCATCAATTGCAGCCAAAAGCATTTTTGAAGTATACCTGTGTATAGCGGTAACAATAACTTCAGACTTACTTGAGTACATAAAAAGAAATCGGTGCTCCTATCAAATACGTATGATTCTCTTATCGATGCTTCAAAGAGCAAAATGAAGTAAAACTAACAAATAGGCCTTTACCAAGGAAACACATTAGTAGCAAATGGTAATCACTCCGTCTAGCAAAACCACAAATGACCGGGCACAAATACATAGTTATAAATCTGAGCTTTCTCCTTCTCTATACTAGTGGCGCACAAGCTATTGTGCCACTGCCGAATCAAATGCAAATAGGAAGAATTCAATACGAATGGTAAATCATATCCTACCACTGGACCAACAGAGCTATCCATTTCCATCCTTATCCCCACAATAGCTTCAAAGTCATGACAAATACGAAGAGAGGAATAACAAAGATTTTTCTTTCCCTTTAGGTATCAGGCCAAAAGGAATTAGTAGGAAGAAACACAAAGCACTGTTATTTGTAAAAGCCATGCTTGCGAAGGATACATTGATCAATATCGAATCGGCCCTAAACAGAACAAAAGGTCATGAGTATTCTTTTGGATGTGGAATTACGTACTTGTTAGGAATGTTCTTAATCATCAAAGTTGTCCTGTTATCTTCTCCTCGGAGTATCCGGTCAATGTCTAATTCGTACAGCTTCTTGTTGTCCACCTGATTAGAAGCACCATCATTTCTTCGATTTCTAGTGCGCTCATTGGATGGATCAAATGAAGTTACAGGCATCATGTGGCTTCTCCCGGGAAACATAATTCCCTGCTGATGATGTGATTGGAGTCCCACATTCCTAGGGGCAATTGGCAAGTCCACACAGTTCCTGCCAGCTTGCTGAATGATGTTATGAGGAACAAAATCCACTGAATGCAGCGAGCCACCAGAAATTCGCATATTTCCTAGAGAAACATGACGAAAACCAGAAGCCTCGGGTGATTCTCCTATATATGGTTGTTGCCTGTCCCAAATAGAAGAATTAAAGGCTGGAGCAGATCCAACGCTATGATTATTCATGGACAGGACTGTGTTGAGCATTTGAGATGGTGCTCCAGGGAGTCCATGTAGTCTTGGCAGAGGACGAGCATTACTGATTGCACCAATAAAAGATGGAGAGTTTGGCCACAAGAGGCTTGGAGGTTGAGGAGAACACGAATTACTCCATGTGCGATGATGTCCAGGAGGAGGTTGGCTCCCATTAAGAGCAACTCCAAAGACTGAGAAAGAGAGTTCACACAATTAAATCCAAAAAGAAGACCCAAAAAGATAGCGAGTTAGCATTACAAAAGATCCTCCTTCATATCTAACAGGAGAATAAATGAAACTAGCTGATTCTTAAGTTAGAACTTGAAGAGGCAGTGTGACAGTGTGTTACATACTTATTTTACATTGCACTCCATCCAAAACGAAAACAGCTGTTTTAGATTTCCTAGCAACTTCAAAAAAATCTTCCAAAATTTAAAGTTCTTGGCAATTGAGACTCGAATGTTAGGGATTTTTAGATTTCATGTTTGGCCCGAAAATACTTAGAAAAGAGAGCTTACTTGAGAAATATTATCCATATTTACCAAATGTGTCTTTTGTTTTTTTCCTGCTGAAAACCTGTTCGACATCTATTCGCAAGAAATAAATCCAATGCCCTACTAGTTGCATGCAGCTCTGATGATGAGAAAACACACAGCGTTCTTGGGAATCACACTTACCACCTTCATTAAGTCCCAGTGAGTGTCCTTCTGAGCCTACTCTGCATAATTGCCTGTGATCCACTCTTTCAGGTGGTATCTGGTTGAAATTGGCCCCCATGATATTAGAAGAATTACAGGGAATGCCATTTGCAAGGCCATCATGATATTCCGGAAGAGAATGAGGATGAATGCCAGCTGCTGGTCGAATATCAAATGCCACTTGTCCTTTGGTATAACCAGATTCAGTAATACCAGGATAATTTCCGACTGAACCAACCCTCATCAAAGAAGGCAAGCTGCTAGGAACACTAGAAGATATCCCCTGATGAAATGCAGCTTCTAGAAATGGGGATCCTACAGAGTGCATGCCCAAACCAGTTCCATTCTCCAGGCTGTTAGACGTGATTGTCCCCAATGGTGGTCCTGCCAATGATGCTCTGTGAGAGAACCGCCTGCTTATTAATTTAAAATAGTGAATGACATTCCAGCATCTACACACCAGATAATCTGACAGTGGAGTTATTTGTCGGGCTATTCTGCAGCATAAAAAGATCAATCTCATCTTGCTCCAAGTCCTGTGGCAGTTGTTGCACACTGCAGAATAAACATAGCGATGAAAAGTCATTAACAGATCAACAGATAAAGTTCCTCGCATTACACATCTCAAGCCAAGGTTAGAACTATACTCAGCAAAGGTTAGTCAAATCAAAGTGTAAATAAGTCTTTGCAAAATCAGATGTGGTGTCTAAAATTGCAAACTTGCTTCAGAGACAGTACTTTGTCGAATTAATAACCAATATAAGTTTAGGTGTCAACCTTCGCAGAAAAAGTCATGAGCATTGTTACTCCAAGCCCCAGGTTACAGAAGAAAGGTACAAGGATACAATAGGTACTGTTAAGGTTGTCAAGCTTAAAGAATCGTACCGTTTTACACTACCAGGACGACTTGGCTCAACTTTAATCTGTTTTCCAGCAATATTGCTCCTGTTCAATGCACGAAGAGCAGCCTCTGCAGCTCTAACATCATAAAATTCAACGAACTTATGATTACTTCGGTGTGGAGTCTCACGAATCTGCAATAGAATTACAAGTATGCACGTCAGTTCACTATGTCGCAACTCTATGAAGAAAGCCACGTTACAAGCCATAGAATTTCTGACCTCTTTGACTTCTCCGCAAACACCAAATATATGGCGTAGTTCATCATTTGAAACAGAAGAGTCGAGGTTAAATACCACAAGAGTCCCTTGGTTAATATCTTTTTCTGGTGGGTTGTCCTAATAAAGGGAAAAGAAAGAACATTAGGCTCGTGCTAGATAATTTAAGCACATGACAACATGACAGAGAAATTTATACTACCATAAAGGGAGGCCTCCATCTTAAAAAAAAGAACGGCACATCAACACAGGCAAAACAAGACAGATTACCTTCGGAATCGAGTAATGAATGTCTAGTTTTCTACGCCTTAGAGGTTTGTTCTGGAGTGCTTTCATGGCTGTTCGGGCTGCTCGGATGTCATAGTATGATATCATCACAAAGCCCCGATGTTTGCATGCTGTATAAAGAGTGCGAATACCTCCATATTGCTGCATAATGAACACAGTGGGTCATAAACCAGCCAACATAGGAAAAATATGTCAAACTAATTCCATGAGCCACGTTGATGATGTGAATGGATCGTGTCCAAGAACCCGCAAATAAAGTTAAGAAAACAAAAAAGATCAAAACCTCAAAAAGAGCCCGTAGCTCGGCATCTTCAACATTGCTGTTTATGTTCCTGACAAACAGTGTTCTAGAGGGGTGTTCCCCATAAGGGTGCTCCCCTGCAATTGAAGCATTATTTCCTGATGGAGAGACTCCGCCAGTAAATTCAAACTTCTCCTGACCTGCAGATAAACCATCATCTTCCAGGTCCATTCCCCCAACACTACTAAATAAGTCCAAGTCCTCCGCATCATCCCCAGCCTTAGGTTGCGCAAGAAAGTCGAGTCCATCCGTCACTCCAGAAAGCAGGTCGTCATCATCAGGGAGCAGGTTTCCTATTGTCTGTGCTTCAATTTCTTCCAAGGATTCAAGTACTTCCTCTTCTTCATAGTTGACAGTGTCAATTGAATGGCCAAACATTGCACTATTTGATGCTAGTTTCACTGCACCAGGAAGATGCAAAACCAATGAGATAAACAGGAGCACCACAGCCAACTTGAAAGAATCAGCAAGCTGTATGATAATGAACTGCGATGCAACACAAAATTAAACATCGAAGAAGTTGGAGACAGAATATTAATTAGAGTAGTCTCGTACAAGAAACTTGAACATAATTGAGGAAATGAGGAAAGACGGGCCTACTTTTCCTGCTAAATAACTCCGACAATGAGCTTGAGAATAGACTGTTCTCAGACCGAGCACCCATCAAATCAATTCTGTCGCTTTCCGTAAGGTGTGGAGCTGGCTTTCCATTCAAACTAGTTTTCAATCCTGGAGCATAGTCTGCAGGTCCCAACAAAGCCAAAGACTGAGTAAAGTGTCCGTCTCTTGTAGTAGCCTTTGCAGCTAAGCTAACGTCAACATCCTCTTCTCTCATTGGGAAAGGCTCCAGAAGATTAGCGGACATAGTCACTGGCAATTCCACTCGTGAGAGCTTGGACAGGGTTGAAGTGGTGGAAAAATTTCCACCTAATGTTCCTGACATTAAGAGAAAAGACGACTCTCAGAAATGTCAAAATTAATTCGTCTAGATCAGGTGCCTCTGGGAATGTCTATGAAAACCAGCAGTGACGAGGAAAATAAATCGCATCTCAGTTATGCTAATTTGGAATTCTTTCCTACTCAAATAATCCATAACTCCATTCATCATGTGTTATGATATCCTTAGCAACACAAACGGAAGAAATGAAAAATTATTGCCATTCAAAATGAGAAGGTGCCAAACCAAAAATGATAGAATCCAACAATGGAATGTGCAATATCCACCCGACGCACAATGAATGCAAATTGAATTTTCTTAAAAAGCTTACAACTATTAATGACAACTTCATGCTGCTTGCAAATCAATGTCTCCCAGCATACATATACGCTGGAACCAATCAACTTATACGAATTGAAGAAAGTCATTGCTACCTTTGAAACCAAAAAACTCTATCCCCCTATCCAACATAACATGTAGGGCGCATTTTTTTTTTTTTTTGGTTAAGTGTAGGGCGCATTTTTTAGCGTTTGATTAAATCGGAATTCAATGGTAAAAGCGATATCGAAGAAGTTTCATGAGGGAAACAATCATCAGACTTTAATACAACATCATCAGTGCAAATTACTTATGCCTCACGATAGATTTCAAAAGATGGCGTGTCACAGGATCCTCAATCTAATCTGGCACGCCAGAACGAATACTGCCCCATGTACCATTTTAGATCACTTATCTAGCTTCAACTAGCGAACCAAAGCAACCTGACGCCTTTCGTACAACGTTTACATTCCTATCCATTTTCTTACCACAGGTTGGAGTGGTTCAAACTCTAGGATCCTTATTGGCAGCTGTAAACGTCTGTATCACAATGGACAACAGACCTTAAAGATGCTCCGGGAATCGAATGCCTTGTCCTGCGCATCTAAGTGTAAGTTCCATTGACAATGTTTTGCAAACACTCAAAGGTGGACCTAAAGTTGGACCCCTCAATCAACGGACACAATCATAGATCGACATTCAAGAATAGAACACAAAAAAGTATGCACTTTTCCACTCAACCGAATTGTTTTTTCAGGCCTTTCTTCTTGAAACATGAACCCAGTTAGGCTTTACCCATGGGCAGAATTTTGCCAATCGGCCCATTTTACGCAGGTTGAGGAATATATTCATACAGTTCATGGTTATAGAGCAGAAGGCCCCTAAGGTAGAAAGGTAACCCATCTTGAATTGGCAATCACTTCCTAACTTCGCTATCTGTCTAGACCATTTGGGAGACAAAATAACTAGAAAGATATGAAATATTAAGGCTGGCCCTATAGTCAACCCGTCACAAATAGAATCACTGGACTCCAACTAACATGCAGGCTCCACGAGGATTAGACATGTGGTATCACCCTTTGGCCTTAAGTGTGTTTATTGGCCAAACGCAATCTTGCATAGATTCCTAGTTCACGATACAACTCATATCGATACATATAAATTCGGCCAAATACGTACAAGATGAATAAAGGAGCGGAGTAGACTGGAATGACACTCAAAGCCATATCTGTCACTGGGTCCTATCATGGCTTAGAATCAGAGGGCAAATAGTCGGCCCAATCATATACTGTTACTTCACATTTGGATTCACTTTTTCTTCTTTTGATTTGACAGGGAAGCAAGAGACGAGAGAAATCATCCTAGTTGACTTAGAAGCTTGGGAAACTCTACCACAATAATAATGGTGTCATGATTAGGATAAGGATCAAGCATTACCCTTCAAGAGGAATTGACTTATTTTATATATGACCCTAACACATGGAACTCATGCAAAAACAATCAGAGTCCATCAAGGTGATATTTAAAATCTAGTTATAGCTGGGCCATTAATTACATCCCAAACTTTCGGTTAAGTTAACAAGAAAACTGACTAATGCTGTCAAGTTCGAAATTCTTTTTCCCCTACTATTCTGGGACTTGCCCTTAGGGAACTAATTTTATTTGTAATTTGTAGGCATCGATAGCAATAGAATTTGTGTTTCAACCAGCGAGGATAAACTACCGTTGAGCAAAGTTCAACCAGCATCTGAAGGAGAATACACAGATTGCCATCATAACAATTATATCCATAGAGTCGCAGCATAGTCTGCATGAATATAATGCAGGACATACTTCAAAGCAATATTGGGGCATATTTGTGCTTCCTTGGGGCTAAAAGAAGGGAATAACCAATCGCATGAACACATAAATATATTGTAAGTATACTTTCACTTGATGTGATTCCAAAGTAATAAATTTCTTCTCCTTGAAAGACATGCCACAATGAAGCAGAGAGAAGATACAGGAACTTCCATGGCATGCTCATATTGTTAGCAGCAGTGTTGTTTCGCCATGAACAATGTAAGAATAAAACACAAAGGGAAAGTGCTTTAAGTACTGCTAAAAATACAACAGTTTCGGCCTAATCGAGAAGATAAGGCACAGCGCCACATGGTGATGCTGTTCATAACTTCATAAAAGTAACAATGACTTGCTAAAATTTGTCACTGACCGTTTTGATCAGACATAGCCTCTGACTTCCAAAACCCAACCTGCCTCTGTAAAGTAGGAAATGAAGTCAGGCAACTAGAACGGATAACGAAACAAAGGATGTACTTTAAATTTCCAATTCCAGCCAAATCCTCCCATACGACCGCACCTGTGCAGTTAAACAGAATAGGAGAATGAGCAAAGGCATAATTTGCAAATACCTCATTGGGGAAATGGACATCTTCAGAAATGTGGTATGCTGAGGATAAGCCCTTCAGGTCCATCATTGGAGACGGCATGATCGAACACTAAACCTAGAAACTCCCCTACTTTTTTTCTTCAATGAAGCAGCATGAAGAGACTCCTAGTTGCACAGAAACCTGGAAAGAAAACCCAGACTCACCCTTCCGCAAAATATTACAAGCATACCCGAGACCATCAAACAGAAAAGTTTAGGTTGGCCAAAATCTCCAGCTTGAATCACCAAAAGATCTTCCATATAACTATGCAATTATGATGAGGAAGACATGAAGAATCATTCGCAGATAGACAGAATAAAGACATGAAAGAATTCTCATAATAATTCGCCAAGCTAATTCCACTGACAATTATGCTGAATTAATTGTAGAATCCCGCATCAATTGACGTTTACAAAGCAAGACCTCAGAGCAAACACGTAAAGCAACTAGCAGAAACGGCATATCACAAAAAACGAAAGAAAAAAAATAAAGAAAACACATTTCAGAACTGCATAATCAGCTCAAACTTGAAAGCCGTACACCAAAATCAGCACTCAATTTCACCAAATTCAGCTACCGAAGGCTCACGAACCTCCAACCAAACCCCAATCGAGAATAAAAAAACCGAACTTTCGAGCTCGACGAAGGACCAATCATAAGAAAGAAGCGCCCCGACAGGACAACAAAAGCGAAATGCGACGCTCGTCAAGTAAAGCAACCTCAACTAGAACAGCTCCAACAAGGGGCCAAAATAAAAAAAAAAAAAACTCACCTTCTATCGCAGCAAAGGCAATTTCCAAGAGCGCGCAGAGAGAGAGAGAGAGAGGCAGAGATGGAGAAATTTAAACGGCGAAGCAGATGGAAAGAGAAAGGGAATGAATTACGGCATAAGGCAAGGGCCGAGACCGAAACAACAAGGGATCGCCTCGGAGCCTGTGCCTTGCAAGATCCTCCTCCTCCGAAAGCCTTAATAAACTTCGATTCCTCTTCTTCCCTGCATTGCACGTCAACTCCGCAAAAACCTCCCGATTTCAAAATTCTCGAAACGGCGTCATCATCTTCTCCTTCATATTCTTCTCGCTCCTATCTCTCGCCGGGTGGGAGGGCGGCGCTCGGAGCCCGTGGAGTTTCCGGCGAAGTTCCGGTTTCTCGCCAGCAGAGAAGAGGACAGACAGAGGGAGAGAATCGTCGCAGTTTTTTTTTTTTTTTTTGGGCGGGCGTGCGTGCGTGTTTGGGAGAGAAGACGGAGAAATTATTTGACGGTTGTTGAAGAAATAGGAGAGAGGAAGCACGGGGGGGGTTGGTTTCGGTCCGGAAGAGGAACTCGGAGCGAGGTGGTCGCCGTTAAGGGACGGCGTCAACGCGTGGTCAGCTGTTGTTGTTCGATGATTAGCATAGCTTAATCTATCTGTCTATAAACCAAGTTGGTTAATAATAAGTTCTCTTGTTTTTTCTGTTTTTTGTATATTTTGCAACTAAATCACCATTTCTCCAAATGATTGGAATTTAAACTGTTACGTAAGTTCAAGTTAGTTGCTCTATTTTTCTTTTATGGGAGAAAAAGGTAAATTTAGCGTGGAAAAATATTTCTCATTTTTTTGGACGTTAATCAGCTTAAGAGAAATGGTTAACTGAAAACATTTTTAAAATTGTTATTTTTAAGTTTGGGAAAATCGACTTTTTTAAAATGATTTTACGCAGGAGAAGTCTCTGTCTTGTGTTTTGGACAACAAATGGGTTAAAGGTTTGTATTGCCACGTGGAGATCTCTGATTGGCCGGTCTTTTGTTGTTGTGGCGGAGAAGGAAAAGGAATGAAGAGAAGAAAAGCAGGTGAATTTGTTGTTGTCGTCGCTTGCGAGAGTGTGCGCACGCGCGTGCGGGAAACCACTTGCGCACGAGGTGGCGCGGGTAATGATACGGTGCGCTCGACTCCACCGATTCTCGAGGGGTCTGGTCCCAAGGAAGGCCTTCAAAGACGCTCCGTCCACGTGTCGATATCTCGGAGGGGTTTTATTGCGGACCGAGTGAATCACTATCCTTGATTTCGGAGGTCCCGAGCCAAGAGATACTCACCATTTAACGGTCATGATTTGTGGCCCACAGCGAACCGGGTCCACGAGCGACGGCTAGGACAAAAGCTTGTCCGGACTCGACTGAACTTTGAATTGATTATATCCGTTGGTTTGTATAGATCTCATAGGATTTTATAACAGTCGATTTGCGGACTTTGATTCGTGCAAAATCTAAAAGCGAGCTCGGTCACACCTTTAGGAAAATACTTGCAAGAATCCGACCAATCGTTATCACAGATTTTTGGACATGGTCAGGCCGTGATTGAAGGTATTTATTTTCATTTCCCTTTTGATGGACTTAGAAGAGCGAATTTTGCATATAACGGTTTAAACATTGAACACTGTTTAAATTTTCAAAACTATGGTAGAGTGAATCTGTTGAATATAACCCTTTAAACCTTCGCATCTTTTTAACTTCTACATTCCATAATCCTAAAATAAATAGCATATTCTCAATCACAATCGAAACAGTCCGAGCTAAACCAAATGTCGGTAAGTATCAAATCAAACTAGCAAACAAGTTCACCTAAAGAATCCACACATCATCGCGAAAGATCAACCTCCAAACTCACTAACATCACTCAACCAAACACCACGTCAGGAAATAGAGAGAGAGAGAGTGTGTGTGTGTGTGTGTGTGTTCTGACTTGATTTGAGACGATACTGATTTCACGTGTAAGAAACTTAAAAGTTGAAGCAGACAGCCGAGAGAATCGTAAATCTCGATGATTGCTGAAAAGGCGCAGTTGTGATTGTAGTGGGAGAGAAATAGGGAAAATGATTGGCGTATGAATTGAGCTTTTATTACATGACAAGCCAATCTAATGATTAGGCTTCCTATTCCTAGTTTGTCATTTCAACACCGGCCTCTTCATGCCCAAAGTAGGCTTTATGCATACCATAACAGCACGTCCCCATCCTTCCCTTCGATGCTTCCAATATTTTTCGTTTGGTGGCAAGCAATCCCCAAAGCCAGCCAAACCTCCGGAAATGGACGTTAATTAAATGCCTTACCGAGGCCTCGACACTTGCTCGGCATAATCCTCTCCGGTCGTGCCGCGAGAGAAAGTTCGAAGATAACGCTCCGTACGCTTTTAACAAAGTGCCCAAGAACTAATAACTGAAAATTCGCAAAAGAAAAATTATCTTTTGATGTAGATCCGACAGAAGAAAGGAGAGCGGGAGAGACATTCCGGTGCCAATGACAACTTTGTCCCGACGTATTGCTTGTCCACGCGTCTTCCAATAACACAAATCTAAAAGCACGTGAAATTGGAAAATTCATGAAAAAGATAACTCCCAAATCTATTCAACCTCTCTCTCTTGTCAATTGACTCGTAATACTTTTATATTTATGACAATTCAGTACATTTCACCAGCCGGTATCAATGTGGCGCAACCAACGTTGATGGCAATAATTTTTTAAAATATTTTAATTATTTTTCGAGTTTTTCATTATTTTAATTTTTGTAATAAAAAAAATCATCTCTTTTCTTTTTGTTAGGGCCGGCATGAGATCGCCAGACATTGGACGAGGGTCGCGAGATCTCGCTGGCCCTAACAAAAAAATAAAATAAAACGAATTGGAAAACAAGTTTTAAAAAATTTTAAAAATAAATAATTATTATTATATGATTTGATTTATTCACATCAACGTCGGCCGATCAATGGACTAAATTGACATAATTACAAAAGTTTTATAGCTTAATTTGTAAAAAAAAAAAGTGATTGAAGTAGCACAATTATAACAAAGATAAGAATTTTTCTAATAAATTTTCCCACGAAATCACTATCCTCTCGATAGGAGGGGAAAAATCAAAGAACCGAAAGAAAATTGACAACGAGAACATGAAAAAGATATCCATTTTTGCCATCTAAAGGAGATGACAATGAGAAGTAGTCATGTGCCGAAGTGACGAGCCAAAGTGAAAAAAACATGGGCATTTTATGGATAATGCCAAAGAAAGGCCGAAAGTAAAAAAGCAAACCCCTTTTTTTTCTAACTTTATTGTACTTGAAACGGTTATTAGGCAATTATTTAAATTATTAGCGTTCGGGGGAGTGGTCGAGTGTTGAAATGACAGTTGGCCCTCCAAGTATGACTTTCTTAACTTGCATGATTCGATCACCATTATTTGTCTCCCATTTGTTTAACTCGATTCACATTATCCTTCCGCAAACCGGGATCACTGACGAGACGGAGATTTCACAATACTTTGGCCACATCGAATTCAACTTACAAACGATCTTTGATACCTAGGATGTACCAAATCCGCATGAACGGAACGCATGCCAAAACTTTTGGTGCCCTATTAGAAAATTTTGGTGTGTCCAAAAGAGCTGCTCTTCAAAATTCGTGGCAAACTCAATACTAACACCCGAAGGGCTTCGGCCATGTAACATTTCAAAGCCTCCGCTTGAAATTAAGCTGAGTAAGTTACCTAACTATATAGGAAGGCTTCGGCTAGATCGTTGAGCTCCCGAAGGCTTGATTACGAATGCTATTGTCCTTATCATCATTTTCAACACTGCATTCATGCGATCATTTTTTTGGCTCTACGAAAGCGTCACCTCTATGAAATTACTCTACAAATTCATAGAAAAAAGAAAAAAAGGATGCAAGTCGAGAAATTCGGTAGTTGGCCGTACCGTGCACCTAATCCAAACGCTCAAATCTCGTAATTAATTAATAAAATCAACCCCAAAAAAAAAAAACCTATTTCTTCTCCTCAGCACAATATTTTAGTCAGACAACGACAGATGACAGCAGTAGCCCCTCACGTACGTTAGGAAACATGGAGGGACTTGTCCAGAGCACTAGAGGAGGATCGAGAGAATTATTATGGCACTAATTGAAAAAACAATATAATAAATAAATGAAAATATACCCAAATGGCCAAAAAAAAAAAGAATAAGAAAATGAAAAAGCAAAGAGCAGATTGAATGATTGGAGACAGTAAACACGTGGGTGTAATCATGAAATCATACGCTTTTGGCTCCTACCTTAAATTCATTAGCCACCCTAAAAGATCCTATCCATAACCCTATATTTTTTAATCACAAAAAATTAAAAAGGAAAAAAAAGGAAAAGATAACATTGTAATTAAGAAATAATTGCTTCAAGTATGAAATCGTCGATTTTGATCGAGTGAACTGCACTTCGCCGTGAGGGTAACGTAAGTCGATCTTGTTCCTTCAATCTCACCAAAGGGAAAAAAAAAATATTTATTATTTTATCCGAATTGCTGGATTGAGTAAATAACATGCGTTACGGACCACAAAGCCGGCGTTAATTTTGATCCATCGCTGTCTTGGGCGCGTTATTCCGAAAATTTCACCTACATGGGCATTTTGGCATCTGGAGAGCTCGTAGATAGTTGTATAGATTGATGAATATCCGAGTTTTACTTTATTTTTGTTAAAATTCGCGTCGTTATGAATTAATGGACCATTTTCACTAGTATGATGGTAAGATTGTAAAGGCTCGCATTATTGAAAACCACGCGATTGAGGACTCAAACTACACGATAACCCGTATCTTTCCCGTGATTATAAGATTTACGGAAAAATCTCAATTAAATGCCCGAAATATCATCATTCTCTCAAATAAGAGCCTGAAACGGATATTATTTCAATCGATAGCATGAAGTGCTCTTATTATTTCAAAAATTGGCCTGATCCTTATTTGAAATTTTTCCACGATTTGGTTTTCTCGTTATTTCAGAATATTTATCATAGGTAAATACGATTTTATTACGATAACTTTTTTTATATTATGTTGTTTTTCCTTTTGACACGTAACCCAAAATAAAGTCGTGACCCCCCCCCCCCCTCTCTTGACTAAAGTCCCAACGCGCCAAATCCTTAGCCAAGCAAAATCCTAATCCAAACTTAGCCAATTGATTTCGAAATCGTCTAAAGGTCAGACATTTATATTGCTTTATTTTTCTTTTTTTGTCCCGTTTTCAAGATTTTTGCGTTCTTGCGGAGTCTCTCGTGTTTTGGTAAAATGCGCATATTCTCGTACGATTCCCCCATTCCCCGATTCGTCCCCAGTGCATCATGTCCCTCGATGGCCACACCACGCGAGACGGGGCTTTTGCATATTTCAAATTTTCATAACTATCGCATAAACAAAACTAAGAGGGAAAAAAAAAAGGAGGGGAGAGGGGGGTTTAATATTAGCAAAAATATCAAATTAATACGATAATGGCATATTTGTCCGGAGCTAATCTTCGTCTCGTAAAAAAATATCGAATAGTACCCTCAGACACATTTACCCCAGATCGACATCCGTCTTACAAACAAGTCCTAGGTCGGTGTTCTTGGCCCAAATTTCCACGCCGGAACCTGTCATTCTCCACGTAAAATCCGTCTTACAGTCGTACGTTACGTGTGTTAACACATATACACTTTGACATGATATTTTGGGGTAAATGTGTCGTGGTATGCCCATTTGAGATTTTTTGCGAGGCGGAACTTTATTTGGGATATGTGTTTCAATAGGTACCGGTTTAGAATTTTTTATGGCATGGGTCCACGGAAAAAGGAAGTCGCTTCAAAATATGGTATGGCACCTTCTTGCTTTTTCTCTCTTTTTTTGCGAAAGCCCATGGTAATATACCAAAATACTGATTAACCAGGCCCCTAATGGGCCAGTAAACTTGGAATAGGCTTATCCGGCAGCGATGGAAAAGGCCTAGGAAAAATATAAGCCATTGTGGGCCGGGCTGAACTAACCCCGGGAGCCGACCCAGATTAGGTTAGAAGAAATTGCGCAAGGGTAGGCTCCCGTTTTTATCCCTGAAAATGAACGATTTCCAGATTATTTTTCTACAATTTATTATTTTTATTATTTATATAATTGGTAAATGATTTATTTCATAGTCAAACAATAATTATGTTTAAATATTCTTAGGAACGATGAAACATGATAAGCGGTACAGCCGGTTATTTTTTGGATAATGTTTTCCTAATCATTTTTCGAAAAACAGACACCCCTATAGTGTGTACCGTTTCCATAGAAAAAGATGATCCACTGTCTCTGTCGATACAAACACACCTTTGGTTTGTTGGAAATGGTAATGTTCCTTCCAATTCCATTTCTTCATTGTCGAGCAAATCTTTACCAACTTCGTGCTCAGAGCTTGTGATTGCTTTTTCATTCGTACTTCCGTTGCTGGCGTTCAACAGCCACTACCAAAATCTCCAACGGGAGTCCACACTTAGTCAAAGAGGGAAAAGGTATTACTTTTGCAACTTGCAAGAGATGTTGGTAGTTGGCTAATCTAGAATCCGAATATAAACCAATGAGTTTCTCGGTCAAGGCCTCCGACAAGAGTTTACGGCCCTCCGTGAGTTGGCCCTTAAGACGGGGTTTTGTCGCCATCGGAATCGACCGAAGAATTCCTTAGCAAGCAAATCGGGCGGGGAGCCGTCCAGACGTCCAGAGATGCGACCGAGATGGGATCCTTCGTCGCGAAAAATCCTCCTCGATGTCAACGCGCGTGCGACTAATTACTAGTGTGAATCTAATTTGATACGTGAAAATTCGATCTAATAATGGTACCTAATGTCGGAGGGGAGGCAAAAGAATTGCCTGACTGGCTGGAGATGTGATGGAGACACTCTTAAAGTGAAGATTTGCTGTAGTGTGATTATGAATGGGATCCAGGTTTGGCTGATTAAGCGGGAAGGATTAGTTGGGCGGGGGAGGAACAGCCGGAAAAGCTTAGGGGAAAGCAGAGAGATTGTGCTGCTTTAGTTTCATCCTAACCTATGAGGTGTCCCTGTCTTGTCGGGCTCTTTGGTTCCCTCTCCTTTCCATCCCACCCTCTCTCTCGTTCCATTTTTTTTTTTATTCTCTTTCACTGTTTGGTCAGTTTTTGCCGGTTATGGTCCACCGTGCTTAGCCTCATTCACACCCGTCTATGTTCGAAATGATTGTTGGTGACCATGGTGATGGGCTTATCGTGTACAAAAAATTTAAGTCTGAAATCGAAATCGATAGAGAGAGTAACGTGACAAGTTGCTTATACTGTATCCGTCGATATCTCAATAGATCCCGACCATCGATCAGCTTAAAGTGATACGACTGCCTATATTTGTGCGAATTACTTATCTGTGTGGTTGAAATACCGAACAGAGAAACAAATTGTATGAAAATTGTAGTCTCCAAAGCCTTTGTTTTTTTTCTTCCTTTTAACCATTGTTCCTTTTTTTTTCTTTTCAAAAAACATACATGATTCAAACCAAATAGGGTAGTAATTATGATTCAAACCGAACATTTCGTAACGGATGTGAGATTCTGAAGACGTCCAAACTCGAAAGAAAGTTGCTAAAAATAATGCGCGTACTCTCTCGCCCTTTTTACTTATCGGAAAAAGAAGAAGAATAAGAGATTGTATGGTTGAATTTGGGCTCTTCCTTGTCCCTATTGACAACCTACGAGGCTGCAGTTGAGCAAGTCCTAAAGGAGGGGGAGGGTGTTCAATCACTTTGCCAAATCGTAGTGGAAAAATTGGGCAGACTCTTTGATTGATGCTTTCACTTTAGATTGCTCCGAAAGTGAAGGCTTCGCTGAGCAACTTCCTAAAATTTGAACAGGGAGAAAAAGTGATGCAAGTAGTCAAAAAAGAGTAGACACATGGGCCATAGTCCTCATCATAAAGCCCGTCTTCTCGTCTCCCACTCTTTCTTTCTTTCTTTCTTTCTTTCTTTCTTTCTTTTTTTGAAACGCTTTTCATCTCATTAAATTTTGATCATTTTTCTTTCTAAACCATTCCTTTTACCGCCGTGGAATGGATGCCATAGCTTAGCTTCTCCATTATAATAATCCAATGACAGCTTTGATGAGGACCCCCAAATACGGGGGAAAAAAAAAGAAAAATTCATTTTTTTTATCTAAAACTTTATTTATTTGGGTAAAAATATGTTATTTAAAAAATATTTTTCTAAAAATAATAGCATATCGCTCGAGATAATTAGTCAATTAAAAAATATTTTCACTCTTAACAATAATTTATGTCTAAATATTTATAAAAACGATGAGAATATTATTTATTTATTTATTTTTGTAAGATATATAAGCGATTTTGCATCGAGTAATATTCTTAAATAATTTATTTTTGCACAATAACGGTGCGGTGATATAATTTCAATGGGACCCCGTGTCATGCAGCCAATTATTCAAAGGGCGGACGTCACAGATCCCCAAAATCTAGTGATCTCGGTGAACTTTGTCATTTCATCGGTCAAAACGATCAGCTAGAACAAATTTCTGTCGATAAAACATGGGTTCTGTTGTGGGTTTTGAATTCTGTGATGTACTTTTCGGCTTTTTGTCTCTTTTTCCGATCCGGACTTGCATTGAAGTAAAAGGCCCATCGGGGCTTCATACGAACCAGCTTGGACGCATAATTTGATGGGACCGGCGGAAACCATCTCCTAAAGATAAGATGGAGGCATGTGTTTTCGACACTAGAGATGTGGCAAGGGTTTGATAACCTGAGAAGTGACTGGGGTCTTTGCATTGGACGAGTACAACGGCGCTCGGCCGAAAAGGATGGAATCTGTTCATATGGAAACTCGTGTGAGTGTGCAGTTATGCTTCGCCATAGAATAGATCGACCCAGTTCAGACGGGCCCAAAGCATCAAAAGAGTTCGGTAGAAATGCAGTTCTTATTAAGGAGGATCCGGAATTTGTATTTATTTTCCAATTATTTCTTCAATTAAGAGGAGAAAAAAGAATAGTAGAATATTAAATAATAAAAAGAATTAAGTTCTATAAATTTATGAACAGGGCTATCAAATGGTTGACTGCGAAACCGATCATGGCCAACAACGCCAGTCACCGAGGCACCAGAAACCCTCTCTATGATGGGGACAATGAAGAGTCCACTAGGAAGGAATTCTAGTTAGTTATCTTGGCACTAGGAGTTGTCTAATCAAAAGGCATAAGCACAGCATTTAGCTCTACTTGAAAGGTAGTCCCGTTCTCCTCGGATGAGGATCAATAGTTGGAATTCACTCCAATAGTCAATGTCTTCTATTTTTGGCTCCAAGGCCGAATCCCTTTCACAGCACGGAGTATACCTCAATCTCAGTTAGTTCCGTTTCGGATTTTCCTCCAATTTGTCATTTCAAAATGTATATAGATATATATACGGTCACAGTTATCCTAGACTACATTCCAAAAAAGGTGGCCTACTTGAATGAATGGTGGACATTCTCGTGTTTCAACCCCACTATATTATGAATAGTTGTGGGGGACTGTATACATATAGCCTCCACGATAAGCAAGTGAATGGGATCGGTGCGTGGCAAAGAGAAAGGGTCTCCCTTCGAGGATAAAATAGAATGTCTCGAATTTCATTTTGTTTGAAAATTATGTTTAGGGGGGAGAAACCATCAGTCGAGAAGACGAGCCCGTCGGTAGTAAAAGAATATCTCAACAGCACACGATGTGTGTGAATTATAGACAAAGTTCCCATTGGGACTCGAGAGAAGGAGCTGAAGGAAGTATTGAGCCTCGGCCTGCCGTCACATGATGGATAATCCAATAATGGATCCACACGTGCACCAAACCGCTAATTGGTTAAGGTTTCATAGGATGTGTTTGATTCGGTTTTTCTCGATGGACTCTAGAGGCTTCTCAAGTCACTTGAGAAAATTTCAAGACGTTTGGTATTATTTTTTTTTAACCACTTCATGGAAATGACGGCATTGGCAAAAGTGGAAACGATATTTTTGGATTACTATTGTGAGGGTCGGTGGCATTTCTCTCTTCCAATCTTGCCATTATTGATAATGCGCTTTCCACGCTTGCTCTTTGGGAACTCTATTAATCTCCTTCCTCATACACTCTTTGTGCTCGCTTATTGCCAATCGCCGAGGTCGAGATCGGCGCCGAGTGAAGATCGACGGGGTGAGGCCGAGGCCGAGGCCGAGATAGAGATCGAGGGTCGAGCGACCCAAATTTTGGCCCTTCGTGGTGGTTACGCATTCTCGACGGCCCATCAACTGGTGCCGCACGACGCCGGCATCCCTCACTTGGGATCACATAACCACGGTAAGGGGCTCTTGCCTCTCTTCATGTTTGCCCGAGCTTCCCCGGAGTTATTGTCTTCTCGTCAATCCGTGCTGCCGCTTACATTCTTTTTCATAAAAAGCCCTTTACAAGTTCGTGGGAAAATTAGTGTTTAAACATGCATTATTGCATTTTGTCAAATCCCTTTAATCTAAAACCACTGGATTTATACAAAGGCATTACAAAGAAGACGAATCAAACACACTCTTAGGACCTACTAAATAACAATAGATCGTGTTAATTTCTTGTAATTTAACGAAACTGCACACACATGATTAGGAAGTTATGGATGGATTCAAATCCAACAACTGCTCGTATGTAGGCCGACTATATTGTCAACATTGGTTGACCTGATCAATCACGAAACTCAGTGTCCTTTGCAATTCATGCGTGTCTTTAATTTTCAACAGATCGACCTTTGTCGAATTTTAACATCCAACTGTTCAGTTTCATAGTCCAAGATGAACAAAACACTTTCAGTCTTTCTTAACCTTTATCGGTACCTGTGTTATTCCAGAAATATTTCTCTTTTTCCCGTGAAACGGTACGTGGTCATTAGATAAAATGCCCTTGGACACGCGATGAAGGTCATTAGATATTTCGCTTCTCAATCTTTATTGCTTTTCTGACAAAACGGCATAGAAAACCCCACTCTGGATTTAATTCAAAGTTTACCCTCAATTTTTTTGGTTCATGAAAAAAATAAAAGAACTTCAAATTTCAGGTTAAGTTCAAAACCTACCGTATACTGTAAACTTTTTTTTTTTTTTGGTCTCGTAAATATTCACCAATTTTTACTTGAGTCCCAAACCTTCCCCACGTAGCCCGCTGTCTAAATATTCTCTTGACAACTAAGAGATAAAAAAAAGCTCTCGAGTGCAAGTTGTTCGAGCATCCTGAGTGTGACTTCTTCGATCGTGAGAGACGGAAGACTCATGTGCACAAAAAGATTGAAAACCGAGTGCAAGATCTAAAATCCAAGCAATATGAAAGGAAAATTGTCATAAAAGTAATAGCAATTGGACCACGTGAACTCTAGTTGCTCTAGTGCTTACACAAACTTTAGATTTAAGAAGACGTTGGGTTGACGTCGAGATTCATCTCAAAATATTTTGGGTTTGAAATTTGGGGAAAAGCTACGTAAATGATGTGGAAATGCCACATCATGTGATTTTAGAGGACGAAGGCTGATATCTTTCTATTCATATATATTACTAAACAAAATGGATTTCTATTATGTTGTTGCGTAGCAAGAAGTCCCAAATCCTTGATTTGGCCAGGAAAGACTGCACTGCTTTGGACCTAGGAAGCGAAAGGAATGAGTTCAGCTGCTTCTCCTCCAGACAGACTTTTCTACGTGCCCCTTCCGCATTCGCTTCGCGCTCCATTGGTGCTTTGCTCTCCTCTTATTCTTCATTAGACGCTTCGGATGGACATTGCCGTTCTTTCCCAACTCAAATAGAAAGGGCTGTATCACATCGAGATGTCGATTCGTTTCTGCCCCTTAACCTTTCCTTAGAAGGATAGGCACCTGACCTTGAAATCCCGGCCGTCTGTGTTATAAATGGATGATCCAGATTATTACTAACAAATATATATATATATATATATATATATATAAATTCAAAAAAATTACATCATAAAAACATGATATCTAGGCCGTTCGTAAAAAAATGGACGGCCCGGATCCCAAGGGCGGGTGCCTAGTGAAGGTTAGGCGATGACGGAGCCTAAAGTTAATGATATTTTGTAGACAAAAAAAAAAGTTTACATCATTATATCGAGATTGGACTAAAAGTCAATAGCTTTTTATGAGATAAACAATTTATAATAAAATTGGGATGAACCTAAAATTTAGGTTTTTGGGTATTAGGTGAAATATGAAGTACCTTCCCTGGGCATTTGCCCTTGGGACCTGGGCAATCAAGGACATGTATGACGGTACTACTATGTGTGTGAAGGCTTGTAATGGCACATCAAGTTATTTTTCAATTACAGTAAGTTTACACCAAGGTTCTGTTTTGAGCCTTTACCTTTGTACCCTGATTATGGATGAGCTAATAAAAGATATTCAAGATGAGGTGCCGTGGTGCATGCTATTTGCAGACGATATCGTGCTTGTTGATGAGACCAGGGTTGGGGTTAACGCTAAATTAGAAATATGGAGAAGCATATTAGAGTCTAAAGGATTTACGCTAAGTCGAAGTAAAACGAAATACTTGAAGTACGAGTTACCCAAGAAAGAGTGGATTAAGAAGCCGTAAATATGCTCGGACAGGATGTACCCAAAAAAGATACATTTAGATATCTGGGATCAATATTGCAAAAAGATGGAGAGATTGATGAGGATGTATAGAGCAGGTTGGATGAAATGGCGCAGTGTATCGGAATTTTTGTGTAATCGCAAAATTCCTCTTAGGTTAAAAGGAAAATTTTATAGAACAACAATCACACTTGCCATGTTATGCGGAGCTGAATGTTGGCCAGCACAAAGGAAACACGAGCATAAAATGCGAGTAACAGAAATAAGGATGTTAAGGATGTGTGGTCATACAATGATGGATAAGATAAGGAATGGAGAGATTCGATGAAAGTTGGAGTAGAACCGGTGGCGAAAAAGATGAAAGAAATAGATTGAGATGATTTGGGCATATCCTTCGAAGGCCCTTAGATGTTCTAGTATGAACAGAAGTTTGCTATCGAGAGCATAACAAGAATAAAGCAAGAGGTCAGTCGAAACTTATTTGAGGGAAAGCGGTAAAATAAGATTTAATGGAGTGAGAAATAGATTGGTGTGCGATTTGTCTTAGGACGGAGTGGAGGAAAGCTATTAGTATTGTGGATGGGTAGTGTATAGATATATATATATATATATGTACTTATTTATTTTTACATATTTATCGTTTTTTTTTCTCTCTTGATTATGCTTTTATTTTTATGGTTCTTTGGGATCATCGACCGTCAATCCCAACTAGTTTGATATAAATGTTGTTGATGTCGATGTTGAGGTGAAATGTGAAGTAGGGTTAATATCACAGAAAACCATAAACTTGAACATTTATGACAAAATTAACCAAAAATATTTTTTTACAAAAAATTCAAATAAATGCACTTGTGATAAATTTACCTAAAATCGATACGCTTACGATAAATTTATTTCTTTATTATTTTTCGTTAGATGGTATGTAGCAATTCATGTATGTATAAATTTAGGGGTTTTACCCTCTGTTTATCACATGTGTATCGATTTAAAATTTTTCGTGATATTGACCTAATTTTATAAAGTTTAAATTTTTCACAAGTGTATCAATTTAGGATTTTTCGTTGTAAAGAATTAGTTTAGGTTAAATTTATCATATATGTATCAGTTTAAGATTTTTGATGGTCAAAAAATATTTTGAGATAAATTTATTACAAGTGTATAAGTTTGAGATTTTTCGTGATCAAAATAATAATTTAAGATAAATTTATTATAAACATATCAATTTGATATTTTTCGTAATATTAAACTTGCGAAAAATGATATGCGATTTTTCCAATTTGGCCTTTGACAAAAAAAAAGAAAAAAAAAATTCCAGAAGTCAGGGGAAACCCAACGTTGGCAACGTGGGCCCTGCCGTGTTCAGAGCAGCCTTTAGTTACAGGGTGTTATTATTTTCAGGGCCCCACCTGAAAATAAAAAAGAAGAAAAAATCCACAGAGAATAAAAACAAATTAGAAAAACCGAAATAAACCTATTCCCGTAGTGTGCTGAGTGCTTTTGCAGTCAGATATGTCCCATTCTTTCCATCTCATTCGTTGATTAATTAACGTAATCACGTAATTAACTATTAATGTCTAGCCGAGGAAGTGACGTCGTTTTCGCATGTCCTGGCGAGGCCAATGGTTACAGGAAAAGCACTTCCCGCAGGCCCCACCACACTACGGGAAGGAAGCGCCTCAAGCGTGCGTGACAGAAGCATCTCCCCCCGCCCTCGCCATTCCCTTCCCCACGCGCTCCCTCTCCGCCGTGCCTCTCGCGCCTCGAGCTAAGCATAATAATCCGAATACCATCATACCCTTTTGGTCGTATCTGCGTCAAAGGCTGACCAAGATGTATCAATTGAATTAAGAACCGATCGAACCGACAGTTTCAATTCGGATTCTCAATTCCATAAAATTGAGACTAGTGATTTATCTGATTTTCGATTTTAGAAGAGAACCAAACGAGACAAGACCAAATATTTCACTTATTTATTTTTTTAATTTTGTTAAATGTTAACGTAATACCAGTCAATTTTTTTAAATGTCTGGGGCATTGGCCGAGCTAGATCAAAGCATCATAAGGGAGAACCATAACATTAGTGAGGAATTGTAGTGGTGAAGCTCCAACGCCAACAAGTCGAAAAGGTTTCAAACAAATTTTAAGAAGGGATGGTCCTGCGGTTCAATTGGACAAGACCAAAAAATAACCACCCCTAAACACATATTGAGAGTGTAAGTGTCGTGCAAACCATTTATTAAGCTATCAAAGCTGAGTGCCTTGGGTGGCCCTTTAAGGGAATGGGATTATTTTTGTTTATCTATAATTTGGAGAGATTTTCTCCGGTCATCTCATTTGATTTTCAATGTATTTATAATGCTTGTATATTGCGTAATTGCTCGATTTAAAAATTTAAAACCTTCAATACCATTTGTTTTAACGGGTGTCTAGGAGAGCCCGTAAACAAATTCCAAAATCTCGACCGAATATTTTTGAGTTGAAGTAACATGACCACTTAATAAGACAAGCTCGAATCACAATCGAGTTCATTATCCACCTAGTTGATCGAGACTCGAAATACTGGAACGGTGTCTATTTTTTTGTACTCAATCGAATTGAGATCATAATATTTAGGGCCTGTTTGGTTTAGCATTTAACTAAGAGGCTTTGACAAAATGCAAATACCTTTGGGCTAATGACTTTTGCAAAATACAAGTAGTGTTTGGTGAATTGTATTTTAAAAACACATTGAAAAGTAACATTGACGTAAATACTGTTTGGTAAAAAATGAATTTTGTAAAGTATTTTTATTTTTTTATAATAAAAAATGGCCAGTGGCGGCATTTCAACGTAAAAAAAAAAGCGACTGGTGGTAGCGGCTGTGACCGGCGACATGCGGCACTTTAACCTTTGTCCTAAAAATATTCACAACTTTTTTGTATCATAAAAAATCAAGGTATCCGGGCCAGTTTACGCACACATCGACTATTCCTTTAAGGAAATTAGCACAACAACCTATCGCCTTGACCCCCCACTTAAATCACAGGTACTCATATGGGGAATCGAACTTGAGACTACTGTGCTCAGTCATACAATCTCAAATGCACCATAACCAATTGAGCTAACTATGAGTGGGTTAAAAAACTTTGGTTTTTGTTTCAAAAATATCCACAACTTTATTTGTCTCCTAAAAAACCTTCAATTTTTAAATTTGTCCCAAATCTACCAGTCTAATCACAAAAAACACTCGAAACCCATCTCGTAGAATTCCCGACGACCCCGACGTCGGCCGTTTAGCTTCTGTCGAAACTCCAAATGATTCTCAACCGTCGCCCAATGGTGTGGCCTTATCCCAAGACAATAGCAACCCTCGTCATCGGCTCATTATCCGTTGATAGTCCTCGATGCCAATCGAGCTTCCTGCCGAGGACCATTGTGCCAACACTGCATCTGTGACAACAAGCTGCTGCTGACTCTGCCTTTGTGACGACAAGCTGGTGCCTATCCTACCTTTGTGACGACAAGCTGTTGCCTCCAACGCTTTCTTGTGATCATCATTTCGGTAAAAATTTGAAGTATGAGAAGAAAATTGGTTAATATATTGCTTCAACTGAAATTTGTATGTGAATCTCAGGTGACTCAATTATGTCTCGAAATGAATGAATGCGGCTGCAATATGTCAAATATTCTTCCTTGAAAAAATTCACAATACATTTTGATCTTTGTCTAACAATCATGGATTCTATTCAATTTGGCGCGAAATAATTTTTTTTTTAAATAACTGTGGTAAATTTGGGACAAAATCAAAAGTTTGAGGTTTTTTAGGAGACAAAAAAAGTTGCGGATATTTTTGAGACGAAGATCAAAGTTTGAGGATTTTTTTTGGGACAAAACCAAAAGTTGAAGGTGTTTTAGGAGAAAAAAATTTGTGGATATTTTTAGGACAAAATCAAAATTGGAGTTTTTTTTTTGGAATTGGGCCGACTTCATAGAGCATTTGAAATATAAGTGCATCTGGCCAAAGTGAGCAGCAAATTAAACTAAACTTCATTTGTATTTGGCAGAGCGATTCTAGAGTCTAAATACTTATCTACACTGCTGAACTAAATGGAGGCTTAATTGATTGGACTCAGGTCAGATCGACCGGCTCGATTTACCGTCGCCGGTTATCCATCACCGCCCGGCTGAAGCGATCACACGCGCTTCCCCCAGGCGGTGTTGTCCCCTTCGCGATCCCTCCCTCCCTGTAAAGCGAACTCCTGTCAGGGACTCCCAGTCGTTTTTCTCAGACAGTCTTAAAAACGACGGCGTCTCCGTTACGTTCCACGAGCAAAACGCCACGGTTTTGGAGGGATCCGCCAATCGTCTCTATTTTTTCAGCGCGCGTTGGAGGGAATGATCTCCGGTCCCTCTGTTAATTTGGCTTTTCCCACATAAAAGCCAAAAGAAAAAAAAAATATTTGGAACGCAGGTGAAGCGCAATTCCCTTTTGTCCATGTCCGCCCCTCCCTCTCTCCCCCTCTCCCCCTCTCTTTCTCTCTCCTCTTTCTGTGTGTCTCGTCTTGAACATTGCTTCGACGTTCTCCTCAGGTTGACGATGAAGCGAGACGGAACGGCGTAATCGATCCGCGCGCGCAATTCCCGAGAACGCCATTGACACGACCTCCGTTCGCGGCTCGCCGGATCAATCTCCGCATGCTTTGCTGCCCGTCCCATCTTCTCCTAGGGTTTTCTGCTCGGCGTCATTTAAGTTTCTTCGCCTGCTCCTTTTGATTCCTAGGGTTTTGCAGCGGGGTAATTGGAGAGAGAGGTAGAGGAGCTGAAGTCGGAGCGCTCGGATTGTTTTTTGGGATTTGCATTGGCCGGAAAATTTATGGGGTTAGGTTCGCATTGTGGTCATTTTGAGTGCGGGTGGTTGATGTGTTTGAGCTGCTTTTGAGTAAAAGGTGATTGGGATGGTATCTAAATGCGAGATCGTGGTCGCGATCGCTGATTTCGAGATCGTATAAGCTTGAGTCGCCGACGACGGTGTTTTGTTGAGGCAATGCTGAATTGAGGTCTTGTCCTGGATTAGAGGAAGAAACCTTGACTCAAAAAATGCATTTCCCCAAGCTCGATGACTCGCCTATGTTCCGGAAGCAGGTCTCTCTCTCTCTCTCTACCTGCGTGCCTTTTGTGTGAATTTTCTTTCTCGTTTATCTCGTGATTCCATTAAATTTGTTTGAGTAGGGATAAGAAGACGCAAACTTTTCTTCATCACTCTGCAATTAAGCTGATTTAGGTGAAAATCTACACGCTATGAAACTACCTCCGCTTGTCACATGTTAATTTGACCTGCAGCTCTTATACTTCTTTGATTTTTTATGTCTCTTGTTAGCTGATGGATATCAGTTCACATTGTTAATATAGATTAAACTCACTTGAAGTAAATTTTAGAAAATTTGTCAAGGATAGGAAATGATTCAAGTGTTCATTTGGTGGGGTTCCTATGAAATAATTGGTAAGAAGTACTTCTGAGTATAGTGCAGAAACCCTCTGTTCATAAAGTATAGAAGTTCCTATTGTAGTATTTAGATGTGAAGAAAATGAAATAATTTGTTAGATTGATATTTTAATAGATCTTGCTTTTGCATTTACTTCGGAGAGAACTAAAGAGAAATTGACATTGGATGAGGATAGATTGCTTATCAGAACAGCTTCTGAAATCAGTGGGGAAGAAAGTATCTTCGCAGGTTTTGTCGTACACTTCCTCATTGATTGTGACTGCCACTTATGCTATTCAGGGGATTGTGCAACCATCTGACCTGTGGTTTTCCCTTATGATAAATGCTGGTGGGATTTAAGTTAGCTTAAGGTTGAAACTTTAACCTTATGATAAACGCATGGGGAGTATTTGATATACATCTATCTTTTTTTATTAATCTTTTGAGGTCATGGAAACCAATTATGGATGTACCAACTATCATTGATGAATGGAGTCAAATAGCATGAGAATTGACAATTTCGTTGAGTGCATATCTTTTATAGGTTCTTTGCCAAGATCGGTTGGCATCCACTTGGCACTTATTGGCAAAACCTTCCAACTTTTTCCTGTGATAAAAGAAGTGATACATAGAAAAGTGGTTCATATTGAAGGGAAATTTGAGTGTCCATCTTTGATCCGTGGTCTAATCCTCTGATTCTGTCAGAAGAAAGACTTTTGAATTCCTACTAGATTCCTGATTTTAGCATTCTTGAATTTGTGCCTGGCATATGCACATTGTCAGCTTCTATTCACGTTGAGGTTCTTCAGGAGATTGACAACAACTTTGGTAAAACAGATACAGAGCTTGGAAGAAGGTTCTGATTCATTGAGGGAGCGATGTATGAAGTTCTACAAAGGATGCAGAAAATACACGTATGCTTGCTTAATCTTTCTTGACAGTGCTCTTTTAATCCACCAGATGTTTTCTTTTTGTTCCAAGAGAATCAGGACAGCATATCTATGAGATGGTCACTTTAGGTATAGTTCTTTGCATTTTTCGCAGCATGAACTATCTACTTGGATGGCATATATATGCTAATGTCCTCTGAGGCTCCTGTCATATAACCTTAGCAATACTCTTTCCCTGTTGAATGTTGGCTTTTGGCTCATGGTTGGCTCTAGCTCATTTGGTAGTGTCTACTGCTGTACTGTCGTAATCATCTAATGATGTCTTTCGAGTGTTTTGCTGATGAAACGCATTATGTTTCCAACTTATTGCCTTTACTTTGAAATGGATAGCCAGCCCGACATTTATGTGTGGTTATCTATGACAAAATAGCTGTAGGGTAATTAAGGAGTCCGTAGCGAGCCGTGGGACAGACTGATGTTAGTTTTTGCAATGCTTTGATTAACTTAGTAGTTGTAGGCTAAGAGAATGGCTAAGGTTCTGTACTTTTAAGTAGTTTCTTATCATTGTCACGTTTTTTATTAGTGCGCCAGACAATCATCTTTTGCTTCTTATACTATTGATATGTTCTCTTGTTTCTTTTCTTTTTTTTAGGGAGGGCCTTGGTGAGGCTTATGATGGAGACATTGCTTTTGCAAGTGCCCTGGAAACTTTTGGTGGGGGGCACAATGATCCTATTAGTGTGGCCTTTGGAGGTATGTGCCTGTGCAACTGATTTGTTATCTGGGGAAGCTGACTTGCAAATGTTATAGATGCTGCCGCTTCTTCCTACATCTCTGTCTTCCTCTCTCTCTCTCTCTCTCTCTCTCTATCTTTCTCAATGCACAATAATAGGTGAAGTTTGTCCTTGTACCAGTGCTTGTATTAAGTATAAACATAAAATTTGACTGCATTCCTGAATGTTCGGACATATGGGTTTTAATTGGACTGAGAATGTAGGGACCTATGATCACTCTGTTGTTTCAAGTTTCAACAGCAGTTAAATACAAACATCATGAAAATACTGACTACGCTCGCATGCTTGCATTGACAGCTCTTCCTTTTTATAGCCTTTCCATTAGCTTCTGAAATTTATTTTGCTTTTCATTCCTAAATAACTTGTCAAAAAGTTAAAAAAAATGAGGGTCATTTTATCAAAGCTTCTGAAATGTTATTTAGTATTTCATTGAGATGCTTCCCAATTGAATGAGTTCTTTCTGTAAAAAAGTTTCATAAAAAAAATTACATGGGCATTTCCATAAAGCTTCTGAAATGTTATTTAGCTTGACATTCCTAAATAACATGTCACAAGAGCATATGAAGTGAAGGCAAGCATGGCGTCTGCGTTTATTCCTTGATTTTATATGCACGGTTTGATTTACAATTTTCAGAGCTGATTCTTTTGATTACTGGTTTATCGACAATGATGAAACTTCTCATTTGTTTTGCAGGCCCTGTCATGACAAAGTTTACTATTGCTTTGAGAGAGATTGGAACATACAAAGAAGTACTTCGGTCGCAGGTACTCAATTATTTGAACTGTAGTCGACTTGATTCTGACAATTTTTCTTGTGCCTTAGTGGGATTGCTTCTTACTTGTGTGTTGTTTTTTTCTCTTTCTTTGGTTCACATTGTCAAGGCTGACGAATCTTCGAGTGTTTGTTTAGTTTTGAAAGTCCCTTAATAGTCCTTGCTGGTAGACATTCCTGTATGTTGCATTTATCTGATTAGTTGAAGAGACTTTAATCATCCTGAGTTTCTTTTTTAATATAATCTATTTTGACTCCAATTGAAGTTATTCTCTCTTTAAATAACATATGCTGCTATCCTTTTGTTCTTTAGCAAGGTTTCCTAGAAAGCATTCTCTTAGCTGAAAGTGGGAATATGACTACATTTTGTAGTAGGATGATGACTTCGATTTGTCACTACGCAGTCTATACTTTCGATAGGTGTGATGGACATCTCTGTACAAATGGTCATATAGACCAATCTGCATTCTAAGTTGTGGCTCAAAAGAAGACAAAGCACCACGCCGCATAGTACGGCTATAACAACTGAATGAAACATTGTCTTTTGGGAAAGATCTAGATTGTCATGCACACTTTGATCTGTTGAATGTGATCACATGGTTTCCTGCTTCTCATTCTAATTTAATAATCAACTTCCTGACATGAGCTTCTTATGTATATGGCGTTTCGCCCCCTTGATACCCTATTGTAGTGTTTTCTTTTACCTATAAAAAGTGCAGGTCAATTTGCTGAGATGAGTGCTTATGTCTCTTTGTTTATTCCTTTGCTTGTTTCTCACGACTGCAATATCCTATGCTGGCTTTCTATTGTATTAATAATTCATTCCCCTACCATTTTTACTAGATATGCTATTTTTTCAAATAAAAATAGTCTCTTTAAGTTTTTCAGAAGCTTCTGAGATCAAGCTTGTAAGCTTGTATCAGGTTTAGTATATTCATTCACTTTGCTCTAAACATCTTGCATCGCTTCAAAGAAAAGAGGTGGGTTTTATTTTGTTGATCAAGAACACAATTTATTTTGTGTTTTCGCTTCATATTATTTTTCCCTTTCCCTCCTTGCTGGCGGAGGTTGGGCTCTCTCTAAAAGATGCTTCCCAGATTAAACTATAGTAGTTTCATAAACAAGTTTTAATGGCCTGTAAGTGGAGGATCCATATGATGAGGCCCAGAATCTTTCGAAGAAACTACATGACACGTTTTTATAGTTTCCATTCACTTTTTTCATCACTTTGACACTAGGAAAATGATTTTTCTAGTAAGGTTTTCATATGATTGGATTGCCTTCCTCTCTCATGCCTGTCTCTTCTCCTTCTGACAGCTTCACCTTTTGCCTTTATCGACATATATAAATGCGGAATGACTTTGCCTTTTGTTTGTTTGCTTGCTTTGTCATTCCAGGTTGAGCATATGCTAAATGACAGATTATTGCAGTTCGTCAACATTGACTTGCACGAAGTCAAGGTATTTTGATGCAAACTCTTTTACTGGATTTCACTAGTCGTTGAAATATGACATGGCCATCCTATTAAGGTTGCCTACATAGCAAATATGTATGAGACGCTTTTTAGGAACATGGTTTCTGCCTGATAGGAATTAAACTATTCATTTTTCATATGCAATAAGGTTTACTGAAATGCTTGTCCTTGTTCTCTTATCATGATTTCTTATATAAGTTAAGTTGGCTAAGCATCAAATCAAATAATGTACAGTAGGCCATTCTTCGATGAAGCTTTAGTGATGCAACTAATCTTAGCAGAAGTATACTTTGTTTGAGGATCATGAGGTCAATATGAGAACTAATCTTAGCAGGTTTTTCCTTGAGGTGCAAAAGGCAACTAATCCTTTGCTTTGAACTAATTTTGGGCAACTGGTAAAGGCAAATTTATCATTGCAGAAACAGAGAAGTAATTGGGATAAATCAAGGTTGTTTTATGAAGAGCATGGCGAAATTAGTTTTGCAGTATGTTGGTTCTTCTGACAGTTTAATATGACGTGCAATTGCAGGAAGCGCGTAAGCGTTTTGACAAGGCCAGCCTTCTTTACGATCAGGTGTCATTCCTTACCCTCTGCCAATATAATATCCTAGTGGCAATTTCTTTTTGTCTGAAAACCTAGTCGCTGTCATATTATTTCTAAAGTACCTTTTCACCGGTGCCAGATAACATGGTGGTCACATGTGAGGTTTTTCTTCTCAGTTTTTTTGCTTGTTGGGTTTTTTTTTTTTGGCTGTGGGCCAAGGGAGAGGAGAGGTGTCCTAAATGCAAAGGAACCTTTTTTTGTCTTTGTAGTTGAAATTGAAAAATGGTATGAATATTGGGAAGAACGTGGACTGGTCACCAATTCAGACTAATAGACTCATCCATCATTTTTTGTTAAAATATTAATGGCGGACAACCTTAAATTATCTAGATAGGTAGGATAACTCAGTGCCATCTCCTATTAATTTATTAGACGAAATTGTTGAATGGTCTTGCCCTCCGATATGATTGTGGCACTTTTATACATCAATATCAATAACACCTTTATCCCAAATTAGTTGGGGTCGGCGGTCGATGAACCCCAAAGATACATAAAATAAAAACAAGGCCAATTGAGGGAAAATAAATACATAAACAAAAATAAAAATATAGATAAATATATAAAGGGGGAAAAGGACTAAAAATGATAGCTAGGAACATGCGAATTCTGCCCCTCCACAATACTAATGGCCTTCTCCACTCCATCCTAAGACAAACCGTATGTCAATCTATTTCTCACTCCATTAAATCTTGTTTTACTACTTTTCCCCAAGTAAGTTTCGGTCGACTTCTTCCTTTCTTCGTGTCATGCTCTTGATAGCAAACATTGTAGCATTTTTATATGAAGTGAAATAATTGTCTATTTGTGTGGCTTCTTTCAAGTAAATCCTCTGTTGGTATGGTTCTTATAGACAGGTTTGGTGTTAGGGATAGTAAACATTGTTTATTAACTCTATCAATATAATTGCGCTTACCCAAACAAAAAAAAAATAGAATTGCGCTTACCGGCAAGAGTGGTCTTGTTGGTAAAGAACAGAAAGGAAGTAAGAGTATTATATTGGCTTTAGGTATTCTGACTCCATCCATATTATTCAATGACCCAACAACATGTGCAACGAACGTTGGTTGAGAAGAGCATTTTCGAATATTTTCACTTCGCATCGGACATTCCATATCCAATTGCTGGTCAATGTATCCATTTTTGCTTATAATATACTGTTGACAGTGGAGACTGAAGTTGTTTATGACATGCATTTATATCTTGTTTTTGCCGTTCTTTACACATGAATCTTTATGCCCAGCTATTGGTAAACAAATGGACAGACCTAGACCAATTTTTCATGTGCAGGCTCGTGAGAAGTACCTTTCATTAAGGAAAGGAACAAAAAGTGATGTAGCAATTGTCTTAGAAGAGGTAAGATCTGCATACTTGCAATTATTTTTATCTTACGTGTGACCATGTCGATATCTCTGTTATGTGTTTTTCTTTTCTTGATGGAGATAAAGGGGATAGCGGAGGGGTTGGGGTGGGGAGAGGCATGCAGCATGATCTATTCTCTGATTCATGTCGTACTGATAATATTATTTAGCATAATGTTCATGTAACTTGGTACCTTGGGACTTTAGGAGCTTCATACTGCGCGGTCTGCATTTGAACAAGCTCGTTTTAATCTGGTGAGTAGTTACATCACTTTGTGTCGGAGTTTGTGATGTACCATAACCATTCTGCTTGATCTCTTCTATAGGTAACTACTTTATCAAATGTTGAAGCAAAAAAGAGGTTTGAATTCTTGGAAGCAGTCAGTGGGACGATGGATGCTCATCTTCGGTACTTTAAACAGGTGAATCCTATTGAAAGACTTTAGCCTTCACTGGGTCTAATTTTTCCAAATACTTGGTATACTCACGTTGAACTTACTTTGTAGGGCTATGAATTATTGCATCAAATGGAACCATACATAAATCAGGTCTGGCATAATTAGTGTTTTTCCTATTCTTAATCTTTCGTAGATTTTGTTATTTCACACTAGTGAAAATGTTTGTTATTAAGTAACCATTTTTCACAGAAAAGCTCTAACATGTGCAATACATCCACACTCATATGTAAGGCGCACCATACACGGGAAACACATGTTTCTTAACACTCACTCCTATGTAAGCTGTTTCTTGCATGTCAGTTACATGACGTGGATGTAACCTTATTGATAAAATAGCTTAAGATCGAAACCAAAGGTTTGAAATCTTGCAATGGTCGAAGACCCGTCATGGCTTCTGTTTTGGTAGGTCATCTGGTTCATCCAAGTCGAGCCGCAGCGTTGATGAATACCTCACAATTTATGACTAAGTTACTACTTTATTCATTATAGTGTCTTGTACACAATATGTGACCAGCCAGTCTCTGTTTATGCTTGAGGTTAAGGGTTCCATTACCCTTGTAGGTGCCTTTGCATGTTTTTTGTTTTCTGAGCTAAAGACCTAGTCAAAGATCTGGCAAAGTGCTTACCTGACCTGTTCACCAGGTTTACCGGTTAAACCAAGGCTTCGTTGGGTATGACTGATTTTTAACCTGTCCGTTTATCCAATGAAAATTGGACTGGGCGAGGGTCCAGTTCCTGGTTCAATCTGTTGAACCAACCGTTCCAGGTTCAAAAAAACTGATCACAACATAATAACAGAAATCGACAGAATGAAATTAAAATATAGTTTTAAGATTTAAACTTCTAACTGGTGCTTTCTACCCGTTAGACAGACCAAGAGAAATGGGCCTTTAACGCATTTTGACAGGTTTCTCAACAAATATTTTGGTGATACTTTATAAATGTCGTGTGATGTGCGGTCACTTGTCTATCTTGTTTTTTATCGTATGATTTTATATGGTCAACAATCGGTTAGGTTGGATCAAGATTTTTTGCCCTAATTTTTGATCTGTTTTTTTTTGAATTAAGACTTGATCATAATGTGGTGCACCCGATGGATTAAAACACTGTTGATTTGGAATTGTATAGAATATTGGGTGAGAGTGTTTGGTGGAATTTGCATTCTAGTAACATTGGGAGTTTGAAGACTTTCGATACTTTAATTCCTCCACAACAGTAATAATATCTCATGCAAACCTATGCCTACTGTGGGTTGGTTATATGGATCCTACGCCTTATATAATGTGAGATAAACAAAAGGATGATAAACTCCAAATGATTGGCTGAAAAGAGCAGCCACATTGCCGCCATGACCTATGGTGATGAATCGATCGAGCTACTCAACATCGGTAATGCCAGCTTATTGGGAAGACAGTTCAGGACTGCTCTTTCGGATTAGACACTTTGCTTTGGAATCTTAATGCCAGAGATTCTCGCTCATCTGTAGGTTCTTCACTTATAATCTTGTGGGCGAGAATTCTCACTTGATAACCATCGGAGAAGGAAGCAAGTGATGGTTCTTGTGTATGTTCGCTGTGTTGCTACATTCCCAGATGGCTAAGCACTTAAGAGTGTTGGGGCTTTTAGAGTTACCTATGTAGATTGCCTGGGGTATCTGCCTTTCTATATGTCAAAACTACATGGTAATGGTATTTCTGGTAATTATGAATCATCAAGCATGAGCAAGTTCTCCACTATGAAGATGGACAAATGTTCATCTATCATAATTTGTCGTTGGGAAGGAAGCATAGGACACTTGAAGGACGGTAATTAGTGCTTTAGTAAAGATGGAATTTTTTTTACAATTACTTCTTGATACTCCAAGGCCTATGTACTAGTGGTTTCTGAAAATCTTCTAGGGGAAATTTTCCCTTTTTCTTCCTGCTCTATATTGTTTGTTTCCAAATACTGAAAACTTGGAGGTAACTCTTTGCAGGTCTTGACCTATGCGCAACAGTCAAGAGAACGGTCCAACTATGAGCAGGCAGCTCTTAATGAAAGGATGCAGGAATATAAGCGACAGATTGATAGGGAGAGTAGGTGGTCTTCCAATGGTCCTAATGGATCTCCTAATGGAGAGGGTATACAAGCTATTGGCAGAACTTCCCACAAGATGATAGAGGCTGTCATGCAATCTGCTGCAAAAGGAAAGGTCTGAAGAAACTTTTTCCTGTCCCTGTATATGGCCATTATCTTTGTCTTCAGCGTCTTGTGTTACCCTTCATTGTGTCGTCTTAGCTTATCTATTGTGAATTCATAGGTTCAAACCATTCGGCAAGGTTATCTCTCAAAGCGATCATCAAATTTGAGAGGTGACTGGAAGAGGAGGTTTTTTGTTCTTGATAGCCGAGGAATGCTTTACTATTATCGCAAGCAATGCAGTAAGCCATCAGTAAGTAATAGTTTCTGTTTTGTTGTTGGAATTAATTGTTCTCATGGTGCATATTTGCAGGAATTTACCGGGAAACATGCAGCTATAACCACATGAAACAGAGCAAGCTGAAATTTTCTCTCTTTTTTCGGCTGAATCAATTTCTTTAGTTTGGTTTTGGTTTTCCAATCAGGCCAACTAGTGTCTTCATTATAACTTTTCATCTTAAGTTAACTATGTGAACCACATTGCAAGTGTGCAATTATCTCATACATTTATTCGATCTAGACTGAATGAATAGTCGATACTTGAAGAGATTGATACATACATGAAGAAAGTGTTTTGGTCTTGGGTTAGACTATAACTGTGTAGTGGCTAACTACTACCGGTCCAATAGGGCCAACGAAAGAGAAACATTAGTGTTAAGGCCCAAATGGATCAGTAAGAGACCAAACTATGATGTTGATGACTTCTCCTTTAATACTTATTCGATTTAAACTGAATTAATAGTTTATACTTGAAGAGATCTATACATACATGAAGAAAGTGTTTTGCTGTTGGGTTGCTAGACTGTAACTTGTACTGCCTAACTGCTACCTGTCCAATGGGGCCAATAAAAGAAATACATTAGTGTTAAGGCCCAAATGGTTGAGTAAGAGACCAAACTATGATATTGGTGACTTCTCCTTTAATATTTGCCATGGTAGACTTCCTAATCAGTTGGTTTAGTTTCTAGTTGTACTCAGCACTGAATTAAGTCCATTTATTCATGGCCCTACTTATTATGATTATTATTAAACACTGGTATTAATTTGACTTTGTCTCTTAGGGTTCTGTCAGTTACAACGCTGGTCAGAGGAATAGTTCAGAGCTTGGGTCTGGATTGCTGAGCCGTTGGCTTTCTTCTCATTATCATGGTGGAGTACATGATGAGAAGTCTGTTGCTCATCACACAGTGAATCTGCTTACGTCAACCATAAAAGTGGATGCCGACCAATCTGATCTAAGGTTTTGTTTCAGGATTATTTCACCATCAAAAAGTTACACTTTGCAGGTGTGCGTTTCCTGCATCTTGCGGTTGTCCTTTTTCTTTCAAATGCTTGTTTCATACGACTTGTGGTTTGTTACATAATTGGAGTTAACTTTTAATGAAAAGAACCTTACAATTGTTATTTAGCTGGTCAGTGCAGGCAGAAAGCGCATTGGATCAGATGGACTGGATTGAGAAGATAACAGGAGTGATTGCTTCATTGCTAAGTTCTCAGGCACCCGAAAGGGTAATTGCCAAAATTTCATCTGCTGGCTTCTTTGTTTCTTCGTCTGAATATATGGCATCCTACTATATTTCAGTGTCTTCATGTTGGACCTTTGGGAAGTAGTCATCATCATTCTGCCAGTGAGAGTAGCTCTTTTGAAAGTTCTGACTTTGACCACAATGCTGCTGAAGAATACACGGCAGAGAGACATCTTGCTTCTTCTCATCATGACCGCTTGTTGAGGAACTTACAACAGCAAAGATCCTGTGTCAAAATTGAGAAGCCCATTGATATATTGCAAAAAGTATGTGGCAACGATAGATGTGCTGATTGTGGAGCTCCTGAGCCGGACTGGGCATCCTTGAATCTTGGCGTTCTTGTTTGCATCGAGTGTTCTGGAGTTCATCGGAATCTTGGGGTTCACATATCAAAGGCAAGTGAAGGAGTTTCCTCGTTGCTTTTACATGTAACATTCATTTGGTTAGCTTAAATGTCGTGCCAAAAACAGCTTACTCTTTAAATGCATAATATTTGCCTGACCTTTTAAATGTTTGACAGAAGCTTCTTGATGGTATAACTTAAATGTTTGTATCTTTGTGGTGCGGTGGTACTTATGAATATTGGAATCAATCATAGGTGAGGTCTCTTACACTTGATGTCAAAGTATGGGAGCCTTCAGTTATAAGTTTGTTTCAGTCTCTGGGCAATGCCTTTGCTAACTCAGTTTGGGAGGAAATATTGCAATCAAGAAGTACTTTGCATCATCCGACGAGGTAACCATTTTTGCAGGCTTCTTGAAGCCTTCTCTCATTTCCTTCTGAATGGTGTTAGAGAAAGCTCATATTACTACTGTTCATTGTTCTGTGTAGCTTATTTGATTCCAACAAGCTGCAGATGCATCTTATGGCCAAACCTAGTCACTCTGATTCCATAGCATTGAAGGAGAAATTTATCCATGCAAAGGTATCGCCCATGTGCTTCTCCTACATTGCTTTGTTATCTTGTTTCTCTTACTGTTGCCCTGAATACTAGCTGAGAGAATATGCTTATTCTAGGGCAACTGTTGACAGCAATCCTCTTGGGCTATGCGCTTTTTGGTGAACAATATTCAAGTCTATGATTCGATATTATTGCAACTTGAAAGAATATGATTAGAATGATATGTTCACATGGGGACTCTGCTCATGGATGAATATCCTTTTATTAATCGAGTCATATTGCAGCCAATGGTTTAGAGAATAGTTCTAGGTGACCACTAAGCCTTCTCGTTGCACTTCTGATGAATGGATTGGATTTGGATTTGGATGTATCGTACTTAATCACTCAAGTTGTTGAGCTCTGCAAGTGCCCGCTCAATATTGTAGGTATTAGAATATATAAATATTAAACGTGCCTTCATCCAACAGCTTAAGCTTTTAGAATAGTTGGTAGTGGTCTCACAATGTCACATGGTATCAGAGCAGCAGGTTTTGAGTTCAAATCTTTCCAGGCTCCTATTTGCCTCCCCAATGAAATATTTCCACGCTTAGTACTAAGGCAAAAAGGCCAGACTAAGCGTGAGGGGGAGTGTTAGAATGTGTAAATATTAAACCGCTCTTACATTTAACAGCTTAAGCTTAGGGCTGTAAGATATTGTGCATTGTTAGAGCCTTTTCAGTTGGTGACTTCCCTTTTCCTTTTGCTCGCAGTATGCAGAAAAGCTTTTTGTCCGCAAGAGCAAGGATAGTCAAAATTTTCAATCAATGGTGCTAGAGATCTGGGATGCTGTTTGTGCGAATGACAAGAAAGCTGTGTACCGGTACATTGTCACTTCTGAAACTGATATCAATGCTGTGTTTCAGCTAGCATCAAGCAGCTTTCCTTTGACTCTTGCAAAAGTGATGCTATTGCAAGAACAGACAAGTCACAACCAAAGCTGTAGCTCAGAGAGATCCTCAACGAGCTCGTTGAATCTTGGAAGTGCTGGTGACAGCCGGAGGATGCATTATCTTGAAGGATGCACTCTACTTCACCTTGCATGTGAAACTGCTGATATTGGCATGCTGGAGCTGCTTCTACAATATGGTGCAAATGTTAATGCTGTTGATTCAGGGGGGAATATGCCGCTCCACCGTTGTATTTTAAGAGGCAGAGCTGCCAATGCCAAGATGCTTCTTGCAAGGTGACCAAAGAGATCTTGTTGACTTCTAATCATGACTGATTGTTATTTATAACCATTTACTACGCCTTGGTCCTTTGATAAGCTGAGCTGCTACATTTGATTTTTGGTAATTCAAATATAAATTAGATGCATGGCTATAAACTAAATGATGTACATTGTGGACGATGAATATGTTGTCCTATTTTTTCGGGGTAAATGTCAAGATAATATGAAGTGGGGGCAGAATACAGATTACTTTGGTACCGTGGTACTAATTGGTTTGATTATTGATTCAGCTCCTTGAGTTGGTTAACCTCCTCCTTGAGCCCTAGTGCAGTGGTCATGAAGCTTGTTCTTGATAGCAGCATTAGTGTCTTTACTTGGGAACAGTTTGTCCTTCGTTATCTCATACAGACATCCTGCTTGAGAATGATGATTCAATTGCAGGGGGGCAGATCCACATGCACTAAATGACGAAGGTAAAACTCCCCTGGAGCTTGCAGTGGAGTCGAGTTTTGGAGACAATGAGGTTCTCACTCTATTGTCGGATACAAATGGATGAAGTCATAGGAGATAATTCTTGAAGTGTCATTCTGGATCCTCTGGAGAGGAGGTATTCTTGTTGCTTATGTGTTGTCATCTATACATATAGTTCGAGAGCTGGTTTTATTGAAGGAAATGCGAAAGGCACTTGGGGGTTATGGAGGAGAGTGGTAGGTTGTTGTGCCTGCCCCACAGGATTTTGTGGCAGTCAGTCCCCACCATTGTCACCATTGTAATTTAAAGCATCGATTTGTAAGTTGAGAGGTAAGTGAAGCCTCTGATCAAGAGAACTGTAGTGTGATATCTATGCTGTTTGCTTCCTTTCCTGGTCTAGCTGTGAAATTGTACTTTAGGCCATTGTCTGTTTTGTCTGTATATTAGTTCCTTTTAGGCAATTTTCCATTGGAAATGGAAGCTTTAATATGATGTAAACCCTATGAAGGTAATTAGAAGTGGGTCACTGGGGAGTCAGGAGGAAGCTCACTTTGATTTTTGAGTGGGGAAGTAGGATGTACAACGTTGATGTTTTCATGTCTTTTTTAAGAGTACTATTTTTCAGAGAGCACCTCGTTTTCTTTTTTACGGTGGATAGGTAGCCGAGAACGAAGCTGAATTTGGAGGATCAAACTCTCGTCAGGTTTAACTTCTGAAGAATGGCCCAGTTCAATTTATGATTTTTTAAAGTGGGTTTTTGGTCATTTTCTCTTTTTCAATAGAACTTAGGATTTGCTAAATATGAGGAATTTGTACTCCACGATTCTTTTTCTAGAATTTATTTAGCTTTTCTTGATGAAATGAAATATGTTAGATTGAATGAGTAAGATTGTGGTTACACGGACCTTTTCCCAATAGGAGATACCCCGACCCGACCGAAGGTGAACAGTATTGAGTTCGGGCCGCCCCGGACTGGCCTGGGCCAGGCCAAATTATTTTTTTCTTTTCATTTTTTTGAAATTAAAATTAATTGATAAATCTACAAAATGAAAGAATATAAAAAAAAATAAATTAAATTAAATTAAAGGGAAAATACGGATGTTAAAAAACATATGGGCGTCGGAATTGCCCATCTAGCCCGGACTTTTTGACACTCCTGATACATATACAACACCTAGGTTTTCCCTTTCCCCAGCCATGTTTGAATTCGTACAATAACCTGAACTTAGACAGGGCGATCAATACTTCAAGGTGTGAGATTGGAGTATGTTAAATCCAATCATTTATAGCCGCATGATGCCACCAAGGGGCCCGATTTTATCTCACTATTGATAGCTCGGTTTGGCCGAGTCGGCTTCAAAGGAAATATCTATACAGGATCCTAGATATTTCCTTAGTTCTAGTCATCTTCGACGGAATTTCCTAGATGTGTCAAATTAGCGGTCGGGTCGGGTCGGGACGAATATAGTCCGATTCATATTGACCTGTCTAACCCATATTAAATCATATTTAATGACCTATACCCAATCTGGCTCACAATTAACTCATATCCGACTTGACCCATTTTGATCAATATTATCAAATCACAATAATATTAAAATAATTTCATATAATAAAAAATTTAGTGAATTTTTTCCTCCTCTTTTTATTTAAATTTTTTAGATTTTTTTAAAATATTAACTATTCAAAAATACTTTTATCACTAAAAAAATAAAAAAAATATTTTTAAAAGTATTTTTTATTTTTATTTTTCTACAGCGGGCTGACACGTTGACCGTCGGTGGCGGCGGCGATCAGTGACCGACGATCGGAGGCGGCTTTTATATTTTTTTCTTTTCATATTTTTTATTTTACTTATAAAAATAGAAAATTAATAATAATAATAAGAACAACAACAACAACAAAGCCTTTGACGTATTGGACCCATTGGAAGGAAGTTGTCCTTATGAGTCGAAAATGGGTTTAAGTGTGTGACTCATTTAATTTTATTTCAACATTTTGGACACATTTTTAGTACGCCATTTAAAAGTTAATAATCCATATAAGACCAATTTTATATAAAATATGGATTTCTTAAATTATCTATACATTGCTTTAGGTATTCCCTTAGTTCACGTTGTCCCCAATGGAATAATCTATATGAGACACTAGGTATTTTCTTATCCTAGCTGTGTCAGAGTTTGTGTAAGAACCCGAACTCAGGCAAGGTGATTCGCATGTCAAGGTGTGAGCTTTGAGTATGTTAATTATAGTCATTATTTACATTTTATGCATTAGAAAATGGTGCTGGGAATCCCGACATAAACATTGTGCATTACATGGACAAAATTTAGGTTTTACTATAAAAGTCTTCGAGTGAAATTTTTGCGAGACTCCACTTAAAGAGGGACAGTTGTTGATACATAAATTTTGGCTAAATCATTTAGGAATAATAGCATAAAAAAATTAAGGACTAATTTTAGCCCCTAGCAAAAATATTTAAGGCCTTTTCACATATTTTGCATTCACATTAGTTTCATTTTAACATTCATTTACATTTGCATTTAATTGGATCAATGGTGGAAGCAGATCTGAAATTGATGAACATACTGAGCCCAAAAACCATTGAAGAAGTCGGCCAGGCCAACATAGGGGAAATCTTTGTGCCAAAAATTTCAGGGCTTTAGGGCTTAATTAAACTTGATTCAGCCCACTGGAGATTAATTAAAGAAAAGGGCCTTTAATTAAATGCTTATTAATTGGAAAATGCACTAATTCAAACCCATGCTCGCGGAAGGGCCAATATTCAGCCAAGCCCATTTAATGGGCTGATCGAATTCCTCGAGGCCCGAATGGGATCAAATTGCAATTATCCGAAGGTCAAGGGACTACTGGGTAATTAATCGAAAGGCGCGGAATCTTAGAATTACATTATATATAAGTGCTTAAGGTTAAGGGTTCGTTGAGGCCATTTTTATTGAATACATGGCTAGAGACATTTCACGGCAGACAAAAAATAGGGTTCAGATGTTCTTTCCTCGCAAAGAGAGAAGGGCCGGACACACGGCCACAAGTTCACGTTTTGGGCACCGAGACAAGAAGACTTTCACGGTCACGACAGAGGGAAGCGGATCCTCTACCATAAAGATGAGGTTCATATGATGAGATCCGGGTCCGGATTGGTCACCCCTAACATTGCCAAGGGGATCCGAATCCACTACAGAGGGGGTTAAGTCAGAGATCGTTCTCAGTTATTTTTCCCTTTTCTTTAATGAGTTCAAGTTCTAGAATTACAATATTTAATGTGAACTTGCTGGAAACCATTGGTCAATCTAACACGTAGTCAAGGGACATTTTTAATGGGATATCACTTGATGAATATTGTGCAACTTACACCCACCCACACATGGTCCAATTAGTTAAGAGATTGACTATCTCTTATCTCCCAACTCGCGTTCCGTGATGTAAATGGGGCAACGGCTGTTGTTTGTCGTGCTAGTTCCCCCGAGTAATAGTCGAGGTGTGCGCAAGTTGGCCCGGACACTCATAAAAGAAAAATAAAAAAAATTGTTGCGTTATTCGTATAGCAGGGAGTACTGTAGGTTGCATCAGAAGGTGGGTCTACGATTATTCACAGGATGTATCACTTTCACTATCCCATTCGAGCCTATACTTCTCTCTGCCACATCTTAATACTGCCATGCCGTTATCAGAAACTGAGAGGGAAAGAGAGAGAAACGAACAAAACAATCAAACTGAGCACAGAGAGAATCAAAGGATACGCGGAGGTTTTCTGCATCTTGGGTTTTGGTCTGGACAAAATCCTGTGAAGGGTAAAAAAAAAAAAAAAACAATCAGGATATTTTTCTGGACAAATCCGCAGTTGGGCTTTTGGGGTGAGGAGGAAGATTAGATATGTAAAATGCGCAAAAAAAAAAAAAAAAACCATCACTCGCTGTCTGTTTGAACTTATCTCGCTTTAATGGTGTTCGTGTCGTAAATGGATCTGTCAAATTATGCACGAATGAAGTTCGCAGGTTGTCTCTCTCGAGTTATATTATCATCTCTAGTGGCTGGCTGGAGCCTTTTTCGGGCCTTTCTCCTCCAAATAAAATGTTCAAACACAAATTTTTCCAGGTCGGTCGTGCCAATATCTCCAATGACCGACGGCATTGAAGCTTCATGAAAGCAATATTTCAGCAAAGACGCACGTCATTTGACTTTGTTACCCGCCGGTAGGATCACGCTTCATCGACAGCACCTGACTGATTAACAATGTCTTCCAGCATTTCGACATCGCCTTGACCTTGTCGTCCCCTCTTCCCAATTTGACTCAATCATGGATTTTTCTCCTACCCGATAAGATACGGTTAGCCCTTGTCGTCCCGGGACAGCAATACCTATTCACTTTTTATACAACTACAAGGCCGCTTCATCCTTGAAAGGGCATGTCCTCACATATATATTATGGAAAAGCATTGCGAAGCACAAAACGGGAAAGATTAGGACAAGAGCTTTGATCTTTCTTGTTCATGGGGCATTGGGCACTTTTGAAAGGGGAAATGACATAAATAATCAATGAACTTAGACCCAGTATGCAATGTGATCATCGAATTTTTTGTTTATTCAATGTAATCTCTGCACTTTTTCCCAATGTGTAATTTGGTCCTTAAAGTTTTGACTTATTCAATGTAGCTCCTAAACTTTATAGTATACGTTCAATTTAGTCTTTGTACCATTTGAAAATGTCCATCATTGTCCTCGAACTAAAATTATTGAAAGGACTAACATTGACCATTTTAATATAGTCCAATGACTATATTGAACATGTAGCAAAAGTCTAGAGACTACATTGAATAAATTAAAATCTCATGGGCCATATCGACCATTAAGCTAAAGTTTAAGGATCATATTAAATAAATTTAAAATTTATGAATTGTATTGAATGTTAGATTAGAATTATTTATGTTACTATCCCCGTTTGAAGAGATACGGGAGGGCATGGGACGAAACCATCGATTGGCGTGTGCATGACAAAAGCAAAGGACAAGTTGATAGAAAAATGCAAGGAATGGAGAATGGATTGGGGTGGCGCGAAGAATGGAGCAAAAGTCAGGGCATAGGCTCGTAAAGGAATTTTTTTTGGGGTCAGAGACTTGCAAAAGGAAGTTGACTTCCTCTATAAATTGAAACTCCACGTCCACAAGCGAAAGCGCACATCCTCCCTCGCCCACATCTTTGTAGAGCGCCGTCGTACATTATATGTACTCGTATGGGGTGCGCAGATTACGTGACTTTTTCTACGCAAACCTCCTCCATCACTATTCATTAGATAAATAACCTTGGACTGTGCGGTCGGTCAACTGACTCGCTTTGGGAAAATTACCAAAAAATTCCTAAACTTATTGTAATTGTGCTAATTCAATCCTAAACCTTTTGAAATTGTGCCAATTCAGCCCATCCAGCGAATTTTAGCCAGTTGGCACTGACGTGCATGCCGGCTGACCGACGACCCAATATTTTAATAATTTTGTGAGTTTTTATGATTTTTTTAATGATTTTTTTCCTTTTATTTTATTTTATTGTTTTCCTCCCCTCCCTTCGTCTTCCCCGTCCAACCTCCCCCTTTCCCTTCCTTGTTTTACCTCCAGCCGGTCGCTGAGCTGGTGACCGACCAAAGGATAATCGACGAGGCTTTCATCGGCCTCGCCATAGCCCGGCACAAGCTAACCTCTCTAGCTTAGATCTGGCGAGGTCGAGCCTCGCTCTGGCCGGGCGAGCTAATCGAGCCTCACTTGGCCATGGCAAGACTGACGAGAGCCTCACCGAGGTATGGCGATCACGCAACCATGCGTGATGCGGACTGGCATGGCGCCCCTCGACATGTAGAACCACGGTCGGGGCACGGTGGGGGTGCGATGGGGGCTACGATGAGGAGGTGTGGGGGTGGGGCGAAGGCAGAGACGATAGGTTGTGGTTGTAGACGATGGTGTGGCGGGTAGCCTGCTAGTTCGGTTCTTCTTCTTCTTCTTCAGTAAACTGATGTAAAAGAAGAACAATAAAGTTGCAGCCGAAGAACAAGGAGGGGAAGGGAAGAAAAAATGAATAAAATAAGAAAGGAAAAAAAATCAAAAAAATAATTAAAATATTAGTTTACCGGCCGACCAACGTCGACGTCAACGCCGGTCAGTCAAAATTCGCTAGATGGTTTGAATTGACACAATTGCAAAAGGTTTAAGACTGAATCGGTAAAAAAAAAGTTTAGGACTAAATTGACATAATTGCAATATATTTAATTTTTTTTTGGTAATTTTCTCGAGTCGCCTTGTGTGAACAATTTAGAGAGAGAACAATACGTCCATGTCAATTTTGAATTCAAATAAGAAAAGTATATATTATACTAGTTAATTCCGGTACATGAAAATTGGTCTTTGAAATTGATATGCTGATTGATACGATGTGTCATAAGTAGACCTTTGAGAAAGGTCGGGCCACGTTCAAATTGGTATGCGAGACTATTGAGTGTGATTATAATTTTCCATTTTGTTTTAAGTTCTGTTCTGATTTATTATAAAAAAATAATTAATTAATAACAAGGACACTTTGGTGGCTTTTGCATCTCCTAGACCAACTCAAGCCAACGATGTTCAAAGCTATATAGCATGGACACGCCAATCACGAGAAATTTTGCGTGTCGAACATGGCAACACAGCCCGGACAGGGGGGGCCGCGTGTTCGAATGGCCAACAAAAAAGTACAGACGTGTCCGACACTCCGACGCGTATGTGACACATCCCGACACGTTCTAGACATGCTCCGACGCGTCCGGGACACGGCTTGACAAGTCCAACTGGTAAAAAAAAATAATACGATGTGATTCTATAAATTTGAAGCTATTATTTGGGGTCACCGTAACCGCAAAACAGCAATATCCGAATGTCAAATATGAAATAACTACAACATATAGATATAGTTATATATATACCGTGTCCCGTCATATCGAAATTCTATATTTTTTGAGAATTGCCGTACCGACATATCATGTCGTATCGTGTCCTGTATCGTATCGGTGCTACATAGGTTCAAAGCACTTGGCAGCGCCACATCAATAAAAAATGCGCAACGGCCATGAGAATGACTTGATTAACGTGGGGTTTCACGATTTTGTAATTTTCACTTCTCCGACAAAAAAAAGAGTGTTCCAAGTCCTAAACCTTTACACGTTTTACCAATTAAGATATTAAAAGTAGCCATTGTTAAAATGATCTATAAAAGATATTGTAATCGTAGAAGATATGTATGGATTGTAAATGTATGGATTAGTGTATCTAGATTAGAGAATATATCTTTTAAGATTCTTTTCTTTATCTGTATATATATACCTCTAGGTCATTTTTAAAAGGCAGAATGAAGATATTTAGAAAATTGAGAAATACGATTTTCTTCCTCGAAATTTCTCTGTTAACGTGGTATCAAAGCCCTAAAGTTGATCCTTGGGAGTACTGCACGCCGACTTCATCATCTTCTTTCTCGTTGTCAGCCTTGAATCCATGGCGGATCTGAACTCTATCGAACCATTGGTTCCCACCTAGAATTGAGAGGGAAATTCGATCACAGAAACATTTTTGGAGGATCTGACTAGAGTAAATCAGATTCTGACTCAAAACCACGTCACTTCTCCAGCACCAACGACACATAATGATTCGGTTTCATGACATATTACAATTAAACTGGATGGAGCTAACTATAAATTATGGTCTTAGGTTGTCGAGATGTACGTCATTGTTAAAGACAAACTGGGATATATCAATGGAGACCTCCCTTAGTCACTGCCTACAGATCCTGGCTTTCAGAGGTAGAAAGCCGAAGATTCGACTGTAAAAGTCTAGCTTATCAACTTCATGGATTCGACGTTAATTGGCAATTTCATTCGCTTCCCAATAGCGAAATTTGTCTGGGATGTGGTTTCAATGACCTTATTTGACGGAACGGATGCCTCTCAAGTTTATGACTTGAAGAGGCGTGTCACTCGGATGCGACAAGGAGGAGGACCGATTGAGGCGTATTACAACAACATTTAAGTGTTGTGGAGAGAGATCGACTTTCATCGCCCAAACCCAATGCGATGTCCCTATGACATTAGAAGACATAATATGGCTATACAGGAAGATCGAATTTACATATTCCTTGATGGACTGGATGACCATCTTGACAAGGTCAGAGCGGATGTCTAGCGGATGCAACCGTTTCTCGTGGTTGAACAAGCCTATGCGTGTGTTCGACAAGAAAACATGAGACAAACTGTGATGTTAACGAACAATGACACCGTTCGTGAATCAGTAGCCATGTGTTGACACCTAATTTTTAATTGACTTTTTTCAATTTATTTCTAAAAAATTCATATAAAATTCATATAAAATTAAAAAAATTACAAAATCAACTTTGGTGGCCTTGGCCAAGCCCAAAGAATCATTTTTGACCAAAAATATATATATATTTTTTTTCGTATTTTTCACATTTTTTGATATTTTTTAAAAATAGAAAAATATCCAAAAATTCAGAAAAAATAGCATTTGAGGTCACAAAAATATGAAAAATAGTCAATATTTTTCTTTTAATTTCTTTGGCTTCTTGACCTCATTAATAGTCCAAATTCAAGTTCAATTTTATATGTTTCTTTGTTACATGTATGATTGAATTTGGTAAAAAAAATGTCAATTGAGTCTTTTAATTTATAATTTTGGCATTTTTAGGGTCTTGACATTCAATCTGATTGTCCTTCATTGCAATTTAGCTCAATTATTTACACAATTGCTCAATTGCATGAATTGCAAAAAATTGCATACTTAATTACAATTTAGTCCTTGAATTTGGGCATAATTGAAATTGTTTTCAATTTAAGGGTTACTTTTGCCAATTGAAGTCACTACCCAATGTTCCCCATCATTCTGAGTCGATTGGCATAGGTGGTTTGGTCCAATTTGATTATTTGAGCCTTCAATTGCATTATTTTCTGAATTACAATTAAATGAAAATTTAGTATTTTTGTGGAAATTGACATGAACTTTTGGGCAAAATCATATTTTTGGATAATAATCATGTCCTAAGTTTAATTTTGAGGTTTAATTTGCAAAAATTCCCCCCAAATTAGGGTTAATTTTAATAAATCAAGTCAGAACCGGTTCTGACAGGTTAAACTGTCCAGTCAGACCGGTCGAACCGGTCTGCTATAGTGTCGTCTTCTTTCCCAAAAGCTCATGCAGATGAACAAAAACAAGCTGAACTTTGACGGTCAAATTGAAGGCTCAATCGGCCATAATCTCTAGATCTATGGAGAGGCTTTCGATTTTCAAGAGGAGACACATCAATCAGGACCGATGGCGTCGCCGATGGTCACCGGAGCGGGTGGAATTAACTAGCCAACGTTACAATGGCCGTGAAAGTCAACCTTCACGAAACAACCAAATCAGACGTCCATTCGCGCACGCCGGGGAACCATTTCAACTTAACGGAGTTGTCTACTGTCTCCGGTGCCGTTTGGACCAAATGACACACATGATTACGTTCCATTTTAACTCAATTAGCTTCCCTCCGTTCGAGGCAAAAATTCGAAAGTTGTATATAGCCTTTGGAGGTTTTCTAGAAGAAAAGGATCGGTTCATTCTGTTGAGGAGGATTAACAAAGTCGAGAGAGAGAGAGAGAGAGAGAGAGAGAGAGAGAGTTCTCCAACTGCCATTGTAGAGAGTTTGAGCTCAAAATACACGGCACTGGTCGGGCCATTTTAGGCTAGATCGAAGGTGAATATCACCTTTCGGAGTTTGACGAGACACACAGGAAGCGATCGCGATCGACGGCTTCGCCCGAAACCCCAAAAAACAGTAAGTCTAACTTCAAGCTTAATTTCTGTTCATTCATGGTGGATCTTTGTTTTGGCCTTATTCCTTACAATTGATTTGTACGAATTACATTTGAGACATCATTAAGCATTGCATTATGCTTTGATTGCAATGAAATCGAGTCGAACCTTGCTTTCGAATCGCGTCGCCATTGCCGACCCTGCCGAAGCTTCCCTAGCTCAAGCTAGCCCAAATCAGGTTAATCGGACATGTAGGTAAGTATTCCGAACTCATATAGATGCGATTCTGTGGAAGAATCGGCTCGATATGCTTTATGTTGCTTGATTGAACTTCCATGGCCGTACTCGGCATTTTGCATGCTGTTTGTGATTCAATGGATGAAATACTTCGATTCTTAGATATGTGAAAGTAGAGGTTAGTACGAGTCGAATGGCACCGGTTTCGTGTTGATCGGTATGGGTTTGGTCGTTCATCGGCACCGGAGAAGTCTCGGCCGTTCATTTAATTATAGTTGGGAGGTTGAAGACGAAACTGACGTGGCGAGTCAACAAGTCAGTGACTTAGGTGGCAGAGTGCGATTGGTCCACGTGGATGTCGAGTCAGCTCAACCGTTAGTCTGTTAAGCCAAGTCAGTTTAGATCGGACGGCTTGAATTAATCGAGTTCTATTTTTAGTAGCCGTCCGATTAGAAATTAGGAATATTCAAAAATGGTTTTAAAATCGAAAAATTAAAACAGATTGAAACGGTGTCATTTAGTTAGTGGTCGAGCGACGTCGTTTAGGTTAGTGAGAACGGACGGTCCAGATCGAGTCTTGGCTTTTAATCGTGGTCTTAGGTTTAAGTAATCAGATCTAACGGTCAAAGAGTAGTCGGCTTCTGATCTGAGTCGTAGATTTTTGTCAGCCGATCCTAAGGCCGTGGAGTAGCCACGTGGTTCAATAGGAATCGTCGGATTAAATCCGAATAAATCAAAAAATAATAAATACGGAACGATATCGTTTTAGAGTGTTGGTCTCGCGGGTTCGGGTCTGGGCTGGGTTCTGATCCCAATGGGTCGAGTCGACCCGGTCCGAATCAATTTTTCTCAAAAAAAAATTGAAAATGATTTTAAAAATAATAAAAAAATCAGAAAAGTCCTAGAACATTTTAAAAAATGTTAGAAAATCCTAGAAAATCCAAAAAAATACAGAAAAATTATGGAAAATTCCTAGACATTACATAAATTCTAAAAAAATTGAGGAATGACCACAGACAACTGGTCAATCTTATTTTTGAGATTTCTTATCTTTTCTTCTTGAAATTGACGATATTATCCTTTAAGGGTAAATCGCCTCTGCTTGGTATATGAAATAGGTCGAGAATGCCAAGATAAGAATTATTGTCAGCTAGGGGATCAATTCTTATATTTTGGTTTTCGAATCTCTTCCTTTTTCTGAAAATGACGATTTTACCCCTCAAAAGGGTAAATCGCCTTTATTATTCCAATCAAACCTTGAAAATTGCTCAAAATTAGGATTTGGGTCTGGTGGTCGACCAATCCTTCTATTTGAGATTTTCGCTTCTCATCATTTTCTGAAATGACGATTTTACCCCTCAAAGGATAAATTACTTCTAAAATTTCAGAAAAATTTCGAAAATTCTCGAAAAATAGGAAATGGATTGGTTTGATTACCAATCCTATTTTCATCATCTTTTGACTCCATATTTCATATGAAATGACAAATTCACCTTTCTTGGGCAAATTATTCCAAAACTTTTCAAAATTACGATTTTGCCCCTCATGGGTGAATTGCGTCAAAAACATTTCTGAACCTTGATTGACACTTCTCTGGACTAATAAGGCCTTACTAGGGATACCACGCTGTATTCAAGTGATTTATCCGCATGTTTTGGATCCTTAATTTGCACACTCATTTTTTTGATTTTGTCTGCTAAGATAAATTCTTATCTGCATGAACTCCTATATTTAGGATTCGTACCTCACTCGTCTGCATGAAATCATAGGGTTATATAAATCATTCGACTTAGGTGCCGAAAGGGCGTCAACTCTGATAGTTGGCGTAACAAAGTCTCCGATCTCATTTCTCTAGTTATCTCAGAATTGAATAAAATGCTCCCAACTGTTCGATAGGGTTTTCAATCACGCCCTCCGTAAAACTATCGGTGGCGACTCCTTGGCATGTACACGTATCACATGTTATCAGACCACATCGAAGGTCGACCACGTATTCTGCCGTTGCGACTTGGGTAACAGGCTTTGGGAGAGGCCTGCGTTCGACTAAACGGGACGGCCCATTAAACCTCGGAATCACATCGCCTTTCGGCATATAACTTTTAGAAGGTTGCAACACCATGATATCTAGAGGGAATAGGGCGAACGTCAAAGCAAATCAAGATTCCTTGCTTCACATAGCGAAGCTTGGAATTGCGCAAGCAGGAGGAACGACTAGCTTAGCACCATGCTATAAAACTTCTCCTAGAGGAGGTTGCTTACATTGTGACAATTCTAAACATACCAATGAGACGTGCTTTAAGCTTCACAGATATCCCAATTGGTGGAAGGAGTCGTAGACTCGAAAGCAAGTAGAAGAGAAAGAGAAAGCTTTTATAGTGACCGCAGAGACTCTGTTACATCACATGGATCCACAGATTATGATGTCGGAAGGTAACCATTGAATTGCTTTGGCTAGTTGCAATAAGGCCGATTGCAATCATTAGGTCAGTGATTCGGGAGCCACGGATCATATGACTTTTACCCCTGATGACTTTGTTCGTAGCTCAGAACTAAGACGTGGTAGTATCTTCAATGCTAATGGATTCACCTATCCAGTGACGGGAGGTGGAATTGTTGCAATTTCACATACATTTTCTCTTTCTAACACTTTGCTCGTCCCTTCATTATCGACTAAATTAATTTCGACTAGACAAGTTGTTGAGGATTTAATTGCACTGTTATAATGTATCCCTATTGTTGTTTATTTTAGGATATTCTCAACAATGAAATAATTGAGCACGGTATTAAGAGAGGGGGGCTGTATTACATGGATGACTTTAGTTCCAAGAGTGCAAAAAATGCTTGAAGTACATCCATCAGTAGGGAGAAATGGATATGGTTTTTGCATCGGCGGTTGTGACATCCATCATTTGGTTATATGAAGCGGTTACTTCCTAATCTTTTTATAAATGTGAATGATTCCGACTTACAATGTTAGACTTGCATATTGGCTAGGAGTCATAGAGTTTATTTTCCTATAAGTTTGAGTAAAAATGAAGTTCCTTTCTCATTGATACATTTAGACGTTTAGGGTACATCTCCTATAACTGCTGTTTCGGGATTTAGGTGGTTTGTGATATTTGTTGACGACTGTACTAAGATGACATGGCTTTACTTGATGAAGAACAAGAATGAGGTAGCCGGAATATTTAGAAATTTTAGTACTATGTTACAGACCCAATTTACTGATAAAATCCAGGTTTTAAGAAGTGATAATGGTGGGGAGTACATGAATGGACATCTCAAGGATTATTTTCAACAACATGGTGTGATCCATGAGTCATCTTGCCCACAATGACCTCAGCAGAATGATGTTGCGGAGAGAAAGAATAGACATATTCTTGAGACAATTTGAGCGTTGTCGTTTGAGAGTCACGTGCCTCAAAGATTTTGGGAAGATAGTGACTACAACCGTCCATCTCCTCAATCGGATGCCGTCTAGAGTGTTAAATTTCAAGACACCATTGCAGAGCTTATCTACGTATGTTCCTTTATCATCCGTCCTAACTATTCCTCTTCGAGTGTTTGGGCGTGTTGCATTTGTTCACATCCAAAAGAATCAGCGAACGAAATTTGATCCTTGTGCACTGTGACATCTATTCTTGGGATATGGTATACACCAAAAGGGGTATCGCTGTTATTACCCCTCTACCCGGCAAACCTATGTGACTTTGGATGTTTCTTTTGTTGAGGCTGAATCATTTTATCCAGCTCTCAATTTTTCTTTTCAGGGGGGAGACACAGATAGAAAAGACAAATTGGTAAGAGTTTTCTGGTAGTATATTCTCTGGAGAAGTAGAGAATGTATCACATGAGGGGGAGCAATCATCTGAAAGGGTATCATCTGAGAATACATCATTTGAGGGGGTATTGTTTAAGAAGGCATCATATGAAGGGGTATCGTCTGAGAAGATATCATCTGAGGGGGTATTGTCTGATGCTGTGCAAATCCAACTCCTACATGAGCTTAATCATGAAGAACAACTTCCCTCTTCTCCAATACCCGACTAAACTCTTGAGAATATTTCTGAGGTAACCTCACCTACTCCTTTTTGTATTTTTGATGAGCATAATACTTATGTAGGATATAAATTACCTGCTAGGCAGAATCAAGGTAAGCCTCCAAACAGGTATTCACCGGATGCTAAAGAGAAGAAATCTACATATTCCATTGCAAATTATGTGTCAACCAAAAGGTTGTCAGAACCATTAAAGACGTTTGTATCGAACGTTTCTGCAGTTTATATTTCGGAAGAGGTACATGATGCTTTAAATGATCCCAAATGGGTTCAAGCGATGGAGGAGGAGATAGCTGCTTTGGAAAAAAAAAGAGACTCGGAAGCTGGTGAATTTATCCAAGGGAAAGAAGACTGTGGGATGTAAGTGGGTATTTCTGTGAAGTATAAAGTAGATGGATCTATTGAAAGATACAAGGCAAGACTGGTGGCGAAATGGTATATGCAAACTTATAGAATTGATTATCAGGAGACGTTTTCTCCTGTTACTAAACTTAATACTGTGCGAGTCCTTTTGTCTCTTACAGCTAATTTAGATTGGCCACTACACCAGTATGATGTCAAGAATGCATTTCTTAATGGCGATCTTGAAGAAGAGATTTATATGGATGTTTCTCCAGGTTATAATTCATCCTTACTACCTAAGGCGGTGTGTAAGTTAAAACGATTATTGTATGGTTTTAAGCAATCTCCACGAACATGGTTTAGACAATTCACTTTGGCGATGAGGAGATATGGGCATTCACAAATTGATTCGGATCATACGTTATTTCTGAAACGGCATGAAGGGAAGGTAACACTATTGATTATATATGTTGATGATATGATTATTACTGGAGATGATCTGACATAAATATCTAAACTCCAAAAGAAACTTTCTAAGGAGTTTGAGATGAAAAATCTTAGGAGATTAAAATACTTCTTAGGTATTGAAGTAGCAAGGTTGACATGAGGGATATTTCTCTCACAAAAAAAGTATCTGCTAGATTTATTAGCAGAGGTGGGAATGTTGGATTGCAAATCTGCAGACACACCAATTATTCAGAACCATAGACTTAGGGAGTATCCATATCAAGTGCAAGCGAACAAAGAAAGATATCAAAGGTTAGTTAGCAAATGAATTCATCTATCGCATACGCGTCCTGACATTGCATATGCGGTTAGTGTAGTTAGCCAATTCATGTATGTCCCGAGTGAAGATCATATGAATGCAGTGCTGCGTATACTTCGCTACTTGAAGTCTTCTTTAGGGCGAGGTTTGAGATTCTTGAAAAGAGATCACCTTGAGATCGAAGGTTTTACTGATGCAGATTGGGCCGGTAGTGCCTATGACCGAAGATCAACATCAAGATACTTCACTTTCGTGGGAGGAAACTTAGTTACTTTGAGAAGCAAAAAAAAGAAGGTGGTGGCATTATCAAGTGTAGAGGCCGAATTCAAAGGGATGGCCAAAGTGTTGTGTGAGCTTCTATGGCTAAAGAAATTAATGTCAGAGATTGGGTTCGCTCCGAGAGCAGAGATGAAGTTGTTTTGTGACAACAAAACAGTAATTGACATCTCACATAATCTAGTTCAACATGACCGTACCAAACATGTTGAAGTGGACCGTCATTTTATCAAGCAAAACTTGGAATAATGTGATTCAATTTTCATTTGTTTGATTTGAAGATCAGTTGGTAGATATTTTGATGAAGATGGTATCAAGCAAGATCTTCTACAACTCATTTGGCAATTGGGCATTCACGACATTTATGCATCAACTTGAGGGAGAGTGTTAGAATGAGCTGTAAAATATATTGCAATTGTAGAAGATATGTATGGATTGTAATTAGCTAGATTAGTGGATATAGATTAAAGAATATATCTTTTATGATTCATTTCTTTGTCTGTATATATATACCCCTAGGTTATTGTAAAAGATAGAATGTAGATATTCAGAAAATTGAGGAATACGATTTTCTTCCTCGAAATTTCTCTGTTAACAGCCACCTCTGTCCACGTCAGCAGTTTCCCGATCGAAATTGACGGGTGAACTCAATTAACAAATGTGAAAATATTTAAGATTCAATTGGCAAAATTAAAAAAGTTTAAATGAGAATTGGCAAAATGCAATAGATATATGACTTTCTAGAGAATTTTTTCTTCGTTGCAATGAGATCATTTGCTATTTAAGATTAGATTTTTTACCATCTCCATTTATGTTCATATATGGGTTAAAATATGGGTTATTGACCCATTTTGTCACCTCTAATGACCAAAGACGATAAGCTAGATTTTGTCTCCTTTTGCATCGGGTTCTTATTGCGAAACTAAACCGAACAAGGCCTGCAATTTCGCTTGGACTTGCAGATCAAGATAGATTTCTTGCCTGTGAAACCACACCGACGCGGTCCAGTCCATTTGGGCTTTGTCCAAAGAAAACGCTTCTAGGACGTCAATTCCGACAACATTCCAAGCCTTGCGAGAGAACAATGCATTGAGCATCAATGTTGGCCGTTTGCTATCAAAGTGTATCCAAAATAAGCCAAGTACCCAAAACTGAATGGCCTCTCTGAAAGCCTCAACACCACATCTCTAGTCGAACAGAAAAACAACACAAACCTTATCCACTGAGTGGGAAGTATCTCCTCCATCTTATCTCTTTGAACTCACGAACCCTACCCCTATAAATCCACGACCAAAAGCCATCGAATCGTCATGATTCTTGGAACCCCACGTCAAGACTCACACCAGAACCATGCGCACATCAGCAATTTTTGCAGCAGCACCATCTCTGCCTCTAGTGTCCACCAAGAAGTCACCTGGGTCGCCATGGACGTTCAAGCCAAGGCCACAAAGTAGCCGTTTTCCTCTCGTTAAAGCGCAAGCGGATCCGTCTGCGGTCGACTATAGCTCCAGGACCTCGTAAGTTGCTTGCTTCCATCTCATCTTTCTTTTCTGGGATAGGTTGTATACAGAACCACGAACCATGAGCATCCTCCTCCGCTCCTCTCTCTCTCTCTCTCTCTGTTCCAGTGTCTTTCCAGCAGAGGCTTGCGAGACACTTGGAGGGGAGGCCTGCGATGTGGAAATGTACCCGGAAGTGAAGCTGAAACCGGAACCTCAGAGCAGCAACCCCAGGACTTCCTCCGAGCAGGTCGACCGAGAGTACTACGAGTATGATAGTCCCAAGACGTAAGCTCTTGTGATCCCCAACTTGTTCATAACTCGGCAATTTCGATCATTGAAGGCAAATCGAGTCTGACGACTTTTGCTTCAGGGTGTTTCTAGGAGAGGCCTGCGATGATCTTGGAGGAGAATTCTGTGAAGCCGAATTCCAGAAAGGAGTGCGCTGAGAGAAGAGCTTCTGCAGATCAAAACCTGCCTGGCCGTGGTATATTAATGTTACAATGCATTGTCTCTTCCTATGCCAATCGTTTTTGTGTTATGTAATTGGACATCCTGTAGCTGTATATATACCTAAGGAATCCATCCTCAATATGGACTTGACCTTTTAATAAAGACAAGAGTTTAGTTCTTGGAGTAGTCCTCATGTGAGATGTCGCATTCAATTTGAACGATGCTGGACTATGGAATCTAATGATTTCGCTATATTGCTGACCAGAAGCAGTACCCATCATAAGATTGCTTTTCACAGCCGAGAAGCAGCCTACATCTTCTAGTATGGATTTCATACATCTAGAATTTAAGAATCTAGCATAAATACCTTCTATAGAAATTCCAACTACTAAATATTGATGTATCGGCAAGGAAAGTGATTCAAGATGGTGCGAAAATCTCTGCTAGATGAACCCTGTATAATACTTCTCCAAAAGGGGATATTCAAAATGACAAAGTCGACAAGATGCTAACTTCAAAGATACAGAAGAAAAAAGAATGCCATTGTTTTGAATTGATCATAACTTTCATCAATAGCTACAAGCCGACAAAATGACAATCCGGTTGAGAGTAATAAAGGAAAATATCACTGCTCAGATTCATCATCTATTGCCTCCAGGGACAAATACTGAAGAGCTATAGAGTACTTTGCAGTTTCTCTTTTAATGGAGTCGCCATTTCCTGTTTTGCTGCTGCTGCCAAGGAGAAACGACCCGCAGCCATCACCTGTGATGCGGACAAACATTGACACATTGGGTGATGCGGCAGGACACAAAATCGAGTTAAAAGCTAATCAGATTTATTCTGGAACCGACCTTTTATTGTGAAAATGGATGAAACCCATCTCTTATAGATATATAACAACCTCGGGGAATCTCCATGGTGCGTATCGGCCAGCAGAATCTCGCACTGACCTTTCTTGCTATGAAAGTCATGTATGACAATAGCCATCACAATCTGTAATGAAACCGAGCTCAAATGCACATGAGGATCATACATATTGTGTAATTACCTAGCGTGCATCACGGCATTTTGACACAGAGCCAAAGTTCGGACCATTGCAAGGTCTCGCCCTCGAGGATTAGCATATTTCTCTCGGCAATTCCTTCAGTAACAAAAAAGACCAAAGTGCAAAAAATTCAAAACCGGCAATCTGTTACTAGAAGAGGTAGCTGTCCAGGTCGCTTTGATGATAATAAATCAGAAGGACAGCGTTGAAAACTGTATCAGCGACACAACGGACAAAGGCAAACATGCAAGAGGGTTACCTCTCGTCAAACAATTCGCCGAAATCATCGACGATCACAGCAGCTGGAAACGACTCGTGCAGGTGAAACGCCGCAAAATACTTCTTAACAGCTTCATCATCCTCGACATATCTTGAGTCAATGCAGAACCAAAGGTAAAAGGTATCATGCACATCACTGCATCCCTCTCTCTCTAGGGTATTATTGTAGTCTAGTAATAAGTAAAAGCGATTGGTTCAGCAAGTTGCTTACTTCATTTGTATACGCCCAAAGACGCCAGATGACGGATCAATGCCCTGCAGATATAGATGGTAGAAGCACGGAATCAACAGCTAATGAAGTGGCAACACCCATAAGACAGGGAGAGAGGGAGTAGTGCCTGAGAGAGAAAAGGGGGTTTAGCTTCCAATCTTCGACGGTTGCATACGAAGACAACAGCAGGAGCATCGTCGGAATTGCTCCGCAACGCGCGATTATAAGCGAACTGGAACAGCAGAGAAGTCTTCCCGCTGCGCAATCATTCGCAATGCATTGGGTCCCTGATTCTCCTCCACTGAACCCAGTGGAAAACAAGAATGCCCACCATCTGTTTGATGTGTGTACCGGCGAGAGAGAGAGAGAGAGAGAGAGAGAGAGTATACCAGGAAGGAGGACCCGATAAAAGCGAGACGACACGAGATTCAGTGGAGGAGGCCGCAGCATCGGCATCAGCATCAGCTGCAGCTCGGCTCATGTAGAAGAACCTCCTCACCTTTGAAGCCATCTTTGTTTCAAAGTGAAGCTTTGATCGGTGTCATCTACTTTACAGGGAGAGCCGCACAGATACCCTTTAATCCGGTCAATTTGGCCGAAAATGGGTGATTTAACAAATATTTATTAAAATATAATTAATTATAACGAAAAATAATTTCTATTATCTACGTGAATATTTATACATAAATTATTATTAGTGATGAAATTTTACTATTAAATAATTATTTTAAATAATACGTGTGATCAGTTTTTGAAAAATATTTTTAAAATCACTTATTTTTTTTTGCAAAAAAACAACAACAAAGCCTAAATAGTATGATACGAGATTATAATCACATCAGAGCCACTTTAAACACTCTCAATATTTTCTTTCCTGAATTGCACCCAAGATTCTCTTCTAATGTTCACATAGTTATTCTCGAAATAATTACTCAATCTTAATGACAATTACGCAAAATCTTACACATCATTTTCACGGCTTGAAACAGAAACTTTGGAATGTAATTCGTGAATAAATTGGCTTCAAAAGTACATCAACAATCTTGAAACATACGACGACACTTTGCCGAGCACGACCATCATCTCTCTCATGCTCCAATTTTCAATTTTTGTTTTTTTTTGTTATTCTATGTTTTTTGTTCTTTGTTGACGTGGTGAACTTGGCATCACATCAATAGACTATCGGATACGCAGATGCCGAAATGGCTTGACTACGTGGGGAAAAATTACTGGAAAAGTCTTAAATGTGTTGTAATTTTACCAATTCAATCATAAACCTTTTAGTCATGTTAATTGAGTTTATTCGATAATTTTGACCAGAAATCATTAACATAGACATTGACCGCCCTACTTAGCATGCCCAACGCTGATATGGGCACTTGGAATAATTTTTTAGAATTTTTAGAATTTTTTTATGTTTTTTTTAGTGAGGGTTAGCAAGGGTCATCGATTTTGGACAAGGGCCGTGATGCCCTCTTTGGCTAGTAAGCAAAGGCTCGTGTCACGGACCTCGCCTGGCCTAGATCTGGCGAGGGATTGCGCACCCTCGCTTTGGCTCGCCCAGGTCCTAATAAGTGTTGCTGCCCTTTTGTTCTGTTTGATACGAATCCATACAAGAAAGGAACCCAACCCTATTAATCCACACTATTAATTCCTGCGTCAACCCCAAAAATTATAAATTGACTAAGCACCACAAGTGGAATTGCGTCATCGCATCTGCGTACTCCTTGTTTCTTACAAGCAGTAGTGAAAACATAATTCTCCTGCAAAGATGATGAAGCTTTCTCTCTTGTTCATCCTAGCCCTCATTCTCTCAGGCATTTCCCAAACACAATCCAAGTCTCGTTTGTGTTATGTAACCGCGCGTGTGTTTGCTGATGACATAAGTCGATAATGTGGTGTTACTGATGCTCGATCCGCTCTCGCAGGGTCTTGCAACAATCCCACAAGCGCCGACGCACAATGCCGGAGGATAATTGATCAAGACCACTGTGATTTCTACGATTGCACACAAGGCGTTGCTCCGAGGAGTTTTGGGAGTGTCAAGAACGAGACGGACACCATGATCTGGAGCGAAACCGAAGCCAAAGCTGCAGCCTGTTGGAAATGTGGCTGAAAGCATGGATGGAAGAAAGGCCTTAGTTCTTCACCTTCCTATGCAGACGGTAGATTTCTTCTCGTATTCCTTGGCTGCATTCGTCAAAGTTTCAGTGAATCTCCCGCATTTCTTCCTTTATGCAATTCTTAAGTTTGGGCATGTTTAATAACCTAGCAACACAATATTCAAAATCTAAAATTTATATGTTGCACTTAATGAGATCAAAGGGGTGTTTTTTTTTTTTTAAAGTGCAACAAAAAAATGTACCAAATTAAGTGTTTTTGATTTTTTTTTTTCAGATTTAGGACATGCGCACAAGGCTTTGGGCATCTCTACGAGAGGCGCACAGAGGTTTGTGTGACTGCTGGCGCACTAGGCCTGTGCACTTGGATCCGGATCACCTGCCATAAAGTCAGGTGACATGGGGGATCCTCACCCTCCATTTCCCTGGGCAGGTGACACAAATATTCTCTAAAGTACTTTTGTTAATTTAAGATCAGAGATAATGTTGAACATTTTCATATAGTCCAAAGACTAGATTGAACATGCATTAAAAAATTAGGGACTAAATTGAACAAATCAAAAGTTTAGGGATCAAATTGCACATTTTGCCAAAGTTCAGGGACTAAATTGAACAGATTAAAAGTTCAATGATCAGATTGCATATTCTGCTAAAGTTTAGGGACTATTTGTGTAATTTTGCTTTTTTTTTTTAAGTAGTGACGTCAAGGCAAGTGACCGGCTATCCTCATCCTTGTTATGCCCTTTTGTCATTCGTTTTAGCATGGATCGTCAACTTTGAAGATGGGTCTCTTCATGAGTATATCAGGTTGCATGTGAGTGAAGATGAGTTTATTTGGATAATCGATCGTGATCTAGCACCTACAGATCTTGGATAAGCAGAATCTATCGCCAGATCGTTTTAATTGTCGTTAATTGAGGTGAATCGAAGTTTGATGCTCAAGGGATATTTGGGCGTGACTCAAGGGAAGAAGAAATGGTCATAGCTTTTCTAGCAACGATTCAAGCTCCGTCTTCTCGAGTAGAAGACCTAAGGCAGGTGGAGCATCAACTATTCCTACTAGACTGCCTATTTGGGGCTTGATTGTGAGCCACGACACCGTTTGATTTGTGGGCGTGCCAAATTGGAGATTGGCTTGCTTGATTAGGGAAATCATTTTTAGTATCGTTCTTGTTGCTTGAAATGCCGTCCTAGGGTCTAGGAATGGAAAGCTGATCGTCCGATCTGTTGTTGAAATGAAAAGAATTAAAGAGTGGGTGCGCATTGATTTGTGTCTAGCCGTATGGCCTACTGTGGCTTGTGGAATTCTATGGTTTTGCTTGATGAATTCAGTAATGTTTTGATGTTTAATGATATTGGGTAGTCGGATGTGGTTGCCGGACCATTTGATTTGTGTTTTTCATAGCCGATTTGGGTTTTGGAAAGAGTGTAATGTTGAAACGCAACCGAAATTGTCTAAACATAAAATTGGAATTGATAAGAGGAATAATTTTTTTTTCTTAATTACGATTATCAAACTCAATAGAATGTCAAAAAGTCCTCCATTAAGAGTCTTAAATACCCTTTTATACATTATTAACCCTAATTAAAAAAAACACAAAATTACAAAAACGCCTATTGAATTACAAAAAATGCCTTAAAACCCATCAAAACGGCTTCAAAATGCGAGAAAACGACGTCGATCACAGCAAAGTAGTGAAGTTTGATCAGCGGTCTATTTTCATGCAACTGACCAAATTTCATCCCATTCCAAGCATGCCAACTCTAAGTGCATCGGACTCCAAGAATAGACATGGCTTTAGATGGTCAAGTCATTGTGTCGTCGCATTCCATTTAAGTATCGAAAGCGTGCGCACAGTGGATTGCATCTCTTGATGAATTCCGAGTCGTCTAGTGTGTGTAAGTCCGTTGGATTGGTGGCCTGGTTGTACATGAATTTAAATAAAGAACTGAGGTCCTGTCGGCCTGTGTCCTGAAAAAGACGATACAATATCCGCCTGTGTTTGGATAATACCCCAGTGGAAATCAGAAAGTCCACGGCATGTGTCCCTTTGGAATGGTATGCCTAAGGCCTGTGTCCCTTTGGAAGCCTCGGAGTTGGAGAGAAATTGAGGCCTGTGTCCCTCATGATTCCCATGGCCGGCGTTTCATGGACGAAAAGCCGAGGTGTATCATCCATCGGAATCAAAGCTTGTGTCCTTCGGAGATAAAATGATGAAGCCTGTGTGCCTCATATAACCAATGGCTTTGTGTCCCATGGAACGATTTTGAAGTGGAAACGAAAAACGAAATGATTCATGCGTTTGATTATGTATGTGAGGGTCGTATTGCATGATGCGTAGAATCATTGCTAAGCCTCATTCGTGCATATGGTTGTTTTTTGCCATTGGTGCTGACTCCCGCGTAATTTAGCCGATAGGCTAGACATTTTACTTGCTGAGCATTATTAGCTCATTTGCTCGTTCCTAAACCCTTTTTCAGATATCTGGGTTCTTCTGGCTGCAGTCAAAAGTGACAAACTCGGAGCATGCTGATGATGAGGATGGTACTTTGGAGCAGATGTTAATCCTCGCAGTTAGACGTGGCCGGTCGGAACCGGCGGTTCCGGGCTTGTTTCCGGTTTTGGTTCCGAACTTTCAATTTTTTTTTAAAATAATAAAATAACTAAATTATTAATTATAAATTATAATCATTAATCAAATTGTACATTATAATAAAATTTGAAAAAAACATTGTTTTTTGTGTAATAAAAAACATTACAAATTATAAATACATTATTATTATTATATTTTAAGTGGCTAACCGGCGATCAGGAACCGAAACAGGCCCGTGAAAGCCGGTTCCGGTTCCGGTTCGGAACCTCGGGTCCGTTCAACGGGCCGGTTCCGGGCCCGCGATTCTAAATGGCCATGTCTACTCTCAGTGCATTTGTTTGGGTTTGTTTACATAAAGACGATGCATTGAACCTATTTTCGATGCGTATGCAAAGCATTTCAAAATAGTTTGTTGAATGATCTTACTATTTGCTTGTGATATAGGTAGTGAAACCATATTAAGGCCATACCCCATTAGGCGTGCCCGTCTTTTTTTTGTTGTTGTTGCATGCACTTGTGATTATATGGCTGATATTTGTTCTTAGTTTATCTAAGCTTCCGCATGTGCCCTCTAATATACATGTAAATATAGGATTAAAGCAGAGCTCGTAATTAGTGTCGGACGACGCCCTGGGGTTCTGATCAAGGAAATGACGTCACACTATATTAGTTGTGCTTATCTTCGTTTAGAAACGCGCAAATTTGTTGTGATAAGCACAAATTTTTTTTCATTGTCATTTTTCTTCGTTTTGAAACGCGTGCGTGTTTTTCTTACACGAGTACTTTGTTAGTTGTTATTAATTCTATCTGAAAGTGTGTTCAAATAATTTCTTCACGCGAAGTGAAGTTTTGTCGATGTAAATTTCTGCTGGAATAGAAGAAGATGGAGTGTATTAAGAACTGTGTACAAAATTTATCTATTAAATAACATATCAAATTTCTGTTTGGTATAGAAAAGTAAAAATTCCAAATGAGGTCTGAAGTGCTATTCTTTTCTCAAATAAGGAAATGAAATAAATATTGTTTTAACTAAATGCTTGAAACACCCTCATTTTCTCAAATAAGGACCTGAAATGGCCATATAGTCTTAAAAGAGACCGATTTCAAGGGCATTGTTGTCATTTCACTATTTTCCCTTATTTTTTATTTAATTATTCTTTTTCTATTTTTAACTAAAAAAGATTAAATGAAAAAAAAAACACATAAGCACTTGTGATCGCCGCACCACCTCTAATAGAAGAGGGTTGGACCCTCTCCCAAATCTGCGCGGGGGCTAAAGACCCCGCCATGACTGGCCTTGGGCCCTTGAACCCTAACATGATTGGTTTTAGGGAAGGAAAGTCAGCCCTCATTGAGGCGTCGACGATTCAGCTGGCCCTCCCCGCACCCCACAGGCCCAGAATTTTTCCGGCTGTTCAATGGCCTCTCACGTAATTAATTCTTTTGAATTACTCCAACATCTGGATGATCCTTGTTTTTTCAGCTATTTTGTAATTTTGAAAAATAGAAAAAGGAAAAAACACAGAAAAAAGGGAAAAGAAAAAGAAATGAATTGATGAAAATACCTTTTAGCCCAGATCTTTTCTTAAAACTCGATGGCCACTTCAGGTTGTCAGTTCAGAAAATGAGAGCAATTCAAGCTTTCTTTGAAATTTTCCCATTGAAACCATTTTCATAAACTAAAATTAGCGTGCCCAGAACTACTCTTAATTCATGGATCAGCAAGTAGGCATGAACTCACTGTCGATAACGATAAGAAAGAAATATCAGCTCTTCATTTATACTTGCTTTTTTTTTGGGGGGTGGGGGGTGGGAGCGGAATTTCATTTATACTTTCGATTTCCATGAATTCAAGTCATGACCACGGGCCGGACCGGCCCGGGTCAAATCCGGAACCGGCCCGTTGAATTCAATCTCGTTCTAACGACGCTCGAAATCCTCCCGCTCCCCATGCCGTAAGAAAAATACTCGATGAGGGGGGTTTTTGCCGAAAGAAACCTGCTCCCATGGCTGCCTTGGTACACTCTCTCTCCGTTGATTTAGCATCGGTTTATCTTCTTATCTGCTGCTGTAACGGCGTCGGAGTCTGCCAAGAGAGGTAGGTTTCTTCTCTGCTGTGTTCTGTCGAAGGCGCATTTGGTTCTTCTGTCCGTTTTGATTTTATTGATTAGTCCGATTCCTCCTTTTTTCTGTGTCCGCGATCTCTGATCTGTGTATGTGCGGGGCATAGCAGTTTGGTTTTATTTGTCGAACATTTCACTTGCAAACTTTTGCAATGTACTGCCTGGCGCAATGTCATACATTTTGGCGTTCGCTGCATACGGAAAAGAGAAAATGAAGAAGCTTTGGAGAAGCAGGTGAGTGCAAAGAAGCAGGGGAGAGATGAAGGGATGGAGCAGGGCCATTCAGAAGAAGGAAGCTGAAAAGAAAAATATACTTTGCCGCCCGTTCAAAAATGGATGGCCCGGATTGCAAGATTAGGTGCCTAACCTTCTAAGGAAAGGTTAGGCGATCCGGATCCCTGATTCCGAGAAAGAGAAGGTGTGTCGTAATTCTTTGTGTTGTTTAACCACTGTATGGAAAGTGTGGGGACAACTGCTTGTGATTGCCCTAATATTTCAATTTTGCTGAAATAGAATAACTTGTCATGCCTTGTGGTTATGATTTTCAGGATAAAAGTAAAGGAGAAGTCCATCGAAAGCAGCCCGTTGCGGGGGCAAAGAATGGTTCGACTGGTGGTTCCGAGGAGGAAAGAAGCTATTTAGATGAGGAAGGATGCTATTCAGATGAGGAAGATGTAAGATACTGCTGGTTGCTGTATTGAATTTTGACTAGTTTGTGTGCCGAGCATAGTTGTCAAGGCGACAAGGTGAGCAGAGACCTCTAAAACGCCTAGGCGATTAGGTGCTTGCCTAGTTGTCCGCAAGGCGACAATGTAGCTAAATTTTTATATATATATATATGTATGTATAATTGTATATTTTATATTTGTACTTCAAAACTTACATTCATGATTCAACAGAGCAAATATATGCATGAAAATCATTAAAAATAAATAACTATCAAATATATTTAAGATATAATACTCATAAAATGAAGTAGGTAATCGAGATTAACTATAAGTTCAATAATTTCGAAATAGTCTAACATGCTCTACTAAATAAGTTTCAAATATAAAGAAAGGTCTCAAACATATAAAAGTAGTAACTCAAATAGTGTCATCAAGCATCACCTCAAGTTCATTGTCCCCCCCCCCCCCCTCGAACTACTAGGTTGTGATTGTGAATGAGTAGGTGTTGGCAAGCCATAGTCATCTTCAATATCTAAATCATCGTTAGGGAGAATAAGCTCGTCTTCTTCCTCCTCAATTTCTACGCGAACTTCTTCAGTTTCAAGTGCACGGCTAGCCATTCTTGGAAGATGGCGACCCATACTCCCAACGGTTGATTCCATAGCTATATCAACTTGTTCATATGTAAGATCATCATCGGGATGAACTAGATCTTGAGTGGGATCGTCTACAATCCACTCATTGCTCCAATCAAATTCTTCCAACTGTAAAGGATCATATTTTTCTCCTAACTCGCTCCTTTTCTTGAATCTTGACACTAGGCGTCGATTGTATTGGACAAACACTAAATCATTCAATTGTTGGTGCTCCAATCTATTTCGCTTCTTTGTATGAATCTAAATATATCAATAAAAGAAAAAAGTAAATATATATAAGTGAATGTCTTAATTGTGAAAGGATAATATAAAAAAATTAAGACATTTTAATTTGAACTTACAAACTCAAAAGTACTCCAATTGCGCTCACAATCGGAGGGGGAGCAACAAAGGCTAAGGATGCGCTTTGCAAATTTTGTGAGCTCACGAGCACGACCACCAAATAAGGTCCGCAAATCAACTAATACATCGAAAAGAAATAACTAATAAACACCAAAAAAATTAATAAATATATATTATAATTTATAAAGAGTGAAACTCACTTGGATTCTTCATTGTTCGTTGCCTAGTTGCCATGTCGATTCCAAAGTCATCTCTTGCCCCATCATAGGCATCGGCAAGAAGACTGATCTTGTCTTGCAATTCTTGATCGGGTACCATTTTTGCAAGAACAATATTGAAATCTAGCCGTAAAATTGAAGCTACATCGGGATCTTTCTCCTTGAATTCAAAATATTTACCTGGATTTAGAAAGTAAGCAACCCCATACGAATTTTGTCGCATTTGACATTCCCAACGTGCCTCAACAATCCCAATCGCCTTTTTATAGAGCCCTTGATTTTTCTCAAAAGCTTTTTTAATTTTCTCCTTCGCCATATCCATTGTTGCATAAACCTCAGGGAGAGTAGGTCTCTCATCACCATCAAACAATCCTCAGCACCACTAAAAGAGGTTGTGATGCTCTAACACAATCCTGCACTTTATTCCAAAATTGAGTGGAAAAGATGGTCTCCACTATTTTCTTCCCTGACTCTGTTTTGGACTATTTGCATTTTGTCCAACTTTTCATCTACAAACAATTTTTTCAAAAGCATCTCTATGTTTGAGTAAGCTTTGAAGAGTCAAGAATGCAGTAGCAAATCTAGTGACTCCGGCTCTCGCTTGATCTTTTCCCTCAAAGCATTAAAGAGGCATAACAACTTTCATATTCCAAAATTGGGTGAAAGTTGTCAAGCCTCTTGCCTTTCTGATAGTTGCTTCGAATTCTTTCATATTCCCTATATCTTCAACATGAGGTCAAAGGCAATGGGCTCCATCAACATTTTACCAGCTGCCTTATAGTTGAAAGCATTATCCGAGACCACCTACACCAAACGAATGAGAGAAAATAAAACAATTACCTACCATTTCAAATTGTTAATAAAATTATAAATAATAAAAATATGAAATAATTTATTCACCTGAATTACATTCTCCGACCCAAGTTCCTCAATCTTGCTATCAAGCAAATCGGCTTGACTAGAAGCATCAACAGATCCCAAGAAGTAAGTTCCTGCTGGACTATTGGCAAGAAAATTGATCAAATGTCAATTTCTTCTACCACTCCATCCATCAGACATAAGGGTGCATCCATATTCTTTCCAAGCAACTTCATGTTGCTTTCTCAATTGTTCAGTTTTTTGCCTTGTCAGGATAAGTGACCCTAAGCTCATGATAACTAGGGGGCTTTAAACCAGACCCATATTGGCCAATAGATTCAATCATCACCTCAAAACTCCTCAAAGTAGATGTATTAAAAGGAATCCCGGCCTCATAAAACCAATCAGCAACATGCTGATGTACTCTCTCTCTCTTCTTTAGTCCGCAACCGATTCTCAATAGTTATTTGACTAGGACCTGCTCTATGTCTATTATCAACAACATCTTCAGGTGACATCCTAAGACGAGCTTCAACTGTAGGCGAACTCGATTTTGATTTTGGGACATGAAACTGAAATGCAGATTTCTTCCTTTTATTAGATGTCCCAGAACTAGAATACTTAGCTTCAGAAGGATTACTATGATTTCCATCACCAGGATGTGAATCAACATCAATTGAGTTCGTAATAGCATTAGATGAGCCAAGACTACCTATATCATCGTCAAATGTTGGCTTGCTCCTTTGGCCGACCAATAGTGCCGCTTCCACTTCTTGGGCAATTGTTGTTGTTGTCTTCGAGCACTTGATTGCATCTCCGTATTTGCCGACCAAGTGCTGTTTAAGTCTCTTGATTCCTCCTCTAAAATTTTTATGACAAAGAGCACAAGCAACAATATTTTTATTATCCATCTTTGGCCAATACCCATACTTCCATCCAGGATCACTCGATTTTGCCTTTCTTGTAGGATCCTTAGTAATATCATAATATAGGTTCGTTTCCTCCATTTATCTAGTAATCAAATGTAATGACTCGAACAGCCGGTTCTCTTTCTTCAATATCACTTAAACAACCCGACTCTCAAATCCTGGTTTCGAGACCTTGACAAAGCGTGTCGTGCTCAGTTTTAATTTAGGTGCAAATCATGACCATTCTCTGTAGAAAAGACCCATTCGAGTACCTACACTTTGCCACCTCCATCGCTCAAAATTCTACTTCGCCGTCACGTTCACTGAATACACACGTATCCATTATTTCTCATGAACAGCCCCATTACCCGAATCAAAATCCTCAGTCTTCGTTTCTCGTTCAAAAATTCGACACCCAATACATGATTTAGAAGAAGAATTAGAACCCGACATGCCTTAAGATGGCAGCGGCTGGGTCGTGCGACTGAGAGGAGAGGACAATGGAGATGGCAGCGGCTGGGTCGCGTGATTGAGAGGAGAGGACAGCGGGGAGGGACGTCGAATCTGTTCTCTCGAACGGTGGCTGTGGCTGTTGCTTGTTCGTGTTCTCTCCTCGGTAAAAAGGAGAAAGAGAAAGGCACCCTCTTTGACAACGCTTGAGTTGAGAACTTGAGATAGTATGATAGAAATCACAAAAAGATAACCTAATGGGTTTGGTTTGGTTTTTGCCTTTCTTTCTTTATTTTTGTGGGCCACAAATTAAGTCCAAATTAGGGGAAAAAAAAAAACATATTGGCCCTTTTGATCGTGGCTCACATTGGCTAGGAACAAGAAAAAGATTGAGCCTTCTTAAGGCGCCTAAGGCGTCGCCTAGGCATCCACAAGGCGATGCCTAGACAGCCAAGGTGCCTGCCTTGAGGAATACCAACAAGGCGACAAGACGCCTTGACCATCAGAGGGCGCCTTGTTGCCTAGGCGACGCCTTGACAACCATGGTGCCGAGAATATATTTTTTGGTGCTGCGAAATCATATTCCATATGGATTATTAGATTATTAATTCTCCTTCCTGGAGAAAATTGTTTTCATGTCTCATCAATGGGGTGTTTACTGTTCTTGAATTGTTATAAAAATATGGGCCACCTCTTTACAGGAATCTGCAGAAGTTTCTTCTCAAAACAAAAAGGCACTAGCCAGGGCCACTCCCCTGGCCTTCTTGTTTCAATTTTTTACCGAAATAGAATGATTTTTTATATTTTTTTATTGTCTTTCAGGATGAAAGTAATGGAGTCCAGCAAAAGTAGCCCGTAGCGGTAACAGAGAGTGGTTCGATCACTGCTCCCAACAAAGATAAGTCAACCGATAGTTCCGATCAGGAAAGATGCTATTCAGACGCGGGAGTATGCTATTCAGATGAAGAAGACGTAAGATACTAGATGCTTTATTGCTGTATTGAATTTTAAGCAGCAACTTTATTGTGGGTTGTGTGCTGAGAATACATTTCGTGATGCTTCGAAATCATATTTCATATGGATTTTAGATTATCAGTTCTTTTTGCTGGAGAAAGTTGTTTATATACCTCATCTATAGTGTGTTTATAGTTTTTGAACTGTTATAAAATTATGGGTCACCTCTTTGCAGAAATATGCAAAAGTTGCTTTCCAAAATAAAAAGGCATTAGTCAAGGCCACTCCTCTAACCAATCTTACTTCAATTTTATCTAAATAGAACATCTTTTCATGTGTTTTGATTGTCTTTAAGAATGAAAGTAATGGATTCCAGCAGAAGCAGTCCGTGGCGGGAGAACAGCGTGGTTCGGTCACTGCTCCCAACAAGGATGAATCGACCGATAGTTCCGACGAGGAAAGATGCTATTCAGACACGGGAGGATGCTATTCAGATGAGGAAGATGTAAGATATTAGATCCTTTATTGTTGTATTGCATTTCAACCAGCTACTTTACTGTGGGTTGTGTGTTGAGAATACGTTTCCTGATGCTTCGAAATTATATTTCATATGAAGTTTTAGATGATCAGTTCTCTTTGCCAGAGAAAGTTGTTATATACCTCATCAGAAGTGTGTTTATAGTTCTTGAACTGTTGTAAAAATATGGGTCACCTCTTTGCTGGAATATGCAAAAGTCACTTTCCAAAACAAAAAAGGCACTAGCCAAGGCCACTCTTCTGGCCAATCTTACTTTAATTTTACCGAAATAGAATAATTTGACATGTGTTTGATTGTGTTTCAGGATGAAACTAATGGAGTCAAGCAAAAGCGGTCCGTGGCGGGAGAACAGAGTGGTTCGATCACTGCTCCCAACAAGGATGAATCGACCGATAGTTTCGATGAGTAAAGATACTATTCAGATGCGGAAGGATGCTATTCAGATGAGGAAGACGTAAGATACTGGATACTTTATTGCCGTATTGAATTTTAACGAGCTGCTTTATTGTGGGTAGTGTGTCGAGAATACATTTTTTGATGCTTCGAAATCATATTTCATATGGATTTTTAGATTATCAGTTCTCTTTGCTAGAGAAAGATGTTTATATACCTCATTAGTAGTGTGTTTATAGTTCTTGTACTGCTATAAAAATATGGGCCACCTCTTTGCAGGAATATGCAAAAGTCACTTCCTAAAACAAAAAGGCACTAGCAAAGGCCACTCCTCTGGCCAATCTTACTTCAATTTTACCTGAATAGAATAAATTTACATGTGTTTTGATTGTCTTTCATTATGAAAGTAATGGAGTCAAGCAAAAGCAGCGCGTGGCGGTAGCAGAGAGTGGTTCACTTACTGCTCCCAACAAGGATGAGTTGACTGATAGTTCCGATGAGGAAAGATGCTATTCAGATGCGGGAGGATGCTATTCAGATGAGGAAGATGTAAGATACTAGATCCTTTATTACTGGATTGAATTTTAACCGGCTACTTTACTGTGGGCTGTGTGCCGAGAATACATTTCGTGATGCTCCGAAATCATATTTCATATGGATTTTTAGATTATCAGTTTTCTTTGTTGGAGAAAGTTGTTTATATATCCCATCAGTTGTGTGTTTATAGTTCTTGAATTGTTATAAAAATATAGGCCACCTCTTTGCTGGAATATGCAAAAGTCACTTCCCAAAACAAAAAGGCACTAGCCAAGGCCACTGCTGTGGCCAATCTTACTTCAATTTTACTGAAATAGAACAATTTGTCATGTGTTTTGATTGTCTTTCAAGATGAAAGTAATGGAGTCAAGCAAAAGCAGACCGTGGCGGGAGTACAGAGTGGTTTGGTCACTGCTCCCAACAAGTATGAATCGACCGATAGTTTCGATGAGGAAAGATGCTATCCAGATGTGGGAGGATGCTATTCAGATGAGGAAGACGTAAGATACTAGATTCTTGGCTATTTTATTGTGGGTTGTGTGCCGAGAAAACATTTAGTGGTGCTATGGAATCATATTCCAGATAGATTCTTAAAATATTGGTTGTCCCTTTCAGTATCTTAAGGTAGGATCCAAATGCCATTCGTCCCTTTTTTATTTTTATTTTTTTTATTTTTCAGCCCGTGATTCCTGTAAACATTATGAATGGGGAAGTTAGTAAAAGCGAAATTAGCAATGACGAAGAGACCACTGATTACTCTGAGATCATCAATAGGAATGATTACTTGTTTGTTCTAGTTGTTATGTCAACTTGTGCTGCAAATTGTTTTTTGTGCTGGTATGGTTAGTTTTGATGCATTTCTGTCGTGAGAGTTAGATAGTCCTGTTGCTATTTTTTGAATGTATTATCATACAAAATCTCCTTACTTCAGTATAAAGGCGTCTTCTGACATGTGGATTGTTTTGGACATCAAATATATTTTTACAGGATGTTGATGCAGATATGGTGGATGCTTCTCCTGCTATAAAAGAAACTCCAACGTCAGAGAAAAAAGCCGTATGACTCGTTATGCCATTGCTTTTCCTATCCTTGGCTGCTGTTCCTTGACCCTCCACCTAATATCAGCTTTTTGATATTGGTACACTCATGTTGTTTCTCGATGCAGCCGAAAACGCCTGCTACATACATATCATAGTGCGGCCTCAAAGTCTGTCTCCATTGGAAACCTGCCATACTCAATTGAAAAAGCTGATGTGTAAGTGTTGCGTCTTTGACTATGGAGCTTGGTCATGCATTATCAACTGACAAATTTCCTTTTGCAGAGAGAATTTCTTCCAAGCTGCTGGTGAAATTCAGGATGTGCGCTTTGCTGCTGGTGCTGATGATGGTTTTAACGGGTTTTGTCACGTTGAATTTACCACAGCTGAAGCAGCATAAAAGGTTATCTGTCATTTTGATGGGCTTACCAGCTTGCGACTTCGAGTAAATATTAGTTGAATCTGGTGGTGCTTTACTCCTTTATCATATACTTCGGAGATGTTGCAATAAACTCTGCCCAATATTCTACCGAAGGTTTTCCGGTAATCATTGTAGCTGCTCATGGATGGCGAAATGAATGACTAGTTTCATTGGTGTACCAGTGTTTCTAGATTGTTCTGGGACTCTGGGTTCTATATATTCAAATAATTGACTTCCATTGCCGGCTGTTGAATACAATGGAGAGAGTATCTCAACGATTCGTCAGTTGAGAATTAGTTTGGCAAATGAGAGAGGAAATTACACTTTACGTAGCGGGTAATTTTTTGATTTATCTTCGAAAATATATTCTGTAGTAGTAGACCACTACGTCTTACGATTATCTATTTGCAGCGAAGGCAACTTCACATCGCCGAAGGGAGGGAGCGGTCAGGCCCATGCTGTTTTATTGGAGGGTTTCGACAAAGTCCCTTGGAGAAGACAAGGTTCTAAATTTGTTCTCCCTTCTGATGAATTGCATGACTGTTCGATTTTGGGTTCTAAAAATGCTATCCCTTCTAAAATTAGTCAAGAAGCACCTTGACAGAGAATTATCGGACCTGTGGTGACATTTCAAGAATCTCAATCCATAAGGATTCCGAGTCCGGTGAACCAGAAGGTTATATTCTTTCTATCAGCTGTATCCTTAAATTCTTGAGGAAGACGAAAATTTTCTTAGTTTATAGACTTGCTTAATTCTTGTTTGATCAAACCTTCAAATACTCAATGCTTTGTCATTAATGTGCGGAAATTGGTTTTTATGTAATCGTTTGCAGGTTTGCTTGCATTGACTTTACAGATAGCAACAGTTTCAACAATTGTTTTAGAGCTTACATTGAATATTGGTTATCTACTCACGGTGGATGAGGCTAGATCGAGAGGTGACAGTGTGGCCGGTTTTGATGGTGGCAGCGGCGGTGGCTTCTTTGGTTGTAGAGGGCGTGGGACACCTAATAGATAAAGCATGGCGCCATCCGGCATAAGGTATGTCGGGATTATTTGGTAGAATTATCAGTGAGCTTTCACCATTCAAAAATGTTGCGCTTTGATTGGTACCCATAAGGAAATGATTTACAAGATAAGAATGTTGCTAATAAAGCTTGTAATTGGAGTGACCTCGGACTTTTTTTTTTCAGTGTTCCATTCATCGGGGCAGTGCCCAATCGATGAGCAACGCTCCTCCATCTTTGGGTCTTTTCAGTCACTCTCTCGCGGTAAATTCGTTCCAACGCGAGAAGTATTGACATTACATGTGTGTTCTAATGATCCAGGAATGACCACTTCTTGTACCCCTGCACAGATGATCCGAAGGGGTGAAACAGGTGTCCCTTGCATTTTGTAAAGCTACTTCACCTTCGTTCTCAGAATCTGATTTTCCTGGTTAGACTTTCCATTATAAAAATGGGGAGAAGATGGATGCCAATGACGATGATGGTATACCTAAGACTATGATTGAAGATCATGCTCACAAATCTACGAAATGTTAGTGAGTGGAATCCTGATGACTAGAGCACCCTCTGCCTTCTGCTGTGATCTCATGGTTCCATTACGTTGTCATTGCTGCCGAAGATTTTATGACCTAAGCTGCAGTTTAGTACCTTAGAAAGGCAGCAGCAAACTACCGCCTCCGTGTATTGCAGCTGGATGACTGGACAGGTGTGCGCAGTGACCAGGGAACTTCAGCAATGCCCAGCCGAGGTGCACGCTCTTAGAAAAAGCAACTTGCTGGGAGGCCCCAAGCAAGTAGGCACTGAACAGGAAATGTGACTTCAGATGTAGTAGGAAGACCAAGCAATAAGAATGGCGGGCCCAATGGAGAGCTTCGAGCTATGCCCAGTCGCGGAACACCCGCGTTAAGGTCTACTGCGAGAGAGTCTCCAAACTAGGCAATTGTTACCATGAGCTGTATATTATATTCAAAATAGGATTTTATTCTCTTTCTATGTATATTCTTGATTTATAGGCAAATTAGGTTTGGATCTCTTTCCTGTATATAAGAGTACTTATAGGCTTGTAAAAAATATCGATGTACTCATTGGTACCAAAGCAAATTAGCAGAATTTTTTCCCTCTTTTCTGCAGCAAGCAAGTGGAGTAGAAGGGAAAATGTGGGCAAGATTTGCAATTGTACACTCATATGCATGTTGAAGGGCTAAAACTTGGGTCGACACATGGAAGGATTCACGACCGATATTGATTAAGGAAAGATTTTTATACTGAATGGTTCAATTCAATGTAATGATAAAGGGATGTGTGGGAAAATCTCGAGAGAGGGAGGCTGGGTGTAAGGGAGAATCTTGGGGAATTGAGCAGTGAAGAGGGCTGCATGCTATTTAGGGGTTCGTAGATTATGGAATGGGAGAATTGATACGGGATTGTAGTTAGGGTATTTAAGGTTTGGGTAGGGTTTTGAGAAAACTATGGCCACGGTGAAAGACGTGCTTTTAAATGGTATACTTAAGGTCTATTTTCTACTTCCCGAGTTCTGTTTCCATTAGCAAAATACTTCGAACTGTTCCCGAGTTCGGACCATAGGAGACGACATCTGGATACAAGCTCTGCACATTTGCTACAGTTCTTGTCGTCAACTGACGCTAGACACGAGTGGGAATTAGCCGAGACATTAATTCCAGTCCTTGAAGAAAAACTTCCCAGTGTCTTTGGTGATGAACAGATTTAAGTTCCTGGTGAACGGAATCAAATATAAGATGGAAGATGGTCCGTAAAATCTCTGAAAATCAGTGTTTTATGAGGCGGCTATACTAGTAAGATAATAATTCGTCCCCTCCTACATGAATAGTCGGAGTCCGGAAGTTTAAAACCAATTAGTTGCATACTTGGTATTTGGTTTTTGGTTTAGCAGAATGTGGAAGTAACATCACGTAATTGCAAACTGATGAATCCCCTTGATGCACTCAACATTTGATTCAAGGATTAATGTCATCTTGTTGGTTTCTGTGTGAAGTTGGTTTGAATAAACGCTCAAGAACAACGAATTGTGAATGTGACTTTGATATCACTCTTGGGTATTTTGCAGAAGCGTGTGCAAGTGTGTGTATTTGGGTATACAATATAAAGAAACTATGATAGGAAGATTAGTAAGATAAAAAGATAATTGTATAACATTAATACATAAAAGCACTTACAAGGGGAAATGGTGGAAAATCCTTCGAAGTAGTTGCGAATTTGCTATCGGGGGTCGATCTCATCTCTGTTTCCAGCGTCATTAAGAGACTTCAGATTTGAAGTTCTTTACTTTGGGTGCAAAAATGGAGAACACTGTATCGCGAGGTGTAGGGTCATTGACCAATGCGGCAAATACTTGTTGGACCTGTTTTTGAGGTAAAATTTTCCTTTTATCAGGGTCCTCGTGTAAGCAGCTTGCTGTAGCATTAGTTTTAGCCCTTGAGTTGGATTTTGCAGTATCCTGTTTCACAACTTAAGTGGAAGTACGGGATCCTCGATCTTCTTGTTTGTGTTGCTGGAGGGAGGTGCAAGAATTGTGCTTCCCGTGGCCTGCGGAATGCCAGGAAAACTAGGCGTGCATGCAGGTCTCACCAATTACCATGTATGAATGCCCGAGAAATCGACGTTGGATCCACAAAGTCTCTCCTTATGTTCTTGTTTTGTCGCATTTTGCTTAAAACATAAACAGAAGATATTAGTATGTTAGGTAATCATGATTTGTCATGCTTTTTAAGCATGTCCATTCAACTGAAACACACTCTCATCTCACCCCTCTATGTGAACTGACAAGTTTTTTTCTTTTCTTTTTTCGAAGCACTGACAAGTTGAAATCATGTTTAAGCTCTCATATTATATAAGCTCATACGAACATAATATCAGTGCTTCAATCTAACGGCCGATAATTCTAAAAGAGTATTTCTTTCTTCTTTGTAGAATCTAAGCGTACGTATGGGAACGTTTTTGTTCCTAGGCAATGTTTTTGAACAGAAACATTTTTTTGATCCCGGCTACGTTTTTTAGGAACATAAATGCATTTGGGAAGTTTTTTTTTTTTTAAATAATTTTCTCAGCCAGCGGCCGGTGACTACCGACGGGAGGCGACGACCAGCAGTGGCGGTCAGAGGTCGGCGACCGGCGACCGGCAACCAGCAACCGGCTGCGGCGGCTGACGACCAACGACCGGCGGCTGTGGCTGCGGCTGCAGTAGATGACCGGCGGGGACGGTAGCCGCGTTGGATGAGGTGGCCCGGTGGTTGATAGTTCCAAAAGTGTTCCAAAAAAGTGTTCTAAAACCCAGAAGCAATATTTGTTGTTTCTTCAAAAGTGTTTCCTTGCGTAAAAGTATTCCGCGGACCACTTTTGAAACATTTTTTAACCATGCGCGATTCTATTCCAAAAGTGTTCCGGGAACAACTTTGAAACATAAACACTCTTCCTGGAGCATTACTATACGCACCCTAAGTAGCTATGCCTTTCTATGCCGTAGTTATGTATTGGAACATCAAGCATCAGACACAATGTAATTCTCAGTTCGATGTTTTCAAGCTTTTTGAATTCTACCTGAACATATAATCCAGTAAAAATGGTTTCTGAATTTCACCTGTCCCTGAGGAATATGTCCAAATGAGTTGTTTCAGTTTCATTTTCACCCTAAAGCAGTGTTTTTTGTGGGTAAAGAAAATGTAAAAACAGACACCACATACCACAAAGAAAATGTACATTTGAATGACTACTCGTGCAGGAGTCGAGGACAAGAGTTTCTTCTCTATTTCACAGAGCTTGTAATATACAGCATGCACACTGTCCTCCAGTTGCACAGGAAACTTACAAAATTGCAAGAAAGTGTTGGGAAAAAACGACACAAATTTAGCTGATCCAGGATCAAACACTAAATCTCGAAACTATTCTGATTCAATTCAACATCAATTAGCAAATAATTCCATAAAAAATAACCCTACAATATGCAAATATAATAGCAGAATGATAAAGAGATAGAACATCAAAATTTACGTAGAAAACACGAATTGGGAAAAACCACGGGCGATCCAAAAATTTCCACTAATCACCAAGAATAGCAGACTACACAAAGCATTTCTCTCTAATCACACGTTAGAGTATCAACATCAACATCACAAGGCATACTTTTCTTTTCCTTTTATTTTGTCTTTTGTTTCTTCTATCTTCTTTAAAAAAAAAGCAAATAAAATAAAATGTTGGGCACCACAAAGAGTCGTACGAGCTAACAGAAAGGATAACCGAGCAAGGAGAAACTTGAACTAATGTTATACTAATCAAACCAAAGAACTAATTACAGTGGAGCACCAGCCGGAAAAATCTCTCCGAGAATAACAAATTGATTTACTTGTGTTTTCCCGTTTTGCTCTTTTAATTCCATCAACTGCAAACCAAAATGTCACATTACTACTGTTAATAGAATGTCTGCACAACAACGCATGAAGTTTCGTATAATGGTTATTCCTTCTTTTATTATGTGTTTTGATAAGGCTTCTCTCTTGTTCTAGTGATGGTACTATCTCATAAAGGAGTTTGGGAATTTCAGACACAACCGTTTAGAAACATCCAACACCATTCAAATCTTCAAGTAGATATATGTTCAACATCATTTTTGGTCCATTCATCGACATCAAAATGGGATTATAGATGAGTCAGAAGGAAAGCAAGTAGGGAATCAGTAGCATTACAAAATGACGCGCCGTTCTACGGAGGATGGGACAAGAACAACAACCTCATCCGCCCGATTCTTGTGAAGGGGACGTCGGAGACCGACCCTTCACTGCTATGTGAGTCTCCGGAGTCATAAATATGTACTTTAATATATACGCACACCCCCACATAAGACGTAAACATATTATTTCGACATTTTTAACGGAAAGATCAATTCGAACGGAAAAGAAAAATAAATTCGGACGTCACATCGGCCAATCAGGAAAAAAAAAAAAATACACGGTTGAAAATCGAACGAGCTAAAATAATACAAGAATAGACGGGACAGGCGACACTATTGTGTCCCGAGCTTAATTTATATGCCGTGTACTGTATATTTGGCAACCACTTTCTCATCCTTTGGCAAATTTAGCTTTGGTGTGATGCAGCTTTTAAACACCGTTTTAGCACGAAGAGCATTTAGAGTAAGGCTCTCCTGATCTTTGACGGCCAACTCCAGATTCGGGGGGAGAAAAAAGTCACCTTGATCACCATTAAATGACAACTCACAATTCATATTTAAGCACAGTCATTCATCAAACCTAAAAAGTAAAAGGAAAACCTAAAGACACGACTGTATCAGCCCTCCTCTCGCCATAACCACAAAGGATTCTCAGCCAAAGCCGGAGCCAGGGCCGAAGCGGCAGCGGCAGCGGCAGCGGCAGCCGCAGCCGCAGCAGGAGCCGGAGGAACATTGTACTGGTACCTGCAAATAAATTAAAAACGAAAAAGGGAAGACAAAAAAAAGTGTGCTTGTCTTGGTCACCAACTCCGCATTTAAAGCCTTTTCAAACTCCCCTCTCTCTCTATGTTGCGTCTTCCACTGGTCCGAAATAAAAGCTTGAATGAGGCAAGGGAGAGTGATAAAGAAACGGCATTTGATACGCGAAAGTGATGGGTATTTCAATAAATGGATGAAAGAGAGACGTGGTAGATGAAGCCTGAAGGCCCGGTTTCTAATAAATGGATTTCAAGTTGCTTTTTCGAGTAGTGTGCACCTCGGCTGGGCATTGCTGAAGTTCCCTGGTCATCCAGCCTCAATGCACGGAGGCGGTAGCTTGCTGCTGCCTTCTCGTGTGTTCATGACGGTGTACCCCAATTTAAGTTCCACTAAAGAAGACAGTCCACTAATCGCATCGCGGTTTTAAAATATGATCACGACATATTTATGACGTATCAGACAGGTGATGTGAGATTAGATGATCAAGACATTAGTAGTCGCATTTACATCGATGAAACCTCCGGATAGTAAAGCATTCTGTCTATATTTACCCAAGAATTTGACACATTATTTGGGCGTCACATTCAATACTGAAACATAAAATTTTGTCGCGCGGCCTAGAAGAACACTGGAAGCGAAATTCCAATCTTCATGTCGAAAAGGGAACCGCGGGGAGGATGTATATTACACCAACGAAACAACCAAGTAAGATATGTCCGTGTTTTTTTTTTTAATAAGTAAAAGGGTGGGGAATGATGATTAGTTATGGTAATCTCGTTCTCTGTTATGCATTTATCACGTGGGTTCCGCACCCGCTATAGAATGTTTGATATGAGTTATAGTTGTTTCCGCATCATATGCGATCTGAAAATTCAAGATCATGAGCCCGTTATCGCAACCCCATCAACATACTAGCAATCAAGAAGTCTCTTAGCACTAACTATCAAAGTTGGTCGTAGAACATTTTGCAAATTACCATGAATGAATGAGAATCTCATTCAAATTCAACCGACTCATTCTTTGTAGCCAAATAGGCTTTGACACAATGTTACGTTTTCAGTTTCCAACAAAAATTGATTATAAAAGCTAAATTGAAATTTCGCATAAAGATTGAGGACTAAATTGATAAAATAATAAAGCTTAATTAGAATCGAATTGAAATACAATCCATTTGGGACTAAGTAATTTTTATGTGTCGAAGCCGCATGAGATGTTTCCGGTTGAGCTTGGGGTTCAAAGAGGGGGATGTGAGAACTTTAGTGTTAAAAAACTTCCGTCAAAGGAAATAAAAAAGAAAAGAAAAGGAAATCCTTATAAGAAAATATATTAGAACTATCCTTTTTTTTTTGGTGGGGGGGGGGAGGGTTTCAAAAGAAGTATCCTCTTCTAACGCACATGCTTTATTTTGAATAAATTGATTTTTGTTACGTTTAATGGATCGCAATAAAGCTTTTCATTGTTCGAATTTTTAGTAATATGGAACAATGTAGATGGATTCATTATATATATATATATATATAGACAGACACACACACCAACACACTTTTAAAATGCACTACAATATTTGAACATTTTTGAAAATATTTTCCCATGTCTCCATTAAATTTTGAAGCGGAAAATAGACCTATAAAAACATGACAATTTTTTCTGTTTCTTGATTGTAATTTCCATCGTGATGCTATAATTAGGCGAATCGATATTTTAAGAGCAACTTTGTTGAATGAAAATTATGACACTCTCAAAATTATAAAAATTTCAACTTATCGATGAAGTATAGTATCGATAAACTAATTTTTTTTATTCAAATCTAGCTTGCATTAGAAAGGATATACATAAATTTAATAACATTATATAGTTTCATATCCACTTATATACGAACTTACAAAGGAAATATTTCAACTCATAAAATTTATAATATATTATCATCCATTTAAATTTTAAAGTTTAATCCGTTTTTATTAAATGGATTTACTATATATATAGTCATATTTATTTATTACTAAATCATACATACACACAAAACATGGCTGTCAATTTAAAGCTTCCAAAATGATTTTTCATATATAATTTTTGAATCCACAATGAACAAGAGATTATATACGTCGATTCGTTGTAGTAGCAACCAATAAATTAAAATAGGCATAAGTTGACGAGTAGAAGATTTATAATTTGGAAAATAATTTATGGAGGGATCTTATTTTTCGAGATTACTTTTTTAGAGAGATCATTTTAGAAGAAAAATTTGCACAACATCTCGGAGAAATATTTAACCTGCTTTTAGTTTCCTCTTCCGGATGGCAAGAAGTAAACCTTCACGCGACGAATATAGCAAGAAAGAAATCCCCCATAAAAAGGAAGAAGAAGAAGAAAGGAAGCCTAACAAAAATCTGATAAATTGACCGAGCACCAGAAGCTGTGGCTGCGACATATATGTCGGATTTCTGCAAACATGGTGAAGCTCTCGCTCTTCTTCATCCTATTGATCCTCGTTTCCGGTCATCCTCGCTCCTATCTCCGTGACCTCCTTCCGTTTTGCCGGCCAGTGGCTAAAACGCATCGAGTACGTACTTAAGTTGATGTCTTTCCATGTGTATTTAGCTGTTACCAGAGCTACATAGCTCTTAATGCAGTACAGTGTAGGATGGAAGGCGTCGGGAAGTCAGTATTTTTAACGCTGTTGGGCCAACCGGACGTGGTCGGGGATCGTTTGTTCGAGATGATGAGTAGTCCGTACTATGTACGATAAACCCGAGTTGCTCCCGGCAGGTTCTTGCAGCAGCCCTGTATGCGCCGATGCGCAGCGTTTGTGCCGGAAGATGGTCGAGCAACGCGGCTGCCATTTCTATGGCTGCACAAGACGCTGCTCCGGGGAGTTTGGTTCAGTGAAGGCGAGATGAATTCCTAATCCTCACGAGCGCAGGCTTCGCGCCTACAGCAGCGCTTGCGACGTCCCTCGATGGACAATATTCTGATAGGCGTTGGGCATCTCTTTTAGAGCTCTAATTGCCTTTGCTCATGCACGTTCAGATGACGGAAATATTGTTGGTGTAGCAGTACTCCTTCTCTGAGCTTTGATTTTGTTAGCGACATTAGGATTTTTTTTTTTATTTCTCTCATCTTTATCTTTATGTATATATTTTCTTTGACAGTGCATATCCTTAAATCATTGTATTTAGTTTTACGCTTGTTTTACTACTTCAAATGGTTTTCCAACAAAGCCTACAAATAAGCTCAAGTACTATTTGTCAATGCATCGAAATATATAATAATTCCTCAATTTTGCTATTCCGCGTCATTGTTCTCAACTGATTTGATGTCCGTTGCTATCGTCGTCATCGCCGTCGTCTTCTTGCCTTCGTTCTCATTGTATTTGCTTGCTCCTCTCCCGCGGATTCACTCCTTTGCCTCTTCTCTAGTGGATAGTATCAGGAGCTAGCAACTCGAGCAGCTATGTTAAGGTTATATTACATTTAAGTTCTCTCTTTTCTCCCTGTCATTGTCACTCCACCGATATTCGATAATCAATGTCATAATTTAAATTTGCTGAAAATAACTAATTTAACTGTTGCAGTTACTGATATATCAACGATAACGATATTAGCAATGCAATGATATCACATCGTTCAATGCAGTGATATCACACCGTTTAGATTGATCCAACACCGGATTATATAATTAGTACTTACACTCAAAGGGACAACCTTTGCTTTTGCTACTAGCCTTGGACTTGCATTTTGCGCTAGGGAATTGAGTAATCGGCTGGTCTCCCTGCTATTAGAATGTGTGGTCTGCCGCTTTTGAATTGTTGGTTTGCCAACCGAATGATAAAATAAACAAAATAAGCTGTGTTTGTTTCAAGAAAAATTAAAATTTAGAAAATGCTTTTCAAAAAATAAATACTTAAGCGACTCATAACAATGAATGAATGCAAAGTATTTTCATTATCATGAAAATAGTTAGGCATAAAGTGTTAATGACAATGAAAATATTTTTCGTTGATTAATTTTTATAAAAGATTTAAGAGTTTATTTTTTGAAAAATATTTTCCAAATCTTTGATTTTTCATAAAACAAACACAAAGTAAATGAATCAGATACGACAATTAACTTGCTTTGACCGGTGTCATCTACTTTACTTGGAGAGCCGCGGACAATTCTACTATAATCCATTTAGTTCGCTAAAAATTAGTGATTTGAAAAGTATTTTTTAAGATATGATTACTTACAATGAAAAATATTTTCTTGTTATTTATGAAAATAAGTATTTTTTATTAATCAATTAATTTAAGTAACACCCGCGGGTATTTTCAAAAAATATTTTTTTAAATAACTCATTTTTCACCAAAAAAAAAAAGAAGCCTAAATGGTATAATATGATATTACAAGTACATCCGAGTCACTTTAAATCAATATTTTCCTTCTCTTCTAATGTTTAGGCCACACAATTCTTCTTGAAACAGTTACTCAATCTCAAAAACAAATATGCAAAATCTTACACATCATTTTCACAGCTTGAAACAAAAAACTTTGGAATGTAATTCGTGAATAAATCGGTTTCGGAGGTACACCAACGCCTCAACACATATGACAACACTTTGCCGAGCACGACGATCATCTATCTCTCATGCTTCAATTTTCATTTTTGTTTTTGTTTTTTGTTCTATGTTTTTTGTTCTCATTTTTTTAATTTTGCTTATTTGATGATGTGGCGAACTTGGCATTTCCCCACATCAATAGAATCTTGGGTGGGCTGCCATCTAAATGACTTGATTACGAGGGAAAAAATTACTGGAAAAACCCTCAACCTATTGCACTTTTATTAATTCAGTCTTAAATTTTTTAATTATATCATTTGAGTCTATCTGGCAATTTTGGATGAAAATCATTGACATGGAAGCCGACCACCCTACATGGCATGACAAACGATGACGTGGAAACTTTTAGTAATATTTTAACATTTTCTGAATTTTTTATATTCTTTTTTAGTGAGGGCTAGCAAGGGTCGCCAGCTCTGGGTGAGGGTCACAACACCCTCTTCGGCTAGCAAGCGAAGGCTCATTTCACGGCCCTCGCCTAGCCTAGATCAGGCAAGGCCTTGCCCACCCTTGCTTTGGCTTGCTCAGGTCTTCAATGGCCATCGCGAGGGCCACGCGCTCACCTGCTCTCGCCAGCTCTCATCTAATAACAAAAAAAGTAAGGAGGAGGGAGAAAATAAAGTAAAAAAGATGTATGTTCTATTAAAAATTGTCCATGCACCGCTACCGCCGATCTTGTCACATGAAATGACCGGTGTTCATGTTTGAGATTTTCGCCTAGAATTGGTTGGATGAAAACAATTGGAAAAACGTGAAAGTAGTTAAAATTTAATTAGCATAATTAAAAAAATTATGATTGAATTGATAAAAATGCAATAAATTTAGATTTCAGTAATGTTCCCATCACGCGAGCTTTCAAGATTTTGCAATTTTCCCTTCTCGAAAAAGAGTATTCCAAATCCATTCGATTTAAAGCTCCATTAAATCCAAATGCATTTCATACATGGAATATAACCGGCGCTATCCAAACACGTACCATTGCCAAAAACCAAAAACCGTATAAATTGACCAAGCCACAAATTGCATTGCATCATCGCATCTGCGCACAACCTTTTTCTTACAAGGTGTAGAAAAAACATAATCTCTCGCAAAGATGATGAAGCTTTCTCTCTTGTTCATCCTAGCCCTCGTTCTCTCAGGTATTTCCCAAACACAATCTAAGTCTCGTTCGTGTTACTTAACCGCGTGTTTGCCGATTACATCAGTTGATAGCATGGTGTTTCTGATGTTTGATTCGCTCTTGCGGGTTCCTGCAACAATCCTATAAGCGCCGACGCACAATGCCAGAGGATAATCGACCAAGACCACTGTGATTTCTACTATTGCACGAGGCACTGCTCCGAGGAGTTTGGGAGTGTCAAGGCGAAATGCATTGCCAATCCTCACAAGAAAGGGGCTCGTGCCTGCCACTGCTTCCTTTGCTGACACCGTTTCGATAAGCGTTCGTTGTTCTTTCTTGGAGGTCCTTGATCTGTTACTCGCGCTGGTGTTGATGAGCAAATAAAATGTGTTAATACTCCTTTTCTCAACTTTGATCCGTTGTCTTTTGCCTTCGTTGTTAGCTCCTTTGCCAAGTCTCGAATCGACGACCTTTTAACCTGGCGATTCGTTTGTTCATGTCATGATATTTTCCCAATTTAAGTTCCACTCGAATAAGACAATCTATTAATTGCATCACGGTTTTAAACTATGATCACATCATATTTATGATGAATTAGAGAGGTAGCGTGATATTATATACTTAAGAGTTTTAAGACATTATTAGTCTCATTTACATTGATAAAATCTCCGGATAGTAAAGCGTTTCGTCTATATTTACCTAAGAACTTTTACATAGGGCGTCAAATTCAGTAATGAAACTTATATTTTCGTCACGCGGCCTAGAAAAACGTTGAAGCGAAATTGCAATTTTCATGTTAAAAAGCGAACTCCTTGGCGGATTATGAGGCTTACAAATCTAGACTTTGAATTTGGAAGAGTATTTGACGGAACAGAAACAGATAGCTCAGGCTTTTTATATTTGAGTAGCGACAAGTCCGTACCGACATGCATGAAATTTTTTTGGCCTTTTTTCCCCCCCCCCCCCCCCCCCCACCGTCTAAGATTAATAAATTTGCATCACGTCTAATCCATGATTAAATATGTAAATTGTGAAAAATAATAAGGAAGATATATGGTATGTTGCAATAATCTATCTTCTGTACATGCTTATTTTACTTTATCACCGGGACGAATGGATATGCATTGAGCATACTGTCCTCTAATCTTATGAAACAAAGAATATGCAAATGCATAAGGCATCTTTAAACAATTTTCGAGACATCACTTGCTTAAATGGAAAATTTACTGAACGAATGTTGCTGTGACTTGATAGACATCACCAGATTAACATAGGATCATCGAAAAAAAAATTTCCCTATGAATCCAGTTACTATGAACTCACTTTATTCATATTACATTTAGGAAATTGACACCACATGCACATAACATCAAAGTTAAACTAAGTATACATATACATTTGTTTCCAACAAGTACGATTAAGGCAAAAACAAATATGCTGATATCATGTCGAGTTGTATTCTCATATTATGCATTCTAAATGTAATTTCTCGTTTTTGAGCTTTCATGTGCTCTAATAACATTTAATTACGTGTCAAGAAGAAAGGTAAAAAATCAACCTAGGTGTTAAGAATGTGATTCGGATCCCAAGGACAGGTGTCTAACCTCTTGAGGAAAAGTTAGGCAATCTGAATTCCCCCGCATGTCATCGCTACCTATCTGAGCCGGTGGCTACGTTAGGGTTGCATGACCCGAGCGACAACCCACCATTTTTATAACTACTCTATCCATATAAAAAGAATGAAATTGCGGTTAATGTAAACAAGGTTTCAATTCATGAACTTTTGAATAAGACGTGTATCGCATTTAATACACTTGGTTGCTCGGCCCAAACCCGGTCCCCGCCACGGCGGCGGCGAGCGAAAAGGGCACCACCCCTGCACGTGGTGCCGCTTTGGACCACCATTAGGCTTTTCATTTTTTATTATTATTTTTTGTATTTTCCAAAAATATATAAATAAAGAACCATATAAGACGTAAACATATTATTTCAACATTTTTAACAGAAAGACCAATTCGAACGGAAAGGGAAAATAACTCAGGACGTCACATCGGCCAATCAGAAAAAAAAATACACGGTCGAAAATCGAATGAGCTAAAATAATACAAGAACTGACAGGACGAACGGCACTATATTATTTTTAATAATTGCGTCTCGAGGTTAATTTATATGTCGTGTAATGTATATTTGGCTACCACTTTCTCATCCTTCGATGATTTTAGCTTTAGCGTAATGCAGCTTAAACACCGTTTTACCATGAAGAGCATTTAGAGTAAGGCACTCCTGACCTTGACGTCCAACTCGAAATCCAGGGGATAATCCAATGGTCAAGAGGACATGAAAGTCGCTTATTTAAAGCCCATTCCTCATCTCTCAAGGGAAAATCACTTTTGACATTTCACGCTTTTCAAACGAACGTGCACACGTGGCTTCTTCTATTCCACCTTTGGTCCAGCTTTTCGAACGGCGGAGAGTTCGGACTGACGAGCTCAGCCGTGAGCTTGATAATGTCGGACCATATCATCCCACTAGACACCAGTTTTTGATTTTGTTCTCCTACTTTTCTCCTCGCGACACTGGTCGCCAATGACCATCGGCCGGAGCCGGAGCCAGCGCCGAAGGAATATTGTAGACGCTCCTGTAAATGTATTAAAAATGAAAAATGGAAGAAAAAAGGGGCAGGAAAAAAAAAAAAAATCAGAGAACCGCTATACGGTCGGGAGTAAAGGAAACAATTTGGTCAATTCGCAATTTGTTAGTACTGAGATACATATATGTGGCATGACCTGTGATATATATTAACGCCTTGAGCAAGTGTTGTGTAAATCATTTAGCTAAGATCATGACAAAGTTGGGAGTAAACGAAAAGATCACACGGGAACGAAAAAAATCAAAGCAATGGCTTCTCAGAGAAAAGCCCGGCTTTCTCATTCTCTATTCATGCCAGTAGATCGGATCATGAATCCAGCGATTTGGTAAATTGAAACCTAAGATCGCTCTAGCCAACAACTAGTTTTTCTCTCGAGCTTGGGCCCGATCGTTTAACGATTTAATTTAAATTTTCTCAAATTATGAGTCAGCTCAGGTAATAGTTTTAGACTCGAAATCCGGGCCGATCCATCGGGGTCCACCCATTGATCACGTCCTATACATTACTAGGTAGCAGCATTAACCATCCATGCACAGGAAAGACATGTTACCTGGTTCATTTTGGGTCCCCTAGCGGAACGGCGTATACACGCGCCGGCGCACGCGACCATGCGTGCCATCTTGTGATAATGGGAACCGGCTTCTAACCATGGGTCGGCCAACTTTGGCTCCGCCCCGGCTCAGGCTTGAGGGTCATTAGTGACCGGTGGCTAGAGGAGAAAAGTAGGAGAACACAACCAGAAATTGGTGTCCACTGGGATTTCCCCTTGAGAGAGGAGGAATGAGTTTTAAATAAGGGGCTTTCATGACTTTTTGACAGTTGAATATGCCCAATTCATTCGATATCTTATTGTGGTGTTCCTTTCCTTTCTTTCACATCAAGAATTCGTTCTTTAAGAAAATTATGATTTTTAAAATGGAACCGAAAATATTTTTCCCCACCTACGATGATGCAGGTTTCCAAGGTCGAGTTCTAATGGCAGTCTAGTCCTGGTCACCAACTCCACATTTAAGACCTTTTCTATAGAAGATCAGAAAACCAAGTTTCTGATTTTGTAGCCAAGGCACATCGTCTCTGTTATAATTCTAACGCGAAAACTATCAGGATCTTGCAAATACGTCAACACAAAAGCCCAGAAATAATAACGATGAACAATAAAGAACACCAGATATAACGTGGTTCAGTCCGAATGTCGGTACCTACATCCACGGGGAGAGCCAGCAAGAACAATTCACTATAATCAGATAATCGAATTTACAATCGCTCAATACGCTTGTGTTTCCCGCATCTAGATTATACCCAAACCCAGTATTTATAAACAGACAACTCTCAATTGAATATAAAATAAAACTAAAATAAACTCACGAACGAAGCGTAAATTTCGATCGTACTGCTCCTCTTCTTTTCGTGCGGCTGTGTCTTGAAACGAGCAAATAAAATAGTCTGCCAAATCTCCTCTTTTTGGATCTCTATATACCTCGCGGCTATTGCAGGATGCAGACAAGAAAAAAAAAATTCTTACTCTTTTGTTTCCTTTATTGGACCAAATATCTACCCAAATAATATATAATATTTGAGTCACATCTTTTATTTTCTAATGCAGATATCAAATCTGCAATTAAAACTCGTCCAAAACATGTCACAATTGTTTCGGTCAAATATTGAATATTTAAACCAAAATATATATTCGCGGACGATTTAAACTCGAGACATATTTAATAATTCTCCACCTTGACACGATGTTTGAAAGTCAACTCATAGTACTCGTCATCCATGATGCTCTCCCATCGCCTCGAAAGGCGGTCACTCTCCACAGACTCCAATAGTGCTCAAGCAAAACTTGAGCTTTGCCAAAGTAACAGACTTAGTCATCATGTCCGATGGGTTCTCTGTTGTAGCTATCTTTCTCACAACAACCTTACCTTTCGCTAAGATATCTCGGATGAAGTGGTACCTAATATTGATATGTTTCGTCCGCTCGTGATAAACCAGATTATACGCCATAAATATCGCACCTTGGTTGTCACAGTATATGTCAACACTTTTCTAATCCAACCCAAAGTCCAAGAGCAAACTCTGTAATCATATCGCCTTTTTCGCTACAAAGGTCAATGCCATGTACTTCGCCTCAATCAACGATAAGGCCACGTGGTCCTGTAGTGACGCCTTCCAACTAACTACACCACCTGTAAGCGTAAACAAGTATCCTGCTAAAAACATGCACCCATCTAAGTCATCTGCATGATTAGAATCCACAAAATTAGTGGTTTCACATCCATCATTGTTCCTCCGGTACACTATGCTAATGTCTGTTGTCCCCTTCAAATATCTGAGGATCCATTTCACAGCTTCCCAATGAGCTTTATTAGGACGCTTCATATAACGACTAACTACACTGACAGCTTGTGAAATATTAAGCCTAGTGCATACCATATCATACATAATACTACCCACTGCACTAGAATATAGAACACGGGACATATGTTCCTCCTTCTCCTCAGTCTGTGGTGAGAATTTAACTAAAAGTTTAAAGTGCTTCGCTAATGGTGTACTCACAGACTTCGCTGACTGCATATTAAAACGTGCTACAATCTTCTCAATATAGTTCTTTTGAGACATACGTAATAATCTTGCATTCCCGTCACGCAAAATCTCCATTCCCAATATTTTCTTTGCAGTACCTAAATCTTTCATCTCAAACTCAGCACTTAACTGCCTTTTCAGCGCATCAATATCAGACATATTCTTAGTTGCTATCAGCATATCATCAATATATAGCAATAGAGATATCAAAGACCCATCATCCAGTCTCCTAAAATAAACACAGCTATTCATCTGACTCTTAGAATAGTCCTGATAAGTCATGAAAGCATCAAAGCGTTTATACCATTACCTAGGAGACTGTTTCAGCCCATACAAAGATTTCTTTAATAAGCAAATATGATCTTCCTTACCCGGAATAACAAATCCCTCTAGCAGCCTCATATAAATCTGTTCCTCCAATTCACCATGAAGAAAAACCGTCAACATCAAGGTGCTCCAACTCGAGGTCCTGTGCAGCAACTAAGGCAAGTGAAATACGAATAGAAGTATGCCTTACCACAGGAGAAAACACTTCATTATAGTCAATGCCCTCCTGCTGTGTAAACACTTTCGCCACAAGTATCGCCTTATACCTCGCTGTCTCGACACCGGGAATGCCTTCTTTCCGTTTGTAGACCCATTTGCTTCCAACAATCTTCTGAATCTTGGGTACTTTAACTAGCTTCCATGTTTGATTTCGATGAAGTGATTTCATCTCTTCACTAATAGCCCCTAACCACTACGACGACTTAGAACTAGCCATCGCCTCACAATAAGACGAAGTCTCATCTGTCTCCACCTCGTCACCTACAGTCAAAGCATAAGAAATATCTGTATAACCATAACGTACTGGTGGTTTTATTTGCCTCCGTTGTCTACCCTCAACTAGAGTATGCTGTGACTGTACTGGTTGTTGACTATCACCATCTTCAGGAACTGCGGCCTCATCTGCAGTCTCAACATCTATTACCTCTGAGGTCTCCAGAGTCTCCACCTGAAGCTCCACCTCACTACTGACACCATGATCTGTCTGCTCTGTTGGTAGTGTATCAGGACTCCTCTGTCGAAGTATTGCAGTCTCATCGAAAATTACATCTCTACTGATTATAAAATCGGGTGATCTGGGATCAGCGTACCACAGCCGGTAGCCTTTCACCCCATGTGCATAACCCAGAAATATACACTTCTTTGACATTGGCTCAAGCTTACCATCACTAGTATGAGCATACATATGACATCCAAATACTCGTAATCCGGAGTAATTGACAGTTTTTCCCGACCATACATCCTCTGGAGTCTTCCACTCAATAGCAAATGATGGAGATCGATTAATCAGGTAACACACAATGTTCACTGCTTCGGCCCAAAATTCCTTGCCTACTCCAGCATGCGATAACATGCTCCAAGCCCGCTCAAGTAAAGTTCTGTTCTTCCGTTCTGCCACGCCATTCTGCTGTGGTGTCCCAGGTACTGTGCGGTGTCTAACAATACCTTCTCTTTCGCAGAACTCGATAAAATCTTTACCACAGAACTCCATGCCGTTATCGGTTCTTAGGCACTTGATCTGTTTATCTGACTGCTTCTCAATCAATGTCTTAAATTTCTTGAACCGATCAAACACATTAGATTTGTGCTTTAGAAAGTATACCCATACTTTCCTTGAATAATCGTCGATAAATGTGAGCATGTAACGGGCACCTCCTTTCGAAGGAATCGGAGACGGGCCCTAGACATCTGAATGAATATACTCAACCGGTTGCTTGGTCGAATGAATACCTGTAGTAAACTTAATCCTGCGTTGCTTTCCAAAGATACAGTGCTCACATAAGTCTAACTTACTTGTCTTCTGACCCTTTAACAATCCCCCATCACTTAGCATTGTCATATCTGCCTCACTCATGTGCCCTAAATGCATATGCCATAAACAAGTTAAATCAGAATCTGACTCACCTGATGAAACTGCAGCAGCTCCTGTCACGGTCTCTCATAGTAGATGATAGAGAGAACTCACTTTCTTTCCTTTCATCACTGTCATGGCACCTCGAGAAATCTTCAGTATTCCACCTTCAGCGATGTACTTACACCCGATATCATCGAGTGTCCCTAGAGAAATAAGGTTCTTCTTGAGCTCCGGTACATGCCTCACGTCTGTCAATGTGCGAACCACACCATCATGCATTTGAATCCGAACTGTCCCTATCCCAACAACCTTGCAAACTGCATTATTCCCCAACAGAACTCCACTACCATCTACAGTCTGGTAAGTAGTGAACCAGCTCCTATGAGGCGTCATATGATAAGAACACCCCGAATCTAGCACCCATTTGTCTCCTGACGAACCTGTAGTCACACACAAAACAGCCTCTGTGTCACTAGTGCTCTCCTCAGCAATGTTCGCCACACTGACTGTGGCCTTCTGCTCATCACCTCTGTTTCTCAGCTTAGGACAATCTCTCTTGATGTGCCCCTCCTCGTGACATTTAAAGTACTTCACGCGTTTCTTGAATTTTCTATGGCGTGATTTAGACCTTTTTTTACCTCTGCTGCTGCTGGACCCTCGTTGTTGCTCTCTACCTCGAATCACTAGTCCATGCGCTACATCCTGCGCCGGACTGTCATTTCGTAACTTTCGCTGTCACTCTTTAGAAAACAATACGGACTTTACCTCTTCTGAGGTAATCGTAGTACGCCCATGTAATAGAGAATCAGTAAAATGCTCCCATGACTCTGGTAAAGAAACCAACAACATCATGTCCTGGTCTTCATTTTCAAGAGTCTTACCGACGTTCTTCAGATCTATCATGAGTTTATTAAATTCGGCTAGGTGGGTTCTGATAGACGTACCTTCAGTATATTTGAACTGGAACATCTTCTTCAACATGTACAAGCGATTGTTCAAACCCTTCTTTACATAGAGCGACTAAAACTTTGCCCACAATGCTGCGGTATCTTTTTCTTCGCCTACCTCTATCAACACTTCATCCGATAAATTCAACAGGATTACACTCCTAGCCTTCCTAATCAATACATCTTTATCAGCACCTTTCATCGATTCGGGCAACTTAACCTTGCCCTTCAATGCTTCTGCCAAATCTTGAGTTGTCAATAATGCCTCCATCTTGAGGTTCCATAATCCAAAATTGTTCATCCCGTTAAATTTCTCAATTTCAGCTTTCACCCCAGACATAATTACAATAATAGAATTTCCAGATAATAATCATACAAGCAAAAGCCCCAAATCACAATATAGAAATATAACCTGGCTCTGATACCAATTGTTGTAATTTTAACGCGAAAACTACCAGGATCTTGCAAATACGTCAACGCAAAAGCCCAGAAATAATAACGATAAACAATAAAGAACACCAGATATAATGTGGTTCAGTCCGAATGTCAGTACCTACATCCACGGGGAGAGCCAGCAAGAATAATTCACTATAATCGGATAATCGAATTTACAATCGCTCAATACGCTCGTGTTTCCTGCACCTAGATTATACTTAAACCCAGTATTTATAAACAGACAACTCTCAATTGAATATAAAATAAAGCTAAAATAAACTCACGAACGAAGCGTAAATATCGACCGTACTGCTCATCTTCTTTTCATGCGGCTGTGTCTTGGAACGAGCAAAGAAGAAAGTCTGCCAAATCCTCTCTTTTTGGATCTCTATATACCTCGCAGTTATTGCAGGATGCAGACAAGAAAAAAAAACCATTACTCTTTTATTTCCTTTCTTGGACCAAATATCTACCCAAATAATATATAATATTTAAGTCACATCTTTTGTCTTCTAATGCAGATATCAAATCTGCAATTAAAACTCATCCAAAACATGCCACAATTATTTCGATCAAAAATTGAATATTTAAACCAAAATATATATTCGCGGACGATTTAAACTCGAGACATATTTAACAGTCTCAATTCGCTCCCTCATTCGTCGTTATCCAAGCCTCCCCAATCTCTTTGGGACTTGTTTTGTTTGGATGCCTCGTCTTTGGACTTGTCCTTCTAAAACTTATGAGGTTTGAATAAAGTATTATTTTGACCCCCCAAAAAAAAACTCCTCTCTCTCTCTCTCTACATTGCATCTTCCATTACTCCAAAATAAAAGCTTGAATGAGACAAGGGAGAGCCATCTTTGTGAGAATGAGTTGTAATATATATATATATATATATATATATATATATATATATATGAATTATAATTAGTTAGGTTGAAGGTTATGCCTTTTGGGATTATTTCCTTTATATATATATAGAAAATCAAAGGAATACATTTTTTCTTGAAATCTCTATGTGTTAACATCGTATCAGATCATAAGGTTTGCTCCTTGTGAGTATCATACGTTAATCCTCGATTACGTTGGTCCTGCTCATTGGTGAGCGAACTAGGGTTCAAGGGCAGCGCCCCCGAAAAAAATTTCTGCTCGTTTTCTTTATTGCGCCGGCCGATTTCGTCTTGCCCGATCCTCTTCATCTTTCTTGCAATCGACATTAAATCCATGGCGGATCAGAATCCTACCAGACCATTGATTTCCCATCAGAATCAAGGGGGAATTCGACCATGGAAGCGTTTTTGGAGAATTTGATCACTAGATTGACTCAGATTCTAACTCAGAACCAGATTCCTCTTCCTCTTCCTCCTCCTCCAAAACCAACATCGCAGAATGATTTGGCTTCATCTTAGATTGCAATTAAATTGGATGGAGCCAACTAAGGATTATGATCTCAAGTTGTCAAGATGTACATCACAGGCAAAGACAACCTGGTATATATCAATGGAGACCTCTCTTAGCCTCTCCAACAGATCCTGACTTTCAGAGGTCGAAAACTTAAGACGCGACTATGAAAAGATTGCTTATTAACTCCATGGATCCAATTTTGATTGGCAATTTCATTCACTTCCCAACAGGAAAATCTATCTGGGATTTGATTGCAACGACCTTCTTTGATGGAATAGATGCCTTCCAGGTTTATGACTTGAAGAGGCGTGCGGCTCGGATGAGACAAGCAAGACGACTGATTGAAGCATATCACAACAATCTTCAAGGTTTGTGGAGAGATATCAACTTTCGCCGGCAAAATCCAATTCGGTGTCCTGAAAATATTGAAAGATACAATATGGCTATATAGGAAGATCGGGTATACATCTTTTTTGATGGAATGGATGACCGCCTCAACAAGATCCGAGCAAATGTCTTGTAGCCTTTTCCTACGGTTGAACATGTCTATGCGCGTGAAGACATGAGACAAGCGGTAATTTTTTGTGTCGAAGCTGCATGAGATGTTTCCGCTCGAGCTTGGGGTTCAAAGATGGGGCTGTGGGAACTTTAGTGTTAAAAAACTACTGACAAGGGAAATCCTCATACGAAAATATATTAGAAGTACCCTTTTTTTTGGGTCAAAAGAAGTATCCTCTTCTAACGCACACATTTTATTTTGAATAAATTGATTTTTGTCACATTAAATGGATCACATTAAAGTTTTTCATTGCCCGAATTTTCGAAAATATGGAACAATAGAGATGAATTTATTCATTTTTTTAATATACGCACGCACGCACTCACACGCACTCTTGAAATGCACTACAATATTTGAACATTTTTGAAAATATTTTCCCATGTCTCCATTAAATTTTGAAGCGAAAAATAGACCTATAAAAAAAATGACACAACTTTTTCTATTTCTTGATTGTAATTTCCATTGTGAAGCTATAATTAGGCGAATCGATATTTTAAGGGCAACTTTGTTGAATGAAAATTATGATACTCTCAAAGTTATAAAAATTTCATGCTTATCGATGAAATATAGTATTGGTAAACTAATTTTTTTATTCAACTTTAGCTTGCATTAGAAAGTATCTACATAAATTTAGTAACATTATATTGTTTCATATCCATATATAATTTTAAAGATTCCAAAATGATTTTCCATATATAATTTCGAATCCACAATGAACAAGAGATTAGTCGATTCGTTGTAGCAGCAACCAATAAATTAAAATAGGTATAAGTTGACGAGTAGAAGATTTATAATTTGGAAAATAATTTATGGAGGGATTTAATTTCTCGAGATAATTTTTTTAGAGAGATCTATTTGAGAAGAAAAAGTCAGCTACAATTTGCACAACATATCGGAGAAATATTCAAACTGCTTTTAGTTTCCTCTTCCGGAGGGCAAGAAGGAAACGCGCGCATGGCAATACTTTGCAAAAGAAATCATTTCTAAAGTTGAAGTTGATTTTTCAACTTTTCAATCAGAAGCAGAAGTTAATTTTATCAATTTCTCCATCAAAAGTTGTTTTCTGATCAAATAAAGGTGTTTAATAAAATTTCAACTTTTGAAAATTTTAAATTTTTAACATTATTAACAAAATCTCCAGCGGTGGTGGTCGGTGGAGGGCGGCAGCCGGCGATCGGTTGTGGGCAGCCGCTAGACGGCTGCCAGTGATCGGCGGTGGGCGACCGGTGACCTGTGGCGAAAGGCGACCGGCGGCGATCGGCGGCGATCGGCGACGGACGGTGACTGGCAGCGAGGGGCCGGTGACCAGAGGCGGGCAATCGGCGGCGGCGGACCGGCGACAGATGGAGAACGGCGGTCGGCGGCAGCGGGCGACCGGCAGCGGCGAGCAACTGACGACTGCAGGCGACCGGCGGCGAAGGTCGGCAACAGCGAGCGACCGACAGCGATGAGCGGGCGACCGTCGACAAGCAACCGACGGCGGCAGGCGACCTTCGGCGGGCGGGAGGCTGTGGCCGCGAGGTGGGCTGTCAGTGGCAGTCGGCGGCGGGCAGACGGTCGGCGGTTGGGGGGCATCGGCAGGCAGGCGTTAGTCAGCGAAAATCGGTGTAGTTAAAGAAGTGATTTCTTTTTTAGAAGTTACAATTTTTAACTTTTCAAAGTTGGCCAAAAATCCAACCAGAATTAGAAAACACTCTCAGAATTAAGTGATTTATCAATATTTTTACCAAACGGCTTTCAGCTTCAGAATCAATTCTAAAGCGCTTTTACCAAATGGATTTCAACTTCAGAAGCAATTCAGAAGTAGAAATTCTACTTCTAAAGTGTTACCATGCGCGCCCTAAACCTCCACGCAACGAATACGGCAAGAAGGAAATCCCCCATGAGACAAAAGAAAAGAAAAGAAACGAAGCCTAACAAAAATCTGACGAATTGACCGAGCACCAGAAGCTGTGGCCGCGACATATATCTGTTGGATTTCTGCAAACATGGTGAAGCTCTCAATCATCTTCATCCTGGCGATCCTCGTTTCCGGTCCTCCTCGCTCCTATCTACGTGACCTCCTTCCGTTTCGCCGGCCAGTGGCTACAGCGCATCCAGTACGTACTTAAGTTCATGTCTTCCCATGTTTTTTTTAGCTGTTACCAGAGCTACATAGCCCTTGATGCAGCACAGCGTAGGATAGAGCGCGTTTTCGCTATCCGGAAAGTAGGTATTTTTAACGCTGTTGGGCCAACCTGGGGATCGTTTGTTCGAGTTGATGAGTAGTCTGTACTACGTACGATAAACCCGAGTTGCTCCCGCAGGTTCTTGCAGCAGTCCTGTATGCGTCGATGCGCAGCGTCTGTGCCGGAAGATGGTTGAGCAACACGGCTGCCATTTCTATGGCTGCACGAGACGGTGCTCCAGGGAGTTTGGTTCGGTCAAGGCGAGATGAATTCCCAATCCTCACGAGCGCAGGCTTAGCGCCTACGGCGGGGCTTGCTACGTCCCTTGATGGACAATGTTCTGATAGGTTTTGGGCATCTCTTTTAGAGCTCTAATTGTCTTTGCTCATGCATGTTCAGATAACGGAAACACACTGCTGCCAATGTTGGAGTAGCAGTACTCCTTCTATCAGCTTCGATTTTGTTAGCGACATTAGGATATTTTCTATTTCTCTCGGCTTTACGTATATATTTTCTTTGACGGTGCGTATCTTTAAATTGTTATATTTATTTTTATGCTTGTTTTACTACTTTAAATACTTTTCCAACAAAGCCTACAAATAGGCTCAAGTACCATTTGTTTTTGTTTTTTTGTTTTTTTTTTGGTTGGAAGTACTATTTGTTAACCCTTCTAAATATACAAGAATTTCTCAATTTTGCTATCCCGCGTCGTTGTTCTCAATTGATTTATCGTCCATCGTTGTCTTCCCTTCGTTTTAATTGTATTTGCTTGCTTCTCTTCCATGGATTCGCTCCTTTGCCGCTTCTCTGTTTGACAATATCTGGAGCTAGCAATTCGAGCAGTTGTGTCACGATGGTGTCACATTTAAGTAATTTATTTTCTTTTTGTCACTCTATTGGTATTAAGTAATCAAATGTCACTATTAAAATTTGCTAAATTGACTAATTCAACTGCTACGGTTACTGCTATATTAACGATAACGATAATGATAAAAATAAAATAATTATATTGATAATGCAGTGACATCACATCATTTAGATTCGTTCAACACTCAGATTCTATAATTAATACTTACACTCAAAGTAATTCTTAGATGAATAACCGTGGTAACATCACCATGTTAATTAGATATTATTGTAAATCTTTTTCGTGAAAATAAAGAATTCGAAAAATATTTTTCTAAAAAATATAGCTTGTTTTGCTTAAAAAAATTTACGAATACAAACATATTTAAACTTAATTATTCCGAGGATACGATCAATTTTTTAAGGAAAAAGAGGATTATTATAGCCATTGATCGTCAAGTCAAATGGGTGTGGTGGAAGTCTGTCATCGTAAGCATCGTTTCATTGTCTTCCTCGTTCCTTCTTCATTTTCATTCGTTCGTGTTCAGACATCGTTGCAATTTGCCGGAATGTCATCACGTTACTACTGCAAACAAAACTAACTCGAGTAGTTGGATGCGTTCCATTAATGGCTTCTACGCCCACGCCCTTTTCACCTTCCAATTCTCCGCGCCTTGTAACCGCTCGGGACAAGATTTTACCCTCAAGGCCAACGGATTTCAGTCAGATCCCTTCGTGGGTCTCCCTCAACCGCGCTTCTGCGGTGAAATCTCCTCCCACCCAGCACGGTCAAGTAGAGAACTTGCATTTGGTATCTCTGTCCAGGCAGGGGAAATTTGAACAAGTTCATGAATTCATCAAGAGTATGGACGAAGCCGGCATTGCTGTCAGTCCCTCCACGTATAAATCCCTCTTCGAAACGTGTGGGGAGATGGGACGTTTATCGGAGGGGAGATTGATTCGAGATCGGCTAAGGAACCCACCTGGGTTTCTTGAAGATTGCGCTCTCCAAATGTATTGTGATTGTGGGAGCTTATCGGATGCGCGGAGACTGTTTGATAGAATGCCGGAGAGAAGTTCGTTCACTTGGGGTATAATGATAGCAGGTTACGCGCAGAGGGGTGTTTTGGATAAAGCTTTTCAGTTGTTTTCGTCGTTGATAGATTCTGGAGTTGGACCGAATTTTTCCGTCTACCTAAGTTTATTGAGGTCATTGATGGACTCTTCTTGTTTGGAGATTGGCAGACAGATGCATTCTCATTTGTTAAAAACTGGGTCAGGTTCAAATGCTTCCCTCGGCACGGCAATTTGCAATATGTACGTTAAATGTGGGTGGTTAGAGGGTGCCAGGATCGTTTTTGATCGGATGGCTGAAAAGAAAGCGGTAGCTTGGACTAGATTAATGGTGGGGTACAATGATGCTAACACGAGGAATGATGTTCTTCAGTTGTTTGAGAAAATGGTTAAGGAAGGTGCGGAATTGGATGAGTTTGTATTCTCTATTGTTCTCAAAGCCTGCGCTTGGTTGGAGGACTTGAGAGTAGGAAGGCAAATTCATGGTTACATTGTTAAGCTGGGGTTGGAATCTGAAGTTTCTGTTGGAACTCCTCTTGTGGACCTTTATGTGAAATGCGCATGTTTTGAGTCCGCTCTCATGGCATTTCAGAAGATAAACAACCCTAATGATGTTTCCTGGAGCGCATTGATATCTGGTTATTCTCAATCTGTTAGAGTTGAGGAGTGCCTTAAAACTTACAAATATTTGAGAGTTAGAGATGGATCACTAAATCCATTCATCTACACTAGCATTTTCCAAGCATGCTCCACGCTTGCAGATATTAATTCGGGTGCACAAGCTCACGCGGATGCAATAAAAAGGGGTCTGATCTCACCTTTATATGGGGAGAGTGCACTAGTCACCATGTACGCCAAATGTGGCGATATGGATTATGCCAGTCGAGTTTTTGGAATAATTAGTGAACCAGATACTATAGCGTGGACTGCTATAATAGCTGGGTATGCATATCATGGTATTGCTTCAGAAGCACTCAGGTACTTTAGGAAGATGCAGGATTCTGGTGCCAGGCCGAATGGAGTCACTTTTGTTGCAGTCCTGACTGCTTGTAGCCATTCAAGTTTGATCACAGAGGCTGAGTGTTGCTTGAAATCAATGAACAGTGAATATGGTGTTGCTCCTACAATCGATCATTTTAATTGTATGATTGATGTATACTCTCGTGCCGGTCTACTTAAAGAGGCATTTAAACTGATTAATGATATGAACTTTGATCCCGATGCAATGAGCTGGAAATGTTTACTGGCCGGGTGTTGGAATCATAGAAATCTCGAGCTTGGAAGGATAGCATCAAAGAATCTTCTTCAGCTGAACCCGGATGATACTGCAGGTTACATCCTCCTGTTTAACTTGTGCGTTTCGCATGAAAAGTGGGAAGAAGCGGCGAGAATTAGGAAGAAGATGATGGAAAAGAACTTGAGGAAAGAGGTCAGTTGCAGCTGGACTACAGTCAAGGGTAAATGGCACAGGTTTATAGTTGGCGACAGACACCATCCTCAAACAAAGGAGATTTACGCAAAGCTGAAGGAAATTGACTTCCGAGATGGTAACAGTGAAGATCGGTCCCTATTAACTGAGGATGCATCTTGTATTTTGCCGGAGCGAAGACATCAGCTTCTTGAACATAGTGAGAGACTGGCAATGGCATTTGGGCTGCTCTCCTCGCCGAGGAATTCACCTGTTCTCATTTTCAAGAATCTTCGAGCTTGCAGAGACTGCCACAATTTTGCCAAGCATGTGTCTAGTGTGGCGGAACGGGAGATCATAATTAGAGACTCGAGTAGGTTCCATCATTTTAAGCTTGGTAAGTGTTCTTGCGGTGATTATTGGTGAATGTCGCACTTACCGTCCTCTCTACTTGCCTTGATGGCTTAAGATGCGTGACTGGTAGATTACAGAATGCCCATTTTTGTTGTCCATAATGTTATGCCTATGTAGATTCTGTGGGCAATAATTAATTCATCTGTTACCTTCCGCATTATCCTGAATCATATTCCTCATCCCTTAAATCATGGACAGAAATCACAGTACATTGAAAGAAAAAGCCATCTCGGTGCTCGACAGGGACAGAGATCATTTCACCAGAGCGAAGCCATCAAGGAACCAGATGATGAAATCTCATAGAAGCATAAGTAAGTGTGATATAACTCTGAAAAATCAGGAGTAGTTGGGAACATGCGAATAAAGGTCGGGACTGCCTTCGAACCGGGCCTGCATAATAGTTAAGAGGCAAGGCAAAGTTACCACCCTGCGACATGCATTTTCATCTCCGTGGAAAGCAAAAATGTTGAGTACTCGGGCCAGCTCATCATTCCTGCTTTCTAATTTTACTAACCTTGAAACAATCGGTAAATGTTGTCACCTCTTAACTTGCATTATACGAGCAGGGAGCCTGCATTTTACACGTAGTAATGGTTCGTGGAGGTGTAAGGAGACATTTCCACTTGTACATTTGAAGGAAAACATAATTGTGATGCTGCAACATTGAAGATTAATCACGTAGAGCTATGACGGGAGAAACTCAGTATAAATGTCTTGGCTGCTGTTACTCTCTGAAATGGCGTGGTATAATTCTGAGAAATGAATGAACGAGCTAGGGGCTGGTTTCTTTGCGCGATGCTTCCCAGAGTCGATGTTCAATTCCAAGCTTTCTTAGCTCCATCAGACCTTGCTCCACTGAAAGCAAGACAACCCAATAAATAACGTTAAATAGGCAAGGTTTGGAAATATATGATAACGAATGTAGAAATTAATCTGGAAATTGGCCCGAAGTATTTGTACAAAAATGCATTGAAATATTACCGTCGACGGCATCGTGTGACGTAGGGGAATGACCACTCCGGTTTATCCAGAACTGCAGCCGCTCTTTTGCAGTTTCCACCTCTATACCGTGAGCTTTGGCTCTTCGCCAGAAATATGTAAGCCATGCCTGTGTAAAGACAAAAAGCTCGAGTGAGGAGAATGAGACTCAAAAGTACAATGCCTTAAAGAAAGCAGTGATACCTCCTTAAAGAGTACGTCCTCGGATTCCTCTAGACTCAATTCTGCCATAGAGAGGACCACAGTGGCATTGTAATCATTGAACAGATTAGTAGAAAATATGATCACTCGTGCAAGTGGGACCAGCTCTTTTATTGACATGATGCCATCAAAGTGTGAAGGCGAGATGAAGTCCAAAGTCTATATGTTACTCAGAAACGAAATTTATGGGCAATGGATGCACCATCAATGATATGTTATCAATCAGAAGCCCGCTGGTGTATGGTTCAATAAAATGTTCCGCAACACAGAGTCCACTGATTTGCCGACTAGAAGCATTTTGGACACTACTAAACTTGAAACATGACTCTATTTCGAGTCCTCTAGGATCAGGCCAAAAACTTTGCCAAACTAAAAGGAAGAACTTGCACATTTTGCCCACCAGGATAAAAGAGGAATCCACTGGAAAACTTGTGGTTAGAAGGACTGGTCTCAGCCATACTGAAACAACCACAATATCGACCTAAAAAAGTGACAATGTCATCCACAGATGGAAGTTATGCAACATGAGCAGTCAAAGGTGCGAGTTTGTCCTATAACAGTAATGCCATCTAGAATGAGAATCATGAAATGATGGTGGTGATATTTTCCCTAACCACATGAGCACCAACTGACATTGCCAATAAGAAAATTCTCTTACCAAATGCCTCCATGAATTTCGGATCACCAGGAGATTTGAGATCTGAAAGAAAAATGAAAATGCCAATGGTAAGCATTCAGCAGGTATTACTAAAAAGAGCATGTAGTTCACACAACCATACCGAGCTTTGAATCATTCAGTGAGATTGCGGAGGGACAGTCATTGGCCTATCATTTGCTAGAAATATATCCCCAAGAAAAAGAGCACTCATTCTTAATTGCCTGAGTTTTCTCATTCTTAATTGCCTGAGTTTTCTTTCTCAACTAGTTAATTAGAAAAGCTTTCGACATTTTTACAAGCTTTGAGCAACTGAATCAACAATACAAAGATGGAGAAATTTTTAACCACCAAATGCAAATAGGCTCTAGAATCGTGCCCAGAAGAAGAATACTAATAAAAAGCCAAATATTGGATAAAGTCGTAAGAAAATCTCTACTCCATGAAGTACCTGATGCTGATATTCGTGTAGAATTTGGCCGTCGCTGTCGCGCCAATGCAAGCACAATAGCCTCCTCAACCTTGAAGAAGCAAGCAAAAGTTAGAGCAAAATATTAGCAAATAATACAGAGAATATATATATATATATATATATATAGGAAGTAATAGTAATGATGCTAAGTAGAACTTGGCGAAAAGGAGCATGAAGAAGAGATTAGTGCTTTAGACAAGAAAACCTTCAAGGATGCTAGCTCCTTCAATCCCATTTCAACAGAGAGCATATTTTCAATATTGCCCTCACCCGTTAGATCACTCAAGTCGTGAATGATTTTGCTTCTCTCAGGATTGTCATCACCTGCTCAACATTGCAATAAACAGCTTGAGCATGAATTAAACGCAAACCAATGTTACATGGAGAGTTGATCACTGCAATACATGAACCAGAACAAGAAAGAGAAAGTTACCAGTCTAAAGTTCTGTGTTTAGGGGGTAGGCTTATCCATTATCTAGTTGGAACAATTCTATATAGGATGGCCACGATAAACATGTGCTAGATGCTCAGATAAAAAAGTTAGCAATGTTGACTAAATTAAAAATATTTCTGGTGATAAATATAGAGAGGTAACATCATAGTATGAAGAATGGTATTATCTGGTCACCGGTTGTCATGGAAATATAAACTGTCTGTACAATTCAATTAATAGGTAACTCCACATCAATGGCTTAATTTTGTTATCCTGACCAGTTTGTCATCAATATCTTTAGGATTCAATTCTCATGATTAAGGCGATCGGTAGGTTTGCCACCCATCTCATCAAGATTTTCACAAGAAATAGAATGCTCAGTATAGAATTATTTAGAGTTCTACCACAATTTGAAAGTTAGAAAGATGATACATCCTCCTATAGTAAGAGTTCTTGTCTATTTGTGATATAAATATAGCATTTCATTGTAAAGCCAAACCGGCACCAACTTTTAGCAAAATTTTAAGTTTGTCAAATAATTAGATATGAGAAATTTCCACGGTTCAATTACATTAAGGTTGCGTTTGTTCCACTCAAAGCTTCATGAAAAAAGAGAATACTTTCCATAAAAATCATTTTCAAAGAAAATAGTTAGCTTTCACTTGTTTGGTGCTTTAGGGAAAGTGATTTCCTTCTTGCCAGAAGATGAAATCGTCTTCCCCCAATCTAAGGTTGTTGTTTTCAGTCCATGGAGGAACAATTTTTGTAGATTGATTAGTTTTCCGTCATCTAAACATCGGAAAGTCGGAAAACAATTTCCCTGACACAGTATTTCTTCAAACAAACAGACCCTAAGATTTGATTCAATTTTGTTAAAATGATTAACCAACAAAACTAACTTCAGAAAAGAGGAAGCTAATAATCTTGTAGTAAATTCTATCTTTCAATTCTCCTGTAAAGATAGAAATTAGGTTAGAAATACAAAAAGAGTGAATAATTTGTCTACCAAAAGGACCGAAATAAACAACGGTAGAAGGATAGAATGTAAAGATGAGGCCTTTTTCCCCACTTTTTAAAAATAGAATCAGACAAAAAGGTTATAAAAGTATAACAAAAAAATTTCCAACAGGTAGTAGGATTTTTAAAACCATAAAAAAGACGCCTTTGAGAAAAGAAGGGGTAGCTCGTTTTTTGCTCAGGGTGTGTGTTGTGGGAATTTTGGACCAAGTGCCACCTGAGATGTGGCATGTCCAATTTTCTTGCAGCAGATCTATAGTTTTAATGTAATTATGTATCATGAGAAGTACGACTATGTATCTATACTGATCATGGGTACTGTCGATTATAGCATTTCAAATTGCAACTGTATCATAAGATCCACACAAGTCCGAGATCACCAAATGCAAGGAGACTAGTGTATTTCGGTAGCAAACCCGTAATTCCCTCTTCCATATATATATATATATTGAAATCCTCAAAGGAAAATTTATTTGAATGCATAATATTTGACTGAAAGAATATTACTAGCCTTTTTCTGAATACTCCTCTTTAGCCTTCTGTCCAGCAGAAAGGACCACTTCAAATGGTAAAGGAGCTAAGGATGACCAGTGTTCATGCTTTGACACTGCTACATCCGCACAAATACCTAAGTACAAAGAGGAAGGACAATGTTGTGAGCAAAGATACGTACATGCCTCGTACGAAAAATATAGGGCATAAATTCCTCTTATTTACAATCTACATTAGCTTCAACCTTCAAACAATAGAGAGAGATTGTGCATGGCTTCATTGAAAGACCACCAAGTTTGTGGAAAGTTCTGTAGGCACATTACTCACCAATGGCATGGAAAGAAACTAAAGTGAAGCAAGTTCAGTAAATTACCATATTTTGCAGCCAAACCCCAGTAGCGAGCAAGCCAACATCTTTTAAGAACGACTTCTTCCTGGAAAATGTGTCTCGTATATTAACAACAAAAAATAAGCTTCTGCAACTGTAACGACATAAATACCTACCAACTCTTTCTGAGTCAATATCATTCTCTGGGTCATTGATTTAAGAGCTTTTACTTCAGATTCTGTTCCATAAAGCTGTTTGGCAGCAACTGCAGCCTCATCCTTGGCATTCTACTTAAGCCAACAAATTGCATAGTAAGAGCCAAAAATCTGAGACGTGCAAGCCACAAGCATTATTGCAAGAAAATTTTAGCCAGTTTAACAAGGCATCATGCAAGAGCCGACCTCCAATTCAGACCTAAGAGCTGCTGCTTCTTTGTCTACCCCACTACTTGATTGCTTTGCATCTTTCAATGCAGCCTGCAGAAAGATGAAATACAAAAAACGTAGTCAAAGATCGAATAAAAATACATAATGAAAGAAACCAGTTCTGATCAATACAATATTATCTAGCATTTTGACAGCAATATGGAAACTTAAAATTTCCTGTTCTCATTCCGCATCCTGATGAATTAACTATTTGAGGAATCGAAGTTAAGTTACTGAGAAAGAATGCTATCGAGATGAAGTTATCAAGCAACAACAATAGAAGCGGCACAATATGAACCACATACAATTAGAAAGCTTTGTTTTTAAGTAAAACAAATAGACCAAGATCCATATGCATAGCATCCGTTAGAGGAAAAATATCCAATTTCCTTAAATAACCTCTCTTTGACGTAATGCAGCTTCCTTTCTGCAAGGAAAACACAAAATGCAGTCCCAAAATTAAGCAGGAAAACAAAATGAAAAATTGTGGGAGCATACACAGATAGCAGATTTCATGTACCTGCTCAACAGTTTTGCTTCCAAGGACACTCCTTCTCCAAGTGCAGCGACCTAAAACTCAGCCAACCAGAGAGTGTGAGTTGCTGCTTTTACAATGAAATCCATGGCATAATATTATCAAAAAACTACCTATGATGGGATTGTAGGGTTGAAAAAGTGACAAAGGATTTTGTGATTGCACTTTCACAAATTTACTATCAATTTGGTAAGTTAACTACCACGTCAATGCTGCATATCAAACAAGCCCTCAAGAAGCTTGAAGGAAGAAGTCTTTTACTCAAAAGAGAAGAGGCAATATTATGGCAAAGTGGTCAGAATAATCTAGTGGATAAAGCAATCAACTGCACAAGGGACATGGCCAAAATTGTTTCCCAAACTCTTACTTGATGTTCAATTTGGTCCTTCAACTTTGATATTGACCAAGTTGATCCCATGTACTTTGAGATAAACCACTTTAGTCCTTTTAGCTGACATGGCAATCCAACTCATTTAACAAAACCCACATCCGTTGATGTGGCTGTACAACTACCTCAGCAAAAGCAAAATTGATGAAAGCAAATAGGAAAGGAGACCAGCGATCGAAGTTCTGAGAGAGAGAGCTGGGGCACAACCACAATCACAATTGCACTGTCGAGTGTCGATAAACCTCAACTGTGGCCACTGACCTTGCCGGTGCTAGCGGGGCCGCAGCGCTGCTCCCGACTCTCTTTCCCCCTCCTTCTCCCCTTCCCAATGCAACTGTTCGTTTCTTCTTCTTTTTTACCTTTTTGTTGATTTATGTATACATGTATGGTCACATCATCAAACGTGGGTTCCACAACAGATGACCATGTCAACTAAAAGGATGAATTGGTTCAAATCAAAGAGTACAAAAGAACCAATTTGACCAAAATTAAAGCTCACGGGCAAAAATGAACATCTTGTAAGAGTTCAGGGGCCACTTATGTCATTGTCCCACCATATAGCATAAAGCTGAGAGCATGAAGTGCATTCAGGTACACCACCATGTTCACCAAAGAGGCTTTTTATACAAATTGCAGAAATATATTCACACAGAAAGGGAAAAGCAAGTACCTGCTTCTCTAGCTCTTTCACTCTAGCCTCTGCTTCCTTGCACCTCTCTTCCTCGAGTCTGAGCTGCTCAAAAATGCAGACAACAGTCACATCCATAAATAACAAGATAGAATACGAACATTTCAAATTCATTTATGATCATGGAAATGCACCTTGTCGAGAACATTCTCGTTTTCTTCTTGTAGCATATCAAGCTGCACAATGTCATATTGTCAGTAATTCAAAATTATCAAAAAAGAAAATCAATCATGGAGACAATATCTACTTTGCATACTTCATCCTGAAGTGCAGAAGCATCATGCTGGTCTCCTTTAGATTTGGAGTTTAGACTTATATCCGATGAAAATCTGCAATTGGATCTCAAAAGAATTACCTCAGGGGGGAGAACGAAAAGAAAAGGATATGCAATTTTCTAGCTTTGAAGGGAAAAAAAACACTAAGAAAGTACTTGTCGGAAAAAAGCATCAATAACACAAGATAAAGGCATTCATGCATAATGAATCCCATGCACTCTAATCCTCCAGCAGATCTGAAGTCTCCCAATTTCTGAGGACAGGGGCACCGGAACAAATCATTGACATACTACTGGAAAGGAAGAGCTCAAAAAAATTCACACCACTTCAAGCTGAAGTAATAATACACAAGCCTGACTGTTAAGCAGAAATGAGTATATGAAAGACGAGATGGTCAAATAAGACTTTCTACTGTCCACGAACAAGTATGACAAACTAAATAGAGCATAATCTGTTTGATTGACTATCAAGGGGAAGACTTTCTCAATCTGCAAAACTGGTGCAACGTGGGCCTTTACCATATAGCAAGAGTGGTATATGAAAATAACACGGTAATCTACAATATATTTTTACCTTTTCTCTCTCAGACGATCGGACGGGGGCTCAATTGGTGGCAAAGAAACGGCGGTTCTAAGCGGCGGTACTTTGCTGGGCGGCACTAACAGTGATGGCCGAGGAGACATTGCAGGCCGTCCAGTTGATGCTGACCGAATTGACGGGATCTCCTCCACAAAGTTCCTCGCTAGCTAATCAAATGTACGAAAGATTCACTCAGTCTTCACATTCCAAATTTCTCAACTCGCTATCAAGCGTGCACGCCCCAACCACATGAAGATCTATAGAATATGAGCGTCTGGGTCATATAGATCGTGTTTGGAAGCAAAAGAGAGCTTAACCATATCATCAAGTATGAAAGAGGAAACAACATGGAGGATCAGTCACAACACAAGATCGGCATTTTTTTCTCATTTTTTTTTTGTCCTTACTTAATTTGAGCAATAACAAAGCATAGCGAGTATCCAACTGTCAGCACCAAATCCAAATCGGTTGCGCTAACTTAGCTTGAAACTTAATCAGCTCCGAACCGAACTTCACGAGCTACTCTTTACCAAAAAGAAAAACTTCACGAGCTACATTGCAACTCACCGCAGGCGAAGGAGATCTAGCCACTCTCGCACCCGCACCGCCGGGCCTGCCGACACCAGCGGCACCGGCATTCGCGTTGGCCCTCGAGAGCGACAGCGGCGGAGGCGCGCTGTACCGGAAGCCGAGATCGTCGCCGTCCTCCTCGTCGTCGTCGGCCGTTTGGGAGGCCATGACCTGAGCGAGCCGCTGGGCTGCGGCCTTCGCCGCGAAGTTCTGGTTCCTCCTGACGCCCGAGAGGCCGGCCCCGGAGGCGGAGGAGGAGCGCGCGTGGTGGTAACGCGCCGGCGAGGAACCGTCGCCGGCGGTCTCGCTGCTCCACTGGCGGCCGTAGATGGGGCTCTCGGTTCTCTTGCGGTCCATTTCGCCGAAGCGAGCGAGAGAGAGAGAGAGGTTGATGCAGTTATGGTGGCGAGGGAGGCATGTAAGTATGGATGTTGTGCGTGCAGGTGAAGATAAAGACACAGATACAATGTTGCGAGCGATTATCGGAGTATTTGTTCTTCTAGAGAGAGAGTGTGAGAGTGGGGTTAATGCCCATGTCAACACTAGGTGAGTCACTCACCGAGTCAGTGCTCATTATTTCCGAGTCCCACTCAATCTCCTTCTATTATTATTTTCTTCTTCGTTTTCGGTTTCTCCTCTCTTTTTTTCCTGATTAATTGCCTCTAGTTTCAATTTTAGGAGGAGAATTATAATTAGCGAGTTGTTATTCATGACCATATGATATCTTAATTAATGAGTTATTTATACAAAACACGTAATAATAATGTATGAATTTACGGTTAAGATTTTATTGTCGTTCACAAAATTACGAAGAAAATATTTATCATTATAATTACCTAAAAACGGAAATAATGAATATAGAAAAAGCAATACGAAAATTCGCCACCTTACCAAGTTTTCACGGTTAAGTAGATAACAAAACATATATTCACGTTATCTTATCGATTTCGTGAAAAATTTTAACTAACATTTTAATCACGACATAAGCAAAGACTACATATGACACAAGAAAACTTAAGACAATCCAACGAAAATTATAAACATTCATGACGAAGTTGGAACAACTTCAAACCTGTTCCTAACCTCAACAGGTGTTTCTAGACTGAGTTGCTGCAGAACCAGCAACAGCATACCCCAAGAATTTCTTGAGGATGAGTCCTTTCGACTTCGAAAGCCGAGACTCTTTTGACCTCGCGGGCCGATAAACGGCTCTTCAGCTCGGCGGTCTCGCTCATGAGTAGGTTGATCCGGGAAGAAAGCTCCCTGATTTTTCTTCTCTTTTCCTCGTTCCTCCTTATAAGCTCGGCCTGCATCGTCATCATGAGTCCCTCTGGCGTTTCCTCCCGAATTGCACTTGTCTCCCCGATCCCTTCCTTCTCTTTCGTCTCTCCGGCGACCTTGAGGCGAGTAGTTGTACTCGGTGACCCGTTTGTCACGCGAGTTGGGAGATTGACTTCACCCGTTTCAACCGTAATAAGATCGTGGTCTTCTGGGGATTTGGCTTGGATGGTCGGTATGGCCAGACAGAAGCTGTCCTCGCCGCTTCCCGGGTGTCGGCTGAATTGACTTTTGGCATGTTCGGCTCGGACAGAGGGACTCGAGGAGGAGCTCTCTAATCTTGATGAGGTCATGACTTGAACGTAATGGGACCTGAGCTTGTCATGCCTTTGCGCCAAAGAGGAGTAAGATTTGTGCCAGTCTCTCAGCATCTCCGTCAGCTCCGGCCGCCTTTTGTAATACATCTCGGCTCTCTGCGCGAACGTCTCCCCGTCACCTTGTAGGAGATGCAGCATGCGTTGCGTCTTTGCATCGAGGTCTGCACGCGCGTTTACAGACCGATAATGACTAACATCTCTTGAATTCGAGGTATTAGATTAAAGAAACTTCTGAGTTCATTAACAGAAGTATTTCCAATAAACAAAAGGAAGATACTTCAAGCAATATGTGCGCATGCATGACCAAAAGCTTGAGATTTCGCCTCACGTGTCGCTATAGAAATTAGCGCAAAACCCTTGTTCTAGCATAATATGCAACATTGTACTTCACTAAAGCATGAACAATCTTGATTTCCTTATAAAGTGAGTGACAAAAGTATGTGAATCACGCATTAAATTTGCTAATGCCCTAAAAAACCAACAACAACAAAAATCAAAGGGTCGATTTGAACGCGACCACTTCTCCATCTGTGAAGTCTTACTCGATACACGCAAAGGTGAATGGAAAAAGAGCGAGTAGAAGGCAAGCCGGCGTTCATAAACACGCATGAGTTGATTAGAACCGAAGTTAATAATGTCTGAAAGCAAGAAACGGTGGTGGAGATGAAAGAAACCTGAAAGAGCAGCGTGCAGCCACAGCGACGACGGTGGAGAATGACGATGAGGAAGGCTGCCATCTTCCACACGAGGAGAGCCAGGAGCTTCACCTTCGTTCACCATCGCCATGGACGATTCACTCAGTACACGAGCCAAAGCAAGAGAAGAGCAGACGCACTCTATAAGAGCGTAGGATGAGAGTAAAACAGACAGATGGGGGTTAGAGAAAGTGTGTCGATCTAGGAATCCTACGAGGAACAGAAGTCCTAATTCTACTACATCTCTTAATTGACAGGATTTAGTTTCAGTTTCAGTTTCAGATAATGATGCGCGGACCTGAGTCTTATTGTTACACATCACATTGTCTTTCTCTTCGATTTGATTATAACTCCTATTTTCTTTTTCTTTTGCCTATTTTTGGATTTTAAAGCCAATATTATAAAAAGGAAACTATCGATTATTTGGCTTTTTTGTTTGTCATGTTGGAAATATGTAATTGATAGGTTTAAGAACGAAAAAGTGAGGTTTTATCAAAGAAAACTATAAGTTATTTGCAGTTTTTTTTTTTTTTACTCTCCTCTCTCGGACTTTCATTTCTCATCTCGCAGAGAGCTGGAGTCGAACTTCATTCCTATAATACTAACATCCCCACCCTATCAAAACCCTTTATCTGAATAACCGTATGCCTATTGGCAATTACTAATTAACACTATTATTATTTTTGCCTCTACGGCACGTTTCACTGTAGTGACATTCGGTACGTTACAAACTGACTAACTATCGCGATGTTTGCTTGTAGTAATTAATAGCTAGTACGACATGGCTATACTAACTATTCCCAAAATGCCCCTATCTCGTTTCTCTCATTCACTCTACTAGTATCAGATTATAATGAACAATTAAAACTGTATTCTTTTTATATAATGATAACACCAATTATAATTATTTTGACGTGATCACATTGGTAGTATTAATTAATAAAACGTTAAATAACAGACAAAACATAATTATCTATCATGCTTGATAACATTCATATCATAATAATTTGCATAATATTAGTTGGTTGTCGATGAGGTGTTGTCTTACTTAAACCAATCGGCATTATAATTACAACTTAATTACTTTAGAACGTGATAGCTATTGCATTATAGCTTCATTCCATCGCTGCAATCAAACGGGCCCGTTATTTTCATTTAGTTTTCTCCATAGCAGTCCTGTCATGTGATGGCACTTCTAACCGAATTTGTTTTCTTTAATGATTTAAAAATATTTTCTAAAGACGCAAACGGGAAGTATATGAACAAAATTTTATCATTAAATTCCAAAGGGGAAAAAATAAAAATAAAAAATGATTAATTTTTTTAATAAAATGTCCACATCAGTTCCAGTCGTGCCACGTAGGACAACCGGCCTTCGCGTAAGCGATTTTCAATCAAAATTGATAGAATGGAAGGAATTGACACAAATGTAAAATCTTTAAGACTAAAATTGATAAAAAAAAAAGATTTATGGTTGAGTTGACACAATTACAAGATGTTTATGACCTTTTTTATAGTTTCCCCTACCCAATTATGGTATTGATTTAATAATTTTTCTCATGTATTTACATTTTATCAGTTGTTCAATAACTTTATACATGTTTGAGATCATGATGAACAATTGATATGTCTAAAGTCAATCATACCTAGTCGGGAACATCACGCATACTACGTTGATTTCTCCTCGAGTTGATGATTTTAAACACTCTCTCAATAACAAAACGACTTGACTTTTTCTTTTATTGGTAGAGAGACTGTATTAGTTATTATTTTGGGTGTCTCTATACATCTTCGTGAACAGAACGCTTGTGTACTTGTTTTATTAAGTTGAATAAGATTTGAACTGAAAATCCTCAACCCATGAAATACCTACATAACCTCGTGAATCAAGTACGATGTGAGGTAAAACCCAAATGAGAGTAAATTTTTTTATGCATGGAATTATAGATAGTTATTAGGTATTTAAATTCGTGAAATGCTAAACAACAGGTGTTAATAATCTATTAAAGACAGACAAAGGCTCATTACAAAGTGGAATAGATCATCATGTTAAATAAGTTTTGTACTCCTTTGGTTGTTTGTGGCTATGGAAGCAATGTCTTTACTTGGTTGCTTTCTACAATACTCTTTAGGGATTTTTTTTTTTTTGGTAAGGGTAAGAATTGTATTAACTTTAACCAAAGCGCACTATACAAGAGTAGGAACCCGACACTACAAAAAAAGAGGACTTGCACTTGCGATGACATTAAAGTACTCTTCAGGAGTATTGTTATTCATATGACTCTAAAAAGTATTTTGGCGGCATGTTTGGTTTATTGGAATAGCTAATCTATTCCTATGACATTGTCATTTCTTCGTTCGATTCAAAAAATTATCAGAGCTACTCCTTCAATATGAGGAAAATCCATTCCTTGATCGATTGGGTCATGGAATAGCAATTCATACAACTGGGAATAGCATTGATGGTCCTTACATTTCTAATAATTATTTACATTTGGAATATATATATAAAAAAAGGACTCATTATAGGTATGATCATTTCCTCATTAAATTATCATATTATTAGCTAGTTATTATATCTGTTAAGTAATATACAAGTGTAGCCATCTATAATCTAGACAATAACTGTAATATTACAACTAAATATCGTTATGATGATTGAGTGATGGACCATCATATATTAATTACAATGTAATTACCTAATAATTAAATAATACAGTATTGTAAAAACTGATACTTTGATTCTATAGTCAACCATTTTCATATAAAAATTGAATAAAATTTTTAATGATGTTTAATATTGTATTGTAACTATAAATATTAACATTATCATATAAAAATTGAATAAAATTTTTAATGATGTTTAATATTGTATTGTAACTATAAATATTAACATTATCATAATATAGTATTTTAGTTTTAAATATTCAAGTTATCATGAATAAACAATGACTGCAATCATCCATCCATGGGTAGCTCAGTTGGTTAGGGCATACTTGATATTATGTGGTTAAGCACACTGATCTCAGGTTCGATTTCCCAAATGAGCATATGTGATTTAAGTGGGGTGTCATGACGGTGGGTTACTATGCTAGTCTCCCCCGAAAAATAGTCAAGGTCGCGCAAGCAGGCCCGAACACCTTGGTTACCAAAAAAAAAAACAATGACCGCAATCTATTTATTTAGTTACTAGTTAATAACGCAATGTTATAATCAGGCTTATAGTTGATAGTTAAGTCATTCATTATTAGATTATACTACCATTACTATTATAAATTAAGAATATGATAATTGTTTCTATTATTGCTATGCAAATTAATCAAATGAAATATAAACATTATATTTGCAATCATAAGTTATTAAATTAAGTAGTTGACTAATAAATAAATGTAATTATACCATTGAAAATTATAATTATGACATAATCATCCAAACACGATAATTATTAGATTGTTAGGTTTTAATGAATTTTTAGGCTCACGCTTTTTCCACTCTATGATCATTTCATCATTGAAGGAGTGGAAGGCATACAAAGGAAATGCATTGCGCGGGAAAGAAAGAGAGACGAGAGGCATGGAAAGGAAGAGAGGAGGAAAGCATAACCCATAAAGAGAGAAAAGAAAAACGAAATAACAGAGTTGACAAAATAATAAAAAAAATAAAGCATATAAATTTATACCAAAAGTGATAAATCACACAAAAGATAGCATGATCAAAACACACACAAAAATGAATGGGAGGAAAAAAAAAAAGCGCAAGCCTTATTTTATTATTAATTACTCTTCTGTGATGAAATAATTGCTGCAATGTTTCCTATTTGACATTAAAGTATCATAATATTTTTTACAAAGTGTAATATCTTTTCATCTGTGATTTTGCTCAGAAAAGGTTAGTCGAAATTTCTTTACTACTCTTGTATACACAAATCAAACAAGCGTATGATCTTGAAATAACTATTCAATGCTCCAAGCCAAACTGAAAAAAATAACTATTCCATTCTTATTCCCAAGGAACGATCAATTCCATTTTCTGCCTTATTCCTTGCCACGAAGCAAACATATTATGACCGCTAGCTGTCGCTTTACGATCCCCCAAATCAATCTCACCCGCTCTAGATCAAGTAACTATGTGGATGTCTCGTACGCTTAAAACGTTTGGAAGAGATGTTCACTTTTTATTAGTTCACCTTCATTTTGGTACCAGCAACTGGTTCCTTTCTTGTTCTGACAAGTAACTTTACTTTTAAAACTTTTATGTTTTCATAAAGTTTACTGAACTCGCATTTTGACTTATGTTTGATCCATGATACTTCAAACGATCCAAAATATTGAATTATCTATAGTGAAATCATGTATTATTATCTTTTTCACAATTTTTCCAAACTTGGGTGAGAAATCCTACTCTTTAGACAACAAGCTATAGGATGAAGTCATTAAGTAGATGGCAATCTACCACGAAAACAAACATCTTGTGGCTTGACTTTTATTTGACTCGGAATACATTTAAGGATATTTTCAGGAAAAAAAATTAAGATAGAACCGAGGCCCAGTTGCAGCCGAGTTAATGGCAATACCAATGCAGTTAATTATTTTATAACAAGTGAGCAATTTATAGACATCTTCAAACTTCAGATTGACGATGCTTGTGTCATCCCCCTTAATTTGCACCAAATTGACAACCATCATAAAAGATTCCTCTTTTCAATCTGCATATTCATCTCGTGTTCCTAGGAAAACACCTTGTCTGGACCATTTCGGTCGTGACCACATCGAACAGTGAAACGCCCCGCAAGCAGATTTCAGAGTCAATTTTCAAGCTTTCCCTCTATTTTTATTTCTTTATCATTATCATCATTATTATTTTTTATTTTTGTTGGTGGAGAAGAGAAGGAATTTAGAAGATAGCCTCGGACCATTATTCCTTTCCCCCACCGGCATGCTTCCCAAACGAGGATATACTTCAGAAGTGCTTGCGCAGACAGCGACTGTCCACATCGGGATTTCCGAAGCTTTGGAATTCGAGTGCCCCTCTATAAATGTCTAAAGATGGAAATTAGACGGTGACAATCACTCCAAAGCTTCAACCAGAATCCACCATAACGCCTTCAATTCTAGAGAACGGCGTGCTCCAAACCCAAACCACAGCCAGTGGAATAGATCATCAACCCCAGACTCCTTTCTGATCTTTTCGCAGCAGGGGAATAAATTTCGACCACAAAGAGGAACCCCCCAAAAACCATATATCTCGATTTCCTCTTTATTCTTCTCCAATCAAGGTAAAAGAAACTTCAAAAAAAAAACGCACACACACACACAAATTGATTGCCGGAATTTTCAGAGGGAATTTTGAGGACTGGGACAGGACAATTTTAATAAACAGCTTCTGCAGAATCAGTGATTTACCAGTAGTACCGACACCAGTAATTCAAATTGTTAATCTTCTCCGCAAATTCTACGACGCCTTATACATTAAGCTCCATAATTAGATCCTGGATTTGTTTCTAATCTCGAATCCAATCTATCCGAGCAGATGTTCTTTCAGTGCATTCCCCCCCAAAGTCGAGAATCATGACCTAAAAGCACGCCAATATCTAACCCCATTTCACAGCTTTAAGATCCTTTCTTTCCCCACTTTGTTGAGTATCCATGAGAGATCTGTCAATTGTTGGTTTCTGAATTTGTCGGCTTTTCCAATCCCCGACTTCCAAAAGGAAACTGTCCCTTAGAGCTAACCACCCCGAACTTTAATCAAGGAGGATATTGCCCATTCATTCTTTCTCACTAGGAAACTAATAGCCTCGCCAAAAGAATAGCGCCTTGCCTATGCCTGATTCACTTCGAATAATCCATAGGCAAAGCAGGCACAAGGTATGAAAGGGTCTATCCGAGTCGAATTATGCCGAGCGGAATCTGTCTCTTGCTTCATCCACTCGGCATTAAGCAGATACGGTACTGTGGTTTGGGCTTATGTTGGGGTAGGATTTTAGTTTTCAATGTGTCATTTCATTGGTTACTGTTTGATGGCAAAGTCTTGTTCGTTTGCTCTCCGATAAAGCAAAGCCGATGCTTCCACCCTGTTATTGAGACATGCAAAAACTGTCAAACCTATAGACTTACGAAATGCAAAAACTAATTACCAAATCAAAACCTGGAACCTGAATCCTACCAGCCAGGGTGGACAACAAATCTTCCCCTAGAAAGCGCCCAATTCACCTGATGCACGATTAAAAACAAAATCAAGTTAGACAACCCACATGCTTTATAGAGCAATTATCAATACAAGAACTGGGGTCCTGTTCAATACCCTAGGCTGTCTTACCAGGCATGTTTTTGCTAGAGCTACTGAGGTTTACCTTCCCAGACTCACAGACAGACAATAAACTCCTCAGGCAGTGGACACTAAGAAACTCCACCATTCCTATCCTAGAATCCATCAGGCCAAAACCAAGTAGGCACATGCCCTATTATTCCATATAGTCGTGGATTCAGACATGTTACCTTATCTGTTCCGAGAGAATTGGCAACTACATGAGTAACCTGTTCATCTATCTGGTTGGTACAGGTGGCACCAAACTGCTCCGCTGTCTGCCACAGTGGATGAAGTTGAGGGTTAGCCTCGCCGACAGGAAATATCCTGCTGAAAACTATACGACAGCCAGCCAAAATCTTCTGTTGCTCAGTGGCTAATATATTTCTAACATCCACATCATCTAAAGATTGATGGGCGAAAAAGTCCTGATGTATTCGCTCAATAACCTGTAGGAGGCAAGACAGGCATATGAGGGAAGATAGTTATTCCATCAAAAGATCCAGAATTCTAATTGTAACCTCACCGCCAACGATGAGGCCAATGTCCCATCGTCAGGTCTCTCATCATGGTCAATCTCAAGAAGAGAAGGACCCAACAGCCCAAACTGGCGTCTGCTACAGGGAAAATAGGTATATCTGCATAACAATGTATTGGATGAGAATTGTGAACAAGCAAAACGCCATAATCAGGTGTCAACGGTACGAACTATGGAAGAAAACATTTATAACACAGCAATCGGACATGAATTAATTAATACATCCCTTTAAATTCCAGCATACTTGCCTTTCTACAACTATCAGATTTAGTTTGTTATGCGGCCATACTCTCACGGAGTCATCTATGATGACAACAGATGATTCCATTCCCAAAACTCCCTCCAAATCCTTACTCTTGGGACACCTGTCATCACTATCAAATGGATCACTATCATCACCCCTTGATATGACCCTGCCAGCAAACAGCACCCCTGTCGGGTCGAGCACTTTTGCCATCTCTGTAGCATAAAGCTTGTTGCCCATGGTGTAAAGATGCAGCTCATAAAGCTTACTAGCCTACAAGACGAGGACTACAATAAGCTTAACAGTTAGAATGACAAGAAGTAACCAAAAGAACCAGATATGGAAGGTTACCTTCTCCAAAAAGTTCCAAATTCCTGGCCTCAACTTCGTCCACATTCCCATATGAATAAACCTAAAAAGATGTCTCTGAGGCTGTGCTCTGTCCTGTTCCTCTTTTTTCCTCAAGATCTCTTCATGTACAGACTCCACTTCACCAAACTATCCAATGAACACATGTTAAATCATTAAAGCAAAATTATCAACATACAAGAACCAGTGGAACGACTTCCACAAGTCAATTACAATTCACCTTGGCTGAATTCAAAAGGGTGTGATCAAGATCTAAAACAAGGCAGAGCTTCCGTGCAGCAAACATTTTCCTCTGTTCTTCCATCCTCCTTGCCCTCTCTCTCTGAATGGCTGCTTTTTGCTGGTCATCATACCCTTCAAATATATGCTCCAGATCCCCCCATGAATTTTGCGAAGGAGATGGGCCTGGTGCACTCGCCTCCACCAAGGGATCAGTCCCAGATTGCTGGTCCTTGTGGCTTGGAAGTTCAGTTTTTGCATCCGCTCCTGATGTAGATAGTATAGGTTGGGATGGAAGATTCTCAGAGCCTGGCACTGGGCTTGTTGATGATTGTGAAGAAGAAATAATAACAGGAATGTTCTTCGAGTGCTTTAAAATCTTCTGAGAAACATCTGATGCGCCAGAAGATTCTGAAAGCATTGTTTTTCTATCTGCTAGATCCTCCATCTGTGTCCTTGACACTGGAGGGGCATGTTTTAACTGTTCAGTACTCATGCTGCCAGTCCTCTGAAGCATGTTGCCATGGAGAATACGGCGAGGGTCACGGGGTTTCATGCGAATTTTGCCCAATTCATCCTGCTGACCCTACATAAGATGAAGAGCCCAGAACTTTCACCACACCAATTTCAAAAACTTAAAAACTGGTATTTAATAGAAGAAGGAAGGAAGAACAGCTCAAATGATCCACTTTTGCAAGCAATGTGCTGATGTAATGAGAGACATCGGTAGAAAGCAATATATCCCGAATTTTCTAATATCTGTCTCGTCAATTTTCCCAAAGAGGTGCGGTTATTATTATAATAGACATGGGAAAGCAAGCTTGAACATTTTCTCGAATAATTGACCTTAATTACAGCCAAAGTTTGAAAGAGTTTTTAAAAGAAAGAAATAAACAGAAAAGATGCAAGAAACTGCCTTCTTGGCACAGAAACAATAGCTAAGGGCACGCAACACTTTTGGAGTAGAATTCTGCTCCAAAAATCCGTTTGGTAACGTAACTTCATTTCTCTACTTCTGAAGCATTTTTTTGCACTTGAAGAAATAATATAAAAAAAATCAACCTCCCTCCAAAAGTTGATTTCTAGAGCAAAAGTTTTGCCATGTGTGCCCTAAGAGAATTCCCAAGTCAGCTATGTGCACAATGCTTACCGCAGGAGCCACTGGAGTAGGAGCCGGAAGCATCACGGTGGGTTTCTGCAGAATCCCAGACCCTGCTGTTGCTGCTGCCGCCGCCGGTGCAAGAGTGACCTTGGGCGCTGCTCCCAGTATAGATGCAGAGTTTGACAAAGAACTCATGTTTTTATCAATGGGATTTTGCTGGGCCTCTGCTGCTAATTTCTGCTGTTGACCCATTTTTAGTAAATTCATTAACATCGTTGGATTAACAGCGATGTCTTTCAACAATGCAGGCAGTGCAGCTGCGGGATTGATACTTGAAACTCTAGACAAATTGCTCCCATTGATCGCCACACTGGACTTACCACTGTCTATAGATGGAAAAATCACCCCATTATCTGTTCTCTTTAAATCACTTGCATTTTCCAGTGGATTGTTTCTATTAATTGCTTGATATCCTCCCGTATGAGGATCCTCCAGCCAGCCACCCGTTTTCACATCCTTTATAACACCAGAATTTTCGAATCCAGTTCTTGCTCTTTTTGTTGCAGGACCATCAAGAAAAGGATCCTCCAAGTTCCTTTGCTTTCTTGCAATCATGCTCCCACCAAGAAGTTCAGCTCTTGATGCACTATGTATCACAGGCAAGGGCCGGTGGTTAAGGTCCAGATTACCCGAATCGGAATTGGCAAACCTAAGCCTCGGATCTCTACTTTTTCCAGAGGATTTAACAGGAAGATTAGACCCTGAGCTTGTAAGGGCATGATGTTCTGGAGCCATCACTCCTTGCATATTGACATTGTTAACACAGGGCGAAGAGGAGAAAACCGGTCGCCCCAAAATAGGTGCATTCATAATTTTGCTATTACCAATTCTGGAACTAGAACTGGAGACTTCCCCACTTGTATCGTCAAGTCCATTTTCATGCTCCTCAGAAGGGGTTGGGCTTGGAAGTCTGTCATTGGAAAAGGAGCTACTTCCAAACTTCTGTTGGAACTTCTTTTGATAAGTGGAGACCGCATTAAGTGCATCAGTCTCATAAGGATGCACTTTGAAAGCTTCTGCTTCCTGTGCCAATTTACCCATGCTCACCTCTGGCTTAACCGTTCCATCCGCCCTAGATAAGAATGCTCTCGACGTAATCGAGGAGGGTGGTGCTTGTTGAGTGGGTGAAGGAAGACTGTCTTCATCATGATCCTTGTGAAGATCAAGCAATGGAAGCAACATTCCTCGAGCCTTGGCACCCGAATTCCCTAGTTTCAGAGCCTTTGCAGTAATGTTTCGACCAGTCTGATCTGTCGACTCAGCAAGCAATGATTCTCTGCATACTTCTCTCGAGTGCGCTAAATTATAAGCAGCAATACCAGCTGAATATTCCAAATTTTTCTGGTTTGAAGGTTCATTTGCGCTCCTCCATATGGGAAGCGCATTTAAGTAGCATATCATGTCCTCTATCTGAAAAGGCAAGAGCCGCAGCAACATTCAGTGCCGTTCTATGAAAACCAGCTTTAACAACCATCACAAAGAAAAATTAAAAGCACATATTCAACCTCCTTCGCCTGTTCAGAGGAAAAAAAAGATGGATTGTTGCTCTTCACCAGAGAAAGCAGCCTGTCACAAATCAGGAACCATAAGAATAAAATAATGACTAGAAAAATTTACTTGGAAGGAAAACAAAAAGAGAAACTAATAACCTTGAAATTTTGTCCTTGTTCTGTTCCTTCTGGCTGGAATCCATGGAGCAGAATTCCTGTCAACAAAGCATAAAAATTGATCAATACCCCTGCATTGGAAACAAAATCTAAGTGACACAAAACTGGGATTTTGCGATACGGAATCGAAACACTGGCAGACATCTTACAGAATGGACTGCTTGAATTGCCACGCAGAACAGCTGTATGAGGCCATCCTTCAAGGGAAGACTATTCACCAAAACCACTTCCTTGAGATTCTCCAGACAACATTGCAGGCGGCAACAGACTTCTTCAAATGATCTACCACAGAAAAACACATTTAAATAATCAGAACTAAAGTTGAAGCATTTCACAACTCAAATTAGACACGCCCCATTCTCAATTCTGAAAAACATTCAAGCGAAAACCAACCATTGATTATGTTGACTTCACTTACATCTCTGCATTGGAAGAAATCACGCTATCAAGAGCTTCCTGAATCAAGTGCAGTCGCCTCTCCACTTCCTCCACTCCCAACTCCATCTCACACTCACCACCATCGCTCACGGACTCGGCATTCAAGCTTGCATCTCCACCTTCTCCATCGACCTTATCAACCACCTCCGAGTCCAGATCAATTTCACCTTCCTCGAGCTCTCCTTCCTCCTTCTCGCCGTCGCCGACCTTCGCATCCCCTTCGTCCCCACTGTCGTCAATCACGACTGCCTCCGCCCCCTTCACCGAATCGCCCTTCTTACCGTTCGCCGCCGCAGCATCCAATTCCATCGTGACGACCTCGCTCAACGGCTTCTTCTGCACCGCCTGCGCCCAGGCGAGGTTGTGGAGGCCCGAGGTGTAGCCCTTCTCGACCTGATACCTGTACAAATCTTCCATCGTCCAAACCCTAGCCTTGGGCTTCGAGACCTCCTTCGTCTCCTTCACGTCCTGCTTGAAGTCCTCCTCGCTGATCTCCTCGATCGACGTCGCGTCAGAAATCTCGCCTTCCTCGACATCCACAATGTTCTCTTCCTTCACCATCTCTCGAAAATCACACCCCCCGCCCCCCCAATCCAGTAACAAAATCCCCCGCGATCCGATTCCAAGCACAACCAACCACACTCCCGCTTCCACCTCACCAGAATCCGACTAAATTGGGGGCGATTTACTTCACGGCCCTTCGATCCGGCGCGGAGTCCTCAAGGATCAATTTAAGCGAACAGATCCGATCCGATTTCCGCGGCGGCTGTCCTTTTTAGGATCCACGATCGGAGCAATTCGAGGCTCCAATTCTTAGGGTTCTCGATCTCAGATCCAGTCTTCGAAACAATTTTAATCGTTTATTATGGCGTAAAACCTTATTCGAATCGAAGCTTTTCTTAACACGAAGATTCAAAAAACCAAAAAATAAAAAGCGAAAGAAAGAACGACAAAAAGAGGAAGTGGCGCGAGCACGAGAAACAGGACGTGACTCAGAGAGAGAGAGAGAGATGAGAGGAGCGAAGGATAGGACGGACGAGGATTCTTATAATTGACGAGGACCGAGGGAGGGGGGCGAATCTAGCGGAGGACACGGTTCGAATCTGGGCCGTACACGTCAGCGATCTTCGTGATTGGGTCTCCCGCGGCGTTTCTGGCTAACGCGAGCAGTGATGCCCAGTGTTGGAGATGTGCGGCGATGGACGGAACTTCAAAAAACAATTTCTGTTTTTGTTTTTTGCTTTTTGCTTTTCTTTTTTAAATTTGGATTTTTCTTTTTTATTTTTTTTTCCTGGCTGATTATATTTGGATTTTCCTGGTTGCTATTATTCGACCCCTCTTGTGCTTGCTCGAGCCTCAACTTAGGTACTAAATCTTCGTTAATACCAATTTAGCAACTGTGCTCCCGATGTGTTGATATGATGGTAACAATAAAATTGGGTTTGCCGTACATGCTTTCATCACTTCTTACGTACTCATTTGATTGAACAACCGCATAATTACTTTTTTTTATTATTATCTCCGCCAAAGACCCTCAAAAGAAAGTTTTATCAATATGATTACGTGGTTAAAACCTAAGTAGGATCAATGTCGATACACGACATAACATGACACGACACGTTATCATCTTGTATATATAAAAATATAAGCGGTGGGTTTATTATTCTGTTAGGTATTCATGATTAGGCTTTTTTTATGATTGGATATACTAATTTTGGAGAGGTCGAATGTAGGATTTAAGCATTATATTTGATAGATTTATTTCTTGATCTCTAACTTATTGAAAATGCTTAAACTTGATCTCGTGCATGTCAAAATGGTGCGTCTAGAGCCTGACCCACGTATTTATCGCATGTAGGGAGTGCTAGAATGTTAGAGAATGTCAAATACAACGCAACGCATAGGCCATGTCGGTGCTTCCTAGGTTATAAACATCACCCTAGTCACCTCGAGTGGGATCTGAAAGTTGAGCTCGGCATGTTTCCTGAGTTCTCCCGTTACCTTAGGATCTGAAAGGCGAGCTGGACCTGTTCCTCGAGTTCGCCTATTGGACCTACGATGCACGTTGAAAGCATTCGCTTACAGGATGGGCACGCGAAACATGTTTGCACGATAAATTGTGCTTAGCTTGCTCGGCACATTTATGGACGATGATTGTAATTTTAACCGCACTTTACATCTTAAAAGAGTGTTGTTGATCTAGTTTTGTTACATTGGATGGCTTTTGTATCTCTAGATAGATATGCTTTTAATTTACCATCTATTCTTTTTCAACTTGCCCGATAATTTCGTATGCTTTTTAGGATAACACAGTTTTTAAGTTTAAGTAGCATGTCTAACCTTGTCCTGTTGAAACAAACGGATCATTACCGCTCTTAACTAAATCGTGTCTAAATATGTTAAGCGATCAACGGTCAACCTATCTATAAAAACAATGTTTGTCTGTGTCATATGATGCCAACCCATTAATGCCAAGCTTAAATTTCGTTTAATTGCGTGTTTTGCTGTACAAATCAATCGTGTCGCAAAAATTTGTAGAAGCCGAGAATTGTCGGTGTTGTTAATGGTTCCTTTCGTCTAGATTAACGTTTTCTCTCTTCTTACCTCTTTACTCCTTTCTCGGGCCAAAAAATTCTAAACCTATTATAATTCCAGCATAAAATTTTTAATTTAGCTAACTTAATCATAACTATTAAAGATTCTCCAATGTAACCCTTTCGGCCGATTTTAATCGGAAATAGCTTATTCGGATGTCAGTCATCTGAGTGACCCCATCATCACCATTGACGATTTTATCAATTTTCTAAAAGTTTGTGATCGTTTTCTTCTTTTTCCTGTCTTTTTATCTCTCTCTTTTTTTTTTGTATTTTCTTTCCTTCTTCTTTTGTCGGTTGTCGGGCCTCGGCGATTGCCAGCAAGGTTGGCCTCGCGTGAGGCATGCAAGATTTACCTTCTCTAGATCCGACCACTAGTGGAGGAAAAAAAGGGGAAAAAACTCATTTTTGTAAATTGCAAAAAATAGTCCTTGTCAATGCTCGTCGTCTCTTAGGCCATATGCCACTTAAGAAGGTCGCCGCTCATTGACCTGCCACATTAGAGATTTGCAAATAATTTGTCGAGAAAGGCTACATTAGTAAATCACCAATAAATTCAAGACTAAATTGGCATTCACACAACAAATTTTTTTTATAATAGTCGCCATGTTTTTTTTTTTAATTCTCGCTTCTTTCTAGTTTAGAGATGTACTAATCCTTTGGCATTTATAGTTGTGATTATTTTTTTTGGTCGAATTATAGCTGTGATTATGATAAGTAGGATCTTATACATGGCAAGTTCTGGTCGGTACTGATGTCAGACAGAAGCGTGTAGCTCTTCTTTCCAAACCAAAGTAGGCGTCGGTAACAAAAAAAGGAAACTGACAAATTACACACTCCCCCCACCACTCCCCCCCCCCCCCCGTCCCCCCCAAAAAAAAGAAAAAGAAAAAGAAAAATCTATCTCTCTGTCTCTCTATGTTAAAAAAGAAAACAGAAAAACCAAAGTCTAATTCTCTATTTCTAGATCTGTAATTTGAATAGAGCAAAGCATATTATGTTGCTGTCATTTTGGAGAAGAGCATTTATGAGTCAAACAAAACATTTACTAGAAGTGATTGGCTCCGGGATTGATGATTCCCACCCTAAAACTGAGGATGATCCGCTACAGAACATTTTTGCAAAACACGAATCGTGAATCAACTGAATTATCAGTCTGCTCTGGTTTTCGGTTGGATTTCGATTACGTTTTTACCAAGCAAAAAAAGAAAAATAAAAAAGAAACGCCACATGTCTAGGCAAAATTTGTGCAGCAATCAATTAAGCATGAGGTAGATGAGTTAAGGTCAAAAGTCACCCATACAGGTCACAAGGCATGATTCAAGGATCTGTTTTCCTTTCTCTCACAATGAATTTTTTGTTGATTGATGATATCATTAGTTTCTTTCTCTTGATTATTCATATCGTTGGGATTTTTGTCATCTGGGGTGGGTTGAGGTCTATTACTGATTGAATTGCTTTTGGTTAAGTGCCCGACCCATACAGAGGCGAAGATACTGAGGCTAATGGACCCAAAGAGACATTTCATGATGCATTGGTAGGTAGACGTATTCAGTACATTTTTGCGCTTTCATTTTTATGCATGAATATTTGGGTTTAGTCGAATTATGTAAATTTTGTATATGGCACTTAGGAAGATGGGTTGCTTTTCGAGAGAGAACTTAGTTCTCTCCACTGTTGACTCACCATAATTGTTTGAAGATTAGGAGCTTGTTGAAGAACATACATGATGGCTATTATAAAAGACCGGTTCGATTGAGCCGGTTGGATGATTTCATCCAAAATCGGAAATCGAACCGTACCCGCCGGTTCCATAAAATTGAAACCGGGAACCGAACCGTACCCATATATTTTCATTCAAAATCAACTGATTGGGTACGGTCCGGTCCGATTTGGATGGTTCATGATTTTTTTGCTCACCCTTAACATTTTTGGAAGTGAAAGGAAGCAAGTAAAACTCAATTCTTCATTAGCTCCTTCATTTGACCCAAAAAAAAAAAAAGGCATTCCTTTAACAAAAACAAAAGGAAAATGACATAAATGGTCCATAAAATTTGACCCAATTTGCAATATGTTTCATGAACTTCTAATTTGTTTAATGCAGTCTCTAAACTTTTATTCTCTCAAAGCGATCTCAAAACTGTTGGTACACATTCAATTTAGCTTCTATACTTAATGAAAATATTTCGTGCTATCTCTGAACTGAAATTAATGATAGGACAAGATCGAACATTTTCATATAATTCATGAATTAAATTAAACATATAATAAAAGTCTAGAGTTTACATTGAATAAATCAATAGCTCAATGGACACATTGAATTAAATTTCAAATACGCTGCTTGGGTTGGATCTGAGACTGAAAGTCAAGCTGGGCGTGTTTCTCGAGTTCGCCCGTCAACCTATGATGCACATTGAAAGCGTTCGCCTGGACGACAGGCGCGCGAAGTGGGTTTGTGCACGACAAATTGTGTTGACAGTTCGGCATGTTTATGGATGACAAGAGTAATTTCCCCGAACTTCACATATTAAGAGTCTTGTTGATCTTGTTTTGTCATGTTGGATGGCTTTTGTGTCTCTAGATGTACTTTTAATTTACCGTTTATTTTATTTTATTCAACGTGATCCATACGTTGACACCAAAAAAAAAAAACGTGGTCCATACTTTCATAAAAAAAAACAATTTTTAAGTAATATGTCTAACCTTGTCTTGTTGAATAGACGGACCGTTACTAATGTTAACTAAATCGCATTGACTCGTGTCTAAGTATGTTAAGTGACCAACCTGCCTAAAAGATAATAATTTTTGTCGTGTCATATGACGTGAACCCATTTATGCCAATTTTAAACCCTTCTTTTTAGGTAGAATTTACTTAATTAAACCCGTTTAATTGTGTGTGTGTGTTTTTTTGGACAAATCGATCGTGCCGTACAAACCCGTGGTGCCGAGAATTGTTGGTGCTATTGATGGTTCCTTCTGTCTTTTGGGATGATAAAAGGAATGCCGCCATATATTAACGTTTTCTCTCATCCCGCCTAGTTTCTCCTTTTTCAAGCAAAAAAAAAAAGAAAAAACCCTGCAGATGCCCAGTCAGTGAGTTTTTTTTTTTTTTTAATAATATTAAAAAAATAAAATATTTACAAAATTAATTCAAAACAAAAAATATTTACGAATTTAGTTCGCAATGCAATTGGGGCCCATCCGCGGGCCCCCTCCCTTTCCCTCGACAGTCCGAGGGAGAGGATAGCATTTTTTTTATAATTATTTTTAGTTGCTCGGCACTATTCTTTTTTATTTTTTATTTATTTTTTCTTGTTTTCTTTTGATCTTTTTATTATTCAATTTAATTTCACTTAATCATTTTTTTAATTTATTTTTCTCGTCGTTTTGCGGTTCTATCACCTTGCTCATTCGATTACGCGCCTCGACTCCGTGGCTCCGTCATCTCGTTCGTTTGCTCATTTTTTTCTCGTTTTCTTTTAATATTTTTTATTATTCAATTTATTTTCTTTTAATCAATTTTAATTTCTTTTTCTCATCGATTCGTAACCTGTCACTTCACGCATTCATTTGCTCGCTTGTTGATTCGCTCGTTTTTATTTTTCTTGTTATCTTTTAATTATTTTAATTAATTATTTTATTTTAATTTAATCATTTTAAATTTATTTAACTCGTCATTCAGCGGCCTTATCGCCTCACTCGGCCTTGTCGCTTGCTCGTGTATCACGAAGATGCCTCTTGACTCTGTGGTCCCGTCGCCTTGCTTGTTCGTTCGATCGAACGAGTCAGCGAGCGAATGAGGGAGGTGATGGGGCCGCGAAGTCAAAGCGCATCATCGTAATGCACAAACAATTGAGCAAACGAATGAACAAGTGAGGTGATAGGGTCGCGAAATGTCATTGCGGTGCGCGAGAGAGCAAACGAACGAGCGAGGCGATGAGGCCACGAAACTGTAAGAAAAAGAAATTAAAAATGATTAAAAGAAAATAAATTGAATAATAATAAATATTAAAAGAAAACAAGAAAAGGAAAAATGAGTGAGCGAACGAACGAGTGAGGCGACGGGGCCGCGAAGTCGAGAGGCTTCTTCGTGTTGGACGAGGCCGAGCGAGGCCGAATGAGGCAACGAGGCCATTGAGTGATGAGTTAAATAATTTAAATATGATTAAAATAAAATAAATTCAATAATAAAAATAATTCAAGATAACAAGAAAAATAAAAACAAGCGAATCAACAAGCGAGTAAACGAACGAGCGAATCGACGAGGCCGCTGAGTGACGAGTTAAATAAATTAAAAATGATTAAAAGAAAATAAATTGAATAGTAAAAAATAGTTAAAAGATAACAAGAAAAAGAAAATGAGCGAATCAACAAGAGAGCAAACGAACAAGCAAGAAGACGGGATTGCGAATCGACGAGAAAAAGAAATTAAAAATGATTAAAAGAAAACAAATTGAATAATAAAAAATATTAAAAGAAAACGAGAAAACGAAAAACGAGCGAATGAATGAGCAAACGAACGAACGAGCGAGGTGACAGGGTCACGGAGTCGAGGCTCATAATCGAACGAGCAAAGCAACAGGGCCACAAAACGACGAGAAAAAGAAATTTAAAAATGATTAAGTGAAATTAATTGAATAATAAAAAGAATAAAATCAAACAAAGAAAAAGAAATAAAAAAGAATAAAAAAGAATGTTGCTCGGCAAGTGTTGAGCAACTAAAAATAATTTTAAAAAAAGCTATTCCCTCCCTCGACAATTGAATTGCCGAGGGAGACCTAAATTCATAAATATTCTTTATTTTGAATTAATTTTATAAAATTTTATGTTTACATATTATTTTCAAAAAAATCCCTAATTCGACCATAAATATTTTTATTTGATCCATCTAACCCTAAATCATTAAACGATTTATCAATATAATCATTCCGAATTTTTTGATAAGAAATAGATAACTGATTGCCGGTCATTTGAGTGACACTACTGGCACTAATGGTGATGATTTTATCAAATTTATGGAAAAATTTGTGATTTGTTTGCCCCTTTTGCAATTTTCTTTGTACTTTCTTTGCTGGTAGAAGGTCACCGGGCCTTGGCGATGGATAACGAGGTTGACCCTCTCAGGTTCACCACCAGCGGAGGAAGAAAAAGAAGGAGAAAAATCATTTTTTTAAAAAATTGCAAACCACTCCACGTTAACGCCGATCGTCTCTTAGGCCATCCGCTTAACATGACCGGTGCTCCTCGAACCGCATGTCATCGATTTTCGACCAATTAGGCCAGAAAGATTACGTTAGCAAATCACCAATAAATTTATGATTGAATTGGCATTCCGCACAGTAATTTTAGGACATTCCATTTATCCTCATGTTTTTAACTCCCTCTCTTTCTATTTTAGCGATATACTGTCCCTTTCGAGCATTTATAGTCGTGATTATGATGAGTAGGATCTTGTACGCGGCATACTCCTGGTCGGTACCAATGTCGGATAGAAGCATGTAGGCCTTCTTCCCCAAGCTAAAGTACGCGGCCCGTCACCAGGATGGGGGCCGCACGTGAAAAGCCGTGTGAACGTCAAGTGCCCGTGCATTGTCCCAAAACAGACAAACTATAACTATCTGTTCGCAACACGAAACAGAAAAATTACCAAGTCTTTTTCTACTTCTGTGAATTGAATAGAGCAAAAGCCAACTTTTGCAGCTGTCGTTTTGGAAAAGGGTACATCTACTACTTTCAAAGGGTGAAAATCATGGAAGCAATTCCTCAATTCAAAATACCTGGTGAAACGGCAAGACATCGACGCACCTGCGAATCGAACAAAAACTAAATCTACGTTTGCAATTGCACCGCATGTTTTTTGTTGGGAGCGAAAGGAAGCAAAGCAAGACTCGATTCTTACAACCAAAAAGGAATCTCCAGGCGACTCATTCTTTTCCATATACACTTGCACCACCAGGACATGTTTCCTAGGAATTACCCGAGCAAAATCTGTTTGCAACAGCGCGAGCGCGCACGCGCGCGGTGCGGTCATAACAACAGAATGCCGAGACGGCCGCAAAGATTCGCAGCGGCATTAAGCCACGGGAGTCTGACAAATTAGAAGTGCATATCTCAGTTCACAACAATCAGAGCAAAAACAGGTAGCTAACGTACACAAAAATGTCCGAAGGAATCTCCTTTGCCCCCTCATCAGGTCAAAATCTCTAGCATTGCCGGCTCGAATCCTTCTTCGTCATGCCTCAGGTTTCTTCTGCACGAGTTTCTCTATCAAATCGGCAGCTTCTTGGACTGTGGTTATGTTCTGCGAGCTTTCCTCTTCGACGCTGATCCCGAATTCTTCCTCCAAAGCCATCACTATCTCCACCTGCAGATCAAGAACACCCGTTCGTCGTCTCATGATCAGTTTAAATCACTCAAAATTGAACTCCACTGTACAGAATATCAGATCAACTGACACATCTCTGTATTAAAATTAAGTCGATCCAATGTTCAAAGTTTCGCACTTTTTAAAAGAAATAATGACATCCATAAGAATTAGTTCAAATTCGAGACATACTGTATCAAGGGAGTCGGCTCCTATGGCAGAAAACTTGGACTCTGGAGTGAGCTCAGCCTCCGCAGGTAGGGCCAGCTGTTTCCTCACTATTTCACACACTTTGTCCACGGTCTCAGGCTTCGCCTGCTGAACAAGTATACAAGGTTGGTAGAGGTCGAAATACACTCACCAAGTACTATACGCCAGCCTCTCTCCTGATATTTTCGACTAAAATAGTTCTTTTCTCTACTACAACTCATCAAATTAGGGAAATACGCGTGAACAGATGATGCTATTGACTATACCGCACAAGAGACACGGAACCGGGAACTCCTCAAGGAAGGGAAGCCATTCTTTCTCCACCCCAGAGAGACAATCTTCAAGCTTGAGGTCTGCAAAAAAAAAATTAGGTGACATCCATGATCAAATTGAACAATAACTGCAAGTGGCTTCTCGAGACATTCTCAGAGCATTCGACATATTCCAACCCAAAGCAAATTTTCCCGATCCAGTTTGGTAAAACGGAGCGCTCGCGCGTTAATCACTCCCTCATGTACGTCTCTAGTTTGGATCATTATACAGAACATACGCGTCCACACTATAAACCCTCGAAGACAAAGAGAGAAAGGGATTGTTAAGCATAAACACAACTCACTGTCATTATGGAAAACTAGTCAAGTAACACGGCCATGTCCCAAGCCAATGACGGACCGCTTAGCGTGGTTTTTAGTCGGTACAGGCCATAATCTAGTGGAATTTGGAGCGAAATTTCTATCTCTCGCTTCCCCCGCGTTATACAAAATTTCGTCTTAATCTTGGCCCCGATAATCTAATTTCTGGGTCCGCCATGCCATGACAAAATCACGTACGGTCCAAATTTCAAAGCCAACAAGACCAAAGCTCATGAAAAACAGAAAGGACTTGAAAATTATTGGTACATTTCGCCAGCCAGAGCATGTAATCTCTCATTTCCCTTTGGCGGTAGTGCTAATTCTGTGAGGTTACCCATTAACAACAAAAGACAGAGCACGCATGTCGATTCTCAACAGAAACTCTGACCAAAACTTCCAGATTCACACTCCGTCACCATAACAACGAATTATAGCCCGACATGGTCCGAATGACATGAGAACGAGACCAATGCAATGTCTTCTCCGTCTCGTTCCCAGCTGCACCGGATGCGGCCGAGATACACACAGTGCCCCCGATTCACACCTCCGAGAAGAATTCCGAAGGAACAAAAGGAAGGGGCATGGAGAAACTCACCTCGTTGCTCTTGAGCGGTGGCTTCGAGAGAGCTCTGAAGATGACGGAAGCAGCAGAAACACTAGCCATTCGCTTCGAAGCTGAAGAAGAAGAAGAAGACGAATGAGAAGAAGCGGAACGAAGGTTGCTCACAGTCACACTGAAGACGAAGAAGATAAACCGCGAGATTTTCGAGAATTTATACGGTGGAGCACGGACTTCTTTGAACCGTTGGATTGGGTTTCCTCAATCGATGTTAACGGTTGGATGGACTTCGCGGCCAGGATCTGTGGGCCCTCCGGCTGGGATTGGGGAGAGGGATCTGGTACGAATGGCTGGTGTTCGTCGTGTTCCCGCTTCGCTTCGGCGACTATTGCTTTTTATTTTGGGGGGGAGAGGGATCCGGTACAGTCAGAATGAAGGATATGGGATATTATTGGAAATACATATTTGCCATAAGTATATTTTTCTACTTTTAGGGCACGTATGACAATCATTTTGATCTTAAAAAATAATTCTGATTAAAATTAATTTTTTTATTCTATTTTCGCTGAATTTTAGATAATCAAAATGCGTTTGGTAATTATATAAAATTTATGTTCTTGGATCGTGAATGCGTTTGATAATTGCATGTAATTTATATTCCCAAGAATAATTGTTCTTCCTAATTTTTGCCATCAAATAATATACTGTAAATTAATCGAAACTTAATTCATATTGATTTTCTCATAAAATATATTTCTTATTGAAATATAAAAAAATATTTTGACAAAAATATTAAAAATAAATATTAAGAATCATCATAAGTCATTTTCGCCTTTTATTGTGAGTTTTTATTCAACTCTTTTGAGCGAACAGACAACCGATACAAGCAACATCCTCATTTCCACAAGAAAAATGCACTACGTTGCTTTGCATTGGTGCACTTTTTTGGTTCTAGAAAATGACATCTCAATTTTAATTCATCCAAAACTTAAGAATGAGAGTTTGCTAAGTGTTAACGCCGGTTGTTTTTGTCTTTTTCAAAAAAATTCTAAAACTAGACTACATCTAAAGTACATAAATCTAGACAAATCATAACCAATAAAATCAAGTACACTATCAAGGGATCATGACATTGATAAATTGCACCATAAACTCTAAAGAAGTCCTAAGAACTAAGAGAAATGTGGTTCAGGTTTAATTTCAAAGATGTTTGCGATTTTCTTAAAAATAAAAAAATCTAGAAAATTTAGGCCTAAATTTATGAAAATAAGATCAATCTAGCCTAGTCTAAGCTTATTCTATTTTAAAGAAATTTTTTAAAATTTTTTAGTAAATTTTTAGAATATTTTTTTATTTTAATTTTATTACCTTGTATATTTTTCTTTGAAAATGAGACCTTATTCTATTTTAGATTGAGGAACAAGTAAGAGATGTGAGACTTTATTTTGTCTTATGATTCTCAAAAGTGATTCTTTTTTCTAGAATCAACTTTTTTTTTTTTTTGCTTTTGGTCCAAAATTGTTCCTAGGAACAGAATCAGAATCAGAATCATTTACGTTACCAAATAATATTAACGTTTTTTTTTTTTGTGTTCTAGGGAACATAATCAGAAAACCAAAATGATTACGATACATGCCCTTATTTTCTGGACTATTCTGAGCAGAGAAACGTGTTTCATAATGCAAAATTTCTACCTTTGAAACATAAATTCATTTAGTAACAACAGAAAAGTTCTGTTTTCCCGAAATAGAAATTCGTTTGATGACAGATGGATTAATATAAAAATAAAAGAGAGGTGTTCGTGCCAAGCACAGAATTGCATTGAGTACTTGATTCCATAGATTTTGCACAAGTCATTATCCATCGAGAAGTGCAATTTTATGTTGCTCACAAAATTGCACAAAGTCACGAGACATTCAAGTTACATGTACTCATTTTGCTTCTTTTAAGAGCCCCTTTTAGCCTCCTCACATGCTCTTGTCAAGATTAGGGCTCGTGTTGAAATTTTAGGGGGTATATCACAAAGTAGTTTATTTATTCGGCCACATTGTCTCATCTTACTTCTTCCTAACAAAGCTAGTGGATCATGCAATATGCCGTGCCCTTTTTTTTCTTTCTTTTTTTCCCTCAATCATTTCCAAACTCATCAATATTGTGGAATAATCCCATGCCTTCCAACATCCAATCAAATAATCCACAAGTATGTCATGGACTCCAGGAAAATGCTCCAGAAAGCGCACACCTATCTGAAAATCGTCATGGCAGGAAATAGCGTTGCCATCCATTCGATCGAACCATCTACGAGAAGGTGAGGTCGTCTTTATTTCTAGCCGACATGGACAGGCAAAACAGACTAGAAAGGAAGAACCGTAGCTACATGATGCGGTTTTTAGGGGGATCTGGTCGAAAGACCGGTCTTGACAAATGAAAAGCGCTAAGCACGAAAGATAGACTTTGGCACGAACTCGAAGAGGGACAAAGAAGAAGCAGCCATTCCTAAGAAAGGTGCTTGTTGAGTAAGGCTGGCTTTCGAGCCCAAGCCCCTTGTATAGGTTGGGTGCTCCCCCGCCTTCACGCCCAGGTAAAAGCCTTACCTATATTTGATCGCTTTTTGAGGCCGGTTTGGATGGGGAATTCGCAACCCAGATGCAAATTTTTTTTTTTTAATATGATGTACTTTGGAAACAATAGGGCTTTTTGTAACTGCAAGTTAATAGGACGTTAGACAGAAAAGTTAACCTAACTTTTTAATTATATAAAATATACTTATGTTCAAAATTCCGAGTTAGATGACTTGAAATGTACTTTGATGTTGCCGATGGATTGCACAAGTCATTTTACGTCTAGAAATTCAAGTTGCAGATATTTTCTTTTGAGCCTCTTTTAGCCCCCTCACACTCTATTGGGCCTAATACCAAGAAAAAGCCTCCAATATTAACATTTGTGTAGGCTGCTTGAATTTGGACAAAAGTAACGGTGGTAAAATTGGAACGAAAATAAAAATTGAAGGTTTTTTGTGAAATAATTTTTTTTAATATAATTGAGGCATATACTAAAGTTGAGAGTTTTTTTTTTTTGTATAAGCCGGTAGAATTTGGACGAAAGTAAAAGTTTGAAATAAACACAAAATTTGAATGTTTTCTATAAGACAACAAAAAATTTTGAATATAATTATAACAAAATGTAAAGTTTGAGGTTTTTCTTTTGGTATTGGACCCGGTCTCTTACGAAGGCCTTATGGTCTAGGGCTCGTGATGAAATTTTAGGGGATATCTACAAAGTACTTTATTCATTTAGAAACTTTTCTCTCTCATTTGCACTTCATTAATCGGATCATGCAATATGTCGTGCCATTTATCTCGGCCGCCTTCAAACTCATCAAAATTGTGGATGAATCCTTTGCTTCCCAACATTCCATCAAATAACATGCAAAGATGTATTCTTCGGAAAACTACTCCGCACAAAAAGCACGCCTTTTTATCCTATCTATCTAAATCGTGGCCATATGTTCATTTTGATTATCCAAATTCGCAACCCTAAGTATGTCTTTTTGAAAATCGGATCACATTTTTATAAAAAAAAAAAGGGTCATGGCCTTTTCATATGTGCAAAATTTGAGTCAATGGGATGTTGAAAGAAAATCGTTGTGATCGGTCAAAGTTTAGTCAAATTTATGTAAGGAAATACGTAAATGCCAATTTCAAAATTATTTCGAATAACATAATTGAAAATGCTTAACCTAGCTTTTTAATCATCTAGGCTTACTTATGTTCAATTAGAGAATCAGAGGATATAGGACTCGAAACTCGATCAGCTTCAGCTCATCTCGGTACTTACAAGTCATCGGTGGGGAAAAGCAGGGTGGTGAAGAGCTCTGTTCCGAGAACGAAGGCAACCACTGCCTTGTGCCCTCCTGATCAACTATAAGGAAGAAGATGGCTCCATCCACTAAAAACACAGCCTCCCACAGTAGACTCAATGAGGCCGCTCCAATCGAGGTTCTTCCAGGATCCACCAGCTCTGGATCTCAGGATCATGTGGGCGGGAAGCAGTTCCTTGGCCACCGCGTCGTTGTTATCTTCAGGGTTCCTCCACGTTATCTTCAGGCTTAGCTAATATGATTAGCTAATTGGGCTAGGAAAGACACGGGCTCGAACCTCAATGAGTGATCCTACTATGAAATTTGAATCGTTCGTGTTCGGGATGCGACTTCGTTTTCGCCTTCGTTGGAATCGCGGGGTCGTCGAATCTCGAAAGTAGTAGCCCCATGAGCATGACATGTAGCGCGCCACGTGCACGTCGGAGGGGTTAGAAGATTGAAGTCATCTCAAAATCAAATTGGCAATTGGATGAGTGGCCAAAGAAGAAAACTGTCCAATTAATGAAGCCCGTTTGTTTTCCCTCGATCTCAGTTTGCTAAATTATGTGGCAAAAAATCCGTTGGCCCAACTTGTTCCTCTCCTAAGGAATCTGCGTGCCGTTGAAACCAATCGAGAACATTCAATTTTGTACTTTTCACCAAACGTGTTAACGAAATTCCCAATCGTGAAGGACGATGACTCGTCACAAACTGAAATTTGGCCACGACTTGATCGATTACTTGGCGCAATTACCTTCAGTGTCCCTTTGCTAGGTGCGATGACTTTTCTTTTAGATATCCGGTCATGGTCGGTCCAATTGAACGGCGAAGGAGAGAGCTGCGCATCCGAGTCTACACAGTGTACTTCACCTGTGATAAGTTCAAGCGATCATAATAGAAAAGACATTAAAATAAGAATAATGGGAACTTCAAAGAAAAGGTAGATTCAAACTCATTGTACAGCACTAATCCCTCCTCTTCTTTCAACTTTCTTTCCGTCCGGTTTCTGGATTGCGAATAGCGTGAATTTTCAAGAACCAGAACCTTATGTTATGTTGGGAATCCGTTATTGATATTCTTCTTCTTTCTTTGGCCAAGCATCCCTTATGATGATGTTCATCCACGACTTAAATGTATCTTAATGCTCGAAAGTTAGATAGGATGGCCTTACGTAAGAAATATATTGCATGTACTTTGAGCTAACACATAGCTACCAGTCAAAACAAGAACAAGCCATCAAATCGATCATCATGTCTTCAAAGGTCGTTCTCCGTCCTCTTCTTCTCACTGTCACGCCCTCATTGTTCTTCTCCACGGGCCATGTCCATGGCGAAGCCGCTCGCCCTTGTCCGATCAACGCCATATAGCAGTTTGGAGGTTAAGCACACCTCAAGTGTCATAAGTTGTGTACGACGCTCACTTTAGAACCAAAACTTTCAAATCGATCACTTTAGCGCTAATTTTTTGTAACTTCGACACTTCAGCGCCAAAACTTTCGAATCAATCATTTTAGTGCTAAGTTTTTGTAACTTCTATAACTTAAATGGCAATTTCTTTTAAAAACGACTACTTCAGTGCCAAGTCCGATGAGCCACGTCAACTCAACTAATAATAAAAAAAATACACGTATAGAATTTTCGGTATGCCACGTCAGCTTAAATTGGAATTGGCTCTAAAATGATCGTTTTTTTTAAAAAAAAAATTGACACTAAAGTGATCGAAGTTACAAAAAACTTAGCATTAAAGTGATCGATTTGAAAGTTTTGGTATTAAATTAAGTGCCGTACACAACTTATGTCACTTGGGGTATGCTTAAGCTTCAGTTTGGAGACTCAACCTGTGACACCGGCAACTTCATCCAGCTCGTGGGTAGTGGGTACCAACGGCGATGGTTCTGTTCGTCTCCCTTATGGCAAGACTCTTGGCAAGCCTGCCGGTTGCATCTCCGATGACTGCCTCATAATCGACTATTTCGGTGTGGGACTAAAACAAACAGTACCCTAGAAAATGAAAACTATGTAAAGCCATAATACTGATAATTTTTGCAGCCATGGCTCTTGGCCTCCCTCTTCTGAATCCCTATTTGGGCAAAAATCTTTATTTTGAGCTGTCGCCGGAAGCACCCTCCTCAACTCTTCGCCGTCCTCAACTCTTCATTCTACGCTGTGAGAAACGTCACTGTGCCGGCATCTGATGTCCCCTTGCGCCTCCAGTTCAACTGGTTCAGAAACTATCTCAATTCAACCTGTGAGTCACAAACTGGTTTGACCCAACTCCCTTTTTCACGTCTGTTAATTTTGCATAGGATATGCTCATTATCCAATTGCTGCATGATGGGCTTTGTTGTGATTTGCGTTGTGTTTTTTAACATGCGATGTTGCAGTTCATTGGAGAGAAGTTGAAGAGATCTCTTGTGATTGATGGGGAGATGGGAAGCAACGACTTCTTTTTACCAAGGGAGATCTATTCTAGAAGTCATGACTTACGTGCCTACCGTGGTTGAAGAAACCATAAACGTCACAAGGGTAAGATTTATTTATTTATTTTATCTAAGGGTGAGATTTATTTCGAAACTCCCTTTTTTTTTTCCTCATTTCCTTAAGGATAAATTTTAAATAAGGACTTGAAATGTCATCATTTTCTTAAATAAATATATTAAGTGGACTTTATTTTAAATAAAAGACTAAAGTACCATTTTTTTTTAAAGTGATTGACCTAAGGCATTTTCATCATTTACTTTATTTTTTTTTTCATTTTTCCTAATTCTTTTTTTTTCTTTGTTGCAGTCAGTGAGGGCTTGCCAACCGCAGATGAGGGTCAGTGACCTCGCACAAGCCCTTGCCACTATTAGTAAGGTGGCCCTCGCCCGGATCCGGCAAGGGCTGGCCTCGCCTATGGCCGATGAGGGCTCACCTCTCCCAAGCATGGCCGACCCTCACCTATGGCAATCGATAGCGGCATCGCCCATCTCTCGCTGGTGATTGACCATCGCTTGAGATGGGACATCAATGAAAAGGAAGGAAAAAAAGGAAATTGGAAAAGAATTAGAAAATATAAAATAACGAAAATACCCTTGAACAAGCCTTCCTTTAAAAGGGCACTTCAGGTCTTTATTTTATCAAATAAAGATATTCCATGCCTTTATTCGAAATTTTCCCTTGCCTTGACATAAAAAATCCATCTTAAATAGACAAGCTCTGAATCTGTGAAATACTCCGTTAAGCTCAAGAACACGGTGTTGTATTTCTGTAGAAGAACAAGTACTTGGTAAAAGTCTGGGCTCTAATCACGTGAACTTTCTATCCTTTTTGTCGAACTGTCCGTGCTTGCAAAGCGAAATTCTTAAGAATTCACTCCCCATTACATCTAATAAAAAATATGGCAAATACTTTCGAGACAGTACTGTCAGGGACAATACAATCTTAATAATAGATTCACACATTATCATCGCGTATTTTGTATAAAGCATTCATTGATTGGGAAATCGTGTGGTTAAAAATAATTAAAAGAACTGTCAAACTGTCCGGCTAGCAACTCCCAAAAATATACTGGACATAATTAATAATTTGGTGCATATTTAATTAAGACTAGATATCTTTTCTAATTGAAGGAACTGATCAAATTGGGTGCATTCAAAGTAGTGTTGTTTGGAGACATTGCCATTGGATGTGCCCCAATATACCTGACTTATTTCAAGAGCAACGTTTCAAACGCATACGACGACAAAGGCTGCCTGAAAGCATACGACGCCTTTGCACAATTCTGCAATGCTTATCTTCAAGCCGCACTCGTTAAGCTTAGACGAGAATTCCCTTGAGCTACCATGTTGGAGTTAGAAAATACTTCGGGGATTTTTGTTTCTCATATCGAACACGGCTGCGTGAGCTTATGTAAATTGAAGTATGAGCCGACGACATATGACTGCCACACACAGAATGACCGGGGTCCCACTGCCGGGGCAATTCCATTCCCCTTGTACTCCTCCATGTGCTTTTTCTCGGGGCAGTGTTCCTCTTTCTCCTTCTTGTTTTTCTTGTCTCTCCATACTTGAATTCCTCGATCTTCCACAAAATCTTGAGCTCACGTCGAAGCTTCTTATTCTCTCTTTCTTTTGCATGTAGCTCCTTGTCCTTCTACCTTAGCATTTCATCCATCTTCCTTTAACATCTTCTCCATCTTAATGTTCTTGATTCTCAGCTTCTTCATCACAATCTCCGGCATCTCTTATAGTTACTTCTCATAACTGCTTGTTGGCATCGCTGCTTGCTTCTTCGAGTTCTCCCTCGACTTGCTCTTCTTTGGGGTCGTGACAAGGATTGGCAAATCATCTCACTTAATAATGCATGCGGTTGCAACCTCTTCTCATTCCTTCACAACAATAGGAGCTAGGAAGTTCCATTCTTCTTCGCTTTCAATCTCCTTGTTGATAACCATTACAGCATTTCCTTCCTGTCGCCTGAACCGACAAGCTCTAGTAGTGTGTCCTACTTTGTGATAGATGTAACGCCGTCTGCAGTGTCTTTTGTTGATCTCATCTTCATCATAATCCTCATCGTGACCTCGGCGGGCTCCTATTGGGTGAGCGCTTCTCTGTCCATGTTGCCACTTCCAGCTTCCGTTGCTTTTCCTTTATTCACCATCTTCCGTACCAGCATCATTTCTCATATGACTCTTGAGCCTCTTTTATATCTATAGAATGCAGTTTCATCATCCTTAACCAACAATGTAGACATTTGTGTTAAAATTTATCTCGAATTTGAACTCATCAATGAAACCCGATCCGAGATTATAAAAGGAAAGTGCGGATGTTGAAATATTGTAAATATCCAATGGCATCCTACAGAAGCTAAAGTTTTCAATTTGGTGTAAGAATCCATGTTGCAGAAGGATAACTAGTTTTGTCTTATATCAAATTAATAGGGTAACATTTTACCAAAAAAAAAAAATTAATAGGGTAACCTTACCAAAAAAAAATAAAAATTAATAGGATAAGATATACACGGAAGTTGTGAGATTTTATGGGATCACAACCACCTGCTCTAAAAGTTTAAGCTGTTAGAAGAATGTATGGTTTAATATTTATATATTCCAACACTCTCCTTTACTCTTGAACAAATTCATTGGGAAGATAAATAGGGGTCTGGAAAGAATTGAACTCAAGATCTCCTACTCTGATACCATGTTAGATTTTATGGGACCATAACCGATTGCTCTAAAAGCTTAAACTGTTAGAAGAAGATGTGGTTTAATATTTATATATTCCAATATAAGTCAACTTCCTTTGACCCATTCAACTTGGACTCCTTGAAGCGATGGAAATTTCTCTATCTCACAGATATCTTTCCTTGAAGATTTCAGTTTGGGTTCCTGGATTGTTAAATATATAAAAAAAAGTCCTGGATTGTTAAATATATAAAAAAAGTATGCACCAAGAATGAGATTGAGGAAGCATCGTTCTTGAGTGTTTGGCATCGGGTGCGTGGGTTTTATTCATGAATTACATCCAAGAAGAATTAGTGTTTAAGCCAATTAAATCTTGTGGCTAGATTTGTGTAATTCCTTCGTGAGATTATTTCGCGAGGAATTAGGGGCTGAACACTGTATGCATTATTAGATGTGATTGAGGTTGAGAAACATTAAGGGTATTTGAGTAACTCGAGTGTGGTTTTGTAATATCCGTGTATCGCTTGATCTATAGTGAAATTCGTTGCTACTCTCCCAGTGTACGTAAATCTCTATATCCGAACCACGTACGTCTGGCGTCCAATTCATTTTCTTATTATGCCTATTTGTTGTTCGACTGCTTGTTTCATGTAGAGTTGAAGCGAATCGATAACGACATAAGAAGTTAAAGTGAAAATTGACAGATATGAGGGGAAGGACTTTAGTTTCTAAAAAATACATATTGAAGACTATCTATATCGGATGAAGCTATACTTGCCCCTGTCTAGAGAGAAACTAAAATGATGAAGCAAGCTGACTCGAAATTACTGGATAGACGAGCGATTGGTATTATTCAGTTGACGTTGGTTTGTAACGTTGTGTTTAATATCGTTAAAGAGAAAACCAATGGGGGCTTTAATGAAAGCCCTGTCGGATACGTACGAGAAGTCCTCTATAATCAACAAGGTCTGTTTGATGCGACGTCTTCTTAGTTTAAAGATGAGCGAAGGTGCGTCAGTTGCTAATCATATAATGAATTCAATGTCATTGTTAGTCAATTGAGTTCTGTTGATATTGACTTTGAAGATAATGTATGTACTTTGATTCTATTATCCTCATTACCGTATAGTTGAAATACTACTGTTACTGCTATTAGTAATTTTTTGTAGGTCAATAAGTATGACACTTAAAGAGATTCGAGATTTAATTCTAGGTGAAGACATTTGTAGAAGACAATCTGATGAATCTGCATATACTACTTTAGTAAGTGAAACTAGATAAAGAATTGGTACTCGTGTTAGCAAAAGTAATATAAATTCGAATTGATGCAGTCGGTCTAGGACGTGTGGTGCTATCTGTTGAAACTGTGGCAAGCGAGAACATCTTAAAAGAGATTGTCTTAAGCTGAAAAATGAGAAGATAAGGAAATTAGAATTGAATCTACGGATGATGTTGCAGCTATAGCTGACAGTAGTTTGGATAATGCTGATGTTGTTTTGTCTATTATTGAGGATTTGTCGTTTGACGGATGATTATGGATTCTGATTGTTCTTTTCATACTACACCAAATAAAAATTGCTTTATTACAATTCAATACATGGATAACAGTAAAGTGCAAATGGGGAACAATGTTCAATGCGATGTTGTAGGTGTTGGCGATATTACAATCATGATGCAGATAGTATTATGAGAACATTGACTGGAATGAGGCATGTTATAGAGTTGAAAAAAAATCTAATTTCCTTGAGTGCCCTAAATTCAGCTGGGTATAGATATTCATCAGAATATGAAATTTTGAAAATTGTTCGAGTTGCTTTGGTAATAATGAGAGCTATTAAGTACAATGGCTTATATGAGCTTCAAGGTAAGACAGTGACAGAGTTTGCCCCAGAGACGTCGAATGCATCAATTCGAGAGTGAGAATTGTGGCATACATTAGGGGCACATTAGCGAGAGAAGCCTGAAGGTTTTAAGTGAAGGGAATTTACTGTGTGGTTATGTGACTAATGAACTGAATGTATACTAGTTTTGTGATTTAGATCAACGACAAAAAGTGCAGTTTGATGCGACTATTAGAGAAACTACTGAAAATGTAGAATTACTTCACTTAGATATTTGCTAGTTGTCGTGGTTTCCTTCGAGAAAGAGCGTCAAATTTATGCTAACAGTTGTTGGTGATTACTCGAGGAGGACCTGAGTATTTGTGCTTAGGCATGAATTTGATGCTATTGTTAGGATTAAATAGTTGAGACCTTTGACCGAAAAGGAAATTGATAAAATGATCAAGTATGTGTGGACTAACAAAAATATAAAGTTTTGCTTAGATCTATTAAACGAATTATGTATGAAGGAAGGCATAGTAAGACATCACACTAGTTTCAATGAACCACAATATATTGCATAATTGATGAGCAGAACATTGCTAGAGATAACTCATAAAATACTCTCTAGTGCTGGTATAATTAGAAAATTTTTATCGGATGCGCTTAGTACGGTGAAATACCTGGTGAATAGATCATATGACTGCGATAAAATATCAGACTCCCGAAAAAATGTGGCCAAGTAACGTTGTTGATTATTATGTTATTAGAATATTTGGTTGCCCATGTTATGTTCGAGTTAGTGATGGTAATCTCGATGAAAAGACAAGAAAGTGCATATTCCCAGGCTATGCATAAAGTGAACATGGTTATCGATTTCGGTGCCCGAAATTAAATTCACCTATTATCAGTAGAGAATTTAAATTTGATAAGTCTCCAGTACTTCTGCCTAGGAGTGATTATAACATTATTTATATAGATATGGACGATATTCAGCTTGAGATAGATTTGTAGCTAGAAACTTCTAATGTAGCGGGAACTAGCGTAGTAATTGGCACCGATAGTGCTTGTAGTGAGGTGGAACTTATAAAGCCAATGGTTGTTGTAACTGCTGACATTGATAGGGTACGTATTTGATCTCCTGGCAAATATTGATGCAATAGTGATTTTACTTTATTTGTGGTAGAGAAGGTTGTGTTAGAACGTCCTTGTGGAGTAGTTAAAAGTGAATGTACAGTTGGTGTTCTGATGAGGTCTACAATTATGGCGAAGTTGGAAGAGATATGTGGCGGTTAAGCCCATTGGGGCTGTAGGAGAATAGTAGTGAAGTTCGGATTCTAATGAAGTGATTGTGGCTTGACTCAAACGTCAAGCAAAGATAGGCATTGTTAAAATATGTTTCGAGCTTGATCTTGTCAATGAAACCCGATCCGAGATTAATTATATGGAAGCTTACTCGGTGAAGGAAAGTGCTGATGTTGGAATATTATGAACATCCGATGATGTGCTACAGAAACTAAAGTTTTCGATTTATTGTAAGAGTCCATATTGCATAAGGATAACTAGTTTTGTTTTATATCAAATTAGTAGGGTGAGACATACACGGAAGTTGACTTCCTTTGACCCATTCAACTTGGATTCCTTGACCCATTCACCTGATCCATTTCCTATTTTCCAACATTTTTCGAAATTTTCTGAAATTTTTGGAGACAATTTACCTTCTAAGAGGTAAAATCGTCATTTTGGAAAAAAAAAAAAACAAGGCATGGAAATTCCAGATAGAAGAATTGACCACCTAACTGGCCCATCTCCTAATTCGAAAAATTTTCATGACTCGCGGGGATCTTGAAGGCGATTTTCTCTTTGAGGGGGTAAAATTGTCATTTTGAAAAGGGGATGAGACTCGAAAACCCAAACAGAAGTATTGGTCACCTAGCCTAACCCAAGTCCTAATTTTGACATTTGATGAAATTCTCAAAAATTATACGGGAACGATTTACCCCTAAAGGATAAAATCGTCACTTAAGAAAAGATCTAAAGGAGAAATCTTAAAAATAGGATTGGTCAGTTAACTATGGCAATTTATCAATTTTTGGGAATTCCTAAATTTCTAGAAATTTTCTGCAAATTTATCCTATTTTGTAAAATCATTTTTTTATTTTTTGAGAAAAAAATTTCTTTCATTAAAAGAGGGTTGGACTGGGTCTGTGACCCTGGCCCAGCACGGGCCAAATAGGCCCAAGGACCAATAGTCCGGTCTACACTATGCAAACTGAGCTCGGTCCATGAAGACACATGTGAGGCCGGCCCACTGATGGCCGATCCTATTCCTGCGATACCTATGACAGAAATGGTGTCTCTATGGATTTTATTATTTTTAAATTTTCAAAAATTCTTTTATTTATTCGAATATTTTAAAAAAATGAATTACTGATTGGACGATCAACACTCCTCTAGGTGTCAAGACTTAGACCGTTCGACTCTGACAAAATTTGATTTTTTCCCAACAGCCTTGCTGATGTGTCAAGCCACGTAGCACATTGTCAACACCAGGTCAGGGTCGACCAAGGTCAACGTTGTCGGAGAAGACGATGTACGTCGGCATTCTTTTGCCGGCACCTCGTCAAAGGCTTATTCCGACGGATATAGAGCTCCGATTGAGTTGATTCCATTGCCACTCGACTCCACTTGAATCGCTCTACAACATACTTGAGCCTCACCATAGCCGAATCAGTCTAGCCTAGGCTACCTAGCTCGATCGAAACTATTCTCCGGCGAGCGATCTCCCTAGCCATTTTGCATGCAGTCTAGCCTAAATAGAGCATTGGGAAGCATCCAGGGAGTTTAAGAACACTTACCTAGCCGTCAAGGAGGTTCGATTTGGTCTGAATTGAGCTCTCGAGGTTGCGGCCAATTGAGGATGGTTGGAGGTCAACATAAGGTTATAGCCAACGAAAATGCACAAATCAAACACGGTTGTAATCAGCGGAGCTCAAGGAGAAAATCAAGATTGATAACACGCAAAATGATCTGCTGGAACTCTAGATGCCATATGAGACCGAGAGGAAAGTTGAGAGGTGGTCTCACCGTTTTCGACGATCTCAAATTGATCGAATGGGTTGGCGAGCTTCTTCAGACCTCTAGGAAGCTATAATAGGCGACGACGAGCTTCGTCTCTGCTCGATTTGTTCCGACGAAGCCTCGATAGAATTGGTCGGGTCGAGCTCCAATGGCGATCGTTCTCTTTCTTCTGATCGCTTTCTTTCTCTCTCTCGTGGACGAATAGAATGCTAGCTCCCCCTCTTCAAGAACCCGTGTGAAACTCATATACCCCTTTTCGAAATTTCGCGCGTGGAGGGGCGAAGAACTGGCTTGGTCTGCATGTGGCATCACGTGCAAATTGGTCGTCGGAGTCCGATAATCTGTGGGAAAGAAATGGAGAGTGAATTAGGTCCTCCGATGACCTCAAATTCGTGTTTATTTGCCCTAAATTTGCTATGCTTTTGGGTATAATATGCCATGGCGAAATTGGTCTCGCAAGCTCTGCTAGGTCATCGAACCGGTCTCAATCGACGGAGGACATCGTGGAGACCAAAACCCCTCAACCAATTTCTCCAAGTATCTGCAAATTGATGGCCAAATTCCTGGATGAATCTTGGCCTATAGAGATGAAATTCGCACAAGAAATGTAACTCAAGAAGATGAGTTTCGACCGGGTCGCTGGGTCGGACTCGTCTGACCCAGCAAACCCTGTGGATCTCATTTTCAAAATTAACTGAAAATCTTGGGGAATTTTCAAAACTAAAGTTCAAAATTAGATTCATGGATATCAATATTATCTAAAAACATATTTTTTTTTTCCAAAATCTTAGCACGAATTGATCAAAAACCCCAAAATCGATTCTAAGATCTGGAGATTGAAATTGTTAAATTGAAACCCTAAATGGCCAAGTCGAACCAAGATAACCACGCCAATCGATTCAGAATATTGAAAAGCATAAGAGAGAGGTCTTTACTTTGCATGACAGTCTCTGAATTTTGATTAATTTGAGTTCAATTGAAACTCATGGACCTAATTGCAAGAAAAGTATGCAATTTCGCCCAATTTGTGCAATCGTGCAATGTTAGTGAACAATTGAATTAAATTGCAATGTAGGGCAATCCAATTAAATGTCAAGACTCTAAAAGTGCAAAAAATTACAAATTAAAAGACTCATACAACACCTTTCGGGCAACATAATGAACAAAGACACAAAATTGAACTTGAATTTCGAATTTTTGTGAGGTCAATATGAAAAGGGAATTAAAATAAAAATACTGACTATTTTTATAAATTTTTGTGACCTTGATAGCTATTTTTCTTGAATTTCTAAGCATTTTTCTATTTTTCAAAAATATTTAAAAATGTGAAAAATTATTTTTTCGGTCAAAATGATTCCTTAGGCTTTACCAAAGCTACTAAAGTTGATTTTGAAATTTTTTAATTTTTTATGATTTTTTTTCAAATCAGGTGTCAATAGGCGTGATGAGTTTCAGTACTATGATCTGACGAATCGACTACCCAAGCTTGACTTTCTCTGAACAACCTCTCAGGATAATTCAATTATCGTCTCTTAATTCTTCAGAAATTCAATTTTATTTACCAGACTGGAATTCATGATTAAAATTCATCGAATTCAATTTTCTTATAGATGTCGAAATTTCACGACGTCACATGAAAGGTCACCTAGCATGACTTGATTGTAATGCCCGATGTTATACCAAGTAAGCCTGGTCCTCGATTAAACGACTTTACAGTCTCCAACTTGTGCAATGACAAAACTCTGGCGTACACTGACCCATGACCGCCTACTTACGTACAATAGTCTATAACCACTAAAAGTGTCAAAATGGGTTGAAAATCCCATTTTCAACCCATATTCAAGTGGTTTGGGTCATATATGGGTTAGTCAAATTTTAACAAAGGGCTTGTTAATGAGTTTTGAGTTATAAGGATTTTATATGTGGCACCGTCGCGGCCGAGGACTGCTTCAAGTATGAACTCCTCGGTAAGGACCTTGAAACATTAATCTCCATCCCAATGACGAGGATTTGGACCACCTGATGTTGGAGTACGATCGGCTGTGACGTGCTTTGGCCGAGTCCGTGAGTTTGAGGCTCTTCCTGATCCCGATTTCGGTTCAGATGCAGAGTTTCAAAGGCTTATTCCTGTTTTGTTCCTTGAGGAAGTCTTACCTTGGATTACGGGCAAGACCTTTTGGCAGTTTGCTTCTGACGTTAGTAGACATTGGTTTGTGGACGCCCTGATTTCGATTCAGATGCAGGGTCTGAAAGTTTCGTTGCCACCGAAATTGACGACGATCGTGGCGGCACTGAATTCGTACTTCCTTTGCAACTTGGAAAAAGGATTCCCGGTGAGTAAGTAGCAGGATTTGCCGGTGATGGCAGCGGCAGCGACTCTCCATAGGGACATTACAACCGGATTCGACTGCGGATTGGCGGAGAGCTGGTAATTTCACAAGCGGAGGGGGTACGGCGGCGGCGGCGGCCGTGGTGGCGACGGAGTAGAGGAGGGGCTGTTTATTTTTATTTTATTTTAATGTTTCGTGACCTTCGATTTTTGAATTTTCTGATCTATAAGACTCTTCGTTTTTCAGATGAGTTAAATGGATGAGTTTGGGTTGATGTTGATTAGATTTGATATGGGCCGTTAGTAAACAAATGGATCAATATGGGTGATTTAGATCGAATCCGTTTATGACACGCCCAAACCTAATCCAATTCATCTAACCAGTGTCCGCTTACTACGACTCTCGATCGCTTGGTGTGTACAAATGGAGAAGGTTGGTCTATTTAATATTTATAGTGTTAGAGCCTTCGTCCACGGATTCTCGAACCCAATTTATCTCCGACATAAGCAGAGAACTTTGCTTCTATTTTCCGTGCAGGACAAATCTACAGTCGCTGGTTCTAACCACCACTAAGGTAGGCTACACGTCCCAAGGTCTAACTCCTTCTTCATGTGCTTTTCCGCAGTACCGCATCATTGAGTCGGTCTAGAGAAGACGTTTCTTGATAATTTAAGACCTTGACTAGGCAGATACAACGGCCGATCCCGGAAAAAATTACCAAAAGACCCACCCTCGCGCTCATCTTCCTATTCACAAAGAGCTTCTCGAAGCTCAATGTCAACTCGAGTTTTTGACTTTGACCAAGCAACAATTGTATTGTCAAGTACATTTTATGTCAAGAGTAATTCAATTATGATAGGAACGATTGCACCTAACATGCACGAGGACAATTGGGGCATTGAAAACCTTGGAAATTTTCCTTTTATTCGTTTCTTAACACGACTTCATGGCACCCGTTGACAAAATCGATAGCGTTAGTTAGGGGTGAGCATGAACCGGGTGGGCCTGAACCGGGTGGGCCGGGTCCAAGCCTAAATTCTGAAATCAACCTTATTATAACCGGTTCTCAGTTTTTGAAATCGAGATCTGACTCTATTTTGGACCCGGCTCAGTTTTTCTTGCAAAGTGCCAATCGATGAAATCTATTTAATTACCACAAAATCGTAGTTTTCACAAATTGAAGTCTATTTACTAATGATAACGTATTCGGTAAGGCATTCCATATCTAAAAAATAAGAAAAACTTGGGTAATATACTCATTCAATAACTTTTTTTTTTTAAGTAACTAAAAATCGGACACTTCGAATTAAAAAAAAAAACTGGTTTTAAAACTGGTGCAGGTGGGTCTTCACCTAGAACCAATACCCGGACTAGTTTCAATCGGAACTGATTACCGACTCTATTTTTTATGTGGGCCGATCTGGATTCCGAATCAATCCGGTCTGGTTACACACTCCTAGCATTAGTTGCGCCCTCTAGCAAGAGATTGAGAAGGAAAAGAAAAAGGGATGAGTCGGATTGACTTGGAATGAGATGAGAATGGAATAGTAGTAGTTATGATCGATCTTTCAAGTACCAAAACCATCAAGAAAACGACTCATATTTCAACTAAGAGACCACCCGTGATCTATCCTAGATTCAATTTTCTGTCAAGCGTACGTTCCTTTTGTTGCTAGCCAAAGCCCGTCATCGATCAAATAAAAACCATTCCGGGGTCACCGATTAGCTCATTAAATCTTTCGAGCGAGGAAAGACACGGGTGCAAGCGTCGGTAGAATGGCATGAATACAGAATTTTCATGGCCATCGAAGCTCGAAAGTAACAGCCTCGAGGACATTACGTATAGTTCGTCACAGTGTCTGTAGAAAATAAGGCGGAGGGATTGGATCGAACTCGCCGTCAAGTCAATTGCCAATTCGACGGGTGGCCACAAAAAAATGAGCTCGTTGGACTAATTGATCTCTTCTTCTCTTTTATGCGCGAACTTAATTGTCTGATTACTGTGGCAAAATTCATTCGCGCAGCTTACTCCCCTTCTGAGAAAATCCGCGTCCCCGTCGATATCAATCGAGAACGCTCAATTTCGTACTTTTCTGCAGCCGCCACGTGACTGATTCCTTTACACAATCACCTTCGTATCAAGCGACGGCGTTTCACTCGGATTTCGTAATTAAGCTCCGTCGTATTTATAGTCGGTGCTTTGACGACTTCCCAAAAAGAAATAAAGCGAACGCACATCCCCTCGCTTGTCTCTCCATGCAGGTACAAGCCTTGCGCTCGATCGCCATGACCATGTCCTCGAAGATCGCTCTCCGTTTTCTTCTCCTCGCCTTCACGTCCTCCTTGCTCTTCTCCTCGGGCCGTGCCCGCGGCGGAGCTGCTCGCCCTTGTCCTATTGACGCCATATACCAGTTCGGGGACTCGACCTCCGACACCGGCAACCTCATCCGCATCGTGGGTCCCAACGGCTTTGGCTCCCAGGCTGCTCGTCTCCCTTACGGCGAGACTCTCGGCAAGCCCACCGGACGCTTCTCTGACGGCCGCCTCATAGTCGATTACTTCGGTATGGGATTAAGATAGCCCCCAATAACCTCCCAAGGAAAAATGATTGCCATGTAAACTGTAACGCTGATGATCACCTCGGGTTTAAAATGACCCTTCTTCTCTGGCAGCTGTGGCTCTTGGCCTCCCTCTTGTGAACCCGTCTTTGGGCAAAAATCTCTCCTTCGAGCACGGAGTCAACTTCGCCGTCGCAGGGAGCACCGTCCTCAACTCTTCGTTCTACGCCGCAAGAAACGTCACCGTGCCTGCTTCCGATGTCCCCTTGCGCCTCCAGTTCAACTGGTTCAGAAGCTATCTCAACTCAACCTGCGGGTCACAAACTGGTATGCCACAACTATCCTGCTCATGTCTAGTGATCTTGCGTCGTATTTGATCTATCATTTGATGACTGCGTGGCTGGTATTGTTGCGATTTTGACAAGCGATTTTGTGTCAAGAGTGTGGAGAGAAGTTGAAGAGATCTCTTGTGATTGTTGGGGAGATGGGAAGCAACGACTTCCTCTATTCGTTTCGCCAAGGGAAATCTATTCCGGAAGTCATGACTTATGTGCCTCCCCTGGTTGAAGAAACCATAGATGTCACCAGGGTAAGATATGCTTAGAACACCATTTTCTTCTGAACAGAGCTAATGATTTGGTATAAATTTCAGTTAAGACTAGATATCTCTTCTAAATGCAGGAGCTGATCAGACTGGGTGCCTCCAAAGTAGTGGTGTTCGGAGACTTTGCCATTGGATGCTCCCCGATATACCTAACTTCTTTCAAGAGCAACGATTCGAACGCATACGACGACAAAGGTTGCCTGAAAGCATACAATGCCTTTTCACAGTTCCGCAACACTCATGTCCAAGTAGCGCTCGCTGAGCTTAGACGGGAATTCCCTCGGGCTTCCATACTCTATGGAGACTATTACAATGGCTACGAGTATGTGCTTCGCCAAGCCTCCTATCTAGGTAAAAACATCTGCTTTTCCCCGTCTCTGTTTCCTCGTGTACTCCCATGGACTTTATCGCTATGGCTATGGTATTAACCTGCCGTTTTAATAAGGATGGGACGATCTCTTCCTTTGAATTGTAGGATTCAACCCGAAATCGGCTCTGAAAGCTTGTTGTGGAACTGGTGGGTCATACAACTTCAACTTCACCCGAATGTGTGGATCAACTGGCGTCACGGCTTGCCCCAACCCAAATGAGTTCATAAGCTGGGATGGTGTACATCTGACGCAAGCGGCGCATCGCTATATCACGGAGTACAACATCAACAAGATCTTCCCGGGACTGTCTTGTCCCACATAGTCAAGGGCAACACAAGCTCATACATACGTGATTAACTACTGATCTACTCAAATAAAGGGGGAGATATAGTTGAAACCTCTTTTCTCTGTACTCAATAAAACATTATATACTCAAATAAAGAGGGAGCTGGTTGAATCATAAGTACACTATAAACTAATGCTAGTAAAAATATCGAGATGGCATCTTTCTTTTTGGAGACAGCGTTACTGATTTGATATCTAGTAGCGGAACATTCTCTCAACATCTACGCTATTTTCACGTTACAAATCCTTGTGTCCATCAAGGACGACAATTCATTTAACCTGCAATGATTCACATCAGGGAGAAGCGGAACATGAATGGAAGAGGGGTACACATTATTGTTCTTCTAACTATTACAATGGGCAGCTTGCGCGCGCTTGATTCTACAAGACTAACAGAACCGTATGAAGAATAGAAGACCTGTTCGCTGGAAAAGATGTTTCCCAAGAAAACAATGCTTTTTTTTTTCTCTATCCACTCTCAGCCTTCTCCATGGGAGCATATAATATGGGGGAACGATCACTAATTCTTCTGCAGACCACTTAATGCTCAATCACCACATCTTATCCTGACCCTTCGAGAGGTTACCAACATCCTCAAAGTTTCCATGAAAATTTGGACTATAGAGCATAAGAAAATCTTTTCTTTTAACATAACTAAAAATTTTCCAAGATAGCAACTTTCCATAGAATGTGGGAGCCTTGGGCACCGCAGTGCCCTTTCCAGCAACTTGCAATCTGTCACCCGCACTTTGAGTTTCTTTTGAAGGGCCACCGAGAACTAATGTCCACAGATACCATTCCAGAGGAGAAACTTACAGAGGAAACAGAGCTTTGTACCTCAATAACGTTCTTGGCTCTTTTTCGGATAGACCGTGTCAAAAACAATCCTTGCCAATGTACGACGAACCTCTTGCAAGCTCCCCGATGACAAGGAATGATAATCAATTTTCAACTGTCTAGGCACAGTTCCCCTCTCCATGCCCCTTCCGACACAATCAAATACACTGCAAGCTCTTTGTAGCAAGGCCTCCGTAACAAAAACCTTAATTGGAAAACAGATGCTCAGTAATGCACACAAAACCAGCAAAGTGTGATGTTAAAGTGAGTCTATTAAAATGTCATCAGCAGGTCAAATTCAAATGAATATAAAAGATTCAAAGAAAGTTTGTTGACAGATATCAAAGAAAGAGAGAAACCAAAGGGGTGCCGTTAGATTAGGACCCCTTATATCGCAATAACTGAAACATCATGAAGACTATAAACAACAAAATTATTACAAGGGGAAATTATACGAGACCTCATAAGAGGTTACTTTTTCCCCAGATGGTTTGGACAAAACCAAAGTGAAAACATCTCACCCCGTGCATTTTTTTGTTTTAGCTAAACTAGGAGACTATTGCAACAACTAACACCGACACCCATTTTGCCTGACAAATTGGGTTCTTACCAAATCAGTGCGAGGTGCCTGGGGGTACATGCCCATTGCTTGGGAAACATAATGTGCACTAGCCATCTGGGATAATGCATCCTTGATAGATGCAGCAAGATCAACAACTTCATCCCTCATTGCAAGTTTTGAGTTAAGCAGTGAAGATTCTTGAAGCTCCGTGTAACTGGAGTCATATGGTCGATTGATTCCTCTTGCTATTTCTATAGCTTCCAACAAAGAACCACCGCTATGGAGAGCAAGGCTGATTGCAGCGACAACCAAAGGGTCCCGTGGTTTATCAACAAGAGCCTTATGAAAAGCCAATATAGCTAACCTGCAAGAGCACCACAAATATATATTGTAAGAAGCTCGAGATAATTTATTTTGGTGTCAAGCAATCAAGCTAACGAGAAACAAATGTTATACATGAGAAGAAAAAGGAACGCAATGAAGTGGAAACAGGAATGGTGATCTGGAAGCTCGCCTGTCTACCAGCACAATATCAGCTAAAGTGTGTTCATATTAGAATCACAGCATCATACTGTCCATGAATATGTGTGTGTGTGTGTGTGTGTGTGTGTGTGTGTGTGTGTGTGTGTGTGTGTGAGAGAGAGAGAGAGAGAGAGAGAGAGAGAGAGAGAGAGAGAGAGAGAGAGAGTTAACAAGTGCTAAATCTCCTTTATCTTAAAAAGAGGAAGGTTTTCTCCTCAGAGCCAAAAGACTTAGGAAGAAACTCAAGCACTCATGCAGTGCAATCACGTTTTGTTCATGTTCACTGATGTAACCACATACAATGATGATCGGCAGCTAAAATTTCCTAATTGAAGGTGCAAACAATAAGATCTGGAACGAGCAGCTTCTGTGACTCTTGAGCTCCATGCTACAAGATCCAAAAATGTTACTGAATAGCGGAAAGATCTTACCATAAGCTACTATGACATGGCCGATCAGGTGCCACCACTTTATCAAGGCTGGCAAACAGGGACTGCAACAGAGACAATGTCGCAATGACTGTTAGGTAAAAATCAGTACATATAAACTATAATCATGTGATTTCCAAATACAAGATCTTGTCTTGTAGTTGACTCTTAGATTGTAAGGATACTATATGACAAAACATCTAAAGCATGTTGGCCATGTGAAAAATAAAAGGGAACAAAGCGGACCCAGACTAACCAGGAGCAAGTTAGATCCTTTATCACGTCTCTTGAAATGTTGGGAAACAAAGTATGATGCCTGTACGATTGAGCTTATTAGAACATCTTTACAAGGAGAGATGCGAAAAAGGATCCATTCTTGAAGGTTTATCAAAACCTGGAGAGAGACTGCATACTTGGAAGGGCAAAAGCAATTCTAGAAGTCCAAATCTCCATAGCAATCTCAAAGAAGCTTCCCCGGATCCAAATGCCAACATGTAATTCACCTCCATGAGAATTCTACCCTGGAGAATGGATGCCAAAGAACATGACATTCAAGTAACAGTAGCTAAACCATGGGAGACAAGAAACTGATATACCTTGTCAAGTTTCAATACAGAACGGGATAAGACCCTCAGAGCAAGAGCTATTTCTTTAGTAAATCGAAAATCCAAACGTGATGCAACTCTAAATGCACGTAAAATGCGAGCTGTACATAATGTTAAAGAAGTCAGATATATCTCGAGGTAAAAGTCAACAGCACAATACATTCAGCTTCCAAACCAGCAAACTGAAAAATCACGAAAGATGAAGACTTACCACAGTCTTCCACAAAAGAAAGATTTGCAGGTATTACAGTTCGCACCTACAAGCAAGACTCCTAATGAGATCCGCCAGTTTAGTGATTCTTAACATAAGTAATGCAGATTAAAATAACTTCAGGTCACTTGCATACTTTAGCTTTCTTGATATCTTCCATTCCCCCAACATAATCATATATTATTTTTGCATAGGGATCAAACAATAATCTGCATAAATAAAAATATATTTTAGAAATAATCTCAGTAATTATTAATCTCAGACTCTTAGTCAGATTCAAGCAACTAACCCATTGACCGTAAAATCCCGCTTTAGGCAATTCTTCCATCGCATATAATCCCGTTCAGAGCAACCGGGAGGTCTCTTGACATTGTGTCTGAGCCCCCTAAAAGAGTTACTTCCAGAGGTGCTAAAGCTGGAAACCTATCCGGAAAACATAATCAACAGAAAAAGATACATATAGTACTCCACTTTGCTGACAAAGGACGGTACCAACAAAAGTCAACTCAGTATATACAATGTACCAACCTCAATGATAGTTTCGTCGACATGTACATGGCATATTGGAAATCGTCGGCCAATAACTTCACACCTTAAAAAGGTATTTCGTACCTAAGACAGTTCAGGAATGAAGTTCAAATAGCCGCCTTAACATTTTTAGCAATAAAAAATTACCATGAAATAACCGAACTAGCAATGATCGCACTAGAAGTCAGGTTCTAAACCTTTTAATTTGCACAAAGTAATTCGAAACTGTTTTAAAAAGTTCAAATGTAACCCTTCCGAATTTTCCCACTAATTTTCATCACTAATTTTCCCATGTGGAACTTTCCGAATTTGTCCAACATGGCACCTGCTACAGGCTTCCATGCAAAAAAGTCGAGGACATTGATGACGGAATGTCTAAATTGCAAATTGTAAACGAGATTTATAACTACAGTTGGAAATTAAAAAGGTAAGACTCAACTACATCTCTAGCAAAAGGTTTAGGACTTCAGGTGCAATTTTCCCTAAAAAATTTGGCCCTATTAATGGAGGAAAAACCAACGCTCCATCATGGCCACAAAGTCATTTTCATCCTTAAGCAGGTTAAGTAGTCCTAACATTTTCCAGGTGACTGAAATTTTAACCAAAAGCATAAGAGGAAATTCGGTATTTTCATTTTGAGCACATAAAAATCTTACGGTTACTGATATTTTCCTCAATGAAATAGATTGGCGTACGGTTTGTCTTAGGACGGAGTGGAGAAAGTCTATTAGTGTTGTGGAGGGGTAATGTATAGATAGATAGATAGATAGATATATTTACTTATTTATTTTTACACATTTATCTCTTTTCTTTCCCTTGATTCTGCTTTTATTTTTACGATTCTTTGGGGTTCATCGACCGCCGACCTCAACTAGTTTGGGATAAATGTGTTGTTGATGTTGACTGATATTTTCCTCAATCATGCTTATAAGAGAAAAACTCCACATTACAAATCTCAGGTGCATAAATGAACATATCATCTACTTTTTGGATCCAATCCTCTGACAGTCTTTGTAACAAACCTCAAAGCCTACGAATTGCCAAGCTACCAAAGTGGTACGCCTACGGATCTACATTATCTCTGAGTCATCCATTTGGATACCCTACAATAGATATATTTATGAACCCCATTAAGGCATGATTTTCGGTCACTTTTACAACATAAATTAGAACTCGGTTATATCAATCAAAGAAATAGAACTAAGTTAGCCCAAACTTAAAAATGATCACTTGTCCAGACGTAAAAGTTAAGACCGTGAAGTGATTGGATGGTGTAAAATCAACCCTGGTTGAAAATGTCCAAGAAGTAATAAAGAAGTTTGTGGTTGTTGCGTGCTCAATAGATATTGGACAATTAAAAAATAATAATAATAAAGAACTTGGTCTAGCGATCTTAATTGGCAATTTTGGAGTTTGAATCAAAAGTAACAATACTTTTTATGCTCATCATGAGCACATTTATTTAAAAACCATCAAACAAAATATTGTATTATAACAAGTTGTAACCTTTGCCGATTGACATAGAAGAAGACCCAGTCATTGAGGTTTGAGAAAATTAGGGACGTGACCAAAAGAAGAACAAAGATTAAAGATGGGGTGCTGCCAATATTACATGAGGATGGGAGGTATCACTCTTGTTGTATATCAATATCACTTTAAAAAGATACAAATGGTGGTTAGGCAAGTGTCCAACACTATGCATTTTAATTTAGCAAGACTGTGTTTAATCAGTGGTTTTTAAAATACAACCTTAAGTGATATCACATTTCTTCCAGCATACACAGCATCTCAGCTGCCATGCAGTGCTTAATCAACCATAAAAGGTAACCTGTTTGAGCTCAGCTGAGGTTATAATGTCGAAGTCTTTTGGAGTTCTCTTCAATATAAGATCCCGTACACAGCCTCCGACCAGATATACCTCATAACCTACAACAAAATGGGAGATCATGTCCATGCACAAACCAACGCCCAGTGTGCGACTTCTGCATACAGGAAATACATCAAATTTATGCTGCCCAACTCGAAATTGTACATTGCCTCGCTATCTTTTGCCTAACAACACATCATTTGCAGCATAGGAACAGATACATTAATGCCGGCTACTTACATTACATCACCTTTAGCGACTAAAGCTATTTTGACGGACCCACATATTGCTTTGCGCACAAGTCGAAAACATATCCACAATGCCTTTACCTTTGTTCTTTAACGCATTCAGAACCACTCTCGTGGGCTTCGAAATCATCGAACTTCTGATGCCAAGATCTACAGAACTCAGCTTCTTCCATCGAGGTGCCTGGCTGTCACCGTCCCCTATAATATTAACATACAATTACCACAGAAGCCCATAAAACTTCAACTTCACCGAAAGAAAAAAGAGTCCAACGAGCTCATTCTGACCCTTTCCGATCAAATGACTAGCATTTGCCGTCCTCTTTTCCTCTACAAAGCTCGAGGATTCAACTGCAACGGAGCAGCTGCTGCTGCTTCCCACCTGCAGAATCCCACAACCACCCTCTCTTCGTAATCATCGCCACGAAAAAAGGAAAAGGAGAAGCTCAAAGAGAGGTACCTTGGAGATGCAGAAAATGAGAGGGCGATGACGGTAGAGCGAAACGCGGGAGATTGACCACGAGAAGCCGAGGGCAGCAAACGCCATCGATGAGTATCAAGTGGGCGATTCACCATGTCATGGACGTTGCAGGGGGATTTTCGCCGATCGAAAATCGGCGGCCTGACACCGGAGAGCGCGGCGGGCGACGGCGGAACTGCTAAGTGGCGGTGGCGGCTTTTTGGTGGGATTGAAAAACCAGAGAACTGTGCAGAGGATGAAGAGGATCTAGCAGCGGATAGTATCACTGGGCCTAAATGGGCTTGGGCCCATGCCGTGGAGCTCAAAATTGAGCTTTTTAGGGTTCAAAGAAAAGCAATTTATTGGGAAAGCTTATAGCCAAATTAAAAGTAATTAATTATAATTAAAAAAACACAGATAATTACACAAAATACCAGGAAGTCTTTCTTAATCCACTATTGATTTAATGGTTAAAAGATGATGGGTGAGATCGTATGAAATACTCTTTGCATTAATGATTATATGCTCTAAATTGATTTGGTATGGCCTTTTGATTTTTGGGACCTACTTGCGTATTTGAATGGTTATGGATGTGGTGTACAAGAATGTATTCTGAAGATTGTATAACTCTATCGAGTTCCTCACGAGAGTCGCCTGAGACCCATCAAAACGATTAGTGAAGGGATGAGACATGAGTTTCGAATTACTCGATCCATCCATGAATATCACTATATTAGTTAGTGCAGCCTACTTTTCATACCTCACTAACACCACTTCTAGCGAATAGTCGTGGATTTTGAATCCACAAGTAATTTCATGATACTGTTGCAAACGTTGTGACACTTCTTAAGGCATTTAGTCATGATTATCTACGAGAAGTTGCAAATTATGAGAATATCGAAATAATCACTGAGTATTCATGCGTTCGTATTGCTCCAACTTCTTCGTTCTCGTCGGACATCTTGGCAATTCTTTGTAAAATTCATAAAATGACGCTACTTCAATATTTACAAAAATTGTTATACTTATTTTCGACGATATTGTCCGTGGTTGATCGACAACCTCTTCAAGTTACCATTGCTATTTTTATTGATGATTCACGCTTTAACCGCTCTCTGACCTAAATCGACTGACCTTGTTACTTATGAATAGGCCTAATACCCAAAAAAACCTCCAACTTTAGTATTTATGAAAATTATATCCAAAACTTTTTTTGTTTTATGAAAAACCTCAAACTTTTACTTCTGTCTCAATATTACCAGTCTAGTATTAAAAAAAACGCTCAACTTCAACATATGTTCCAATTATATCCATAACTTTTTTGTCTCATAAAAAACCTCAAAATTTTTAAGTTTATCTCAATTATATCACAATTAGTATTCCGTCCATAATCACCGTTAGTTAATTCTATGAGGCTCGAACTTTCTTGTAGAACTTACCAATGAATTTTTAAAAATTAGAAACAGTAAGTTTCAGGGACGGCGAAATTTTAGATCGTTTGTCCAAATATTTCAATATTTATCAGTTTTTTAGGTTATTAAATGCAAAAAAAAAAACGAAACGTGCCGTCTGAGTGACTTTGTATCTCCCAATAATATGCAGGGGAAGCAAATAACAGAAAAAAAGTTTAGAGATTTTTTTTTTCAAATTTGTTAATATATAATTCATTAACAATGTGGAAATATCACGTAGGTTTAACTAACGATGATTATGAGTGGAAAGCTAAAGTAGTAGAACTGAGACAAAAGTAATAATTGGAGGTTTTTGATGAAACGGATTTTTTTGGATAAAATTGGGACATATGTTAAAGTTGATATTTTTTTTATACTAGACCTGTAATATTGGAATAAAAATAAAATTTTTAGGTAAAATTAGGATAAATGTAAAAGTTTGAGGTTTTTTATGAGATAAAATAATTAAATATAATGACCACAAATGCCAAAGTTCAAAGTCTTTTTGGGTAATGGGCCCTTATTTTTAGCAATAAACAAAATCGATCATTTTTTTGTGCCAACAAAAATAATCTACAATATTCCGAAAATAAATAAGTTCCTCAAGAACGGGAGGAAACCCTACTTTGGGAACTTGCCCGATGACGTGCGAGCGAATGAAATTAACCAGCCGACTCATCATCGTCCTTTTCTGGCGGCAGCACAGCTTGTGGAAGCATGAGCGATGAAAAGATTGATGAGACAGAGAGAAAGATAGTCCCAAAACAAATCTAAGCCCTAAGTGTATATTTATTCTGTGAAAAGTAAAAATAAATTTATTTTTTAAGAAATATTTATTTTATAATTTATATAAAAATCAACGAACAAAAAAATTATTTTTATCATTCATTAAAATATCTCAATATAAAATATTATCAATAAGAAATTTTTTTATCAACTAATTATTTTAAGCGATACTACCTATCATTTTTTTAAAAATATTTTTCAATTTCTTTCATTTTTTGTGAAATAATCGAAAACTGAATTTTTTAAAAAATTTAGATCTAAAAGCTTGGCCAGACTTATCAGGATCGAATAAATCGGGTTAGTAGTCGTTTTCTTACTTAAGGATTTTACTTTGCACATTCTCGATGGCATCAAATTTTATATATATATTGTGTTAAAAAAGTAAGACATATCTTGATTATCGGAATTTCTCACAATCTCTATAAACGGCATCTCAATTCAACAAAATAATATATCTATATCAACCTAATCAATTTCTTACCAATTTTTTTACTATAAAAGGAAAAGTACCCAGGCAAATCCGCGTTGACCAGGACCACCTGAGTCCTACCCTCAAGACTCGCTCGCTCGCTCTCGCTCGCACACTCTCCAATGGCAACCGAGCTACACTTGCTGGAGTCCCCACTTAGCCATGACGACGCCTCGGCCGCCATAGCCCCCTCGCAACCAACAGCCACCGCACCTCCGCCGCCACCAGCCGCTGCAAGCACCGGCGCCTCTACTGCCGCCGCTTCGTCCGCGCCGGCGCTTGCCCCATCAATAAGCGACAATCCTGGTCCATCGCTCGCCCCGAAACGCCAGCGCCGGCCCAGCGTCCGCCTCGGTGAGATCGGGGGAGAGCAGCCCGGCACCGTCGCACACGACTCGCACGTGCGCCGTCCCAAGCCCACGTCGTCGTGGAGACTCCCCAAGGACTCCTCGAACCCACAGTCCTCCAAATCAGTCAAAGCGCGCTCGTTGACGCACCTCGTCAACGGCGATGCTCAGTTTCACGACCTCGAGAATAGCTCGGGCTTCGATTTCCCTCACAGGAAGGTGAAGGCGAGGCGCGGCATCGCTGCTAAGCGCCCGAGATCCTGCTGGACATCGTCGAAGATCGACGACGTCGCCGACAACATCAGGGAGGACGAAGAGGAGGAGATCAATGAGGGTTTCCGAGATTTTGGTGCCGATTCCGGCTCTCCGACGAAGGAGCAAAGTCCGGCTTCGATCGACGATGCCGCGGCGCTTGACAATTGGCGGAGAAGGCCGAGCCGCGGTAGAGCCTCTTTGAGCCGCGACAACGGCGGAAATGAGTTCGACACTGCGCGAGAATCCGACTATAGAGACGGGAAAGGTGGAAGCAGCGACGGGGTCAGGAGTTGGCTCGTCGAATTGGGGCTTAGCCGGTACGCCCCAGTTTTTGAGATTCACGAGGTTGACGATGAGGTTTTGCCGATGTTGACGCTGGAGGATTTGAAGGATATGGGGATAAATGCGGTGGGATCGAGGAGGAAGATGTACTCTGCAATCCAGAAGCTTCGCAAGGGTTTCTCGTGATGTGAGTTGCTCTTTTGTTGCAACCCAGTAGATAGTGAGTGATAGCTTCTGTTGCTGATAACATTTGTCGTAGATGGTTTTGGTTTTGGGTTTGGGTTTGTCCTCCTGATAATGAATAAAGATGCGAATAATGCTCTAACTTTGATCATACCATGGCGCCTACTTGAGCTGAATAATGTATCTGTTGATAAGTAAGAGCATAAACCACAAAAGGTTGAAAAATTCGCGATTCATCTCACTGATCTGCATCCCATTGGGAGATGAAAGCTCAGAAAATTTGAGCAAGACATTTGACCAAAATCTAGTGGCATCCCAAGCTAGATATTGCTAATTGACGCCATTAGCTTTGTCAAAGTGGACTATTACACTTTCCGCTGGTTTAATGAACGAATTTTGAGACTGTATCTTGCTTGCATCTCATCTTGGCAAGTTCTCCATGTTCCAAATATGTTCAATCGCTGCCTTTGATGCGTTGATGCAGGTTTTTGTGGGCTGATACTCCAATCAAGCCTTTCACCAGGCTGAAGTTATTGTATATGCTTCACCTTCTCTGTCTCACAATAAGAACTTTTAAAACACTGCTGTTGTTTGCATGCTTCACTTTAAGTAATTGGAGGGGATATCTCATGGATTAGGGATAGGAATGTGTGGTTTGTACATGTGTCCTCAATATAGGGCCCATTTGAAGATATGCAGTTTTTGAATGAGTGGATGCTCTGATATAAGACGAGAAGCCATCTTGCTCAAAAGAAATGAATGAGAAATCTGTTGCTTTTAGCAAATATTGTAGTGAGTTTCTAACCAGACAATAGCTATTTTGGACCATGGAGCATGCGTTACGCTGTCGGAAATGACAGGAATTCTTTTCTTTTTCACTTTCAATGATCTTGAGAGCAAACCAGCAAAAGAGTAGGGCATGACCACATATGAGAGTTTATTGAGTTGGTGCTTTCAATTGGTTTTTGATCTTGACTTTCATGAAAATTTCAAGTGTTATTCATAAATTATGCTACAACTTGATTAAAGAACCATGGTACCGAATACAAGATTTGCCTAGCCCGCTTTTACTGTAAAAGGCATAATACTTTTCTTTATAAACTTAATTGTTCTTGTGGTTGCAATTTCACTGGGTTCTAAACTAACAATTGACCAGTAAAATTAGCTTTTCACCAGTACCACTAATTAAAGTATTGAGAAGCATTTCTTCAGTTGGGTGAATTGACCCTGCTGAAGTAAAATTGGTGCTGCCACTGGTGAAAAGTTAAAAGATGAATGTGTGTCTTGAGCTTTTGATTGGATTAATGAATAGGTAATGCATATGTTACGTATACCAACTGGACGCAAAGTTGGATGAGCAAAGTCATCTCAAGGATAGAAGAGAAAGGTTTGCAGCCAAATGTATGTCTCTTAGCCTATGAAAGTCCTCTTTGACCTGAGAAGTTTCAAAAGGGGTCTGCAGCTAAATGTACGTCTCTTAGCCTATGAAAGCCCTCTTTGACCTGAGAAGTTCTTACTCATTTCTATCTGGCATGAGTTCTTTGGAACTGTTTTTGAAGAATGAAATGCAATAAAATGCAGTTCAAGCACTTGCACTTTTGTAAAGCACTTCTACGTCCGCAATGAATATGATTTTTCACATTGCTGGCATGCCTATTAATCATCTCAAATGTTAAGAAAATTTATCCGCTATGCTTTTCATCTTTCACAAGGCCAGCATTTTTATCAATCTAGAAGAGTAAAATCATTGGGGCACAATGCTCATTGTAATTTGTTATTGCCGACATTGATCTCATCTGACACACAAATCGTCAATCATATAAAGGCCTTAATTTCCTTTTGATTAGGAGCAAGTTCTTTATGCTTTATTTATGTAATCGCAGAGTCTTGGGTCTGGTTAAGCATTAGGCTAGGGCATATATATGGTGAAGGTAACGCTGACTCAGCTCAGGGAAAGTTTCTGCGCCAGTAATGTTACTGTAACATTTCTAGCCTCTGCTTATAGCTTATAAACTATAGAGAGCATAGGGCCTAGCTGTTGAATGAACATAAATATATTGACTTCAATTTCACTAGAAAATGACTACCAAGCATTAGGTTACGTTTTTATCCTGCAGAGTATTTTGGTGAGGTTTGGTAATTTTGTATGATATCACTCTGTTTTTGCTTGTTTTGAAAGTTAGCCTTGTAATAGAGGTGACTCTAGGTTTCTTGTGGATGGTTACGATACAATGGAGAAATCCAGAAAAAAGGTCTGCAGTTTTCGTGTGAATGATAGTTAGGGTGAAAAAATGACAAAGCTATGACTTGCTCATGTTACACTCTACATAGTAAGGGAAAAATAGTCAGCATCCGTAGTTGTTTTTGAAATATCTGGATAGTGGTAGCATAAGAGAAATTTATAATCTCCAAAATGATTTGATCCTATAATTCTTGAAAAATATGTATTCTATGGTCCAGTCTCAAATAGACTTGTTATTCTTAGCAGATATATTCAATTTGCTCAGATTCCCAAGAGACTGAAGATACATGAGAATTGAACGTTCAAACTTGCGGTTACTACTTTGTTTTTGGATTGAGCAATGAACTTATACTTTTGGTAACAAATAGGTGCTCTTGTGCACCTCTTTGAGGGCTTAGAAATGGATGATGGGTGCGTGGAAGCTTTTACTCACCACTACAGTGTTTAGAATTGGTTTATGAACTTACCCTGTTGTGAACAGAACTGGTGTATTTTTGTGCGTCCGTACAGATAGGACTCTTTTTTCTTGGTAAGTTTTCACCAGAGAGGAGCACCATGTTCATTTAACTCATGTGAGACATTGGCTGGGAACTTAACCTGCTAGGAACTTAACCTTTCTAGTAAATAAATTTGCTTGAATTTTTGACATGTTGCATCAGTTTACTGCAAATGCCAAGGGGAAGATAAAGTTGATTGGGGTTCAGTCAAATGGGATCTGCTTGTCAGGTTGCTTATGATGGTCTAGGAAATAGAAACTTAGATAGGGAAATCTCACCTTGTCTTTGAAACTGAATTTTTTTGTGAGTGCGATTGTGTCGGCGCATGTGTGATAGTGAAGCTGCAGTAACATTGATTAAATTGTTCACCAATGAGAGAGCTCATGTCCTTAACATACCATTGCCCCACTGAGTGGTTCCTGAGTTAGTTAAGAACAAATTATGCCTGGGTAGCATCTTTCCTCAGTAATGATATGATGGATGTCAATCCATTTATGAGAATCATTTAAAAGCCATGTCTCAGCACTTCTATCTTTTAAAGAACACTACTGGTAAAGCCAAACCTTGACTCATGCTACTTTAAGAAAAGACCTTGAACTTCATTACCACTAAAGCTCTTTTAGATATCTGGCCACTAGGTATCATAAGTGTAGACGAAGTAAGCAAGACTTGGAATATACTTCTTGTTTTCTACTGCTTTTGTTCCATTCCAGATCTTAGGAATTTAACAACGAGTCCTGCAACATGTTAAGACTATTGACGCTGCTACTTTAAGAAAAGACCTTGGACTTCATTACCACTAAAGCTCTTTTAGATCTCTGGCCACTAGGTATCATAAGTGTTGACGAAGTAAGCAAGACTTGGAATATACTTCTTGTTTTCAACTGCTTTTGTTCCATTCCAAACCTCAGGAATTTAACACCGAGTCCTGCAACATGTTAAGACTATTGACGCTGCACCCATTGAATGACTAGTAGTTACAGTATCTAGTGCCTGAATCTTAAGCATTGTCTTGCAAGTTCCTTCCCTTTCTTTTAAGTTTAACAGGTCAAAATCTTAGCCTCTACTGGTTCCACAATCAAAGTCCTATTTTTCCTTTTTTACCCCAGCCTCTGCAATGACAGGTTTCATCAATGTGAAGGCCTTTGAGCACTCTCTCTCTCTGCCTGCTTGGTCATAACTATATGAGGAATTTACAAGAGGATTTTTCTTTCTTTTACAGCCTCCCAAATTCGGTTCTTTTTTCACTGGTGGGAGTTTAGCCTGCCTCTTTAACAGGTCAAGAAAGCTTGTTAATGATCTTACTCCTGTCTTGAGCATGTCTTCCCAGCTCCTCCTAATCAGGTAATAGAAAAGCTAATTGTGCCACATCCTCAGTCTTCAGCTTGGTTCTTTGTTGGTCGCTTTGATCCTAAAGATTCAAGCAGAGCTCTTCCTGGCTGGCTGGCTTTCTACACTTTCAGCACCTATGATCTACTTTGGGATGGGAATGGAGAAAACAGATTTGCTCCGTTTATTTCGCAAAAAATGAATGATTTAGAAAAGATTTTCTAAAAACGATCGCTCGTATAATTGAAATAATTAGTCAATGAAAGATATTTGTCATTATGGACAACAATTTATATATAAATATTTTCGTGGACGAGGAAATATTTCTTTTATTTATTTTTGTAAGTGAAATAATCGATCATTTTTAAGAAAATGCTTTCTAAGTTATTCATTCTTCAAGAAGCAAACGGAGATTAGAGTTTATCATGATTTTTAACCAGGACGCGCAAGTTTTCTTTGAACAAATGTTTATGCATGGGTATGAAGTCGGGGTAGACACAAATACTGGTGGACATTGTTTTCTTTTTTTGTTTTTATTTTTTTTATGATTGAAGTGTTTGGGTCAGTTTGCGTGCACCTTCACTATTTCTCGGGAATACTAGCACTTGTGGACATTGTTTTTTTTTTTTTTGGTAAGGACACTTGTGGACATTGTTCATCTTCAAATCATCCGATATTAGAGTGGAGATGATTTATTTGAATTTTCAATAGACTGCCATTAGAGACCCTCAGTTTTGGGAGATTTTAGACCTGTAAATTCATTTGCCCGCTCAGTAATTTTCCGGGTAGTTCTCTTTTGCAACTCAAGAAAGTCCTTTATATGAAACTCCATAAGGTCACGGGCTGTGGAGCATGCCAGGTGAATTTGGGGATAGTTTATTGGCGGTGCTTCAGTTATTAAAACGGTAGTTTTGTGGGAAGACGTATCAATTACCTCCTGTGAATGCAACCTTCAAGTTGCATCTCCGATATAGCAATTATGCCGTAAGCTTTGCTAGCATTAACTCGTTATTGTCTTGCTTATGGAGAAGCTGTTCTGAAGGATTCGCATCCGTTTTAGTCCTGATGGTTAGATGTTGCACACTGTTTCTGAATCAACCTTGCTCACTCTTTCTCCCTTTTTAAGGTTCGTCATCACTATTGGGAGTTTAATCTAATGAATTCCGTTCCTTCTATGCTTCTTTATTGTTGTTTCTCAATATATTCTTGAAAATTCGGGATCTCTATACCCTCTATGTAGTCACTCGACGACGATTCTTTATTTTTGTTTGGGAATATGTTGTCGAAAATTTAGGATCTTTTTATGCCCTCTATGTAGTTGCGCGAATGGCGGTTTGAAGTCAACAATCTCTCAACTAGCGTCTCTTAAAAGAGCTGTGACATCAATGATTTCTTACTTCACTTGACGAAGGAATGTTATTTGTCTTTGAACAGGGGGAAAATACCCAAAAAAAAAAAAGTTACTAATATATTGCATTAGTATCAATGTTCAACTTTTCAATTTGATCAATTGAGTTATAAATCTTTTGCATCAGTACCAATTTAATCAATCCGGCTAGTTCTGGCGAAAATCGTTGAAATGGATGCTAGTCATCTTACGCAATATGTTTGGCGTTGATGTCGACAAATTTCATAATTTGTTAAATATTTTTTTTTCCTGAATTTTGCCCTTTTTATTTCTCCATTTCTTTTTTTTTTCTAGTTGTGGCTGGAGAGGGTCGCGCCGTGCGGTCCTCCTAGGCAACGAAGATTGAGCCCTTGATGGAGTTTCGATAGCAGCTAGGTCTAGAGGGAAGTTATGACCTGTGGCTGACGATGGCCGCTGGTGAGGGCTAGGCCACAATAAAAAAAAGGAAAATACAAAATTCAACACAAAAAAATGCAGAAAAAAATATATCAGTAAGCTATAAAATTTGTCAACTGATAACAACTCTTTAGGGGACGACCAACCAATAACTTATCAGGATCTACTATAGTCAAGTGACCATCGATGGAATTAACCCCCCACAATCTTATAAACATGAACGCACATGATTTTCCTAATTGACGATGAATTGTGAAGAAGAAACAAAATATTCCCAGTGAAAACATTTTCTCCAGTTGTGCCCGACGTGGTATTGCCGCATGCATTAATACATAAGGAGACGATTGTTGCATCTTTTCCATATCTTGATGTGATGAACTTAATCCAAAGGCAAGTGGGCATGAGTTTTATACACCATTCTTCCATTCCGTCTTTACTTAAAAAAGAGTTCATCATCAATTTTCACATTTATTCTTATCGCCTCATTTGCATTTTTATCCGAACTTTAGTTAACGAGTGTCCATGGATACGTATTAAATGAGCAATTAAAGAAATTTACAATTACCAAAGCTCTGCGAGTAATCATCGAGATCCCACATCCTAGCAAGTGCTTACGTTCGACTCAAGTTATAATCACTTTGCTAGAAGTTAAACTTATCGCTGCTACTCTCTCACAACCCCTCATGGCCTCAATTGCCTTGTACACGCTTCATGCTTGAACTTTGCCTTACCCTTGGACCTCAATTGAATACCCACTCAGTCTACACCTTCAGCCACTCCACAAGGATATTCAAATATGATATCGTGTGCTATAGATAAAGTAAAAATAGTTTTGCATCCATACTTTTCTGAGAAATCAAACTCGTATATTGAAATCGGTAGCTACAACAACCGTTGGCTCAACAGCACCCCACTTGGCTATTGGCAACATTTACGTTGATTATAGTGCTAGCATCCACTAACTCAAAAGTTTCCGATTGCGACTCCACTCTGAGTTTAACACCTCGCAAATCTGTTCAAAAGCTTCCACAACCATTCTTGCCCAAATGTATTGGACACTAGATTAGTTAACTTCTTTATTGTCAACAAATCAATTTAATTCTAAGTACCACACCTAGCAATCCTACTCACCTCGGGCATAACCTAGGAACATGTATTTTCTTTCCCTCCCATCAATCTTATTACTACTTGCTCAAACTTAACATGGATAACTAAATGTTCAAATTAATTAGCTACATCATTATCGTATCGTGCTTTTTAAGGAGTCCCCTATCTGATTGCAATCAATAAGAATCTATTCACCAGGTAGTTTGCTAGACTAAGTGTGCTTGATGGAAATCTCCTACTTGTACTAGCACTAGAGAGAGTTTGTTATGGGCTGTCTCTAGCAAATCATTGCTCATCAACTTTACAACCTGTTAGAAAGTCCAATTCAAAAACTTAATTGATGGTTGAAGGAGATCACATGAATAAAAAGAGCATACAGAACACATTCACAATTGATGTTGGATTCCCTCTCATGTGCAAACCGGATTACAAATGGCGCGTGGAAATTGACTAAGGTGGGGTGGGCCCAAATACGTGGAAAGAAATAACACCGACTTTAATATCATGTTAGAAATTTCAACCCAAAATCTTAATTTGATAAGTGGAGGAAATCACATGAATACAAAAATCATATAAGACCCATACACAGCCGATGCGGGACATCAACAACTTCAACACAACATACTATGATTCACTAGCATTTTTATAGTGTCACTACATCTGCCTCCTTGCAAATTTATTTGACACCTACTAGCACAAGTTCATACCGTTGTCAGTCTATCCATCCACAATTGGTAGCATAAGTTTGACACTCTTTCGCGAAGGAAATTGTAACCACCAGTGAACATCCATGAATTGATTCTACAATTTCATGATTTCTTTGACAATAGTATTGAACTGCTCTTGCAAATGTTTGCTCGAGTAACAAACCTTGCATATATTTAGCTTCTTAGCCACATAACTATACAATAAATTCCTCTTACTAAGAACCTTCGGGCTTCTCTTATTAATGTGCTCCAAACATTGCCACAATTGAGACTCTCTTGCAAGTGCGTCCAAAGTTTCAGTGATGAATTTGATCACCGTCTCCCGTTGCAGATCATATAAGATTATGTCTTGGGTTCCTTTCGTTATGACTAAGGCAACTCGAATGACCTTTAGAACTCCATCATCTGAATATACTGACACCTAGATAAATTCAAGGCACACAAGGAAATGAGATTCCCATTTCATTTAGATTTGGGCCTCACACTAGCCAATGCCTTCATGATACTGTTATGCATTTCGATTTTGATACCACAAATAACTAGGGTTGTGCGATCAGGCCGGTTCAACCTGAGAATCAGACGTAACGAGCCTTACCTGATGAGTTCCAAGCTAATTCTCTCGGGACCAATTTGATCCTCGAGTAGAAAATTTGGGAATAGTTGGTTTTGATTCGGTTCCTAGTCATACGTCTTGATTGGTTTTACTAGGAACTCTCTGATGGAATAAATTTAGGGTCAATTTTAGAAACACAAACCCCAAATTTACTTTCTCATTTCTCAAATCTCAGCCACACTCTCTCTCTCTCTCATGAGTCTCACCTTGTGTCGGTTGCAGGAAAATTGTCAAAAAATTTCTACACGTATTGCATTGGTGCCAATTCAGTCCTAAATATGTTATTGGTGTTAATTTAGTTCTAAATATTTTACATTGGTGGCAATACAGTTTTAAAACCTTTGCATTTTTGTCAATTCAATCATAAAATTTTTGTATTTATGTTAATTGAGAACATCCGGGCAACTTGACGAAAAGTTCATTGAGTTATATGTCGGTTGTCCTACAAAGGCATGGCTGGCGCTGACATGAATATTCTTTAGCATTATTTTAATTTTTTTAATGATTGGAGAAAAGAAAAAGAAGAAAAAACCAAAATAGTTATTAAAAATATTTTAAATATATAAAATATCAAAATAACTATTAAAAATTCTAACGTCAGCGTTAACCATGCCGCATAGAACAATCGACATCCATGTTCATGAATTTTCAGCCAAAATTGATAGGATTGACTCAATTAACATAAATGCAAAAGGTTTAGGACTAAATTGGCATAAAAGAAAAATGTTTAAAGCTGAGTTGACACCAATAAAATGTTTAAACTGACGTCAATGCAAAAGGCTTAGCACTGAATTTGCACCAATAAAAGATTTAGGATCGAATTGTCTTAAATGCAATAGGTTTATGGCTTTTTTGACACTTTTCCTTATTGGGTGCCACTTCGTCCTATCTCTCTTCATCTGGTTGGTCGCATCCTTGCCTTTATCGTTCGGCTACCAATCAACCCGCTCTTCGGTACTCTCTATGTTGGTTTTGTTTTCATTTTTTTTTGTTGAATGTTTAGATTTCGATGTGCCAAGGTTTGAATTGCTTTGAAAGTTTTTTTTATCGATAATTGAAGGCTTCGATTCATGACTGAGCATATCCACTAGGAGTGAGCATGATCGGAGTGAGCGATTCGCTCCGTGGAATTGAGAACCGTCTACTAAGGACCGGTTCCAAAAAATTGAAACTGGGGATCAGCCATTGGTGCAATGGCTCCATCCAGGAATTGGACCACCAGTTCGGTCTAGTTCTCTTGTGGGTCTATGAAACTAGTCTCCAATCCCCACAAAATTGCATTCATCAATTAATATAATGGTGAGCCTGATTTCTATGTGAGTAATTCTTTGCAAGGGAAAATTTATGAATAATAAAAAAATCTGCATGAAGGTCTTTCTTATCAAACACGAAATGATACTGTGATTAAGCACGAGGAGATAGTCCTCTACTATCTGATGACCCAAAAACAAGATTATCCCATATTGAAGAACAATTACTATTATGGGCATTCCGTAGAGAAAAAGATGGCCCAAGTAGCTCGAATTTCGATGATGCAAATTATAATCTTGACCCAGGTCGTGGTCGACTTTAGTCGTATTAGCAACATGTGTGTGTTTTCTTTTCAATAATTGGCCCTTAGGAGGTCAAAAGTTGTCCTATATGTACTATTCACCGATAACTGTTCACCATTCACTGTAGCAGTAATTATGTTACTTTTCATTGTGGTAGTAATAGTCACCCGATGACTTTGTGTGTACTATGCATATGCAAATCCAATGTATTTTGTCCAATTGTGTATTCGTTTGCATAAGGCATCTCTTTTTAATGTTGATGCAGCCAAACTTCCTTTGAATATTAGTGTGAAAGTTTGCTATACCATGAGTTTCTAATTTCTCCTTTTCTTCTCATCCAAGAATGATACTTTTGCTTATAATCCACTTATTAATTTGGTAGTACGATGTGGTTTAGGATGCTCTCCACTTGACACCTAATGGAACCTATAGATAAGAAATTTATGGCATCATAAGGGTTGAGCTTCAAGATTAAAATTGGACGCTAAAAGGCAGTTCCTTAATTGGCCTTGCGAGCCTAGTGTCTTGGGGATACCGTACTTGCTTCAAGTTCAGGCTTGTCTTCGCTTCCTTTCTGAAGATAGTAAGATATCTGAAACTCATTCCCTCTCATAAATCCTTACTTTGCATTTTCCAAACCTTCCTCTTTTCCCCCATCAAATCTATAAAAACACCTGATAAGACATACTCCTTGAGCAGTCAAAGAATACGTTCAGTCCTTAAAGTTTGACTAGCATCATACAATGGCTACTCAGTAGGAACAGTTTGTTACCCTCTAGATTCCTCACGAGTTCCCACTCCAGTAGGCTCAATAGGGATTTACCCATCTCTCTTTTGGTGCAATCGGCTTGTTCTATCATTTCATGGCCAAAAAGGCTTACCTGTTGTGGCTAGAGTTGTCCTCTTTGATGCTCGTTTCCTGAATTATCAATTTGCTTGCATTGGAACTATTCAGACAACTCTGAATGCAAGCAATGTGTTTGTTACTCTATTTCCAAATTTCAACATAGCCCTTGCTGATCCCAACCTCCTATCGGCTTTGAAAGTACAACTACAGATTATTAGGGCTCCACAATCTCCTAATGCTATAGCTACTACTCTATATTATCAAACAGTGTACAAAGTTCAGAACCATGCCATTAATCTTAATCTCCCAAGTTCTGACGAAGCCTTGCTTATTTCAATCGATCATGACCAAACGTCATGTGTTCATATTCCTAGACAGAGACCAAGAGACCAGCTTGTAAAACTTCTCCCAGACAATTGGATCACCAACTATGAAAAAATCCATAAAAAATCTCTACTAGTACAGTCTTGTGAACCACAGTTTAGAAAAAAGAAGGATGGTATTATTACCGTCAAGTTTCAAAAAGAAAAGGAAGATTCTACTTCCTCTTTTCCCACTTTTCCTACTATCCCATGCTTCACACCTTATCCAACTAAATCAGTCAATATGGAATGCCTTGACCCCAAAGAACTTGTCTAGTCTTTCCTTCAAGTCATTGTTTTTGGGACATTGACTACGGTTGCTCCTCATGTTCCTCCATAAAGGAAGAAGAAGTCAAACCTAAGAAGAAAAAGAAGAAAAAAGATTCTCTTTACGAGAGATATCTTTATCAAGATCCCACGGTTGGTCTACTTGGAGAAGATCGTGAAAAAGGGCAATACATGGTTAATTATGGCTCACCAGAGCCACCTCAGATTTTTGTTCCACCACCATGCAGCCTAGAACTCACCAACCATCTTCACCACCTATTTCAAAGAAGAATGTTAATTCCCATTTTTATAAGCCAATCCAAAAATGGGTAAAAAAGAACCCATCTTGTCCCATTGAGCTCCCACGCCCATACACTTGTGTTTCTAAACTAGAACCATCTCCTGTGTGACCAAGTATCTGCATGTTTCAACCTGAAGATTTTCCCTCTTTACAACGTGTGCGTTCTGAGTATAGTTCTTCTGATCTTTAGTTCCCTCCTATGAAAAAATTCTCTGATTATCAGAAAACTTATTATCATGCTCCAAAGATTCATGTTCCAAATGATGTAGATATACATGGAAGGAGAAAAGGGCCAACTCTTGCAGAAACCATATTAAATTGGCACAAAAAAAAATGCACTTGCTCATAATAAAGCATTTGGTAAAGTTACCACTCAGCTTGAATGAGTGGAGCAGACAATTGCCTTGACAAAGAAAATGTTGGAAGATTTTAAAAAGAGACTTTATTTGCTTGAAACTAAGCAGATCCTCCTAGTCATTATCTAGAAGATCGAATACATGAGATTGAGAAAATCTGTGACATATTCAACTTCTTGAAGAACAAAAGTCTTAGCTTGAGTAGTACAAACCCTCCATTTTCTCAGATCCTTTGACGTTTTCCCATACTCCTTCTACTAGATCCTCAGGATCTTCCTCCTCTTTTGCGGCAATGCTTAGCTCAGCTCTACCTTCACCAAGGACGAATGCCTTAGCCTTTGAGCAAAGGTGCAGAAGATAGAAAAAGAGAAATGTAAAGGCAAGAGGAAATCTTCACCTCCACCTCCCTCAGCACCTCCAAAGCTTGAACCATCACCTCCAAACTCTCCACCTCACCCTTCCTGTCTTTCTGAACATTCCTTTTCAGATACTTTTCCATGGCCTGCTGTTGCTGAAATCATGATGGCAGAACCGGGATTTTTCCCAAACTACGGATAAAAAAATATTTACCATTTCAGGTGTGTTTTTTATTTACCAAACTAGAGGCCGCTCGGCAGTCTCAATGCCGAGCGGCCTCTAGTTCGGCGCTCTTATTGCCGAGCAAGACTCTCGTACTTCGCTTGGCAATAAGGATACCGTGCAGCACTCCCGCTCGACTGTTATACTACCGAGCGGGATGTGAACAGTGCCGGCTCGGCAGTTATACTGCCGAGCGAGAAATGTAGTCTTTTTTTTTTTGTTTTAAATTTTCCTTTTGGCTCCAATGAGATTTTATGGAAATTAGTTTAATTTTGGAAGGAGGGCTAGGATTTTTCCGAATTGAACGCTGATTTTGGGACGGTCAGGCTAGGATTTTTCGAATTGACTTTGAGGGATGCTGATTTTGGGACGGTCAAATTGGTCAAACCCATCAAATTCAATGAAAAATCATCAGATGAAAATCCGCGTTAAAGGCCTTTCCATTTTCTCCTAAGAAAATCAAGACGGAATGATTAAAGCATCCTTATTTAAACGGCCGCCTTTCACTTATGCCAGGATTTTTCCTTGACTTTGACTGGTTGACCAATTTGACCGCCCCAAATCATAGTCCATCAAAGTCAATTAGGCAAAATTCTAGCCTTCCTTCCAAAGTGAAACTAATTTTCATAAAATCTCATTGGCGCCATAAGGAAAAAAAAAAGGGAAGAAAAATAAATTAAGGAGCACAATCGAGAAAAGTAGTAATCCATTTATATGTTACTCCATTTTCTTGGAGGGGGCGCAAACCCTATAAGAAAGTCGAGAAAAATCACTCTAGAAGGCAAGGAAAATCGGGCTTTATTCCAATTTCGTATTTCGTATTTTTCGTATTTTATAAGCGTAATTGCTGCATTCCCAGCAAAAGATTCCAGCATCTTTCAGACATCTAAGAAGATGAACAGCTTCTTAGGAACTAATGTCTTCACCAATTAAATGTTGGATTCAATTAAGTTGGGTCATAATCCATCTTAAGCCCTAGACCTCAGACCCTCGTCTTCAACCTTTGGGTCGCCCTAATGTTAACTTTTTCAATGCATGTAGGCACGCAAGGAAGGACTATGTAAGTAAGGTGATGGCGGAGGCTTACTCTTTTGGAAATCAGAGAGAATAATCTTGAAAAAATGGAGAGTTTCGGATTGAAAAACTCATTTATGTAATATTTATGTTATTTATAATTATCAATATTCAATTAATTGAGATATATAATATAAAATTACAATAAATTCACATATGTAATATAGACATCTAATATAAATAACTGAGGAAATATTGTGCTATTTGAGATATTGTAATATTACATAAAATTAACACATCAAATATAAAAATCATGAAAAAATTAACATTAATAAATATGATTGTTCAACGATATTATAATATTATAAAAGTTTCATTAGACTAATCTACATAATTGCCACCACTGTGATCTATTCTCGGTCTGATCTGTGTTACACGTTTGCCTGTAGTGCCCTAATTTTCCACAGTTGCCGTAATGGTTATGCGAATCGTTACCGCTCAGCGTTCTAAAATCCATCTAATTAGGTATCTGAGATGCACGAAGCCTTCCTTTCTTTCTAATATGGCTATGGTCTGGTACAAATGGCAACTCATTAATCTCATCCTAGTATGCTGGATGCCCTAATGGATATAACATGTAAGGATAGCAGTGAAGGGTTTTGTCCAACGTATAACATTCATCTATGAATGTACCGTGATCAATTGAATGAAATTGACACGCTGCAAGTACGTGGGAACAAGGAATTTTCAACCGTTGAAATTTACCACAAGTGCATGTTCGGACGTCTAAGCGCACTCTGTGTTTGTTGCCCCCAAAACCTCTGCTTCCATTAAATCCAGTTTTCACTTCGTAAACCCCTCTTTTAGAGTCAAAACATCTTGCGTGATGCTTCTTCTCTTTTTTACTATTTTCTCGGAGCGTATCGCCCCAAAGTGCGTATATACAAATCCACTGGCCTTCTGCATCAAGTACGTATTTCTCCTCGTGTTGAAATAATGTGATAACATGTAGAATATCTTATCGACCATGGCCATTATTGGGAGACCATGAATGAGTTTCAGCATGCCGTTGACTGATTCAACTAAATGTGTGTTCATCGACCCATATCTCTGTCCTCCATCGTACACCATTGTCCATTTCTTTCTTGGAATTCGATCACACCATTCAACAGTGGGTGGATCAAACTGCCTAATTCGGGTCATGAGGTTATCGAACTTTCGCGGTTCACTCGGGTAAGCTGCATATTAGAATAATAATTTGCACATTATAGTAACATTTGTGAACATATATTTTCTTTGAATTTACAAATTGCAATGTTTACCTGCCATCTCAAGATGTCTTCTGCCTTCGTCATTTTTGAAAAACTTCCTTGTAGTTGCTGATAATGTGAAGAATACAATATCTATGGTGGGCATGTGGAGGACGTCAGTGTTCTGTCTCCATTGCTTGTCGAACATCGGGATGCCTGTTTGATATCATACAAATATTATCCCTTCTGGTGACATATCTCCGAAACATATCCATAAATCACCGCTTATTGTCACCCCTTTCCCGTTCGACTATGGCAAATGCCAACAGGAAATTATGATTATTTCCATCAAGTGAGAACGCACAAAGGAGCGTTCTGCAGTATTTTTATACAAAAAAATACCATCAATAAATATCATAGGACGACATGCTTTGAAATCGCCAATCGTCTGCTTGAATGTCCAAAACATCCGGCCGAAAACTGGATAGCTCTGATCCTCGATCATTTTTTGCTCTATCACAAAATAAGAACCTGGATTCTCTTTCACAATTGCGTTTATATACTTTTTCAACCTACCGTATGACTCCTCCCACCCTCCAAATTCGTTGGCAATCGCCATTTGCTTGGCCTTCTAGGTTTTACGATACATAGGTTGGAAGTTCAACTTGTCTTGAATTTCTGCCATCATTGTCTTGATTTTGATATCTAGTTAGGTTGAGACCATTTGCTGTATAAAGTTGTATATGTACCTTTGATCAAAGTGTGGATGATCTATCGTCGATTGCAGATTCATGCATGCATGTGGCCCATTGTACTTACTTATTTTCTAAGTAGTGCCATTATGATCAGTAATTGCGCGGAGCCTCTAATCACACGATTCCTTCGGATTACCACACTTGATCACATATTCTTTGGCTTTTGTCATATCATGGCGAAAAGTATGATTTCTTCTCATTGAGTACTCTTTCGCAGCCAGTTGCACCACGTCCCGTGATGAAAATGTCTGGCCAATAGCAAATTCTTTCGATGGATCAAATACCAAACCGCTCGGCTTGTGTCACGCCCCGCTCACCTTACGAGTGCGCTCATCCGCTCATGCCGCAAATTCAGTCCCATGATACCATTCTTTACGGCGATAAATAAATGAGACTCGCATGTGGAAGAGTAAAATCAAATAAATACATAACTCCATGCAAGGTAATTCAAAACAAAACAAATAATGAGACACAAGACAAAGAAAAGGGTGATTTACATATCAAGAGAACGAGTTTATACAAACAAGGTCAGAGACTAGCTAATACCACTAGCTAAGATAGAGGAAGACAAAAGGGCGAACAAAAGACAACCATTAAGCCCCATCAAAAAGATTGTCACCACCAAAAGTCAACTCCAACGGTCATGTGATCTCGAGCCCACTAAGTGGTACTAATATCTTCGGCACGACTCATGTCCTCTGCGGGATCATAATCCGAGAAATTTTGTGATTATACTTCTATGGTATCCTCTTCCATCTCATCCTCCGAGTTAGAAATCTCAATCACCTCGATACTCTTCTCTCTAGCCGGGGTCTTCTCTGGAACGTTCCTTGAGCCTACTACGAAACCCTCTACCTCGATCTCATCTCGAGAAGGATGGCATCACGATGGAACTACATGTCTTGAAATCTCGTGAGCCTTTAATGGACTAGTGGTAACTTCCTCAGCTCTCCTGAACCAGGCCTCAAAACGATGTGGCTTCCAGTCTTCCTCCCCCCATCAACCCATACTACAGCACTCTTCTTAATATAAACTGTACCTCGTCCATTTGGAAATTCCTCAAAATAAGCTGTCATCTCCTTGGGATCTCCTAGGTGCATATGCAACATATTCAAAGTTTAGAATTTGGAAAGAAAAAGGATCCCACGACGGGAAGAGACTTATGTCTCAGCAAGCTACCCTAATCCTAAATTAGACCATTAATCCCACCAGATAAAAGAGTCATAACAACAAACAACGGTAGCATAAAGGCATAAAACATTTACACGAGAGCGTCACATCATACGACTTGTAAAGAGATGACATATAAAATAAATATAGAAAGAAAGTGACTCAAGCTTTCGTACTAGCTAAGAACCACATCAACACCACAGGAATTAATAACCAATAAAATTCTCAATCCACGACTCAATGGATTAGTCCGCGTTCAACGCATTAGACTACCAAGACAAATAAATCCGTATTAAGACGCATTAGGTTTACGAGCTTATTTCCAAACTCATGTTAGCATGTACAAATTCTTATCCAGCGTAAAGACGCATTAGGATAACATTCGAGCTACAACCCCGCGTTAAAACGCCTCAGAGTATACTCATGATGTGATCCCACGATAAGACGCCTCAGGATATCATGTACCTCAACAAACATCTCAAGTAAAGAATTATCTCCATAATCATTTAATCACATTCTCACCACGAGAAACTTCAGAAAGTCGATCATAAACCGTTTGCTTACCAAAATGATCGTACTTTATCGCCAAACATAACTTGAGAGTCACATACTCTATTGCCACATAATCAAGTAAAACATACCAACAAGCACATCACTAAGTCAGTCAAAAGAACTACAATTTTAATAACAAGAAAGCGCTCTTGGCCCACTCTTCAACAATTCCAGTCGATTTCCACTCAACCAATCATAACAAAATCGTCAACTCATCGATTCCGCAATAAAACTATCTAGTTGTGTCCAAATGTTCTAATATAGGTTTAGGGGTTGCTTACCTTCATTCCAATTGGCAAATTTCCATCGAAAGTCCGTTGTCAAAGCCGGCTTCAATCCTAAACACCGCTGTACAAAAACAGGGCAGCAAGATACTTCAGTGACAAATCATTGTTTCAATCCATTTCTCTTTTCTAACTTCAATTCCACTCATCATACACCTTAATAATACCCTAAACGACATCTAGTATGCCTTAACACTACATTTAGAGCATGATGACGCCAAGAACAACCCTTAACAGAACCAATTTGCACAAATTCAAAACAGAGCAGAACCGGTTCTGCTTCCTCATGCATTAAACAGCCCATGCATCACCTTAAGCTCCAATTTATCAACCTCAAGTAACATGTTATATAGTCCCACGATAAAATTCAAAGCTAAATAGCACTCCTAAGACCTTCGAATAGCTCACTTCATCCTAGACCAACCGGTGGTCATATTCTGCTCTTAAAAACCACCTCGATTCAACCATCAAAACCTAATCGAAACTTAACCAAAACAACGACCCCAACTCAGTGAACCTAGTACTACATGTTATGTAACTTTCATAAAAAATTCAGAGCCGTTTGAAGTCTCTAAGAGGGTGAACCATAACCCTCTCTCAGTTAGCTCATAATCCATCCGGTTTTCTTCCAAAAATTCCTATAAATTAACCAGACCTCCAAAAATCAGAAAACCAATTGGAGCTTATCCAGGACAAGTTAAACTAACCTACGATGGTTGACGGCCATCCAAACAATCGCCAGAGGTGGCGCTCGTATGGACTGAACAGAGCGGCATAAGCTGGTCGAAACAGAGCAGTTTCTGTTCTTGAGGAAAAACTCAAAATGAAGGGAAGGGGAGGGCTGGTCCATGAAATTTTGAGGGAGATAGCAGATGGAATGAGGCTTCATTCAACCATGGTCAATGTTCTAGGAGATTAAAAGTGAGTGGGAAATTAATGACCATCACCCATGTAATGACACTTGTCTTTAGTCAACAATATCAAGGCTCAAATTACTTTATTGCCCCCTTAATTTTCTGCAGCCTCCTTGGGGAAGAAGGAAATGTCAAATGACTAAAATACCCTTTTCAAATCAATTAGGCAAGGTTAACTCTCCAAGGACAAAATGGTATTTTCACACATTTTGTTCGAAATTTCGTTTTCCTAATATTTTTCACGCTCGATAAGGCGACGTCCAATACATATCAAATGTTGAAATCCCTCATTTCCAATTTCAAATTTCGAGGTACTATTTCATGATCGATTTTTCGTTGATCGAAATTTCAATTTGTCTCGAATTAACGGGTGGCTCTTGCGGACTTTATGCGTATCGACTCTGTGATTCTCATCACACTTAGGATAACTCAAAATATGACAACTTTGGTTGTTATGTAATCGCGAGGGTCTAACGCTAGCCTCGACGACAACGATTGTCACAATTCTATTTAGGAAAATTTTACAAATTATACTTTGATTAAGCGGTATCACCCGCGTCCCAATCGTACAACACTAGCAATGCCTTCCTTAATCATTTTTAGATCGGTCTCGGTTCTAAATGTTCCCTTGACGATCCTTATGGTCAAAGTGCTGTTTTTTAATCGAGTTTCCCAGGTCCACGTACCTCATCGCGCGTTAGCCTTTCCCCTTCGGTTAATTAACTCGAGATTGATTAGATCCGAGCGAGACATAATTGAAATATCTCGATAGATATCTTATATTCAAAGGTCTCGAAATGATAGGAAATTCAGAATGTCATAACTCTTCTCCCTTACAAAATATTTCATCCTCGAAATTTATTACAATCTAGCTACTCAAATAAATGGGAGTACTGACGCCTCATTGCTTCTTCGTTCTCCCACGTAGCGCCTTCAGTTCCATGGTGCTCCAATATTATTTTGACCAGTGGAATGGTCTTAGTCCTCAGAACTTGCTCCTTTCGGTCTTCGATCCCGACTGGCCTTTCCACGTATGACACTTTGTCGTCCATTTCTATAGTTTCATAATCCAAAACATGCGTCGGATCTGGTTCGTACTTCCTCAACATAGACACATGAAACACATTATGTACCTGAGACAAACTCGGCGGTAAGGCAAACCTATAAGCCAATGTTCCAATCCGCTCTAGAATTTCGAATGGGCCTATATATCTCGGGCTTAACTTTTCATTCTTTTCGAATCGAGATATGCCTAGCATTGGAAATATCTTGAGGAAAACGTGATCCCCAACTTGAAACTCTAACGACTTGTGTCTTTTATCGGCATAACTTTTCTAGCGACTTTGTGCCATTTTCAACCTTTCTCTAATTATCTTTACTGCCTCAACTGACTTTCCACCAACTCTAGGCTTGTAATACTCCTTTCTCCCACTTCATCCCAGCACAAAGGAGTCCTACAAGTTCTGCCATAAAGTGATTCAAAAGAAGCCATTCCAATACTTTGTTGATAGCTGTTATTATACGAAAACTCCACTAGATGCAATTGATCTTCCCATCCACCTTTAAAATCTAACACACACGCTCGTAACATGTTCTCGAGCGTCTGAATTGTCCTCTTCGATTGCCCATCTGTTTGCGGATGATACGCTGTACTAAACTGCAATCTGGTTCCCAAGGCATCCTAAAGACTATTCTAGAAATTCGTTGTAAATTTAGGATCTCGATCCGATGTAATTGTTATAGGCACTCCATGAAGTCTCACAATGTGACGCATATACAGCTCGGCGTACTTATCCATTGCAAAGTACTTTCTCATAGGAATAAAATACGCAGACTTGGTCATTTTGTCCACGACTACCCAGATCGAATCACGTTCTCTTTGACTCCACGACAAACCCATAACAAAGTCCATTGTTATGTGCTTCCATTTCCGCTCCGGAATTTTCAAGGGTTGTAGCAATCCTCCAGGTTTGCAATGCTGAGCTTTTACTTGTTGGCACGTCAAATACTTTGCTACATATTTAGCCACATCTACTTTCATTCCGTTCCACTAATAATGCTGACGTAAGTTCTGATACATTTTCGCACTACCTAGGTGGATGCTGTAATTACTTCGATGAGCCTCGGACAGAATTCTTTCTTTAAGTGCTTCATCATTAGACACACAAAGACGTACACGAAACCTTAAAATTTCGTCCTCAGATACATGAAATTCCGCTTTCTTCTTTGTCGTATCCATACTCAAAATTTTCTGAATCTCTGGATCTGTAGACTGTAAGACTTTTATACTTTCTTGTATCTCTGGTTCAATTCTCAAAGTCGATATCAAACTCGGCAGCTGGCTCACTTCCAACTTAAACTTAGAGTCTCTCAATTTTTTCAACACCGACTATCCTTTAACCATTAAATGCGCCATACTGAAATACTTCGATGGATATCTTACATTCAAAGGTCTCGAAATGATAAGAAATTCAGAATGTCACAGCTTGGCTCTTATATATTGTTGCATCATATCAAAGTCGATCTTCTAGTAGGGTGGTGGCTCTACTAACGGCCGAATGCGATTACTACAATGGGTGTTGTGGTAAATCTCCATATTGCGACCCTCGACATTTTCTTCATCATTATCATCAGTGTCCATCAAAGTAGCATCCTCTTCTTCATCAACATTGGAACCTTCCCCTGCATGGTAATCATTCATGACCTGATTTTCAGCTACAGTTACATAAAACACCACAAACCCCGTTGGGCCAACCTAAAGTACGAACTCCTGGATCACTGTAATTGTATCATCATCACGCACCTCCATAATATCATATACGAAAAAAAATCTCATGCTACGTTTGGGCATCTATACATTAGGTTAAGAATGTATTGATTTTCTGTAATATTCAACTCGCTACCAATCATAGCACGTAACGCGTCAAATGTCTAGAAGTTTGCAAACTCGAACCAAGTAGATTGTCCGCCTTCGAAATTCGCTCCGTATTGTTTTTGCACTATTCTACCTCCCCAGTGCACAATAGCAGAAGGTGCAGAAGACATTCTGCTAAAGAAATTTTAAATTATTTCGCACCTATATTTTAATAAACATTATAACAATGACTATATAAAATGCAATGAACGTCAGGGAAGTGCTGAAACTGCCAAATTAATAAATATATACTTACTAAATTGCAAAAAAGAAACTATAATTAAATTAAATAAATGTGTACTTAAGAAATTACAAATAATAAAACCACAGCACCCACCCTTGGGTAGCTTAGTTGGTTAGGACGCACTTGAGATTGTGTGGTTAGGCACACTGGTCTCAAGTTCAATTCCCCATATGAGCATCTGTGATTTAAGTGGGGGGCCATGGCGGTGGGTTGCTGTGCTAGTCTCCCCCGACGAATAGTCGAGGTGCGCACAAGCTGGCCCGAACACCTTGGTTTTAAAAAATAAAAATAAAATCGCAATGAAAATAACCTCAAACTATCGATGGACAAGATGTTCGAAAAAAAGTGCCGAAACTGCCAACATAAAGAAACGAGTTGGGAGGCCACCTTTGATTTTGTCTCAACCGCTGAAAAATAATGTCACAAATTAATTTTAATATGACTAAAATAATTTCTACAAAAAACACACACACTGTAGTCTACACCTACTCAAGCAACGGAGAGTCCGATAATTGTCGTTGACAAAGAGGGTACGATGGCTTTCGAGGGACAGAGGAACAAAGCCAGAGTTTTTTTGAGGCGAAGGAGGGAGGGAAAGTGTGAGAGTTTTCTGAAGCGAGGAAAGATAAATTTGTGAGAACAAGAGAGTAAATTGAGGGCAAGGGAGATGGGGCTTTGACTCTGCTTTAAATCAAAGCCGAAGTCTGGTTCTGTAGCACCATTGCAGGTGCTTTGCAGGCATGCAACGTCAAAAATGGCGCTATAGTCTGCACTGCGGATTGGGTAGCAGTCTGCAGCCGGCTCGGCAGTGTACTTTGTTCTTTCCGTTCGGCAGTGTACTCTATTCCCTTTCCGCTCTGCAATCTGGTCGTAATCACAAGGAAAATTTAAATAATATGTAGTGATTCATAGGTTATTTATGATCACTATAATTCATAATTCGCCACAACGGTTATGTTCATTTTCATTGATTAATAATTCGACACTACACGATTGATTTTTTTTTTCATGTATTAGGTACACCAAATATTACTCATTTAATTGGAAGAGTTATTTGCATTAATGAACGTTTAAATGTCCAATTCAAAAAAGTGATGCCGGATGTGTTATCAATATTCAAAACTCATTTATATATTTAGAAATGAACAATACAACATCAACATTCAAAACTTATTTATCTTAAAATTCTAATACGGATAATTCGCCACAACGGTTATGTTCATTTTCATTTATTAATAATTCGACACTACACTATTGATTTTTTTTTTCATGTATTAGGTACACCAAAATTACTCATTTCAATGGAAGAGTTATTTGCATTAATGAACATTTAAATGTCCAATTCAAAAAAGTGATGCCAGATGTGTTATCAATATTCAAACCTCATTTATATATTTAGAAATGAACAATACAACATCAACATTCAAAACTTATTTATCTTAAAATTCTAATACGGAGTTGGAGGTAGCTCGGGCTTTTCTCGATTTGCAGGTAGATCCTCTTCAAGATGGACTTCCACCAATGTCGTTTAGGACGTCGAGGCATGAATTATCACCATGATCGCCTTTTTGTAGAAGCTTGTCAAAGCAAGCAGACTTGCAGCCGCACCAAATGAGTCAAGTAATACAAGAACCGGAGCAGTTTATTACATAAACTACCCTAGTTGAAACGTCATGGCCTATGCAACTTATTTGGTTCTTTGACTAGCTACTAAGAAAAGGAAAATATGGTTATAATTCACGCCTCGACATCCTGAACGACATTGGCGGGGTCGACTCATCTTGAGAATGGCCCGTTTAGACGTCGTGGCTAGAGCATTTCTTCTTTCTACCATTCTTCACACGGGTCCACTTCCAGTTCTTGGTTCCCTTTTCCTCTTCCTACCCATGGCGTTCGCTACAGGCTTTCGATTTTCAGGTTGACGATCATTGCAGAACCAAACAATAGCAACCTTAAAAATAACCGTTTCTAGGCAATACCTGAAAAAGGAAAAAAAATCGACGATCAAGTTTTCAACAATGAGCACTCACTTGCATCATGCATACATGTATGTATCAATATGTTACATAATATAGAGGGTGCAAGAGAAAACTTATCGGTGAATAGCATATTCATTACAGTAGTAACAAAAAATTAAAGTCCCCTCAAAGCCACGACCTCCGTACTGCACACAAATCGATGCTGGATGCAGAATGTCTATCATTTTTACGAGTTGAAGTGAGAGGATAATAGAGCGAGTGACAGAGGGACTCTGCTAAGAAAAAACAGAGCATACATAGGGGGTGTCGAGGGAGTAATTGAAATAAAAAAGGTAAGGGAGTGAGGGAGAGCCCTCCGGCTCTGCTTAAAAAAGCAAAGCCGAATGGTTTAGGAGGGAAGGCCTGGCTGCTTCTGCAAAAGGGGGAGGCCCCCGAAAAATGCAGACGCGAGTTGTCACGCCCCGCGCCCCATCGCGAGCACGCAATCATCCCCGCATACAAAACCACAACGATCTGTTGGCGGTCCCAAGGATCCACTTATATATAAAGGAAGATCGAGAGATGAAATAATTTATATTAAGTACACGGAAGCGTTTCCCAACAACTCCCCGTACCACATGAATATATATATCCCAAGACTAAGCAGGACTGGATAGCATCAAAGGTCGTACATCAACATCAACTGGTCACATCTACTACAAACCGCTATACACCAAGGCGATGGGTAAACATGTCAAAAGATGTCCACAAAATCCACTAGGGAAAGGGGATCAGGTCGCCAGTCAAAAAGTCAGGTCATCATCCGAAGTCGCCTAGGAAGAACTGCTGGAATCTTCGGAGTCCTCGCTCTCCTCTGACGGCTCGTACTCAGAGAAAGTCTCTGATGGAACCTCCACAGAGTCTTCCATGGTCTCTTCCTGCGACTGCTCAGCCCGGTCTCCCTCCACGGTCGCCTCCTGGTCCAGCTCGGATGGATCTCTCTCGGACGGTTCCACCACGATGACCTCATCCTCTGGCGGTGGCACGGGAAACTCAGCTGTCGGCGTCCGCTCCGGGCCGTTCCTCAAACCAACCACTGAGCCCTCGGAAAACTCCTGGTCTGCTATCGTCTGACACCAAGGAGGTATAACACCCTCTGGAACCTCATGGGGCTTCAGCGGCCCGACCTTCCTATCCCCGTCCTGTTTAAACCAAGCCTCAAACCGATGAGGCTTCCAGTCAGGTTCGCCATCATCTACCCAAACTACTGTACATTTCCTTATGTATATATTACCTTGCCTATCGGGGAACTTATCGTAATACGCCGTCATCTCCTGCGGGTCCCCGAATCTGATAGGCCACATTGCTATTGCCTAGGATCTGTAAAGTAGATTTTCCCCAAAAGGGGTGAGATACACATCTCAGTAAGAAAAACCTAACCCTAGGTCAGGTTGACCGTCCACTCAGGCCGTCAAGTCACTCAACCTATCCAACTCATGAACTCACGCGGACATGGCAATCATAATTCAATAAACAATAATGCATAGAGGACAGACATGCATTTATATTCTCATGTCACACACAGTTGCACGTATGTGCTCGGCCTGTCACTTCACCACGCCAATCAACCTCTGTCTGCCTCATTCTCTAGCCCGCGATTAGATCGCATCAGGCTCGGCCCGCGTAAACGCATCAGGCCCCGGTTCAATTTCCAGGCAGAGTCTAAGAGCTCGTATTCTGTCCCATAATTATATCGTATCAGGACTGTGGCTATCTCAACCCCGCGACTCCGTCGCATCAGGGCGCCACCTTTTCATAATCCACCCCGCGACCTCGTCGCATCAGGGTCTCAACCTCCGCCCCGCGTCTCATACGCCTCAGGGCCATGCCATGCAATGTCACAATCATGTCTCATGCCACATCATATCAATTAACTTGATTTTTAAAAATCAAATTTCATAACCAATGGCCAATACACATGATAATATGTTTAATAAATTTCATGGCATGCAATTCAATTCAAATAGTACTCAGGCACTCAGACCATTCACACATAGGCTAGGTCAAACAATCATTCTATAATGTCCAAGGGCGCATCAAGCTATTACATGCGAGGATTTTCTCATAAATCATTTCGTTCGGCCCTCGACTTACCCAATCGAGTCCAATCCCCCTAGTCTCGATTTAGGAAATTCCTTACCTCCGCTTAATAACGCAAATTACTCCTCCTTGCACCTCTTAAGGTTCGGCCAACTCAAGTCCAAGGTCAATCCGTCGCGCAACCTAGGATAATCAATCGATTTTGTCAAATTTCAAGTTCAATCCCTCCATTCATCCATCCAAATCATCCATTAGATACTCCTCATCATCACAACACATCATACACACCAAATTACAATAATCCCAGCCTATTCAGCCCTCCACAGAACTGGTTTGGCCCAGCATTGAACCGGTTCCATTCGGTTCTGTTAATGCCGGGTCCAACCGGCCTTAATCTATCTCAAATCCATCAAATATACACCATTCTACCTCTTATAATATCTACCTAAGAGTTTGGAAGTCTCACCGTGAGTTTCAAGTCGCGCAGTTGCCGGAAAGTCGTCGGAAGTCGCCGGAGCACTCACACACAGAATACTAGCAGATTCTGGGCATAATGTACAAGGGTTGTTCATGGTCAAAAACTTATCAAATAAATCCCAAATTTTTACCACAGAACCATCTATATGTCTACTTAATCTCCACAAAATTTGAGCCAAAGATTCCAAGTTTTCGGCTGTCTAAAGGGTTCAGAACCGAACCTACCTCAAACTGGAACAGATTCCGTCGACCTGTGGGAGAATGCTTGCCCCAAATTTCTCAGAGCTCCAAATGACCTGATTCCAGTTGGAAAACGTCGGAAAGACATGGGGCTACATATGGGTAGTCAGCAGATAGCAGGGGACGGTCGAAGATGGCGGTCGTACGGACCGAACGGCGGCGTCCGGCGGGGTCGGGTGGAGCAGAAACTGGAGAAGAAGAAGAATAAGAAGAAGCTTGGTCTGGTCTTTGGGGGAATAAAAATGGCCGAATGGGGGGTTTGAGGAGAGAGAGAGAGCTGTTTATTATCCCAAAAAAATTTAAATTAATTGAGGTGATTGGTAGGTGGGCATTAATTGGTGAAATGATCTACTACCCTTGGATGCTTGACACTTGTCCATTGTTCTTCTCAAGGGCATCCAATGGCCATCAATTGCTCTTCAATTTGCAGCAGCTTGGGGGAGGAGAAATGTCCATTTTGCCCTTCCTTCAATTATAAAGACAAAGTCCTAAGCTTGAGGGACATTTTGGTCTTTTTACCTCCGATGTTCGGAACGTCGTTTTCTCGTTTCTGACTTCTTCGATAGGGCGACGGCCAATCCAATTGACGTTGAAATTCTTGATTTTCCTTTTTCAAACTTTTCAAGACTCAATTCTGATCGTTCCTTCTACCAGACGTGATTCCAACCTATTCCGAACCGACGGGCGGCTTCTGCAGACTATACGCGTATCGACCCTGTGATTCTCGTCACGTTTAGAGCTCGTCAATTCATGGCGGCCTTGGTTGTCATGTAATCGCGAGGGCTTATCGCTAGTCCCTATGGTCTCGATTGTCATAGTCCGATTTAGGATAATTTTGCAAATCGTACGTTGGTTAAGCGGCATCACCCGCGCTCCAACCGCACGACGCTCGCATGGTAATCCTTAATCGTTCTTAGATCGGCCTTTTTGCGGTCCTAAATATCCCCTCGACAATCCTTATGGTCAAAGCGCCATGTCCTATTCGAGTCGCCTAGGTCCACGTATCTCATCTTGCGTTAGCCTTTTCCCTTTGGTCAGTCTACTCAAATTGATCAGATTTGAGTGGAATACAACTGAAATACGTCACTTGATATAAATAAACTTCTCATTACAGAGTCTGAAGTTGATTGAAAATCAGAATGTCACACGGGTCGTTTGCATAAAAGGGGCCCTCCGCTCGGCAGTCAGCCGCCTCGGCATCTGCAATTAGGAGGGCCTCTCCCCCTGCGTCTGCAATTGGGGGGATGTCTGTGGCCTTCCTTCAGAGCCCTTTAGCTATGCTCTTTTAAGCAGTGCCGGAGGGCTCTTCACCCTCACTCATTCCTAATTCGTTTCCTTACTTCCTTAACTCTCTTTATTTCTTTTACTCATTCAATTTGTAAAAATTTCCTTTACCTTATAATTTAGTTGATATGGCACAGAACACTTACATTCAATCGGGACTTGAGGATGGTTCACTACTGACTGAGTAGGCCCAACATAGATCACAACACTTATGGGATGGCAAGGTAAATGATGAATTCAATGGTTGATATGTAATTACTAAGCAAAAAATTGAACATTTTCACTAACGGTTCACGATACATTTCATAGATAGATCAGTCTACGACCCTTAGATGCAAGCGAGCGGCATTGCATGTAGGCGAAGTTCATCCGCGCATAGTCTCTTATCTGTAAAATTTAGGATTTTACAGAGTTTACAGATGGGATTTGTACAACTCGACTAGCATTTGATTATTGCATTGGTTAAGCGGTGGAGGCCCGAGACCCATACCTTCCATATGCCAGAAGGTGAATGCACGATTACCTTGCAGGATATTGCATTGATCACTGTGCTTCCCATTGATGGACTTGCAGTAACTGGCCATACTAATTGGAACTAGGGCGCTCTCTAAGATAGCTTCCTTGGTGCTCGCCTAGATAGCTTGCGTAGCACGCAGCTACATTTTCCCTGATTGACTCAAATCTTTCATCATCTTCTTGAATACGCTGGTGACGGCATGACAATATATTATGCTAGGGCATTCGTCCTTTGTCTATTTGGAGGATCAATTTTCATGGACAAATCAGGTGCTCGGGTAAGTTTGCTATTTCTCCCACTGTTGACCAACATCGAGGCCCTTACGTCGTACAGTTGGAGCTCAACAACATTAGCATAGTTGTATCATGAGTTAAGCCGTGCAACCCGTTCGACTGTAAAGCAAATGGGCATTGCCCTACATGTACTTCAGATTTGGGAGTGGGGGTACTACAAACATATCTCCCCTATAGTAACTTACAATGGTCTTTTACCAGAAGCACCTTAGGACAGTCGGTATGTGACATATTGCATTTTTTCCCGTGTGTCGTTAAATCTTTCCAGTGCGTATAATACATTAAACTAAAATGTGTTTTGTTTATGCAGTTGGAGCCGGGTCCGATGTACAATTGACATCGCCATGCATACCGTGCAACACATACGTTTACAATTTGATCAAATGGCACATAAGGATGTAGGTTGAATATACTGTTACTTTTAAATTTATTTTTTCATTTAATTTGATATGGTTCATTATGATAACAAATTGATTAGAAACCCTACCAAGAATTTCGAGATGATGTGCCGGATTATTGCATGCATGGACAATACTGTTGGAGGTTGAAGTCATACTCATCTGTCACTGGATAGTTGAGTGGCACTATCCAGACCGTGTACTTCGACAGTTTAACTTGGATCAACTAATACCTGTAAAACTCGTAGATCATACTGTCTTGCATCGTCTTGATAACACGATACCTAAGACGAACTGGGAAATTAAGCACAGACAATCGATCGAATTGTGGGAACAACGTGCCGACCGTATAGCCCCGAGTCGACAACAAGAGGAACAACTCCACTTTCATTGAGCATAGATGGAGTGGCTCCGGGAGCTGCCGTGGGTTCAATGATTTGTGCAAACACTTTCAATTTAATTCATACATTATTGGTATTTTATAACTTTTACTAATTTTCATATCAGTACCAGGCTGATGGCATCGAACAAATTGTACATATCATGGATTCAGTCGATCATACTCCTCAAGCTTGGGAAAAAGTCGGGACTATAGCTAAGGCAGTGTTAAATGCTCTGAAAGTGAATAGGTGCACAATAATGATGCCACCACCCCAACCGGTAATTACCGCAGTACCCATTGGGTCGGACAATGAGGATGACCCCACTCAGACTGATCAGCCGACCTGAAGGACTCCTCGAGATCATCAACCTGATAATGTCATCCCCTATTCGATGGAATATCATACGGTGGATATTGCCCTCGAGTTCATTCCGGAGTTCAACCATCATTTCGATATAGGGTACACCCAATTTGCTTGATCATTTGGCGTGGGATCCGCTTATGCAGGGTACACCCAATTGCCACCTTTTAGACTCCGGCTAGCTCTCCTGGAGAATATGGACCTGATTACTCTCAATTTTATCCACAGCCTCCTCCAGGATATAGCATATTTCTACTTGCTATGTCTTCGACATCAGCACGTCTTGCTCGGCCAGCTCCTCGTTCCCTTCTGTACAACACTATATCTCCCAATGCACGGAGACAACCTCCTTGCGAAATAGGAGGTCACGTGCCAAGATGACATTTTAGAAATTATACTTGCGGGTGATGATTCTTATTTTATAATGAAGATCCCATTAATTTTTTAATCATCCCATAATTATAATATAAATTAATATTATGTATGAGCATCATTTTTAAAAATATAGCAATGTAGATCCCGCTCGGCATCCTAACTGGCGAACGGGCTGGGCTCGACAGTATCACTATCGAGATGGGGGCTCGGTCGGCATTAAGACTGCCAAGCGGCCCCCGAATTGGTAAATGAGAAAAAGACAACCGATTTGGTAAATATTTTTTTGACCCCTAGTTTGGAAAAAAGCCCGACAGAACCGGTAGCTGCTAGAGAAGAAAATATGGCCGAACAGAAGCCTCTTATCCTCGAGACAATATCCTGTGTTGATTTGTCCACCTATTCTACCTCTTTCAAGACATACTTCACCTTTCATGACCTCCCATACCATAAGTGGCCTGAACGTCTCCAGGAATTCCATGCTTGGTTGACAACTAGGAGCTTGAAAGAACATAGTAATTATGATGTTTTTCTTGAGTTTTCTAGTAGATTTACATGATCATTAAAGGATTAGTGGAAAGCAGCTTTTGAACAAGTTTGAATTGTGTTTCTAACCATGAGCCTAGATCAGGCTATTCAAGTCATTCACTTATATTTCATTAGCCAGGAGAAAATACCAGAGAGCTCAAAAGAAAAGAATTTTTTGAGCAAAAATGTTGCTCTATAGCTAGAAAGATCTTGATCGCCATTTCAGAGAGATGATCAAACTCTTTTATCATCTCGGTGCTGATGTAAATCTTAAGCCAATCTTTCTGGCATCTATTCCTAAAGAAATAGGTAATGCTGTTGAAAAGACTCTACAAGCAAGCAAAAGGCCACTAGAAGAAGCTATACTTGGAGAAATCCAGCAAGAAGTTCATGTAGCGATTGAAGATATATGTCGCAGAAGAGAACTCTTCAAGAGTTATCTTAAGGAGAACTGCAGTCTTGACAAGGCTCACATAAGGCTTAATTTGAAGATAAAGTGTTCTAGAGACCGTACTGATCCATCATGTTCAGGTCACAAGAAGAAGAAACATTATAAGAAGTTCTCATTGCAAGGAAGCATAGTAAAGGAAAATGGAAATTCCTTAGACGTAAGAAGTATCATTCTTCTTCCAAGTCTAAGAAGAAGTCCAAGTCGGACAGATTCTATATCTGCAACAAAAGGGCATTTTGTCAAAAAGTGTCCTCAGGCAAAACACCAAGATAAGTACATGATCCAGAAGATAGCTCAGAGCACAGGGATCTCCCTTGATGATGAGGATATTAAGTTAATATTTTCCATTGAGGATGAGCCTTCATCTGATACCCTTTACGCTCTCAAAACCTATTCTTCTGACTTTGATGAATCTCCAAGTGAAATGTTTGCCTTTTTCCCAAATACACCTCTAGAATCATTCCATATCCTGTCTTTTGTCTTTCATTCTCCTTATGTTTCAGTCCAAATATTTACTTTGAAAGATAAAAAAAAAAACCTATTCAAATAATCGCCCTTATAGATTCTGGAGCTGTTGCTTCTCTTATGGATAGAAAGGTACTCCCAGAAGGATGCCTTATACAAGGTATTTCCATTCCGCTTCCAGTGACACTTTTACAACCAAAGTTCATAACATACTAGTTACTCTCCAAATCCTTCGCCAATGTTTGATCACCACAAAAATCCTTGGTTGTCATTCTCATGACAAAGATCTTATCATTGTCGGGACATTCTTGCCCAATTACCTCAACTCAAGATAGTTTGTTGACATTCAAAGGCTTTTCATCATCCAACCTGAAATTCTTTATCCCACAGTTCAGACCCTTCTATCCAGTTGTGCTGATTCTCATATCCAATTTTCAGAAACTTGTCCCCATCTACTCTGGAAAAATCCCGACTTCTTTGTTAAACTTACATTCAAGAAAAATGAAGATGTCAATCCTACAAAGGCCAGTCATTCAGGCATGAACCTTGTGCACCTTGCTCTAGCTCAAAAAGAGTGTGTCGATCTTCTCACCTAAGGCCTCATTGAACTCTTAGATTCTCAATGGCTTGTGAAGCCTTTTATTAATAAAAGAGCAGAGCATACTCAAGCTAGTTATTGGTTACCGGCCTTTGAATCAGTTTCTTCAAGATGACAAGTTTCCATTGCCTCACAAAAGTTTCCTCTTTTCTAGTCTTGCGCAAATAAAGATTTATTTCAAGTTTGACTTGAAAGCATGGTTTTGACAAATAGCAATCCACCCTGAAGACCGTCCCAAAACAGGGTTTTGCATTCCTAATCAGCATTTGCAGTGGATAGTTGTCCATTTGGCCTCAAACAGCTCCTTCTCTTTTTCAAAAGGCCATGTGCCGAATTTTTCAATCCATTCTGCCTAATGCATAAATTTATATTGATGATATCTTTCTTTCAGTGCTAACGAAGAATCTCACTGTAAACTTCTTCCTCAATTCATTGAGATTGTGCAAAAACATGGCATAATGATTTCTTAGAAAAAGATAATTATTGCCCAATAGGAAATAGAATTTCTTGGCATGCACTTAAAGGAAGGCACTTATTGTCTAGCTCCTCATCTTGTCGAAGAATTGAAAAAAATTCCCAAACAAAAATCTTACGGTCGGACAAGTGCAATCATTCCTTGGCATTGTGAATTATCTTAGGGACTTTGTTCGAAAGATATCAAAAGCCCTTCATCCCCTTCAAAAGATACTAAAGAAGAATGTACCATCATGGGGACCAAAGTAGACAAAAGCAGTGATCTATCTAAAGGAGATATTGCAATGCCTTCCGCCTTTAAAGATCCCATCCACAGGGAAAAAAATTTTGTAGACGGACACCAATGATAATTATTGGGTAGCCATTCTTTTAGAAGAAATCATTGGTAAGCGTCGAATCAGTGCTTACAAAAGCAGCGTTTCACCCAGGCGGAGATGCACTGTCATTCAACCTTCAAAGAAATCTTGGCAGTTAAATATGGAATTAAAAAATTCGAATTCCATCTTCTAGGACATCATTTCCTTGTTGAGATGGCTATGTCCTCTTTTTCTCAGATGCCTAAATTCAAGCAAAAACAAATTCCACATCCACAGCTTTTGAGATGGGCAGAATGTTCCAAGTACTTTTTTGACGCCAAGCATATCCCAGGAAAGAAGAATGTACTTGCAAATTTTATCTCCAGACCCAAGCAACTAGTTTCCTCAATCAACATATATGTCCACAGTAATACTTTGTAATCAGGAACATTTCGTGTAGTCTTGTTGACACCTGATTTTCAATTAATTTTTTTAGTTTATTTTTGAAAAATTCATAAAAAATTCATAAAAATTGGAAAATTAAAAAAAATCAACTTTGATTGGCTTAGCCAAGCCCAAAAAGCCATTTTGACCAAAAAATAAATTTTCATATTTTTCAAAAAATTTAAATATTTTTAGAAAATAAAAAAATAATCGAAAATTCAAGAAAAATACCATTTGAGGTCGAAAAAAATATGAAAAAATAGTTAATATTTTTATTTCAGTTCTCTTGTATTCTTGACCTCATAAGAAGTCCAAATTCAAGTTTAAGTTTATGTGTTCTTTCGTTACACGTATGATTGAATTTGGTAAAAAAATGTCAATTGAGTCTTTTAATTTGTAATTTTGGTATTTTTAGGATCTTGACATTCAATTTGATTGTCATTCATTGCAATTTAGCTAAATTATTTGCAGAAATTTCTCAATTGCATGAATTGGGCAAAATTGCATACTTAATTGCAATTTAGTCCTTGAATTTGGGCATAATTGAAATTACTTTCAATTTAAGGTCTACCTTTACAAATTGAAGCCACTACTCAATGTTTTTCATTATTCTGAGTCGATTGGCAAATGTGGTTTGGTCCAATTTGACCGTTTGAGCATTCAATTTCGTAATTTCTCGAATTGCAATTAAGGATAAATTTAGGGCATTTGTAGAAATTGACAAGAACTTTTGAACAGAAACAGTTCAACTTTGAGGTTTAATTACAAAAATTCCCCATTAAAGTTTGATTAATTTTGAAAATTTCAAGTCAGAAACGGTTCGGACCGGTCAGACCGGTTGAGCCGATTCGCTACATTGTCATCTTCTTCCACAACCTCTCGCGTGAATGAATAGTTCTCAAGAGGATTTTGGACGTCAAATTGAAGGGCCATCATTCCCGAATAATTGGAAGGGAAATGGGAGGCATTTTGTTCCTCTCATTGTCCCATGTCGATCAACACTGGCATCATCGCTCGACGTCGCCGGAGGAGTGAGTACTCGACTGATCAATCTCACGAACCTGCAAAAGTCAACATTTCTCAAACTTAGCTCAAATCCGTGTCAAATTTGCATCAAATGGGACTTGCCGGAGCACCTAACGGAGATTAGATGATTTCCCAACTGATTTCGTCTCCGTTGACATGCCATTTGGCACGTGACAGCATGTGAATCCAAGTTGCCGAACGTCCACAGATCGAGCAGGAAATCAAAATTGGTATATAGCCTTTGGGAGCTTTCGAGAAGAGAGGTTCGGTTCATTCTGTTGCAGGAAGAAAAACAGAATTGATATAGAGAAAGAAAGAGAGGAAGAGAGCTCATTCTTCGATCTTTACTGTTGAGAATTTGAGCTCAAATTCAAGGCATTGGTTAGGCCGTCTCTGGCCAAACCGAAGCCAACGAAGGTCATTAGAAGCGCTCCTGAAGTAGCAGTAGTCGATTGGGACCTGCCACGCCGCCTATCATTCCAAAATAGGTGAGTTTAACCTATTTTGGCGATGAAGCTTTAGTGGCGAAACTCGATTCCGATAATAATTCTTCGAGTTAGTATGGGCGTTTTACTCTTCAAACATCGCTGACCATTATTGCATTATCATTTTGCATCGACCTTGTCTGGATACTTCAAATTGAGTCCCCAAACTCAACCTTCATCGTTGAATACTGTTCAAATATCGCGTAGCCAAATCTAGGCCGTGCGGGCTCAATCAAAGCTCGATGTAAGTGTTCTGAACCTCTTATGATACTTTTGTGCTGATGAATTGACTCCAAATGCCATTAATCGCACGATTAGAGTAGTCATACATGTACTGGTTCGAGCTTACTTGTGCTTGATTTCAAGGATGAAATGCTTAAATTCTTAGATATGTGAAACTAGAAGATTAGGCGAGTCGAACGGCCTTGGTTCTATGTTAATCGGTTAAGGTTTAGTCGTTCATCGGTGCCGGAAAAGTCTCAGCCATCCATTTCGTTGGGATTGAGAGGCTGAAGATGAAGTTGACGTAGCAGAGTCAACGAGTCAAAGGTCTAGGTGGCGTTCTGTGATTGGTCCACATAATGCTGAGTTGGTTCAATCGTTAGTTTGTTTAGGCTAAATCAATTTAGATCGGACGGTCTAGATTAATCGAGTCCTAATTTTAATGGTCGTCCGATTATTAATTACGAATATCCGAAAATGATTTTAAAACTCGAAAATCAGAATAGACTGAAACGGTGCCGTTTAGGTCAGTGGTCGAATGGTGTCGTTTAGGTTAATGAGGATGAACGGTCCATATCAAGTATTAGTTTTTAATCGTGGCTGTAGGTTTAAGTAATCAGATCTGACGGTCGAGAGATAGTCGACTTTTGATCTGAGCCGTAGGTTTCATTTAACTGATCTAGTGGCCGTAGAGAAGCCACGTGGTTCAGTAAAAATCGTCGGATAAAATACAAATAATCGAAAAAAAATGGAACAGCGTTGTTTTGGAGGTTAAGGCCGCGCAGGTTCGAGTCTGGGTCTGGTTCCGATCTGAGTGGATCGGATCGACCCGGTCCGAATCATTTTTTAAATAAAAAATACAAAAAATTATTTTAATAATAATAAATAAATCATAAAAATTATAGAAAATTCTTTAAAATGTTAGAAAATCCTAAAAAAATCCCAAAAAATTGTAGGAAAATTGTGAAAAATTCATAGAAACTCCAGAAATTCCCAAAAATTTAAAAATGACCACAGACAAATGGTCAATCCTATTTTTGAGATTTCTTATCCGTTCTATTGAAAATTGACGATATTACCCTTGGGGGGTAATTCGCCTCTGCTTGATATATGAGATAGGTCAAGAATGCTAAGATAAAAATTAGGGTCGGTTAGGCGATCAATTCTTATGTTTGGGTTTTCGAATCTCGTCATTTTTTCAAGAATGACGATTTTACCCCTCAAAGGGTAAGTCGTCTTTCTTTTGTCGATCGAATCGTGAAAATTGTTCTAAATTAAGATTTGGGTCTAGAGGTCGATCAATCCTTCTGTTTGGGATTTTCACTTCTTATCACTTTCTAAAATGATGATTTTACCCCTCAAAGGGTAAATTGCTTCTAAAATTCCAGAAAAATTCTAAAAATTCCCAAAAAATAGGAAATAGGTTGGTTTGGTCACTAATCCTATTTTCATCATCGTTCGACTCCATATTTCATCTGAAATGATAAATTTTCCATTCTTGGGCAAATTATCCTAAAAATCTTCAAAATTACGATTTTGCCCCTCATGGATAAAATCATGTCAAAAACACTCCTAAGCCTAGATTGACATTTCTCTAGGCTAATAGGACCTTACTAAGGATGTCACGTTACTTTCATGTAATTTATCCGCATGTTTTGGATCTTTGATTTGTGCACTCATTTTATCAATTGTGTTTACTAGGATAGTCATTCCTATCTGCATGAATTCTTAGATTTACGGTTTGCACCTCACTCATCTGCATGAAATCCTAGGGTTAGATAAATCATTTGGCTTAGGTACCGAAAGGGTGTCAACTTCGACAGTTGGCGTAACAAAGTCCCCGATCCCATTTCTTTGGTTATCGCAGAATCAAATAGAACGCTTCCAACTGTTCGACAGGGTTTTCGATTGTGCCCTCCGTAAAACGATCGGTGACGACTCTTTGGCATGTGCACACGTCACATGTCACCATACCGCACTAAAGATCAACAACTTATACCTCCGTTGCGACTTAGGGAACGGGCCTTGGGAGAGATCCGCTTCCGACAAGACGAGACGGCCCATTAACCCCATCGCCAAAACAATCGAGATGGTCGCGACAAGTCTGGATGCGAGAACTTTAGTGAAATTCTCGTAGTTATCCTCAATAAGTTCCACCACAGATTGAAGAGAATGTTCTCACCGAAAACTTGAAGTATCACATGTGGTTGTATCAATATCGCATTTTCAGCATTTATGGTGGATTAATGTTAGGACCAAATGGTCTTAATCCAGATTATCAATTTATTCATCTTTTGTAGTGGTCACCTGATTGTGAGTTCCCTAAAGAACTCAAATGGTTGTTTTGGTGTATGCTCAACTTGTATGTTTATATTATTGAGTTTTCTACATACAAGATCATTCGAGTCTTATCTAGAGCCCTAATGGGAGATTTCTCCAATCAGAAAAGCTTGACAAAACTGCTCACATGGTTCCAGCCTTTAGCAACATGGTAAGAACTGTTCGCAAGACAAAGGCGCATTGGCAAAGTTGAACCTGGCGATCACCAGTCGCCTGAAATTCAATCACCGGAAGGCCTAAAAAAATTGTCCACTTCATTCCCGACTATCACCAGTTATTGTTGACCATTTCGCATGTGATTACACGTGCGAAGGTCACCGACTCACCCTCCCCCGAATGGCCAAAATTTTCGAGATGGGATATAAGAAGAACAGACTCATTCTTGAGGGGTGGTGGTTTTCATTTTGTTTCTGGAGGACAACATAATCAAGAGAGAGAGAATGAGAGAGAGAACTCGCTCTTCGACCCCTGTCGTCGAGAGCATGAGTTCGGCATGTGGGTGATCGGTGACGGCAATTCAGGACAAATCGAGCCGTAATTCCACTTTGAGAAGTTTTCTGGAGCTCTGCAGAGTCGATCGCACTAGTTCACGCCTCCTTTGATCCCAAAAAATCGTAAGTCGAACTTCAACTTTAGCTTCTGTTCATTAGTGGCGGATCTTCGTTTCGGCTTCAATTCTTTTGATTGATGTGTGCATTTTGTATCTGCTCCATTACTGAACACTGCTGCATGTTTTAATTGCATTGAAATTGAGTCGACCCTCACATTCGAACCCCGTCACCGTGGCCGACCCTGTCAGAGCTTCCCTAGCTCAAGCTAGCTCAAACCAGGTCAATCGGACCTGTAGGTAAGTGTTCTGAACTAGTATAGATGCGATTGTGTGAAGGAATTAGCTCGACTTGCTCTCTGTGGCTCGATTGAACTGTCATGCCCGTATACTGTGTAAACTTCATTATTCTCGAAATTGTATGAGGATATGATATGTTGTAGGCGAGATGTAGACGAATCGATTGCCACTAGATTCGATTGCAATTTAGTTCTTGAATTTGGGCATAATTGAAATTACTTTCAATGCAATGGCTACCTTTGCCAATTGAAGTCACTACCTAATTTTTTTTCATCATTTTGAGTGGATTGGCATCGGTGGTTTGGTCTAATTTGACTGTTTGAGCCTTCAATTTTATAATTTCTCGAATTGTAATTAAGGACAAATTTGGAGTTTTTATAGAAATTGACACAAACTTTTGGGCAAAATCACATTTTTAGATAATATTCATGCCCTAAGTTCAATTCTGAGGTTTAAATTGCACAAATTCCACGCGAATTAGGGTTAATTTTGGAAAACAAGTTAGAATCGGTTCTGATCGGTCAGATCGCCCCGTCAGATTGGTTGAACCAGTCTGTTACAGTGCATCTTCTTCCTCCCATTCGTGCCATTTTAACAGTTCGAATAGATGGATTTTGATGGCAAAATTGGACTATCAATCGGCTTCAATTAGTAAAATTGATGGAGGCGTTTTATCGGTCATGAAGTTTAGCGCCGATCATGACCAGTCCGACGGCATGGGTTCACCGGAGTCGTGTCGACGAAGCAATAATGTGCCGCGACCAACTGTGCTCAACTGCAAAGCCAAACCAAGTCCATATTTGCCTGAAATTCAATCACCAGATCGATTTGTATCATCGGTGACCATTTCGCACGTGATTGCATTTGCGAAGGTCACCGACTTACCCTCCCCCGAATGGCTAAAATTTCGAGATGGGATATAAGAAGAATAGACTCATTCTTGAGGGGTGGTGGTTTTCATTCTATTTCTGGAGGACAACATAATCGAGAGAGAGAGAGAGAGAGAGAGAGAGAGAGAGAGAGAACTCGCTCTCCGACCCCTGTCGTCGAGAGCTTGAGTTTGGCCTGTGGGTGATCGGTGACGGCAATTCAAGCCAAACCGAGCCGTAATTCCACTTTGAGAAGTTTTCTGGAGTTTTGCAGAGTTGACCGCACTAGTTCGCGCCGCCTTGGATCACGAAAAATCCTAAGTTGAACTTCAACTTGAACTTATGTTCATTAATGGCAGATCTTCGTTTCGACTTCAATTCTTTCGATTGATGTATGCATTTTGTATCTGCTACATCACTGAACACTGTTGTATGTTTTAACTGCATTGAAATTGAGTCGAACCTCGCATTCAAACCCCGTCGCCACGGCCGACCCAGTCGAAGCTTCCCTAGTTCAAGCTAGCCTAAACTAGGTTAATCAGACCTGTAGGTAAGTGTTCTGAACTCGTATAGATGCGATTGTGTGAAGGAATTAGCTCGACTTGCTCTCTTGTGGCTCGATTGAACTGTCATGCCTGTATACTGTATAAACTTCATTATTCTTGATTCTTTTGCGAAATTGTATGAGACTACGATATGTTGTAGGCGAGATGTAGCCGAATCGATTGCCACTAGATTTGAGTCTATTGGTCAAAGTTTGATCGCCGATCAACGGTGGAAAAACCTCGGCCGTCCGTTTTTGTGGCAAGTGTCGGGAGGTTGAAGACGATTACGTGGCGAGTCAACAAGTCAAAGGTCTAGGTGGAAACACGTGATTGGTCCACGTGGATGTCGAGTCAGCTCAACTGTTAGTTTGATAGGTTGAGTTAGTTTTGATCGAATGGCTTAGATTTTGAGTTCTATTTTTAGTGGCTGTCCGATTAGAAAATAGGAATATTCGAAAATGCTTTTTAATCAGAAAATCAAAACAGTTTGAAACGGTGCCTTTTAGGTTAAGGGTAGAGCGGCATCGTTTAAGTAAGTGAGGGCGGACGGTCCAGAATGAGACTTTGCTTTTAATCGTGGCTATAACTTTAAGTAATCAGATCTGACGGCTGAAAAATAGTTGACTTTTAATCTGAGCCGTAGGTTTCAATCAATCGATCCAGTGGCCGTGGAGTAGCTACGTGGTTCAATAAGAACAGTCGGATTAAATCCGAATAATCATAAAATAAAAAAAGTGGAACGACGTCGTTTTTTAGCGTGGGTCTCGTGAGTTCGGGTCTAGGCCGGGTATCCGACCCGAGTACATCGGGTCGACCCGGTCTAAATCATTTTTATTAATAAAAAATTCAGAAAATTATTTTTAAATAATAAAAAAATTAGAAAAATATTAGAAAATTCTAAAAAAAAATTGTTAGAAAATTCTAGAAAATCCAAAAAAAATTGGAGGAAAATTGTGAAAAATTCCTAGTCATTCCAGAAATTCCCAAAAATTGAGGATTGATTAGGGATAACTGATCAATCCTATTTTTGGGATTTCTTATATGTTTATTTAAAAATTGACGATATTATCCTTTAGTGGTAAATCCTATCTGCTTGGTATATGAAATAGGTCGAGAAGGCTAAGGTAAGAATTAGGTCAGCTAGGCGACCAATTTTTATGCTCGGATTCTCGAATTTCATCTTTTTTCTGAAATGACGATTCTACCCTTCTAAGGGTAAATCGTCTTTCTTATTCGAATCAAGCCGTGAAAATTGCTCAAAATTAGGATTTGGGTCTGGTGGTCCACCAATCCTTCTGTTTAGGATTTTCACTTCTCATCACTTTTAAAATGACGATTTTACCCCTCAAAAGGTAAATCACTTCCAAAATTCCAGAAAAATTTTGGAAATTCTTGAAAAATAGGAAATTGATTGGTTTGACGACCAATCCTATCCCAAAATTCTTCGAAATTATGATTTTCCCCCTCAAGAGCAAATAATGCCAAAAATGTTCTTGAATCTTGATTGATATTTCTCTAGGTTAATAGGGCCTTACTAGGGATACTACGTTAGTTTCATGTGATTTATCCGCATATTTGGATCCTTGATTTACGAATTCATTTTATTAATTGTGAGTGCTAAGGTAGCCACTCCTATTTGCATGAACGTCTAGAGTTAGGGTTTGCACCTCACTCATCTGCATGAAGTCTTGGGTTAGACAAACCATTCAACTTAGGTGCCGAAAGAGCGTCAACTTTGAAAGTTGGCGTAACAAAGTTCCCGATCCCATTTCTCTGGTTATCACAGAATCGAATAGAATACTCCCAACTGTTTGATAGGGTTTCCGATCGTACCCTCTGCAAAACGATCGGTGGCGACTTCTTGGCATGTACACGTATCACATGCCACTAGACTGCACCGAAGGTTGACAACGTTTATTGCCGTTAAGACTTGGGTAACGAGCCTTGGAGAGGCCTGCATCAGACTAGACAGGACGACCCATTAACCAGTCGAGAAGACAGCTTGAATGGGTCGCGACATTGAGAGAGAGCTTCTCATACATGTTCGATAAATCATTAATCAATTTTGCAGTGGCGTTTTCTTTCACGGTGTTAAGTGCTACGTTAGGAACCAACATTAGCTTAATTACACTCAATACATGTTGATCCAATAGATCCCAGCCAACTTGCATCATTAATTGTGGATTCTTCCTAGATAAGGGCAAGTGCAGATTCCTTTGTTGAAGTAATCTTCAATCTATATCTTTAAAAAATTGAAATCCTTCTCATATAATCAAATCCAGTTAGACACACGCTTATTTAAAAGCTTATACTATTAAATCACAATGAAATTGCCTTCACCGAGGCTTCTGTGGTATTGATCAATCGTCGAAATATATTTCATTCAAAGTCGTTCTTCGATTTCTATTAAAGAATACAAGTTCTTTGGTGATTCCAGACAAGAAACATCAAGGCAAATAAGAAATAACGATAATTTCACTTCGAACAGAACCATACGTACACAAATTGTGCCGGAATAGATGACAAAGCTTGAAAAGTACAACTACTTAAAAGGAACTAAAGGTAGATAAAACTATGATGGAATTTAATTGACTACATAACTCGAAAATGCGAGATGCTATGCCGAAATTTAATCGATAACGCAACACCAACTAGAGATACACGTCATAACTAATCAATGGCGCGGATCTAGAAGGTACAACTAATAAACACGTCAAAATTCAATCGACGATGCGAGTCTAAAGATTTAAAGTACAATGTAGAAAAGTACAGATAACTGATGGATAACATATTTTACTTTTTGTGCATGGGGTTCTTCAGTAGACGAACTATGGTACTGCTAGTGGTTGTGCCATAAATGTCCATGAGCAGTTCTCTTATGATTGTAATTTCTAGCCATGTTCCTTCATTTAACGAAAATCTCTTGTCCTTGTTCTCTCGATGTCATGATTTTGTTTTCAAGAAGTACCTGAAGAAACACACGTCATTGTAGAGAGAATTTTTTCATTAACCTTTCAATTTACAAGACTTTGTATATATACATAGCATAAAACCTAAACTGTAGGATTCTTCCTTATTAGGAGATAAAATAAACATGGGACAAAATAAGAAATATTACAAGTTCCTAAAAATGCACTAATTTACAGCTCATGTTAACACTCCCCCTCAAGTGGGTGAAAAGATGTCTTTGATACCCAACTTGACAAGTGAGCTGTGAAAGGCCCTACTCGACACTGCCTTAGTAGGCATATCTGCCAGTTGATCTTCAGACCTGACAAAAGGAAATAGAATCGCTTTGGCATCCAAATTTTGCTTTACAAAATATATGTCGACTTCTATATGTTTGGTTCGATCATGTTGTACCGGATTGTGAGAAATGTCAATTGTTGCCTTATTGTCACAAAACAACCTCATCTCAGATTCCGGCGGAAAGCCAAGTTCCTTCATCAACCTCTTGAGCCATAGTGGCTGACAAAACTCTTTAACCACCCCTTTGAATTTTGCCTCAACACTGGAAAAGGCTACTACCTTCTGCTTTTTGCTCCTTCATGTAACTAAGTTCCCCCCCCAACAAATGTGAAATATCCAAACGTAGACCTCCTGTCTGAGATATTGCTTGCCCAGTCGGCATTTGTAAACTCCTCCATCTCAAGATGACCATTCTTTGCAAAGAACAAACCTTTTCCAGGAGCTGACTTCAAATAACGTAGAATTCGAGTCACGACATTCATACGATCCTCACTCGGAGCATGCATAAATTGACTCACAACATTTATAGCATAGGCAATATTAGGATGAGTGTGTGACAAATAAATGAGTCTGCCTACTAGCCTTTGATATTTGTCTTTATTGATCGGAACCTGATCCGAATATTCCCAAAGTTTATGATTGTTCCAATTTGTTCATCTTATTTGGTTGAGTGACACAACTATACTAGGGGAAACTTCCATATTGATTTCTTTCTCTAAATCCCTATGAAGAAATGCGTTCTTCACATCAAACTGATGCAATGTCCAGTCCAAGTTTGCTGCGAGAGACAACAATACTCTCACAGTATTAAGCTTCGCAATAGGAGAAAACATTTCTTGGTAGTCTATACCATAAACTTGTGTATATTCATTCGCTACCAACCGCACCTTGTATCTCTCAACAGAACCATTTATTTTGTGTTTAATAGAAAATACGCATTTACATCCTACTACTTTCTTTTCCTTTGGCAACTCCCACAAGACTTGACAGAACCATTTGCTTTGTATTTAATAGAAAATACTCATTTACACCCTACCGCTTTCTTTTCCTTCGGCAACTCCACAAGACCCCAAGTCTTGTTTTTCTGCGGCGCTTCCATCTCTTCTTTCATTGCTTGAACCCACTTGGGATCCCTTAGAGCTTCTTGCACCCTAGTAGGAACTCGAGTTGTAGAGACATTTGATACAAATCCCTTCACAGATTCAGATAATTTTTCTATTGAGACGTAATCTGCAATAGGACACCTTGATCTTCGTTCTTCCACGTCCGGTGAATATAGATTAGGGGGCTTGCCATGATTGTGCCTGTCAGATAATTTATATCTAACAACCACATCAGAATCATCGAATGAATCAGTTGTAGTAGGAGAATTTACCTCAAGAGTATCCTCAGAAGAATGGTCGGGTACTAAAGAGAGGACATCATGAGAGAGAGAAGGTTGTTCTTGAGACTATTTAGAAGCATTATGTATCGATATCAGCTGTCGGTCATCTTCTATTGAGGCTGTATGTTCATCCCTTGCAACATCTGTTGGGGCATGCAGCGAGTTAGACCTCGCCCCAGCCATAATACCACAACTCTCCCACCAATGTTCCCTTTCTCTATGTATCTCCCCCTGACAGGGACAATCGATGTTGGGAAAGAAAAATTCAGACTCAAGAAATGTAACATCCATGGTGACATGGGTTTTCTTAGTAGCCGGGTTATAGCAACGATACCCCTTTTGATGGGTTCCATAGCCAAGAAAAACACACCAGATAACACAAGGATCTAGATTGGTCCTTTGGTTCTTGTGAAGATGAACATAAGCTACCCACCCGAACACTTTAGGAGAAAGTGTCAATACATAAGGAAGAGAAACATGTTTTGAAAGGACTTGCAATGGGGTCTTGAAGTTTAGCACGCGAAAGGGCATTCGATTCATCAAGTGGACTGCAGTAACAACAGTGGCATCCCAAAATCGAGTAGGAACATGTTCACCTCCTAATAAAGCCCGTACTGTCTCTAAAATATGGCGGTTCTTCCTTTCTGCAACCCATTCTGCTAGGGAGTCTGAGCACATGATGTTTCATGAATAAGACCATGTTCATGAAAATATCCAGTGAGATATTGATTTACATATTCAGCCCCATTATCTGTATGAAGGATGTAAATTTGTGCTCCAAAGTATATTTCAGCCATGCGATGGAATCTTTGAAATACGGTAAAGACTTCATTCTTGTGTTTCATCAAATACAGCCACGTTATATGTGTGCAATCATCTATAAACATTACAAACCACCGAATTCTCGAAAGAGTGGTAATCGGTGAAGCACCGCACACATCAGAATAAATTAACGAAAAAGGTGTTGTGCTTTTATTAAAACTTACTGGAAAAGGAACATGATTACTCTTTGCTAAGATGCATGTCTCACATTGTAATACAGAATTTGATAGACCCTTAAACAACTTAGGAAATAAGTACTTCAAATACCCAAAAGAAAGACGTCCTATTATTGACAGTGCCATAACCATATTTATTTCTCCCTACTTGTAGTCTGACCCTTGATATGATGAACTATGCCAGTGGTGAAATCATCCACATAGTACAACATCATAGCTTGACGTACATCCTTGCGCCGTACCCGTGCATAAGCTTGTTCCACTGTTGGAAACGGTTACATCTGTAGCACATCAACCCTAGCATTGTCAAGCCGATCACCAAGACCATCAATAAAGGTGTAAACACGATCTTCTTGAACAACTATGTTGTAACGCTCAATATCAGGAGCACACGATATGGGATTAAGGCGGCAAAAATCAATTTCTCGCCAGAGTCGTTGAAGGTCATTGTATAACTGTTCAATAAGACCTCCTGCTTGTTTCAGTCGAGCAATTTGGCACTTCAAATCATACACCTGCGAAACATCGATGCCGTCAAAAAACATGGTAGCCACCGAATCCCATACCGTTTCTACAGTTGGAAATCGGATAAAATTGTCAATCAACGCCAGATTCATGGAATTGATCAACAATCCTTTCACTGTCGAGTCTTCGATTTTCCACTTTCGAAACTGAGGGTCTGTAGGTGAAGTCTCTGGAAGGTCTCCGTTAATGTATCCTAATTTGTCTTTGCCAGCGATATACATCTCCACCACTTAGTACCATAAACCATAATTGGTTCCATCTAGTTTGATTGCAATTTGTGAAACGGATGAATCACCGTGCGGTGTCGGATTTGGAGTCTGATTTTGGGTGAGGATCTGAGTCAATCTCGATGTCAGATTCTCAAGAAGTGCTTCAATCTGATTCTGGGGAGCTCCACCTCCAGTAAAAGTTAGATTTGCCATCGATCAGAGCAACAACAATCCTAGCCACGGTGTTCTGGGCAGCAGCTACACAAGCTGCAGCGGGTCTGGTCTGGATCGAAATTGCGTCGATCAAATTCAACACAATAGATCAGTATAGCGACGAAATCGGCCGCGTGAGACGACGACACAATATAGAAAACTGGCCAAAGAACACAGAAATCGATCACGGGACCGCCGTAGTCATGAATCAGCGTACAGTAATCTCAAGGATCAAAATCGTAGGCTCTGATACCATGAAGAAACACACGTGAATGTAGAGAGAATTTCTTCATTAACCTTTCAATTTACAATACTTTGTATATATACATAGCAGAAAACCTAAACCCTAGGATTCTTTCTTATCATGAGATAAAATAAACATGAGACAAAATAAGAAGTAAATATTACAAATTCCTAAAATTGCTCTAATTTACGGCTCATGTTAACAGTAGCTCCTTCAAATTTGTGTTCGGTTTGTTCCACGATCTCCATTGCCTTGTCTTCCAATAGTTTCACTCCTAAAATTTGATCCTGACATCCTTCAAGCATCAGTTGTCCTTTTTTTCTCCATTCGGTAAACTGTTGCCTTTGCTGATCGATGCTCTTGTCGACCATCTCTAACCATTTGTCGTCATATTTCTACAAATAATTAATAATGGTTATTGATATGCATCAACACCGATAATAACCCTTGTGGTAGTCAATAAAAGGTCATGTGCTTAGTAATATTTTACAATCTAATCACGTGTTTATCCATATTGACGACCAGGAACATTACCAAAAAAAATTAAGATTAATACCACGAAAAATCTCAAACTGTTATACTTGTGACAATTTATCCCAAACTATTTTTTGACCACAAAAAGTCATAAACTGATACACTTATGACAAATTTATCCCAAACTGGTACACCTATAACAAATTTACCCTCCATTAATTTTTATTTAGTCTAATCGTTAAATTTATGAGTTGGATGACATATAACAGTAGTTAACGGATGTACCAATTTGAGTTTTTTTTATCCTCTATTTGTCACAAATATATTATTTTGAAATTTTTTGAGATATTAATCCAATTTAACAAAGGGTAGATTTGTCATAGGTGTAACAAGCTGTGATTTTTTGTGATAAAAAAATTAGTTTACGGTAAATTTGTCACTTATGTACCAGCGTAGGGTTTTTTAGTGGTCAAAAAGTAGTTTGGGGTAGATTTTTCATAGGTATACCGCTTTATGATTTTTCACAGTAAAAAGAATAGTTTGATGTAGATTTGTCACATATACATCATTGTAGGGTTTTTTTTTTTGTGATTTTAGCCCAAAAATTTATAAACCTATTGTAATTGTGTCAATTCAGTCCTAAACTTTTTTTCTTGCTAATTTAGTCATAAAATTTTTATATTCGTGCTAATTCAATCCATTTGATCGACGACATGGCTCTATCGGCATTGGCCTAGATAACTTTCAGTAATATTTTAAAATTTTGTTAATTATTTTAAAATTTTTAAGATCCTTTTCATTTCTTTTTTTTTAGGGCCGATAGGAGGCCACCAGCCACCTGTGAGGGTTGCGACCCTCGTTAGCAGCACACCTAGTGGCAGTGGCTTTCTGCCGGTCCTAACAAAAGAAAGAAAGAAAAAGACAAGAAAAATGTTATTAAAAAATATTTATATATGTTATTAAAATTATTCACGTGAGTTTCAGTCAGCCAAATAAACTAAATTGGCAAAAATGCTAAAATTTCAGTATGAAGTTGGGCAAAAAAAAGATTTAAGATTGGATTGACATAATTTTTGGATGCAAACATCTACCAAGGGGTCGTATTGTGCCTTGCTTCACATCTTCAGACTCCACACAATACGTATTAGGAAGCCACATCTGTCGATGTAGGTCGAACTTTTGTATAACGGGCTCAAAGTCGATACACATATCAATGGGGGACACTCGTAAACATAAACAAGACCTTATCGTTCTCGTAAAAGATCTTTTGAATCAAACTTTTATGACCGCTCTACCAAGCCGTCTCTCTTTCTGCAATAACATATTGAATGTCACCGAAAGCATCAATGCCCCCAGTTTGTTCACAAAATTTCGGGCCAAAAGACACAATACAGTAACTTCGTAATAGCACTAATCTCGATGTCTTAGTAGTGATTCTTTCGATACGTGTGGAGAATATGGAAGCAGTCGCTCAAATTCCAACACTTCTTGTCTTGAAGACGACGATTTGATCAATAAACAATCAGCAAAGCCCTTGTCCCCATTCAACGGTTGACAGAAAAAAGAAGACGAAAAGTCTCCAACACTATAGGACCACGGAAATGCCCCCCAAATCTGACTTTGAGAAAAAGCAATGGAAGGCAGGAAACATATATAAAACTTGGAACTTATGAACCCTAGCAATAATAACATCAGGTAATAAATATGGACCCTTCAACAAGCTGGGTCCCATGCAGATTAATTCTACTAAACCCAAAAAAAAAAATATTTCCAAGTTCAGTAGCTTTAGAGTTTCTTTCTCCACCAATTAGAGAATTAATTTAAAAAGAGAGAGTGGCCAATAAAAAAAAAGAGGGGGGGAAAGGGGAAAAAAAAGAAAGAAAGAATGAGGAGCTGGGTGCTGACCACAATAATTTAACGTGAGAGAGCCGATTAATCGGCTAATCAACATGGATTATGACAGGTGGGAATGACCCTAATCGCATTCTTCTTCTTCTTCTTCTTCCTTTTTTCCCAGTTAATCAATTGATGGCCGGGTGATTATAATCAACCGTCGCCGCTGCTTCGGCTGTAGTGAAGCACCATGAGATGGTCTGCGGTGGTGGACTCTGGAAGCAAAGTCACCGCCTGATCGCTCCGGCCGGTGCTCCAGACCTGGTCCCTCACGTGCTGCAATGTCAAGCTCGGCGGCAGGTGTTGCCCCCTACATCTTATCTCGACCTGCTTCATTTTGTTCAAAACAGGAAGACCAAAACGAATAATAAGGGTTTCTGGAGAGTTAGGTGGACCGGGGTTTGGCGAGAAAAGCGGGTCCAAGTCCCTTGTGATTGAAATTGCCAAAGTAATCACAAAAGGATTTACGTAAATATCGACAGAAGAATCGATCATACAAATCGATCCAAATATTTCGACGGCAAGCAATGTGATTCATCATCATACGCTTTCGTGGGTTATATCTCAACTCAAACAACATCCTTGTAACGTCCACTTTAACCCTACTGCACCCCCTTCTCTCTCTCTCTCTCTGCCCAAGAAATTGGACTTGGGGCTGCCCAGCCACCCCACGATCGAAACCTGCCCGAGTTTAATCATATGCATCGGGCCCACCTAAGACTTTGCTCCTAAGCCAAAAAAAGAAAAAATAATAATAAATAAATCATGATGCCCTAGACTTCCACTACAACATAAACAAAATACCAAGATTTCCTTATTCTTTTCGCATTATTATCAGGTAACGTTCTACAAGAAAAAGGACCCAGATAACACGGCGACGAATAAGCCCTAATAATCAAAATATCTCTACCTACTTGCATGTAGACATCCACAAACGCACAAACATATTCTACCCACCTCATCTCATGCACGTCCTCTTCACGTTGCTTTCTCCATTTTCTTTCTTCAATAACCCTAGAGAGACCTAAGTTTAATACCATTATCAATAGTCACTCACACAAACCACGCCATCTTATGATTGTTCGCGTTAAATAATGGTACACGATACTCGTAACCTGGCGGGTAATAATGGCTCTTTAATTATTGAATATCGAACCTACCCTTTTTTACAGGATTTTATACCTGTGCATGCATTCCATTCAAGTGTCTGTATTATATTGTGGTGGAGAGGCCCATTTGTGTTTCCCTAGCTTTATTTTTTGTATCTTTCTCAGCATGTTGGAATGATTCTGCTGTTGAATCATCCCTCATGCATTGCTTTCCTCCGACGTCAATTCTTTAAAAGGAGAAAAGGAATTCTCATCCTTTTTTCCCCACCCTTTGATTTCATCCCCATTTCGCCCCTCCTCGATGGGGCCTCTTGTAATCCCATCGAGGCGCACCACCTATGGGCTCTTGATGGGGATTTGTCCTAAGCACCAAACGAGGAAAAAAAAAATCGCAAAGAAGAAAAATTAGGGTTTACGAAGGGACCCACTTGAGCTGTGTGTAATCTGAGGTCAAAGAAGCGAAAGCATGACGTAATAAAAAGGGAATTATTCGGGTAGTTTTCATTTGGGACGTAATGAAAGGGGAATAAAGAATAAAGAATAAAGAAGGGTTGAGGATGAGACTGAGAGGGTCCAGGTGGTGATCTCTGAGGCCCTACGATGGGATTTGGACGTGATTAATTCTCCTACTTTCGATTTTCTTTTTTGATGTTCATGAGTGTCAACTAGGGCCAGAATCGATCGTCCCAAGCCGATGATGTTTTTTTTTCTCCCTAACGTGTTTAAAGTCAATGCTCTTTCGGGAGGGAGAGGAATAAAACAAAAACAAAAAACAAAGGTTGAATAAAAAGAAAAGGCGAAAAAAGAAAAAAGTTAATAGGAAAACGATCTTTGCCTTCGCACCAATCAATCACATCAACCCTTTTTCTTTTCGTGGTATTGATGATCCCCCCCAGACTTTCATTCATGCGCACGTAAACGTACTCCAAGTGCTGCGACCATATTGTGCCCAATCATCACTAAGAAATATACCCCGGAATGATGCTGACCATGGTATGAACACAAAGCTAAAAGTCTTCACTCGTAACCTAAATACGAATCAAGTACTACTTTTGCTAGATCGAATCGATCTTGCAAATCTACCAAACCCAACCTCAAACTCATTAAAATGAAATAATGATCTTCACATAATTTTCGAGTCATGGGTCTGACGAAATTCATCGTACGAAACGAAAGTTTCCATAAATCTCCGAGCGACTAATAATATAGTTCAGTTGCACACCGTTTAGCGAAGGTTTAAAGTTGAAGTTTCAATATTTAGGCCGGCAGCTAGTAGGCTTCACTACATATGCGTGTATAATAAGTCCGGGATGTTTCTACATTAGAATATAACTCGGTCCACGTAACAACATGATACGCACTATAGATGATTGGGTACGTATTGTGTGTCATCACGCTGGCAAATTGTGCCGAGATTGTACTAAGAATAATGCCAAATAATTGGCTTCATACGTTTGACCCGGACAACTTAATTGCACGAGAGAGCTTCGGACAGAACAACCAAAGAGAATGTTGAGAGCTATAAAAACAAATGTTTGTCTATATTCTATGTGATGGATGACAGTTATGTGAAGGTTACGTGTATGGGTGTTAGGTGGGAAGAGAGAGAGAGGAGAAGAAGAAGAAGAAGAAGAAGAAAAAGAAGAAGGTTATTTTTCATCCGGACGTTTTTAATATACAAAACTTAGAAAAATTAGCTAAGGAAGTGTCATGTCCTTAGTTCATGCGCATGTAATGCAACGAAAGACAAAGACTCACGAAAGAGAGAAAGAAAAACAAGACTATATGCATCCGAATCCCGGTGCTAGGGTTGACTTCAACCTCAACGTACACGAATCATGTGTTTTTTTTTTCAAAATAATTCCCAAGGGAATGTTAGTGGTTGACACAAGACCCAACAACAAAGCAATCGATATTTTTTATGTAACACGATTTAGGTGGGTGGAAAATGGAAAAGGATAGAGAAAATACGATCTTCATATGTGATTTAAAGCATTCATTCTACATTTTTGGGCTTATTGTGCGTTAACAATGAGTTGATAATTTCAAAAGCAAGTGATTTAAGAACATAGGTTCATGTGCAAACAAAGGCACACGAAATTCAGATTTAGTCCGGAAGCGAAGCAAACTTGAATTGGCTTTTGCCGGAATTTTATGATCCATAGCTCGTTGATGGGTCTCTCTTGTCTTCTCCTCAATAGTTAGTCCAAGCACATCTGGCTTGCTTATAGGGAAACATGAGAATGTTACGTTCTTAGACCATAAGTGCCAAAAGAAAGAATTCTTATTTCCTTATTTTTCTTGTCCTGAGGAGGAAATTTTTCAGCTGTAAGAGTAACTATGACCAGTGTAGCTTAAGTATATTTCTCTGATTTTTATCTTAGTAGATATATGAGAATTCCAACACTCTGGATGAATCTCAAAGGACGGTGCAATGGCTACGCTGAGACTTAATTTTTCAGCCTAATAGAATGAAAATTTTCAAATTTTAAGGTTGTCTTCCCCATGAAACCTCTAATCGATAGGGACAAAAACCTAGATTTACCAGAATACACCTTTAAACTGAACTACTTTTAGGAAGTCGGAAGAACACTTATACATTGTATCCAAACCTAAGGATCAAGCTCTACATCCTTGAATAAGTGAACAATTTCCCATGAAGCATGATAACTTTGATGATCAGGGCATTATGTATCTTTAAGCACCTTCAAAAACAAGCAGGCATTATTTGGAGTGTATTACATAATTATTATGTCTTATTGCGCTCATTTTGATCATAGATCCTTGTCATCGACGAGCACCTCTAAAAGAAGTAAGCACAGTAATTTAGAATGTATGACACGGTTATAGTGTGCAATAGACACATAATAACGCACAAGTAGACACACACCAATCTACTCGATCCTCGAATGATTGGCTTTTGCCATCTCGTGCAAACATGATTGACCTCATAGAACTAACGTTTTTAGCAATGATTGTCCCTTAAAATGGCTTGGATAACCCATCATTGGAACCCTTCATTCCACTAATGACTCGTTCTCTTTTTCCCGCAAAAACCAACAATGTCCTCGTACATAATCCCATGAAAAGCAACGAGAAAAATTATATTCGAGAGGTGGGTGTACGTACGATGTAAGTTTAAGAATTAAGATACCTTCTTCCAAAGGATCAAGCAACAACAGATGATACCAAAGATTTCATACACATCCATTAAATGGGAGTGATGAAGACAAGAACCCTAGAACTCAGTCGCGCCTTGTCTTAACCAAAAAGTAGAGAAGGTAATTTTTTAGAAAAGGAAAAGAAGGGGGAGAGAAAAGAGAGACCCTATTAAATTATCAAGTAACCACATACAGCAACACCTGTTATTATATGTCATATATATGGTTAAATAAAAAAAAATGCAGTGGCTTATTTTTATTTTATTTTGTATATATTTTCCTTAAATTGGTTTCTTTTTGCCCATAGAAGGGTGTTGGGTATTGGGTTGTGCTTTCTCCTGTTTCTAATGCAAGGCATGTCCAATGATGGAAACATTACTTTCACGAGTGTATGTGGGTTAATATGTGAGGCATTCGGCTCAAAGGATGAGAGCTACGTTTCTTCCCATTTCACAAGTTTTCTGGGTGGTAGGTGCTTTTCTGAGCTATCGAACATTCCTCTTCGAAACCCCTACACTCGTTAATCCTTCCACTAATCAGCACTCTCACGACCGTTCCATAGACTCATCTCACCCCTTAATTGGTCCAAAGATAGCTGAGCTTGATCTCTTCCTCTCGACATGACCCCCATCGATGAACGACTTCGAAAGCTACTAAGAACAAAGCGGGAAGACGACTACACTGCCAGACATGTACTTCCCACCTAATTAGGGAGGTAACAGATCAAGCGAGAAATTATTTGGACCAGGGAAGATTAACTTGGTGATTCCATGTTTGTCAAGTTGAGACACCAACCACTCCTGCTAATTTTAGGTTCTTTTTGGAAAATATTACCAAGTATTCACTCAATGGCAAGATCAAAACACACCCTTGGCATACATGTTTCCACCAAGCAAAAGAAGGGCGAAAAAAAGAGAGAAGCATTTCATTGCAAGAATTTAAGGCATGTTTTGTAGAGTTTCTTCATCAAACGGCAGCATTTCTAAGAACAAAGTAATAAGCGCAAGAACGTGAGGGTTTTAATTTGACATACCTCTGATTCGCTACCGAGTCTCAGCTTGTTGACCAAATACTTCATGATCAATCTTACGGTCATCCTTCCGTCTCTTAATGTTTCAGAAAAGTAAAGCGAATTAACCGATAATTAAAACTCCACAATAATGCAGGAACTCCAGCAGAAACTAACGAGGGGAACAAGAACAGCGAGATGAATTTCAAGATCAATTAAAGAGCCAAGAGGGTTTTAAATATTTACTTGATTCTGAGATAGCTCTTAGGTATTTGAGGCAAGAACGGTTCTTTTGCCCTGCATTTGAGAGGAAAAAAATGAGAACTATACTACAAGTAAAAATCATCTTTTGGTGAAAACTGAGGGTGGATCAAGACTCAATTGGGACTACGAATTCATAGAAATACTTACTGGTTTTGGGATGCTTGAAGCATAAACCAAATCCCAGAATGGGGTCTTCTTGGGGGATCAATGATCCTAATTTCCGAGCTCAGCCCCGCCACGTCCACTCCCATTTGTAGTTGAAATGGTCGCGCGACGTATGGTCTGAGTGGCACTAAAGATAAAGAGGAGGAGGACGGCAACGGCAAGGACGACGAAGAAGCTGCGAGGCTTTGTGGGTACGAATAAGGAGGCCTAAATGCCCAGTTAATCTCTTGGTGATGAGAGAAATCAGTAGAGCTACTTCCGCCAACAGGGTAGTGAAAATAGCTAAACGATGATGCGCTAAAACTAGTAGTCGCGCCCGTGAAATTCATCGGCAGCGTTCCAGGAGACAGATTGAGCTCGGCCTTAGGGACAGTGAAGGCGGGGGCTAATGGCGGTGGACCCGTCCGTGGCAAATTTCCGCTGGATAGCAGGTCGAGCTCGACGAGTCCGGTGCCTCTTTTGACGCTCAAATCTGTCCGGTCATGGTTCTCGCCGCGTGTAGCAACCGTAGTCGAGACGTGGCCACCACCTATACTCAACTGTAGCCAACCCTCATCCTCCTTGCGGTCGTCGTGACGAGCCACGTCCTTTGAGCTAGAGGCCGCTGCTTCATTGAGACTGCCAGTGATTCTTGATTCGTCTTCGGCCATTGCTACCGGACCAATCACCAGATCAGATCCTCCTATGCAAGCAATTTCGCAGAAATAATCATGTGACCCGGCTTCGGCTCGGCTTATAACCCCACAACCAGCTGTGTAATCGCTGCTGCCGATTGTGCCGCAATAATCAGCATAACCAAAGAACCTGCTGCAAACTTGACGACCGCAACGACGGTGACGGCAGCGGTGTTTGTCAGAGAGGCCTTGAGCAGGAACCATGGTCATATTGGAAAAGCCGAGAGCGATCCGGCGGAGAGCAAGCCCGTTCCGCAACGTCCAAACCTTGCCTCGCCGCTGTTCTCGATCTCAAGCTGTGCCATGGGGGTGAGGATCCTTGAATCTGCGGCTTGTGGAATGGCGAGGAGGGATGTGCTTTAGGTTCACCAAAAGCATGTCTCCTTGGGACTGTCAAGATCAGAGGAGGGATCAAGAATAGGGCTGATCGAGCAGATAAGGGTGATTGTCTGCTGTTTCATCGTGGACTTATCAGAGGACAACAAAGAGAATAAAACTCGCAATGAATCTCCTTTTCCATCAATTCTCTCTCGGTTTGGAAGTTTGTGGAGGGGGAAGAGAGAGAGAGAGAGAGAGAGAGAGATGGCCAGTGAGTTAAAATTGAAACATTAATTAACAAGTACATTTGTCATTTATATGTTCCTGAGGATGGTTCGAAGGTTAGTAATAAACATAAAGTTCTTGGCTTTATTCAGACGGAAATAAAATGGTCCACCTGTGTTAAGTTGAGAGAATATAAAACTATTATGTCCGGAGAGTCTCCAGCTAATGGCTTTAAGTAGTAGGGCTAATTCCTCCCAAGAGATCAAAATTACCTTTTGAGGTTCTTGCCTTTTGGAATATCACGAAAAGGTCCTTTTTAGCCCTAAATGACAATTCCTTTTTCTTTTTTTTTTAAACCTAAAAAACACGCCTCATGATATCTTTTTTGCGCCTTTCAAATTCAAGAAACTTAGGTGGGAATCGTTCCTTTTTCTCTTATGTAATGCATACCCCTTTAAAAGACTCGGGCTCCGTTTATTTCAAATAAAATGAATGATTCGAAAAATATTTTCATAAAAGAGATTGTTGTATCACTTGCAAAAATCAATGAACTAAAGATATCTTCATTGTTGTCGATAATGAAAACACTTTCCATTGATTAACAATTTCAAGCGATACAATTGCATCTTTAGGAAAATATTTTTCCAGTCATTCATTTTTCGAGAAACAAACGGCACCTTACTCTCTTATAATTTGGAGTCTTGCATACTCATGAGCTCGAACACCTTGATTTAAAGTTGTTATCTAGGAAAATCATGGTTCTTTCTTTAGTATTTCGACCTGCGATTGATGGTGTGATGTTGACGAGCTTGAGTAATTGCTATGGCTCTACAGAAAATTTTCGACCGCAGTAGTTTAATTCCTAAAAAGTTGTTGTGTTGTTTGTTGTCCATTCCCACCTTTTTTATTCAGCGGAAAAGAACACGTTTCTCAAATAACGAAAATTCCTTAAAATTCACAAAATGCAATTTTCCTTATACCGGAACCACTTTTTGGATACTAGAAACATCAAGACCTCTTTCCTTCGAGTCTTATATGGAGGGATCATTACTGATTGATGATGTCTTTTAAGATTAAGGTCCGAGCAGCACAACTCAAATCGAATTGTTCTATCGGATCTCCAAGGCCCAAGCAATCTTCACCAACTCGAGTTGAATGTTTGTTTGATCAAGCTCCAAGCCCGGTTCAATATTCGTCCACTGAGCTCGAAGCTTCCATGGATCGAGAGCATAAACTTTGAGCATCAAGAACACAAAGCTTTGTGTCAAGACTGCATTCATGATTCTTCCTATTTGAGTCAAAGATCAAGCCATCCAAAGAATTACTCGATTTGGTGCATTTGTTTCGTAAAAAAATGAATGATAGAGATTAAAATCGCAGTCTCCAAAAAATATTTTCATTATCCACAACAATTTGCTTCTAGTCATTTCCGTGGATAGTAAATTTATTTTTCGTTCATTCAATTTTTGTTAGCGATGCAACCATTATTTTAGGAAAATACTTTTCAAAACATTCATTTTTCGCGATACAAATGGAGCCAAGAATCAAAACAATTCTATCGATGTAAATTCGATATCAATAAACATGATATTTGCTAATCCTATTTCTAGACTTCTCATTTTCACTCATGTCAAGGTGGATTAATGGGCGTTTTATGTTGTGATACGCTTGTTTCCGATGTCTGGATAGAGAAGAAAAGTTGCTTTTACTATGACATGAAAATGGGAATAATGTACGGGCGTAACCTTAGGAGTTTCAGTCAACTGACAAAGTGATTTATTTTTAGCAATTAAAGAAACAGGCGTGCCTGTTCTCTTAATATCTTAAACATGAGATTCTTAGACTGCTCTCCATACAAAGACGGTCATACTATCAGAAATTACAAATGTGCTTTACAAAAAAAAAACTTAAATCAAATAAGAATTTATCATCTAACTTAACATTATGCTTCAATTTGATTAAAAGAGAAAAAATACTAGAACTATGTAAACAACGTATATAAATATGTTTGTAATTTATTGATCATATGGAACTTTTGAGTGTTTTGGATATAATAAAAATAAAACGAGAATGTGAAACATAAGATATTAATTAGAAAAGGCGAAAACATAAAAGTCAATCCGGACATACCCTTATTTCTTTAAGGATTTTGACAACAAATGTCTAGGTGCACAGACAAACAATCAATTAAGGAAAATTTAAACCGAGTGTGGTTAATAATCGCTCGAAGGGCACAAAGGAAAATGTTAAAGGGTGTCCTAAATGAGTAATTCATCCGCTGAAATGTCGATATATTCATTCGGAGCACGTCACTTCTTTGGTATTCAAATTTCAAAACGAGTTAATGAAAGTTATTGCTAATTTTGGAAATCTTAATTAGCGCCACAGATATTCGTTGACGAGACTCCATTTTATTAAGAGAGCTGATCTGACAGTACTGTCAGATATTGTGATCACATGATCTCTCAATTAATTATTTATTTATGCAAAACAAGCGATAATAGTATGTAGATCTATAATTGAGATTGTACCGTGAGATTGTACCGTCTTTGAATGTTTTGTCAGGAAATTATTTTCTTTTTATTAATCCACATTAAATGCATCCAACACTACTCATTGGGAAAAGAGGTCGGTTGCTTATGTCTGACCTCTGCAAGCTGACACACTTGCCTGGCATTAACATAATTAACTAACTAACTAATTGATTAATTAGGGGAACGAATGAAGCACTTACGACAATGTTAGTTATTTTAATCGGGTGATTTATAAACAAATTAATGTGGGGAGGGGAACTTTGGCATGCATGATGGTGTTTCCCCATAATTACGAGGACCGAAACACTGCGACGTGGGACTTCTTTGGACATTCGCTTCCACAGCATGTGCCTCCCACCCTCCTGAAACAACTATACGGACTCTGCATTGTCCAATATATATATATATATAGACAAAGAGACACACTGATAAATAAGTACACATTTTTGGATGGGTCATATGTTAATTGAATGTATATGATGCCCTTCGTTCTCTCTCCTCTCATCTTTCTCCATGAAGATTACAGCAAAATTAATTTCCTATAGGCTTGATGCTTGTTGGCCGCGCATCAGTAAACTTTCGATTCAGAAACCGGAGGATCGCAATGTCAGCATCTTGTGTGAATTTGCTCCGCATTAGAATTATCTGTAGGTGTCGAAGGATCGAAATTAATTGGTTCGGAAGACCTATAGGTTGTATCATTGCACCCGTCGCTCGTGCCTCTGGGCTGTATTTATTTAAAAAAGAAACTGTCTAAATAGAAGGAAGAGAACGAGTTATGGACCTTAACTTGTGCCCTAAACTTTCCCAAGTGTTAATAGAACCAAAATAAACACAATTATAAGTGAATGAGACGATTTGGAAGATCAAGTAATCACAATACCTAGCATTTGACCCATAAGGAGCCAAATGTTCTTGAAATGAAAAGTTCTTCCTTTACAATGAAGTTGTGGACTTCAACTTGTGCTCTAAACTTTCCGAAGTACTAATAGAATAAAAATGAAAAACAAAAGATTTGGAAGCTTCAAAATACATATTATTGATCTTAATTCTCTATGGCTGCATTTGATTATCCGGATTTCTAGTCTGGATAAGATGAGATAAAAAAAATCTAATGATTTTTTCATATCCTATCTACTGTTTGGTGAGCTGCGGACATAAAGTCTAGTAAGTAGAGGCAAGAACAGCTAAGATAGGCTCTATTTTGTTGAAACATCATAATGTTTTAGAAATTATTCAGTGATAAGTTCTGATGAATGAATTACTGCTAAGCATAGATTCGTGCTATCTAAATTCGGACACGACAACGATAGAGCAGACCCAGTAGAACTAGAGGTCTTGATTTGGAGTCGAATCTTTTGAAAATGACCTGATGGCCTTGGCCGTTGTCTTATCGAGTGAGTAAATTAATGTTGAACAATGAAATTATTCAACCTCTTTTCACAAGTTGAAGATGCACTTATGCAAGTCGTCTAAAAGAGCTACCTTGAAAGTCGATAATCAATTTCGAGTTCTTCATTACATGTTGAAACCCCTATCAAATGTTGGAAAGATTCAAGCGATTAAAGAACAAAGAACATGATCTCATATCACGCTAAACTATCCATTAAGGAATGAGGTCGTGGAGATACATGGTTTTGCTACCGAAAACTGCAGCCTGGTGCCACAGAAGAGGCAGCCCTACTCGGAGGAGAGACGATGGTTGTGAAAAATACCCGATTCTCCACCCTATCATGGACATGTACTAAACACAGAATAGGATAAATATTTTTTTCCTAATAACCAGACGCAGCCTATAAGAATAAGGCATGACAAGACTTATAACACGTCACCCATAAAGAATAATGGCCACATATATATTTTTTGCATTGTGATTGACTCTGTTCATGACATCATACGAAGATCCTATGTCGAGTATCTTTCTATATACATTCATTCTATAGTTGGTCTTCCACCAATGAAAAAGGGAAAAGTACCAAAAAAAAAATCTTGAACCTATGTGTTGGTATCAATTCAATTTCAAATCTTTCAATTGACCAATTTAGCCCCAAACCTTTTACATTGATACTAATTAAGTCTATATGAAATTTTGGCTGAAAGTTCTAACTTGGATTCCATCCATCCTGCATGGCATGATTTGGTGATGACCTGGATAAATGCTATAAAATTTTAATTTTTCTGTATTTTTTATTCATTAATATTTTTTTCATTGTGGTTGATGAGGGTCACAACTGACTCCTGGGCCACCACCGACCGTTGGTGAGAGTCGTCGAGCCATCGCTTGGCCGAGAGGATCACGCCACCACCAAATCTGGGGAGGCTAGCCATCTCCTAGGTCGCAAAGGTTAAGCCCTTGCCAGATTCGAAGAGGCAACCCTCCTCTATGCAAGGGCTCAACCCCACGGTTGGGCGAGGGCTCGCTGGTCCTTGTCCGTGGCCGGTAATAGCCTAGGCAAGGTTGACCCTTGTTGATCACAATGAAAAAAAACTAAAAAAAAATATCAAAAAAGTTATGAAATTTATTCGCGTAGTGTAGTGTCGGTAATGTCACTTAGGACTGTCAAGGACATCGATTTCTTATCAAAGTTGGTCGAATAGATTGAATTAATACCAATGCAAAAGATTTATGACTAAATTGATCTAATTAAAAGGTTTATGATTGAATTAGTACCAATGAAATAGGTTTAATACTTTTTTGATGTATTATCTATTCAAACGGCAAGGATGTCCACATTTAAAAATAATATTATGGGGATTAAATATTTTATCGTCTCTGTTGGCCTATCTCTGCTGTCGAGTACACAATATTCGTTTTTTCAGTTAGAAATTTGACAATGTCGGGGAAATTAATGATATTCCACAAACTGATGACTTCCTGAAAAGCCGACTCTCTTTCCAGCCCATCCCAGACATGCGCGCTCTCTCGTCAAGGCGACTTTTCAATGAGAGGTCAATCAGAACTCTCCCAACTGAAAATGTGAAAGGTGTCTTAAGACAGGTTTAGACCGTGATGTTCCACTGAGTAAAGACTATATATATATGTATCGACTTAGAAAGTAAAGTTACCCAGTACACTCATTTCGATTGCGATCCACTTATTTCAATCTTTGCATCTAACTTATCGCATCATTTTATACTTGTTACATAGAATAATCTTAGTGTAAATATAAGTTGGATCAAATGAAACATAAAAAATCTTTTTTCCCCGCCGGTGTCCGGGTGTTATAATCTTCATTTCCCACACTCCGAGTGACGCATCAAAGACACTTATATCTGTGCTCCCACAGGGCAGAAATAGTGACTTGAACTCAAATCTTGAGCGACTGAGCAAGGAAGATGAACACGCTTAATGCTTGAACAACTCCTGACTTTTTGTTTGGTTTATGTAGTCTAATCCAACGAGCCTGTGTTCACTTTTAAATATAAGAAGTGTTCCTGGCTGAGCTGGGGATTAGAGTGTCTTATGTATTTCTAGTAGTTTTTAGTGATGTTGCACCATCTTTCAAGTAGCCTAAGATTTTTTTTGTGTTTTTTCCTTTTTCTTCCTGACAACTTTTCAATTTATTTCTCACCCCATTTGCTATGTATACTTGATGGTGTATGGGACAAAAAGAAAGAGGGGGGGAAAAGAGAAAAGAAAGTGACAAATGGGTGATGGCTCTTCTGATAAGAAGCAGGAGTTTGAAAATGAGAGGGAGTGGCCCATGAAGGCAGTGCATGGGCATGGAATGACTTAAGCTTGCAAATAAAGTATGGCAAAGAAGGGAACTTCGATGATGATGCTTTTCTACTCAAAATTCACACTCAAGATTCTTGCAAAGGGTACATGTGTGATTGGCTTTCCTCTCTTCTCTCCCGTTAATTACTGCGATTCCAATTAATTAGCGCGGATATTAATTGGACCAAGAGGGTGTCGAGATAAATAATTTCTCTCGCATTTCTAGCTTTCTTGAAAGAAAAATGTTGCTTACTGTCAAACTTTATTCTAATTTTATGTGCAGTGTTGAGGTGCGAGTGAAAAGTGCTTGGTGAAAGAAGTCAAATATCATAGATGCAAGATAAGATTGCGCAGTTCTTAGATTCTACTCGACTTCTACTCATCAATTTAAGTTTTTGAATGGATGTGATTTCGACTTGATATATTGATTGGCTTGATCGAGCTCCTTCTTGAGACCTATCTCTGTGAAAGTTAAGCTTCTACTGCGTGACCTGATTCGTAGAATTTTCCCAACTACTAACCTTATTTAATTTGATGATTTGCTATTATTTAGGATTAAGGATATATATCCGAACTTATTTCTTTCAAATTAGATTTGCCTTCCCATTAAACTTTGTTGTTAGGAAGCTACTAATCTAACAATGTGTCTTGTGCATGTTCGAAACTCTACTCTCTCTTCACACCTCCCCCCCCCCCCCCGGCCGAAGGTGGGACAGGATTCGAATCCCCACCTCCCTCTTCCCAATGGAAAGAATGGCTACTGAGGCAATCCCTCAGTGGTTTATTCTATTAAACTAAATGGTGATTTATTTAGGTTATTGAGATTGTCAAGTTTGATTTTCCTTCTTCCCCCTAAATTGGCAAATCTCTCACTCTCTCTCTCTCTCTCTCCCCCTTAACGGATTTTACTTCCTTTTCTACTGTTTAACACATATCTTAAAACACGCTTTCAATAATAATTTCAGTCTTTCATCGATTTATCAATTATATGTAAATACTACATAGGATGTGGGTCTTAGGAAGTCGAGATGGCCAAAATATCGTTAGGTTTAGACGAACTTACCCCTCCCCCCACAAAGACACGACCACAGATGTCACGACCACAAAGCAAGTGATGGCCCAACCTCAGGCGCCCTAGGGTCTCCAATTGTTGGCAACTTTAGACCGCAATTTAATGACACTCTCAAGTAAAGAAAGGGAGGAAGGCGACAGACACAAGCAACTAGACAGTGAGTTCAGGTTACTTGAAGACTTATAGAACACCCTGCTAGTCTCATTAAACAGTTAAATCGAAATTTTCAGCTTGTGCAAGTTGCCTACTCGAGAGCACTTGGAACAAAGTTATATATATATATAGAGCACTTAGAACAGTTGGTGAGACTATATATAGAGAGAGAGAGACGCACAGGACTGATCTGTGTGTATATTTGTGGGTGTGTGGGGATTCAAAAGATATATTTTTGTTCCTAAGGTCAGTGATCAAGTAGTAATTGCCATAAGTTCAACCATCACTCAGGAGCTTTACCACAGAAAAAAAAAAAGAGGTGGGAAGAAGTGAAAAGTATGTTTGTTGATGTATACGTAAATATAATGCATGGGATACTCTCATGAGGGAGAGAGAGAGAGATGGTATGGGGAACCAATATGTATCATAGCATTGTGACTTCTTCTTCTTCTTCTTTTGTCGATGTTTCTGCATATTCCCGTGAGAACAAAAAAGAGCGACCTCTTTTCGTTTACTGCCTTTCGTCCACTAAATAGTTGGAGATGCATGCAATAGTGATGAGGATGGGGAGAGAAAGAAGAAGAAGAAGAAGGGTGTGGAGGAAATTGTCTTAATCTCGTCATCGATCATCAACGCCATCATCATGATCATCATCATCAAAGCTCCAACAGAACCCCCATTGCTCCAGATAGAGATAGAGAGAGAGAGGGTTAAAGGGTTATCATATCTGCATGTGCATGTGAGGTATAATGAGTGCAAAATGTCAGTCCATGCATGTGAATTTTTTGGGGATTGTCAAAAAAAAAAAAAAAAAAAAGTGGGGCATGCGTTTTTATTAGATTCGCTTTTGCTTTTTGGAGTTAAAGTGTTGAAATCGAGGGGAAGAGTGCATGGCGACTCCCTAATCCTCTCGCTCCTGCTGCTGTGAAATTTGTCAGGGTTTAACCATCTTTGATTCTTGGGGGTTGGAGTTGGAGTGCATGTGTGTGTACCTTTGCTTCCTTGTTTTTGTTTTTTTTTCCAATTTTTCACTTCCTTTTGCCACCACACCCACCCCCCCCCCCCCCCCCACCCCGTGAAAAGCCCGTCAACCCACCTTAGTCAAACATGCTATCATGACCTGAGCCCTTCTTGCGTTTTCCGGGATTCCTTTTTTTTTTTGTTAACGATTTCCTTTTCACAAATTCACCGGGGCAAAGGGCTGGATGCAGCACAAAATCTTATTAAAATGGGTGCAACAATGTGACGAGTTCTTTTAATTGCGTGTGAAATAAGTGACAATCCAAGAGATTTCCTTGCAACTCCGAATGAAAAATTATCACATCATTCGATAAGTATGTTTCTTTGAGTATATCTTGCACTGCCGACCTGAGAATTCCTAAATTTGTAGCGGTAGTGTATAGTAGTGCAGTCATGTCTTAAACTTGTTCAAAAAGTACAATCTTGTGTTTTTTGTCGCATCAATAAATAGATTCAAAAGTTTTAAATAGCCGACACGCACATACAAAAGACGACATCGCCCTCCCTTCCTTCGACAGCAAAGGCAGGATGAAGTAGTTTACGCTCACGCGACCACAGGTGACGATCACAAACTCCATTGTGAGCAAATGGGCTCTCGTCCAGAGAGAGCCTTTAAGTGTTGAGATATTTTTATATTAAGCAGGATTCGCTGATAATGTGATTGTCATTATTATCTTATCGATGGGTCAGTCGTATCAGGAAGCCTTGTAAAAACATTAACTAATCACTTAAAATTCAGACCGACGCTAATTTCATTGACATTCCAAGAAACAGAAGCTCCTTTGGCCGCATTCAAAGTCGTGATAGACACCCTTGATTGTCTTTGCCTCAAAGTGACGGATTAAAACTAGACCAAACCCTGGTGGTAAACAAGAGAAAGAGACACAAAAATCAGTTTGCTTTTACACCAGTCTTGCCTTTTTTATACCTTAAATGATAAGGTACCAAAAGCATCTCTCTCTCTCTCTCTCTCTCTCTCACACACACACACACACACATAAATATTCTCGCTTTTGCAATCTTGTGTTGTGATGGAGACATGACTGTGATAGAAATGCTACGGTACTTCCCCGTGTGATTTTTGAATCTGGTGGTGGGAATAAAAGGAGGATTTCCGGGAGGGACATGCCTCTTGTAGGCTCATCATTTTAATAGTTCTGTCACGTCTCCATGTAAGTGGGTCGTCGGGGTTGCCTTCCCAAAGTTAAAGGGGGGGAAAAACACAAAAGGAATAATGATTTTCATTATGTACATGTATATTGTAGACTATATTTCAAAAGCAAAGTCGATTATTTAGTTTGGACTTTGCACGAGAGAACTTGTGTAAACTAAATTCTACCCGAAGAGTGTGTGTGTGAAAACAAAGTGTAGAAAGAGGGAGACCTTTATGACCTTTATGAGAGTCCCACCTTTTGTTTGGAATTTGGCTTTTTATCGCGTTGCATGTCCCCCTTTGAAATGCAACGCAAGTAACCCTCACGTCCAAGGAAATATTCTCCACCTTTTCACCTAGTGGGCTAGTGGTGTGGTGGTACCATAGGATACATATGATTTCAACTTACTAATTAACATACTGTATAATTTTTAGCATGCACATAGGAGTTTTCCCCTTTTTGTGGTTATCTAAACTTAAGGTGTAACCACATAATTTGTAGTGACTCCAAAAAGACCAAAAGGTCCTTAGGTTTTGAGAAGATTCACCAAACATCTCTCTCGATCTTTCTCGGCCCATCTTGCCCACTCGGTCCCCCTTGTTGTTCGTTTGGTCGTTGCTCATCACCCCTTTGTGTCCTCGCCACTATTGACGACACCATCTCTCCCTCTGTGCCTCAACGACAAATAGGAGCAAGATTCGCGCAGTAGTGATCACTATGCGAATCACAGACTGTGACCTTAACCACGAGAAAAAGTTGCGCGTATGACAAGGATGAGATACGGAGAGCCGGAAGGGTCGAGCGCGGGGTGGCTGTGGCGATCCTAACCGTGGCACAGCATGTGGTGGGGTCGCGCGGCTTAGCGATAACGACGGCGCACCTATGATGGTGGCGACTCTGTGCAGGGGTTACCAAAAGCTATGATGATGCTTGTGCTTGTGCTTTGCAAGGGAGGAGGGGAAGGGCAAAAAATGTAAAGATAAAAAAGGAAAAGGTGAGAATAGACATGAGCCGTCCGAATTTGTTGATGTCGACGTGTCAATTTCTCAAGAGAGTTTCCTTGGAGGAATGAGAGGGAAAACAGTGATGTATGGGGCAGACAGAAGTACATAAAACAGGACCAGAAACTTATTATAGACAAAATATACAAAAAAAAAAAGATAAAAAGAAGAGCTATTTCTGGTTATATGAGGAAGAATAGTGAGTAGGGAATCGATACAAGCGGACTTTGATTTTTTTTACATTATATTAACTTTTTCTTATCGTGCTTATTCCCTTTTAATAGATTCCTCTACCATTATATAATTTACCTTACATTAGCATTTTCTTTTCTTTTTTAGTTCATTTTTGTTATTTCTGCTTTAATTTAGTTTTCCAAGCCATAAGTATGTTCTACCATGCAGAAACTTGATTTTACATATATCTCCGCAATTTGTAACTTATATCTTTATCCTTAGGGAACAAGCCACCAAAAATCCTAAGTTATGTCCACCGTGACACATTTAACCCAAATCTTTTTTCGCGACACAAAAAACACCAAACTTGTACCCATATGACACACTTATCCCAAACTCATACCAACGCAACACTTTTATCCAAATTTTTCTCGAGACACCAAAAACCTTAAACTTGTATGCATGTCACATGCATACAAGTTTGAGGTTTTTGGTGTCATAACATGCATACAAGTTTGAGGTTTTTGGTGTCATAGTAATTGGGGTAAATGTATCACAAGGGTACAAATCTGAGTGTTATTGGTGTTAGAAAAATAAGTTTGGAATAAATGTGTCATATGGGTATAGGTTTGAGATTCTTTGTGTCACAAAAAAAATATTTTTAATAAATGTATCACAATGAGTATAGTTTAGGATTTTTTTTATTTTTTCCTTTATTATCACCACATAGAATTTAATTTTCTTGAATGTTTTTAAAATGGGAAATGCTTCCCTGATGGATAGTTAGGAAAGATACAATATCAACTGTAGATCCACACATCATCACTGTGTGTTTTGCGTAAAGTATTTATTGATCGATAAATTATATGGTCAGAAATAATTGCATAAAGCACTAATTGATTGGAAGATCGTGTTGTTAGAAACAACCGATTGCACGGTTAGACTGTTAGGATTTTTTTTTTTTTTGGTCGAAACAAGCAACTTCATTTCATGCGAAGCAAATAGTACATAAATTCAGGATACATGAAAATTCAACAAAGCAATTTGCAAAGATTAGCTTCTTCCTCCAAGATGGATATGTTGTAGTGTCCAAGCTCGTATGGCGGCCAATTACCAAATCTCGCATCGTCAATAATGGGCACACACCGAGAAATTCCTCTTTAGTTACAACGGTTTTGCCAAAAGACAGTGTGCACCTAAGTTCGGCGTCCCCTGCACCATCATCGTGTAGAGAACATAACAACTCCATTAGGTCGAAAGAATATAGTGAGCGTCTTGAAAATCCCAAATCTATCTCTAGATCGGGATAGAGGAGCACCCAAATCTAGGTTTAGCTCTAGATTGAGAGAGAAAAGCTATAAAATGTATAGCTATTGATGACAAAATCATCGTCAAAGATTTGCTGAAGATTAAAGATGAAAAGGAACAACCTTTTTGCCAAAGAGGACGGACGCCAAAGCCCTCACACCGTCAAACACCCTCTGAAAAATTGCTTGTCATCGCTCTTCAAAAACCCAACAACCACTAGGGATGCGATTTTCACTGTTCGGCTTTTTGTTGCTCCGGGTTTCGGGCAAGGACTTGATAGAGAGAGGGAGCGCAACAAATGAAGGGAGAAGGGTGGAACAAACCAAAACAGAAGAAGGAAGGAGGCTGAGAAGGAGCGTGGGGAGGGGATTTGGATCGGCTAACCTTCCCTTTTAAGAACTTTGCAATTCGGGCCGTCCATTTTTGGATGGATGACCTAGATCTCCTATTTTTAGGGGACAGTTTTTTGAAATTTTATATATTTTTTTGTTAGTTATAATATGTGACATCCATTCATAACACGAACAGTCCGGATTGCAAGGTTAGGGCCTAATCTTATAAGGTAAAGTTAGATGATCTCTTTCCCGTGAGGAGGGGGAGAGAGAGAGAGAGAGAGATCTGGATCGTCTAACCTTTCCTCAGAAGTTTAGGTACCCAACCTTGCAATCTGGTCCGTCCATTTTTGGACGGACGGCCCAGATCTCCGATTTTTATGGAGCAAATTTTTAAATTTTTTATATATTTTTTTGTTAATTATAATCTGGGATATTCATTTATAACATGAACGGCCTAGATTGCGAGGTTAGGGTCTAATCTTCTAAGGAAAAGTTAGACGATTTCTTTCCAAGAGAGAGAGAGATCTCCCTCAAGGAGTCAGTCATACTGTTAGGATATCATTTCTCTTTTTATATCTCTTTTATTTTCATTGTGTATTTACACGGAGTAATACAAATTTCACGTGCATAAATAACATTTATTTAAGTAGGCGAGTTGAACAAGATTCTCCATATTATGTCAAATTTAATAGAAACAAAAATAATTAACTTGATAAACGTTCATTGATTTGAGGACTAACATACTCGCCTACCAAGTCAAAACCAAATTAATATATTATTTCTATGTGTTATCCTCTTTGGCTACGTTTGGTCGTCCGAATTTTTAATCAGGATAAGATGGGATAAGAAATCCAAAGATTTTTTCATATCTTATCCATTATTTGATGAACTGTGGATTTAAAGTTAGTTATGCAGAGGCAAAGCGTGACTCAGATCGACTTTATGTTATTGAAACATTAGGATGCTTTAGAAATTATTTAGTGATTAGTTTTGAAGTTATTAGTGAGCAGAAGTTTGTGCTATTTGGACTTGGGCACGACATCGATGGAGCAGACCCCGTAGAATCATGGGTTTTAATTTGGAGCCGAATCCTTTAAGAATGATGCCTTGCTCGTTGTATTCTCGATTGAGTAAACAAGTGAATGCATGTCATTGAAGAGAACTATCTTGAAACGTCGATGATCAACCTCATGTTCTTCATAACATATCGAGACCACCTTCAAATATTGGAAAGGTTCAAGCAATTAAATAACGAGAGACGTGATATAATGCCAAACAATTGATTAAAGAGCGAGGCCGTGGGATACCTGACTTTGCAACCGTAGACCCCAGCCTCGCACCATTAGAGAGAGGTCCACACGTGACAACTGTTGCCGCAGGAGAGATGGTCACCTGCCAAAGAGGCATCTTGGCATGGCGAAGAGGCGGCCTACCACGGACGAGAGATGGTGGTTGTGGGAAAAATATGATTCTCCTCCTGCTCTCTTGAGAAATCCTATCATGGCCTATATTACCCCTTTCCCTAGATATTTTTATCCAGGTTATATTCCCCTTATGTCTCCTTTTATCCTATATGGACAGTTATCAAAGACAAAATATGATAAAACATATCATATCGTAATTTATATCATGATAACCAAATGCTGCATTTAGACTTAACCATTACGTTAGAGAAAATTATCTTCAATCAGCTAATAGGCACGATCAACGAGCAGTCTCATTTTATTTATGATAAATACTATACATAAGGGCAAAGTTCTTGAAACCATATCATGACAACGACAAGATTGTTAAAAAAATTCAATAGATTTCAAACCGAACAGTTCCAATCTTCATTTCTCTATCCAACATGGAGAAGTTCATAAGACACGGTGTGACTTATTATTATCAGCTCCATCAGTTATATAGATGACGTTGTAAGCGATGTCGGGTCTCTCATCGGTGATATAGAATAAACAAGATCAGAGGCTCTTGAACGAGAGAAAGAGGCGAGATTATGCACCTGCGATGGGGGAGCCAAGACCTTCCCCGGCGTGATCCCTAGCAAGGGCTCACTGGCCCTCACTAAGCCGGCGAACGGCCGAAACCATCGGTGACTAGAGCTGAAGGATACATTTTTTTCATGTCGGCTCTACACTAATGTGTGGATTCGATTGCCAAAACCTAAGGGATTTGATTGCATAAAAAACAGCTCGAGAAGTACAGCCTAACACTTTTCCACATAGGATCCCTATTTTTCCTGAGCACGTGTGTGCGTGATTATAATTTGTTTCTACTGCCAAAGGGCACTTTGCATTATATACCATTTTCGAGAATTCATAGTGCGCATTGATAAATTAATAAAGTAGAGAATAATTAATAACGCACATTGATAAAGTGATACAATGTAGAGGACACTCTAAAATCATGATCATGGACCCAATTATTGCTAGGTTTCCGTAAACGATACCACCTAATCGGTATTGTCTACACACAATTTACTAGGCAACCATGATTTTGATCAATCATAACCTACTCGACCTTCCCTTCGCAGCCCTCGAGCCAAAATCATGGATACCAATTTCAAGAATTTTATCAACGAGAATAAAATAAGCCATCGACTGTAGAAGCTTTACAGATTTCAGTGTATTGATGCCCTCGTACTCTCTACAGTTAATACCTTGAATTATTTCAAATAAAGTATGCTTAACGAGTGTCAACAAAAACCCTTTTTTTAAGTAAAATCCCAAAATTGATGGCACAACGGGTAAAAATATGAATCAGCGTCACCATTCGTTGGTACCACCAATTTGTTTAAGCTGCAATGAGCATCATCTTTACCGAGGGGAGAATAGTTTTCTTAAGTAACTTTTCTTTGCCTAAATAACTTAGGCACTTGAAGTTTCAGAATACAAGATTAAATTTTAAAGTTACGTTCCTCGTTGTACTGTTCTCATCCTGAAAAGTGTTTACGTAGCTTGTCTTTTGTCTTAATACTTAATAGCATAGCTTGTTAGCTAAATTTTGAAAGAACTCCACCATTAATGCCATAATATTCATACGATATTCACTTTAATATCATAACTTTTCAATCTGCCTTTAGTGCCATAGCTTTTAAATCACATTCAGTTGAGTTACGCTTCTAATATATCTTCGAGAGCGAGAACTACTGGATTTATTTTAATAATAGTATGTATCCAACGCGGCTTTAAAGGGAGTTAAGTCTAACGTGGAAAAAAGATCAAATGACGTGGCAGACCACCCTGAATGAACACGTATTGCAGATGAACTATAATGGGGGATCAGCAATTACATTACTCACTCTCACCCCGTCTCATTCTCTCTCGCTCCTTGAAAAAAAAAAAAAAAAAGCTGAAAGCGGGAGAAAGCCACAACTTGATGACAAGCAAAGAAATCTGGCAATCGGGAAGAGGTGAGTGATTAGATAAAACCATCGTGAGCTGCTTCTCTTGTTTCTACTCCCCATTGCAAATTTCAAAAGCAAGTTCTCATTGATCTGCAACTTTTTAATGTTTACAAATGAAGAAGGGTTCTAGGGTTTCGATCAACACCCAATTTAGCCCCAAATAATCGATTTGGGAAACGAAGAGGCTTAAACAACCTCGTTCTAAACGCTTTTAATTGCGTCACTTCCTCAACAAACCCGCGTCGGGCAGTTTTATATTTAATTAATGTCATGTAGGATCTTCAAGCAAGGCAAATCACCCACGCCGCTCAAATGAACATCTTTCTTAAAAATTATGATACTTAAGTGGTTGCTCAAAAAGTTAAGGTACCAAAATGAGCATCGTATGAAAAATTATGCTACTGCTAGTCTTTAAGGAAGGTAGACCGAAAATCTTGTCAAGTGGTCTCGAGAAATCATCTGATTCTATGCAATCAGAGAAATCTAGGGATCGAGAACTTGTTGATGACGGCGTTTCTACCTGTGCCATTTCGGCACCAAAGTTGAGTGTTTTCTAAATGTGTTTCATGCAGATTTTCAATTTAAAACCTATGAGGTAAGCTAATGCTAAGTGTTCATGCAGGTTGTTTTTATTTTTTTCCCAAATTTTCTAAAACTAGATTAAGCCTAAAGTACGTAAACCTAAGAAAGTCACGATCAATGAAATCTAGTGCGCAATCATGGAATCATGGCATTGATAAATTGCAGAATAAAACTCTAACGAAGCTCTAACAGCTTAGAGAAATATGGTTTGAACTTAATTTCAAAGGTGTTTATGATTTTATTTTAAAAAAATTAGGGAATTTAGGCCTAAATTTATGAAAATGAGGTAAAACTAGCTTAATCTAAGCTTATTTTATTTTTAGGGATTTTTTGATTTTTTTTATTTTGTAGAATTTTTTTTTCAATTTTTTATTTTATTATTATATTATCTTATATATTTTTATTTGAAAATGAAATTTCGTTATGCTTTTAGATTGAGCAAAAAGTAATGAGAGAACTGAAAGGGAAAAGTGAGAGATGAGGTACTTCATTCTTTTTTGTGATTCTCAAAAGTGATTCTACATGTTTTATGTTTTCTTTTTTATTTTAATTTTTTTTTACCTTTTTACAATTTATTCTAATTTAATTACGAGTTAATACTGCAAAAAACCCCAAATTAGTACCATGTGATAAATTTACCCTAAACTATTTTTTTAACCATCGAAAACCCTAAACTGGTGCATTTGTGATAAATCTACCCTCAAACTATTTTTTTAATCACAAAAAATTCTAAACCAGTACACTTGTGATAAATTTACCCTTAAATTTACTCCAAATTACTTTTTTATCACAAAAAATCAAAAATTGATACACATATGATAAATTTGCCCTCTGTTAATTTCCTTTAAATTGAATTAATATCACAAAAAAATTTAAATTAATATACGTATAGCAAACATAGGGTACATGTACATCCGACAATTGCCACGTATCATCAAACATAACAATTTCACAGTAAAATTTAACAAAAACTAATGGAAGATAAATTTGCCACAGTTATATCAGTTTGGAGTAAATTTGTCATAGATCTATTGATTTGGAGTTTTTCATGGTAAAAAAAAATAGTTTAGAGTAAAATTATCATAGGTGTACTAATTTGAGATTTTTAGTGGTATTGACCATTTGACTAAAATTTAAGTTAAACAATTAAGATTTTAATCAACATGACTTCATTTTAATACTTTTGTTAACAATAACGCCATATAAGAGAGAGAGAAACTATTAAAAATAAAAGTTACGTCAGGATATTCCTCAACCATATTAGATAAAGTTAATGGAAAGACTTGATTACAAATTTCAGGACTTTTGATGCACTTATCCCTTGATTTTACCTAGACATACCCATGAATTGACTATTTTCAGTAACAATCACTTTCATTAACTTGTATTTATCTCTCAGGATCAGGTACTCTATAGTATGCCAAACATACCCACACTTTAAGGTATGACATGTTTAGTTTTCTACCTTTCTATAATTCATAAGGATAGATGTTACTTGTCATGAATGTAACATGCAGTAAGCAATACCTCTCCCCAAAGATTAATTGGTAGCTTCGAATTCGAGTGCCCATAATTAATCATTCTCTTAAAGACCTATCTTTCTTTTAGCATAACCATTTTTTTATGGAGTATTAATTCACAAGGGTAGATGTTATTTGTCATGAATGGTATTCTATCATGAATTTAACATGCAATAAGCAATACCTCTCCCCAAAGATAAATTGGTAACTTCAAATTCAAGTGCCTACAATTAATCATTCTCTTAAAGATCAATCTTTCTTTTAGCAAAACTATTTTGTTCTGGAGTATATAATGCTGAAACTTGATAAATAACATCGTGTTCTTCAAAAAGTTGAAAAAATCACTTAGGAAATGTTCTCCACCTTTATTTGAAGGTAGAACTTTATTTTTCCTTTCCAATTGATTTTTCACTTTAGCCTAATATTTCTGTAACATGGGAAAAGTTTCGTGTTTTGATCTTTGTAATATCAATACCTACTGCAATCATCCATAAAGGTAACAAAATTCCTTATATCATGTGTTAACACGCCATTGAATTCGCATATGCTACTATGCACCAAATCCAATGAATTCAACTTTCTCTTGACACTAGCAAATGACTTCTTTGTCAATTTGGACTTAGGAAAGATTTCACATTTATCAAATTCCTCATTAAAGTTTACCAAGTCTAACTTTTTCATATTCTGCAAATAGTGAAAAATTAAATGCACTAATCTACTATGCCATAGATTAGGAGAATCAACAATGTAAGCCGAAGGCACGTTCTTATTTTTAATACTCATTTTATACATGTCATCATTAGCATAACATTTTCCCAAAAATAGCCCATTCTTCAACAGGACAATCTTGTTGGATCCAAACAAAATTCGAAGCACTCTTTTACAAAGCAAATTAATAGAAACCAAGTGCCTCCTGATTTCGGGTACAAATATTACATTAAGAAGGGCAGGGTGCTTTTGAAAAGTAAAGTCTAAAATCATCGTGCCTTTGCTAGCAAACTTTCCAAAAGTTTTATTTGTCATCTCAACCTCTTGAATATTCACAGCAATAGTCTCTTCAAAATGCTTGAATATTGATCGATCATTGCACACGTGAACTGTTGCACTAGAATCTGCCCACTAACTAGATTCACAAAAGCAGAATTGATCCCAGAAATCATGGCCATTGAATCATTAATTTTTTTTCAAAAATATTCATGTTTGAAAACATGGTTGAAACTATGGCCACGTAATTCTCTTCAACCTTCAATGTTGATGTGTTCTTGTCCTTTGATGTGCTGTTACAATGCCTGCACTCATTTGCGCAGTGACCCTCTTTGCCACAAACGAAGCCACAACCTTTTTTCTTCTTTTGTGTTTCTTAAAATTTGCCTCCCTTGAGTTTCAAATTCTTGTGATTTTTTGATTGAAATATATTTCTCTCCACAACATTCACTTTGGTATCACACAAAATAGAATTATCACATAAACATGACTCTTATTCTATTCGATGATGTTTCTAAATTTGCTCCAAAGTAATGTCTTCCGAATTACGCAGTATCCTTGTTTCATAATCTTCCCAACTTGGATGGAGTTAATTTTGCAATAATTGCTCCAACTTAAAAGGATTTCGAAATGTCTATAGGGCATGAATTTTATTGACTAGCACTTATAATTCGTGGAGCTTCTCCAACAAGGGTTTAATATCAAGAAATTTGAAATCAAGTATTTGTTTGTATCTTGCCTCTTCTCTTTGTAATTGAACTCAAGTGCATTCCAAATTTATCTGGCAGACTTCAACTCAATAAGCAAGTCATACAATTGATCGAACGATGTATTCAAAATATGCCCTCAATAGAGCAATTCATCTTCTTCACGTTTCTTCCTCTCTTTGTTGACCCTTTCAACGGCTTCTACACTTTGGTTGTCATAGGCTTAGGATCCTCTATGGGCATCAAATTGGGATCCAAAATATAGGAGACCTTCAATGTTGTGAGGAGGAACATCATCTTGTCTTTCCAGCCAATGAAATTCTTTGGACCACAATATTGCTAATAGTTACCAGTAAATATCCTCCAGCAATTCTAATACTTTCCCAAGAACTGTCAAAGCGAAACAATTGAAAAGAAGGTTATATCTATTTGGAAAGAAAAGAAAAGAAAAATGAAAGTTGAAAATTGAGAATATCGAACAGATCGCTCAATATATATATAATAATGAAAAGAACGCAACTTTTCGTGTATAATAACTGTAACTCAAACACAACTCTTCATATCCAAAATCGTTAATATATGAAAAGTTACAACCATTGGGCATAACAAATTAATTGAAAAAAAATCGAAAATTAATATTTATAAAAGTAACCACAACTCCCTCATTAGTAGCCGCACTATCTCGTTAGGACTCGTCAAATGTTTCGTTATTATAATTTCGAAAAACAAAATAAATTATTGATTAGCTCTAATTTTCATCCGTGACCGTGCAAGTGTGCAAAAGTGCTAACCATATAATTATTAGCATAACTACGCGTGAGTATGGTGAGATCTAGCTCACACAACTTTGTTTCTTCATTTGAAATGCTGTGACAACGTTTCACTTGTGAAGATTTCGTATTTGGCGCATGAAGGACGATTGGTCCACACCCGAGTTCACTAGACCCGCGCCGTATTCGACTCATCGTCCCCCCAGCATTAAAGTACAACATTTCAACATGTGCATGGGTTGAAGAGAGGCTCCAGCATGCAGAGGATCACTGTTGTATTTCCAGGCCCTCGTAGTTCCCGAGAGGCCTGGGGCCATAAAATTCCACACCTTCCTCCTTTTCCCTTTTGCATTTCCAAAACCATTTTTTTTATAAATAAACTAATAAGTTTCCTCTTTATATATATATATATAGAAAAACAAAATTTAAAAGACTCTTCTTCTTCTTTTTTTCCCTTGAAGAATTTATTATGTTTGCAGTGCATGGGACGTGCGCGGGTGCTGTTTGGTTTGTGGAGCCCACCTCCCTGACTGCGCGTGCAATGCCGGAGTTCATGGGGGGCTCTCCTTGTGGGCTCCACGCCCTGCCCCCTTTCATATCTCTCCCCCCGCTCACTCTTCTCGCGCGCCCCTCCATTAGTAGAGCGCGTGTTATTGGAAATTCGTACTCGTATTCGTATAAACGATGTAGTGCGCATATCACGTGACTTAAACTGTCAATATGTGTACACCTGCCTCGCGCCACGGGGATGCCTACAGGTAGGAACGTTACCCGAAATTTAAGGAATAGAGGACTGACAGCTATACAAACAACAACATAATTAGGGAGTCGAAACTTGACTCAATATATCATATTAGAATATCCAACTTAAAAGCCTAAATCGATCGTCAAGAAATCACCCATGCATGCAAAAAGTAGCAAATCCCAAAGACAAGCGATGCGGAATATTTTGACGGGCAAATGGTGCGTTTGATTCATAAAAAACTTTACGTTTGAGGGAATTGTTTTGCTCGAGATTCAATTTCAAGAAAATTGCTTGTTAGCGGGCAAAAAAAATCTTGGCATGTCAATTTTAGCGGGTGAAAATATATTTTCCGTTGACGCATTCATTTTACGGGGTGTAATGCACCACCAAAAAGTTGACTCAATTAGGGTAACCAAGTCAATTTGTTCCGTGACTTTCTTTTCATTGTGAAGTGCTACCATAAACCATCATGCTTAACATACTAATCCACCTTTCCAATGCGCACGAAACATCTAAGTAAATTTTTAACTTTTTTTTTTAAATTACTACAATGGAATAATCAATGGAGAGCGGGTCCCACCGATTTCTTAGGCTTCGTCAAACGGAGAAATGATTGTTCATGGGACTGTCGTGGATTGAAATGAGAGCTTTTGGCTTTTCCTTTTTATGCGAAGATGTTAAGAAGAGACAGAGAACATGGGGGGAAAGGAAGGTCGAGGGGGAATGGAGTTTTGTCATGGTTGAGTCACGTCGACGTTTGATTTGTCATGTGACGGAAGGAAAAGGAGAGAAGAAAAAAAAAACGTGAAGCGGCCAAAAAAGCAAATTGAAATTGCAAATTGGCCCCTCTATTTTTCTTTATTTTATTTTTTCATGGCATGCATCTCGGGGTGTGTGGGTTGGTCGGTCAACTTTGAGCTGAGACAGTCGCCACGTGTGGGGCATATATATATATTTTTTTTGAGACAGAAGATCCCAGAACATGTCCTGTCCCATTTTACAACTTTCAAATAAATTAAGTTATGCTGTTCAAATAACACGAGCATGGATCAGACTAGGTGAGTCCGGTGCGTGAAGACTGGTCTACCAAATTGATGTGGTCTGCCACAAGTAGGAATTTTGAGAAAGGTCGGTCCACATCCGAAAGATAGATAGGTTTGGGCGGCGGACGCGGCGACGACGGTGTTATCGATGATGGGCAGCTGCAATAACCACCGACCGATCGCCGTCAATTTCTTAAACAAATTAGGAAAGTGGACGGAATATCCAGGGAATGGCTTGGCTGGACGGTTCAATGACCTTTTGATAGAAAATCGATATCGTTGTAGCAAACATACTAGTCCGAGCACTAACCTTATTACTTTGTTTTGTTTTCTGCAAAAACTTATGTAGCGAGGAGAAGTGAAAAGATTGGTGATTACGGTTGAGAGCTCGGAACGCGGGCGTAGGACTCGGGTAGCCCGGCAACGACACCAAAATGATACCAAAACGTCCTTCGAGCCCGGCTTTTCTTTGATTGAGAGGAACGCCGGATATACTTAAATCGGTGTGCGGGAGCAGTTCGCAAAATCGCCCAATCAACTCCAGATGGGTCATACTCAAAGAGCTCGTCACAATTCTCACAATTCGCCGCATATCTTTGTATACCGATTTTGTATGTTAATCAAGTCTCCGTATTTGTAATAACACCCCGAAAGTGAGAAAGGAAAACGGATGGAACAGTCATGGCCAGTCCACACGAGTGATTTTCGATGTCGATGTATCCAACCGAGCGATTGGGCCAGATGCCCACGAAATTGTCCAGCGATGAAAGCCTTGGGCTTGTAAACCCCCCTGTATCTGAGTTGATGGAAAACATGCTTTGGTGCAATGAAAAGCTCCAACAGGTCTTTTCTGCCAAATGCCTGTTGGAGCAATCGAAACTAATCCTCTATTGTGTTCCTCTCCTATGATGTGTAGATGTGAGATGCTCTTGACAAGTGTGGTTTAGCCGGGGTTCGTTTTTTGGCCCGCGGTATTTCCGTCTCGACTCGGGCTATTTCCTTGTCTAATTTTTTCTCCATCGAATGAGCGACGGAAAATCCCAAATTATTTTCCGTGAAACGAACGGAGCCGTGGCAATTAATTTTCCGAGTTGACACAATTTGCGCTGTGTTCCTAAGCACGAGAGCGTTGCGACACCGTACGGTAAGGGTGTCAATGGGCCGGGTCTCAGCCTGGCCCAAGCCAGCCCGAACGGAGCAGTAACGCAATCGGGCCGACCTAAATCAGGCCGGGTCTCAGCTCGGCCCGAACAAAGCAGTACCGCAATTGGGCCAGATTCGGGCCGATTTCTTTTTTTCTTTCCTTTTTTAAATTTTTGGAATTAAAATCAATTAATAAAACCTTAAAATGAAATAATATAAAAAATCTAATTTAAAAATAAATAAAATTTAAAATAAAATGTATATTAAATATAGTTTGGTGGCAGGCCAACCCGACTCGGCCCAAAGAGACTCGAAACATCAAGAAAAATTCGGGCCAAGTCGGACTGACCCGCCTGACGCGGGTACATTTGACACCCCTAGTGTACGATGGTCGTGGACTCAAGAGTTTCCCCTTTCTTTTTTTTTGGGGGGGGGGGTGGGGGGTAAAAGACTGAATAGTTTACTTCACTCATCATCATGTGGACTAAAGGCCCAATCCGCCCATCTGCTTGATGCAATGTCCAAATGACTCGGAGCTTCCTAAGCCATTATGCTCTAAAGCTGCATCTACAACTAGGTGTCATCGGTTCCCGATGCTGTTCGATTCTCTTCAAGACTCGAGAACTGGACTGGTGATCTTGATTTTCAATTTTTTGGAACAGAAGACCGAACCACCAGTCTAATTATATTCCAGGGCAGTTCCATTAGACCGGACACGTGCCAAAAAAAAAATGCTGTATCACATCTAAATTCCAAAAAAAAAAAAAAAACTCTAACACAAGAACAAAATCATGCCTTAATTAGAACTTTATTTATCCCAATAACTTTGCCAACTTCACCAACATGATCCAGGCTCCTGGAGGCGCGACCCCATTTTAGACAGGCCTCAGAGTCTCCACTCTCCACTGTGACGTCATCAAAAGGGGATGCTTGGCTGGACTTGTTTGCTTCCAACATCCTTCTAAAGGCTCGTGTGAAGTCCGAGCTCTTGGGGATGCACCTGATACGTGCCGAGGTTTTCGTGGCACGATCATTCGATTCCATTGCCGAGAAGAATCCCAAGACTTGTGTTTTGGATCTTTAGATTTTTTACTATTTTCTAAAATATTCTCCGAGACGAGAGATATGATAACTGTCTCATGTTCTGAAACTTTCCTATTTATTGACGATAGTAAGGTAGATGGAAAATGCGATTTTAGTCATCGGATTGAATATATATCAACGGTTATAATCATATGCTCTCTACTATATAAAGGTTATCCTCCTCTTCATTTGATCATCAACAAAAAACAAAAAAATACAAAGAGCGCGCCTCCATAGCCCTCTCTACGCGATCCGGGTGAATCATCAAGAAAAAGCTTATCTTAGGCGTCCCAAACGATCCAAGATGCCTAAGACGCCGCACGGGGCATCCCTCGATTTGTCGACACGGGACACACATATATTGGTCGATGAGTGTAATATTTTATTGTGGAACCTTATTTATTTATTTATTCCTTTATCAAGTTTACTTTGTTAGCAGCAATTATAACTTAAGTAGCGTCTCAAGATCACCATGATTACCTACACAAATCACAATAACAAGGTAGAGGAATTTATGTATGTTGTTTAGTATCCATTGTTCTTGAACGTAGAATATTGATGAACTAACTCTCAATAGCTTCTCCTTTAGAACCCTTTGAATTAATGGCTTCAATGAGACTTCCCTTGTGTACCGTGTTTTGCGGCGACTCTTTATGTGAGGTTATGTGAGAATAGGGTTTACAAAATGTACTAGAGCTTTATTTATAAAGTTTGTAACCTGACCATCTTAGTATGGATAATGTTTAACTCGTACCACACTATCCAATCTCATATTAGACTAATTAATAAACTTTATATCTTATTTTTATTAGATAAATTACTAATTATAATATTTAATTAAATGAGTCTACAATAAAGAAAACTCGTACATTCTCTCACTTAGGTTATATAAACTAAAATTGTATTATATATGCACATCTTTATATTGGTCTAGAGATAATTCTTAATAATCAATCCAAGCTCATAAAGTCTTAAGCACTGAATCATGACAATAACTGATTCATAAGGCATAAAGCCATCCATGGTACAATTGATTTTAACTCTTATGATATAAATTTAATATAACAATGTAGCAAACGAATAATACCTCATACAATAGAGATACTTTGTGTCATCACATTTTGTCAATCACCATTCTTTCTTCTCAAGTGTCACAAAACGTGATGTGCCACTAGGTAATACCTTTTGTCTAATTCAATAAAGCCATTTTAGAGGGTGAAAATAGAGCGGGTCTACTTTATAACCTTCCATCATGCTAGAGGCACGGGTTTACATGGTGATCTGGTCATGAGCTTCGTGGCTCGTGAGTTGTTAGAACATCTCAAGCCCGCAAGGCTAACGGTGCAAATCGGGTTAGCTTTGGACAAAAATTTCCTTTGCGAGATTCGAATGCCTAAGTTAGGTCGGTCTCCTAGGCCTATTTAGGCCATAAGTCAAAACACGAATTTGGAACTCAGGAGAAAATATTCAATGGTATCCAAACGCGATGACATCAGTGGTGAAGTCTTCTATCATTCGTCCAAAGAAAAGGTTAGGACTTGAAGCAAAGCTGGCAATTCGACGAGGACATCCGAGCGCGCCCGAACACTCTTCGCAAAACGTTCCACCAATTGGTAGGAAACGCAGGTGATGGCTCCTCCTGCAGAATCCACGACAAAGGAAGTCTCGATATTAATTTTCATCGAGACATTTTGACACATCATTTTTAGTTATTTTTATTTGAAAAAAAATTCATAAAATTCAAAAATTAACTTTGGAACCTTTGGCCCAGCATAAAGAATTAATTTTGAGCAAAAAATATTTTCGCATTTTCGGAATTTCTTTTCATTTAAAAATAGCTAAAAGTTAGAAAAAAAAAATCAAATCATGCTGAAAAAATATTTAATTTTTTTTTAATTTCCATTAGTATCTTGGCCAGTCTAGATTTCGAGAAATTGATTTGGGTCGTAGAAAACCCCCTAGATTTGGTGAGATAGATTCCATTTTTCACAAAATTCAAGAATGATGAGGCGAACGCACACTATAATAAGGTCCTAAATGCAGTCCAGATCTAGGAACCGCTTTTAAAAGCACCGGCCTAATTATGGTCGGAATCGGCCCAAGTTATGTCTCTCCGTTCAATTGAACCGAACTCGTCCAGTGCAATCGAACCGACAATCAACGGGAGCGGCACCCAATTTAGCAAGCGAAAAAAGGGGGTGTTTTTTTTTTTTTTGGGTAATTTTCCAAATTAGTATTTTAAAAAATATTTACCAAATTAGTATTACAAAAATATATATTTACTAAATTGGGTGCCGCTTGACAATTGGGCCGCCGAGCGGCACCCAATTTGCTAGTTGGGCCCTGTTCGGCGCCCCAATTGCCGAGAGCGTGGCTCCCCTTACCCCCAATCGGCAATTGGGCCGCCAATTGCCAATTGACGCCCAAAACATAGATTTGGGTCCCGCTTGGCTGCCCAATTGCAGAGCGGGATCGAAATTTAATTTAATTTAATTTATTTTTCAGTGGATTCGTCTCGAAAAATTACGCAAAATAAAAAAAAATCGTCCCAAACGAACAATCGAGCGATGAGATATGTCATTTCAAAATTTTAAAAATTCAAGTTAAATAATAATTTGAAAGTCATATCTCATCGCTCGGATGTCCATTTGGGACAATTTTTTTTATTTCGCGTAATTTTTAAAAACGAATCTATTGAAAAAAAAATTAAATTTCGGCACTGCTCAGCAATTGGACCGCTGAGCAGGGCCCAAATCCTTATTTTGGGCTCCAATCAACGGCCCAATTGCCGATTAGGGAGAGGGGAGCCACCCACTCGACAATTGGGCAGCTGAGCGGCACCTAATATGGTAAATATATAATTTTTAATATTAATTTTGTTAATTTTTTTTAAAAAAATATTAATTTAGAAAAAAAGCCTTTTTTCCAATTTAATACAAAAAATATTTACGGATTTGGATGTAAAGATAATTGAGGGGCGCCGCGGGGATTTCAGGGCCCCCACCGCGGGAGTGCTCCGCACGGCCTGCAGCCTGCAGGCTTCGCCTGATTACAGGCGCTTGCATAGGCCTGCAGCCGCCTTTACTGCACGCCTGTGGGAGTCACGGGCGCCTGGCGTCTTCGGCCTTGTGTGGGGGAAAGATCTGGGGAGTTTTCGTTCGAAAGAGAAAAAGAAACTGAGAGAGAAGCTCTGGTAACTCGTTCACGAAGAGGAAGAAGAAGAAAAGAAGTGAGAAAACGAAAGAGGAGAGAGTTTTTGGGGGTGGTTCTTGCTTAAAAACGAGAATTATTTTTTTTTAACAGAGAGTTCCTGAGGGTTGTTTTGAAGGAAAGAGAGGTTCTGACGGACGCTGAGGGAGAAAGGGGAAAATAAAAGACCAGACCAGACAAAGAAGGAAAGAGGAGAGCAGAATAGGAGAAAAGGAAAAATGTGAGAAGAGGGAGCTCGTGAGTGAGTTCAGAGAGAGCTGGGCTGAGTGAGCGACGGTGACCGTGGTCGCAGCCCGAGGAGGAGGCCGCCTCGCAGCTGGCGTCGACGGCGGTGCGGCCGTCATAGAGGCAGGCCCCGCCCGAAAGGGGAACCCCAAAGGCAGGGAAGATCCGACTCCGCTTATGGTCAGCCGCATTCGCCTTCACCATCCAACGAACCTCGAAGGCTCGAACCCCGCTGAGATTTTGCCGTGACCCACTTGCCGTCTCGTAGCCGTTCGTCGACACCGCACCCGTAAACCAGGGAAGCTCCGACTCCCCTTGTTGCTCCGTTTTGGCCGAGGGTTTGAGGGTCGGATCCGCTGCTTGAATTTATTTATATTTATATTTTTTTGGTTGGGGTGGGGGGGGGGGGGGGGGGGGGGGGGGTGGGGGGGGGGGGGGGGTAGGGGACCGGTTCAAAGATGGTAACGGTTAGGGCTTGTGTTGCGTCGTTGATTACCTGGACCGGGGGCACTTTGGTCCATTTTGGGTCCAATTGAATTTTGGATTCGGCCCAATCCGAATAGGAAATTGGGCCACCTCTTGAATTTGTTAAAAACGAGCCTCTTAGATCAAGTCCAATGAATCCTCCTATTTTTTTTTTAAGAGTAACTTGGGCCCTTCAGGCCCGAGTGGGACTCTAGTCAGGTGGACCGGGTCTACTGACCCGGCCCGGATTATTACTTTTCTCTATTTATTCAAAAAAAATTCGAATGAAAAAAGAAAAGAAAGAAAAACATTTAAAAAAAAAAAGAATTTGCACAGAGCGGAGAGAGGGAGGGCATACCATTTTCTTCTCTTGAACAAATTCTCCATCGTTGTAATTATCCACATTAACTTGTCCTCTGTGCCTGGAGACCCTGAGAGCTAGAGGTATAGATATGATCTCTTCAAAATGTTTGGGCATCCAACAGGATATTCAACATCTGTTCATTCCAAAGCCAATTTTCGAGGTTCCTCCCTTGTCGCTGACCACCATTGTTGATCAGAATTCTAGATGTTTTCCTTAGGCGAAGAATATTAACCAAAATCATGTGACTATTACCAGGCATTGTAAAAATATATGACGGATATTGCGTAGTAAGTGATTTGCATATCTTTCTATAAGAGGCCAAAAGACGTTTCAATAGCGGCTGGTCTAACATCAAAAGATATGTTGATCGTATTTTGATTGTTTACCATCGTAATCCTCAATGAGGACACATGAGATTCCTTCTCTACTCTGGATTCAAGTGTAAGCATATAAAGTAAAGCAACATACTCCCAATATAATTTGAAACATCCAACATATACTAAGAAAGAATCTACCATCTGTCTTTAAGTTTTCCTTAAATGCAAAACAATCATGTAATTATCAGTTTAATTCAAACATAATTCAAGCGTTCGCAATTAGAGGGCGGGAACCTGCTCTTTGTCGTGGGCAAATTCCTTTGGTTTAGCAAATTCGTCATGGCCAACACGTAGAGCTTGAGAGCCTAAATATCTTCTGTCAAATCATAACAATCATCATCACTTCAATTAAATACCTTTCTGTATCATATGATGACTTGCATGTGAAATGCTGACGCCCTCGATATAACCGAAGGAACACTCAATTTCAGCAGCCCAAGAATCTGTTGCATGACCATGCAACTCAGTTGCAAATCGCGGCCTAAGCCGCAAGCGATCCTCGTGAATCCCAAGGCACGTCAAAATTAGAAAAGTCCTCCCAGTTAAGTAGCCGAGTGTCTCATTTATATTAATTCCCTAAAAATAAAAATAGAAATTTGTGAGAGTCAAAGTGAATACATTAGGGTAAGAAAATCAAATCCAAAAAGATGATTCAAGCTAACCTCTGAAATTGCTATCCTACGCCGGCGTCTTGTGTTCTTACGTGGAAACAAAATAATATCCTGGTTCTCCACTCGAGAGAGAAATTCCCATGAAAACCACTCTTCGGATTGACATAATAGTTCATCTCCGCGACGTCATTGCCCCTCGATGATCATGGAATCACTGCTGCCAACCTTGTCAGGATTGCTAGGAGTAATCTACACGTTTGAAAAGAGCATTAGATGCAGAGATCATGATTAAAACCCAACCTTGTCTACATATGCCGGTCCATGTATGCAGTAAGCAGTAGTAGAAGGGCGTCCACCCATTTTTAGCTTTTCCACATGTTGATAAAATTCTCTTCCAATTTCTGGTCGGAAATATAGTCTACAGCAGATTAACTCCAGCAAATCATGTCTTGAGCTTGAAATAGAGGGAACATCCAAACTTTCAAGCACAAGCTTTAGTTCCTCACCCTCGGATGCACTTCCGTTAATGTCGTTCATTTTTCCTCGCTTGATAATTTCTGTTTGTCGGCCTAGTTTGCTCATTGAAGGATATCCCCATCACCTCAGGCGACTTTATCGGTATTAAATATTTTTTAATTAAGTATTACACTTTTATGTAAATTGATGTTATTATAAGTTGTTAGTACTATGTTTTTTATTTTATTGTTAATGTTGTCATAATGTTTAAATTAATTTGCGAATTTTTTTATTTTGCAGAATTTGAGATAAAATCAAAATTGGGCTCCTTACTCATTGCTTTCTCTTGGCAGTTTTGAGCTCCTCATTCGGTCTGTTCTCTTGATAATTTGAGGTAAATTTCGTTGCAGTTATTTTTTGCAGTTTCGTAAGTATGGATTTATTTATTTGGTTATTATTTATACCCGAATCATCTATTACTTATAGATTGTTAATAATATGTTTTAATTTTTTTTGTTAATGTTTTGATAATAGTTATAATATTTACGAATTTAGGAATTCTTTAAAAATATTTGCTGTTTTATGAACGAGAAAAATAATTATGTGTTGCGATCCGACGATTTTTAAAATATTAAAAGTATTTATGTTTACGTATTCTTTAAAATAATTGCAAATTTATGTATTCTTTAAAATATTTATATTTATGTGTCGCAAACATGTGGAAAAAAAAAGATGATCAGATGGCCCGAGAAACGCGGGTCGACTTTGACTTTGTCCAAAAAATATTTTTTAATAATTTGAAATTTTGAATAATGAAAAAAAAATTAGAAATTTGAAAATTGATTAAAAAATGTAAAAAATGATAAAAAAAATTTAAAATGTTCTTTAAAAATCTGAAAAAAAAGAAATCGCCAAAATCAACTGGCCATGGACCCGATTTTTCCAAAAAATGATGATTTTTCCCTTCTAGCAAATTATCTCCTAAAAAAATTCTGAGAAAGAGTAAAAAATCCTGAAAAAAAAAGGCTACAATCAATTGGCCAAATTCTAATTTGGGTAATTTCACTTCCCATGACTTCGAAAATGATGATTTTGCCATTTTGGCAAATTGTCTTTCAAAAAAATAGAAAAATTTTGAGAATTTTTTTTAAATTCCAAAACTGGCCAAATCCTAATTTGGCTATTTTGGCCCCCAATTTTTCAACAAAAAAAAATGATGATTTTGCCATTATGGCAAATTGTCGCCCAAATAAATTGAAAAAATTCTGAAAAAATCTTTAAAAATTCCAAAAAATAGGAAATGGCTGTAGTCAATTGGCCATGAACTACTTTGGGTTTTTTTGCTTGAGACTTTCAATAAATGATGATTTTACCTTTCTGACAAATTGTCTCCTAAAAAATTAGAAAATTTTCAAAAAATCCTAAAAAAATAGGAAAATAGCCACAATCAACTAGCTAAATCCTAATTTGGGTAATTTGACTTCTCATGCCTTCAAAAATGATGATCCGAAGCCCTTGGGGCTATAATAGGATATTTATTTCATTTGATATATCGATAATCATATTGTTAATTTGTTAATGTGCACGGGACAATATTTTCTAAATTGTAGATGCCAAACAATTTATAGTTTCTTTATTTAGCAAAATGTCATCTACATCTTTTGTGATTGTGCACTGGAGAGGCATAGTGGTACGAAATGAATATTGAAATGATTACGAAGGTGGACAATCCACTATGTTCTAGTTTGGAAACATTTCAACATTTGATGAGTTACGTGCTACGATTGAGAACGCATTGAATATAATAGGAAATCAGTATATTCATAGCCTGATGTATAGATTCCCGATTGTAACACGCGATTGTGTTATATATGATATTACGGAGGTGCGTGATGATGGTTCAATTAGAATGATCCAGTAGTTTGCATTTCGGGCTGGTGCTTCGGGGTTTTTACAATTTTATGCAATTGTAGATAAATATCAAGTGATAAATAATTTAGTTGATGGTAAATGGTGTGCATAATCAGTACGTGGAGTCCGATGGTAATGATGATAATGATCAAGAAGATGATACTTGGATGGACATTGATGATAGTGATGAAGAAATGTCGGAGGTGACAATATGGAAGCTTATTACAATACCTATTGTAGTAATCCCATTTTGTCGTATGTTATTTGATTCATCAAAATAATTTAATGTTGGCATATTATTTCCATCACAAGACGCGGTGCAGTTGGCCGTGAAAGAATACTCTTTGAAAAGAAATCATAAGTTTCGTATTGATGTGACAAAGAAGACATAATATGTGATAAAGTGTGGTAATTCAAATGGATTTATGGTTGGAGGCTCTGCTCTTCTACTAAAGTGGGTGCCATGTTTTGGAAAATAAGTAAGTACATTGGGCCACATACATGCAATAATATGCAAATGTCACGGGATCATCGGCAGCTTGATCAAAAGTACATCAGCAGCCAAATAGAATAAATGGTTGTTGTCCAACCAGATATCAAAATCAAGCAACCGATGGCTGAGATTCAAGATAAGTTGTACTTCGAACCTACTTACCGTAAAATCGGGAATGCAAAAAAAAAAATGACGATTGCCAAAACTTTTGGAGGATGTGATGAGTCATACGGTAGGTTGATGAAACACATGAACGTAATGGGGAACTGAAATCCAAGTTCGCATTTTGTGATCGATGATCGCATGAATCTATATCAGAACTGCACGGTTTTCAACTGGATGTTTTGAACTTTCAAGCGGGCGATTGAAAGCTTTGTAAGTTGTCGTCCTGTGATATTTGTTTATGGTACTTTTTAGTACGGAAAATATCAAGGAACACTCTTTTATGCAGTTTTATTTGATGGCAACAATCATAATTTCCCTTTAGCATTTGTGATAGTCGATCGGGAAAATGTTGAGAATTGGACTTGGTTTATGAATCTGTTGCGGAGATATATCATTAACAATGGAGACTTCAGGGTGGCGTCCTCCATGTGACCACTATAGATATTACATTCGGCACTTTGTCAGCAATTACAATAAACAATTCAAAAATATCAAATGCAAAAGGCCTATTGAGATGGAAGGTAAATTTAAAATTTTAAAAATTTGAGGAAAATTCATCTTCATAAATTTAAGTGCGAAGTACTAATTATTTTTGTAATGTATAGTTTACGCAAATCAACAGTGAAAATTCGATCAAATCATGAGCCGAATTAGGGAGTTCAATCCACCCACAGCTGCATGGTGTGACCATATTTCAAAAGAGAAATAGCAAATGTTTATGACGAAGGGAGGAGATATGGATCGATGACAACAAATTTAGATGAATCGGTCAACGAAATGCTAAAGGGTTCTCGTTGTCTGCCAATAACAACCATGGTGGAGAAGATATTCTATCAGTTGGTCCACTATTTTGACATAAGAAAAACGTTGTACAAGATGTAGAAGGACAACGGATGGGTGTGTACGCAATTTGCAGGTGAGTCGCTTCGGAAAAACATTCAAACTACAAATAAGCATGAAATGAAATGTTTTGACTTTGGTAGAGGGGTTTTCGAAGTGAAACTAGACAAGATAGATCGTTTTTTTTTCAAATTAGAATTAAAAAATATTTACTGAAATATGATAAAAAAATATTACCTAAGTGGGTGCTGCTTGATAGTTGTAGTGCCAATGCCGAGTGAGTCGCGTTACCCGCTCCTCTCAATGAGGCCTGACTTTATTTTGTTTTAAAATTTCATATGTGTTTTTACGTGTTTTGTAACATTTATTTTTTTTATAATTTTTCTAACATTATAGATAAAATAATAAATTATTTTATAATTATGTAAATAATTAGTATTCAAAAAATAAAGGTGCTGAGACATGAAAAATTTGGGATTTTCATAAATAGAGAATAATCATTAACAACCACAATTACATCTATTAACGATGTCGTCTTCCTGCATAACCTCGTGTTCCACAATCAGGCTGTCTTCGATACTTATGGGGTCTAGCATTTATACTGACAAGGACGAAGATTTGCTTGAATAGGATGCTGAAATGATGAAGGCATATCTTGTGGAAATATGCTATGCCCAAACTGGTCATATCCTACTGTAGAAGGATCTGGATAAAAGGAGCGGAATCCACATATGAAGTCACAGAAGTAATTGGAGTCTGCTGTTATAGATAGTCAGGAAATGCCTTGGTAAATGGGGTTGTAAATTGCTTGAGTCCCGCATCGAAATGTGTCGTATGATACTCGAAGGTGTGTGACGACATGACTAACTGGATGAGCTCTCGGGGGTTCTCCTGATGGGTTAATAGGCTCAGATGAGTCATCCTCATCCAACCGAACGTGTCGCAGCAGCTGGTAGTTGGGGTGGTGGCATGGCTGTTATTAGTCGTCTCTCCTCATTTTGGGCATATAGCAATGCCTTAAATATACTCTACATGTCATCCTAAGTCCGACAAGATGAACGAGCGTCCATCATATATAAGCTGTGTTTGATTTCATCAGCCTGATAATGATATTAAAATTAACAAAAGTTATCAAATGCCAATAACTTATGTTACGAAAAAATAATCAATGAATTAAGTTGAAAGTGTTTCCACGAACCCTTGAAACCATTGCAGCTCTTATAGTAGAATCTATTTCCGTGTATGTTTACGGAACCACTCCATATATCCTGAATAAAAGTGGAGTGTTTCCGTATTAGGAATATCCGAAACTATACATCGGGTACGTTCATTCCATAAATCGATTCACTGGTCATGCTTATTCCTTCAATCCGTCATGAGTGACGTGTTATCAATATAATGGAAGACAGTATGATTGTGGGGATCTCTAGGTATAGGCTATTGCAAATCAAATTGCCGAAGTATTCGGTCTGGATAGTGCTACTCAACTATCTAATGACGAATGAGTGACACCTTCGCCCTCCAATAAACTTATCCTTGCCGGTAGTAATCTGATAAATTATCTAGAATGACTTGGGTGTAGGGCTCCCTAGTAATCTATCATCCTAATAAAACACGTCAAGTTAAATAAATAATTAATTTAAAAGCTAACATCATATTAAATCATATAAAATTAAATGAATAACTAGAGTTGTTCGTTGCTATAATTAATTTCATCTTCATATGTCAATCTGTCAAATTGGTAGAGCAAATTTGGCAAGGTATGCATGGGGATCTTCGTTGTGCGTCGGCCTAGAGTCTAGTTGGACAAACAAAAAATATTAGACTTTCATATATTATACGCACTGGAAAGAATTAATGACGCACGAACTGAAAATGCAATAGATCACTTATCAACTACTGAAAGGCATATCTGATAAAAGATCCTCAAACAATAGGGATAGGGAGACACATCTGAAGCGCTCCCACATCCAAATCTGCAGTACATGTAGGGCACCGCCCATTTGCTTCGCGTCTGGATCAGTTACACGACATAGCTCCTGATACAACCACGCTAAGGTTGCTGCACCCCAACTACATTGTGTAGGGGCCTCGATGTTTGCCAGTAGTGGGAGAAACAACAAACTAACTTGGTCATTTGATTTGTCCACAAAAATAGATCCTCCAAGTAGACGGAGAACGAAGGCCCTTGCATATTGCATTATGGTAACGTTATCGGCATCAGCCGGAAGGTCTTCAAAGCGATATCTCAACCAGCTTAAACTTCTACGCGTTCTGCGCAACTGTGTTGTGTAAGCATCAAGTAAATCATCACAGACTATAGCCCAATTCATAGTGGCAAGGCCATTAACTGCACTTCCATTGAGGGGAAGCCCTATAAGCTGTGCATTCACTTTCGGCGTGTGAAAGGTATGGGTATCGAGCCTCCACCGCTCTATCACTACAATAATCAAATGTTAATCGAGCTGGACGAATCCCATCTTATAAACATTGTAAGATCCTGGATTTTGCAGATGTAGAAGTACGCGCGGATCAAGGTCACCTACGTGTAGCATCGCTCGCTGACATCTAAGGACTTCAGCGGTATGTGTCTGTGAAATATAACATGAACAGTTACTGAAAATTTTGATAATGTCGTTATAAGTGATAGATCAATTATAAATTCCTCACTTATCTTAGCAGCCCAAGGGTACTGTCATCTATGTCGGGCATGGACAGTAAGTAGTGAATCATCTTCATGCCCTTTTGAATGTAAGACCTCTGATTCATATCTATGTAATTGTGATATTATAACATTACAACAAATTCACATATATAATGTAGGCATAGAACATGGGAATTAAATAAATATCACGCAATTGTGATATTATACAATTACAAAAAGTTCATATATCTAATTTATGTTATAAGGAAAACATTCCTCTAATAAATATCGATCCAACAATAATATTATTTCATTACAAAAAAATCATCAAACAACTGTGATCTACTGTCGGGACGATCTATGTGCACAAGTTTGCCTATCGTGCCTTGATTTGCCACATTTTGTGCAATGATTACGTGAAGTGCCAATGCTCGGCGTTCTTCAGCCCATCTCATTTCTTATCTGTGATGCACAGGGCGTTCCTTTCTTCCGAATGCAATTCGGGTCTAGCACTAATGACAACTTATTAGATTCATGCTAGTATTTAGAATCCCAAAATGGATAAAAACAAGTACCAAATAGCACTAGAGGGTTTTATTAAACATAAACCATTTATTTACGTATGTGTAGTAGTCAATTCCATATGCTTGACATGCTGCAATTGCTTGGGAACGTGTGATTTTGAGCTCTTGAAATTTTTCACATAAACATGTTTATTCGTCTAAGCTCACTACCTGTTTGTGATCTCCCGATCCTTTTGACCTATCACGTTCAATTTTCACTTCGAAAATCACTCTATTAGAGTCCAAACGTCTCACTTGATGCCCATTTGCTTTTTCACTATTTTTCCGGAGCGCCTTACTCGCAAATTGCTTTAATAGAAATTCGTTATCCCGATGTGTCTTGTACATCGTTCTTCTCATGTCAAAATAGTGAACCAACTGATATAATATGTTTTCCGCCGTGGCTATTATTGGCAGGCCATGAAAACCCTTCAGCATCCCGTTCACAATTTCAACTAAATTTGTTGTCACCAATCCATATCACCTCCCTTCATCATAAGCCTTTGTCCATTTATCTCTTGGGATCTGATCACACCATGTAGTTGTTTCAAGATCGAACTGCCTAATTCGTTTCATAAGCCAATCGAACTTCCGCTACACGGAAATTCAACTCATAAGCCAATCAAAACAACTGCATGGTGTGATCAGATCTTAAGAGAAAAATGGACAAAGGCTTATGATGAAGGGATGAATTATGGATCGAAGACGAGAAATTTAGTTGAAGCTGTGAATGGGATGTTGAAGGGTTTTCGTGGCTTGCCAATAACAACCATGGCGAAAAACATATTCTATCAGTCGGTTCGCTATTTTGATACTAGAAGAACGATGTCAAGACACAGCAAGACAACGGATTTCTATAAAAGCAATTTGTGAGCAAGGCGCTCCAGAAAAACGGTGAAAAAGCAAATGGGCTTCAAGTAAGACGTTTCGACTCTAATAGAGGGATTTTTGAAGTGAAAATTGAACGTGATAAATCAAGAGGTTCAGGGGGTCACAAACAAGTAGTGAGCTTAGACAAACGAATATACTTTTGTGAAAAATTTCAAGAGCTAAAAACCGCATGTTCCCACGTAATTTCAAGAGCTCGTGGACATCATACATGGTCATTGACTTTAGAATAACTCTCAGGATTCCTCAATCAATCAAACTTGAAAATGAAATAAGGTCACGGAAGTAATAAAACAACTCCATATAAATTTACAACGAGATGACTCGAGACAACAAGGTATACATCCCTTATTCATAAAATTCACCTCGAACCCTCTTCATGGTCAAATACTAGAAATTTTGTTTCTACAACCACACAGAAATACAATATCCCAAAATCACAAAGTGTGTGAATCCATATCCTACGATTGCTTCTTCGAAAATCTAACCTTGACAAACTCGATGTTTCTTCTCTTGAGACCTGAAAAATTTAACCCCCAACGGGGTGATATAAATTTCAGCTAGTGAACCCTAAACCTAGATCAGATTGCCAATCCCCTAAACTACACAACAAGCGATAAGCAAAAGCTCAACCAGACAATATCACATGGCATTCATAAATCAAGCATGAACAAGAGTCGCAGTCAAACATACTCAACCTCATGGGATCAAACTTCACGCACTAGCATATAAATAAATGTACAACTCCCAAAATGTTATCAAAATGACATTTCATTTACTCATTGAATGGTTCTCGGGCCGCGATGTATTTCTCTGGGGCACTCTGGCCAATTAATATCAGTGAGGCAATTTGTCCATTCAATATAATTGGGGCATCATAGCTTATTCGATCTCTGGGGCATTCTAGCCAATTCAATCGCTGGAGCATTCTATCCAATTCGATCTCTGAGGCATTCTCGCCATTTATACCTCATAATGCACAATAGGTAATTATATTGTCGATATCCCACAATCAAAATTTAGTTACCACACAAGCACACTAGTCCTCATGAAAATCGAAGTCACACTACATCATTCCAATCATGGAATTCATCAATTCAACCTCACACCAAGGCATATGGATCGATCACAACAATCTCATGTGTTCAACATCCAATTGGTCATAATAAACACCAATTCATCAATCAATCTCATCCAATAGTGTCCTAATATTCGAGTAAAGGTTTAAGGGACATTTACCCTTGATCAAATTAGCAATTTCCAAGCCAAATGATCCCCCCAGATCAGGAAACTCGTGGCCACATAATGGTCACGCACAATCCTAGGAAGAATTTATGATTCTATCAATAAAACTCTTCCAATCACAAATCCATCGAGTAAATACTTCGTTAACACATCAATTAACATCTCAATATGCCTTAAAGATAATTTTATAGCAAGGTGACACCCCCAAGAACCTCCAAAAGGTTCGGTTCCAACAACCTCAATGCTGGGCAAAATCGATTTTGCCTTAAACCGAACAGATCAATCTATAAATCAATCCCAATCTCCAATTTACCATGAGAATAACTTGCTAATACCTTAATCCACATGTTAAGGGAGCTCACCAAAAGTTTGGAAGTAAAACAACACCACAAAGGCTTCCAATCGGTTCGATTCGCTTCAATGTGCAGGCGGTCAGATTCTACCTCAAGGAAATCACCTCGGATTAGCATGAAAACTTATCAAAACCCAAATAAAATTGCAACAACTCATCCAACTTTAATACTATGAGCGTAAAATATCTCACCGAAAATTTGGAGCCATTTGAAACCTTAAAGCCCACGAAACAGGTCTTTCTCCAAAATTAATCAGAATTTGATCTCGTCCTGATCTTTGTCCACTCAAACATACATACGGAACAAATGACTGGGCCACATTAAACTTATAATATGTCCTTAGAACCACAAGACAATAAGCTTTCAGATAACGATGGTTTTACCTCAATCTGATAAATGACGACGGAGTTATGGCCGAAACAATGAGCAGTCGGACAGGGTGACAGGCTGGTCGGCGAGAGAGAGAAGAGGAAGAAGAGGAAAATGAAGAGAGTGGAGAGAGAGAGACATGGTCGGCCAAGAAGGAAGGAGATAGAGTTTTTCACATCAATGATTCACTTGGTTAATGATAAGATTGGTTGGTGGGAGGTAATTAATGCTTAATCTCTCAAATGGTGACGCTTGTCTTCACTCAAAGAGTGACACTTGTCACTTAGCAAAATATCCAAGCTTACTATTGACTTCCGTTGACCCATCACCCACCAATTTTCGACAACTATGAGGACGTCTAAATTATCAAAATATCCTTTCATACTTTTTAAGGCAAGGGCAAGGATCGAGGGGCAAAATGGTAATTTTACACTTATCGTTCAGAATTCTACTTTTTTTTTTATTTAAATTACCTTCAATGAGGCGGCCTCTAATTCATTTCCAATGTTGGAATTCCTCATTATCCGACATCCAATTTCGAGGTCCAATTTCACGTCGAGCTCTCGTCGATTGTAATTTCAATTTATCTCAAACTGATAGACGACTTTTGCAGGCTCTGCACCAATCGATCTTAGGATTTCTCAAGTTGTGGCGACTTTGGTTGTCATATAATTGTGAAGGTTTATTGTTAGCTCCAGTAATCTTGATTGTCGGAATCCGACTTAGGAAATCCTTACAAATTACACATTGTTTAAGGGAAATCACCCGCGTCCCAACGTATAACACTAGCAAGGCAATCCACGATCGTTCCTAGATCGATCTCTACTGGCCCAAAATATACAATCGACAATCTTTAGGGTCAAAGTGTCATTTCTCATTCAAATTCCCCAAGTCCACGTACCCGACTCCACATTAGTCTTTCTTTTTTTGGTCAATTAACTCGGGAGTGGCCAACTTCGAGCGAGTTACAACTGAAACATACCGATTGATACCTTCTATTCCATTGCCTTGAGAGGGTTCGAATTCGGAATGTCACAGCATCCATCTCATGCATACATGCATAATTAGACACCCACATCCTCTTTTTTTCTCCTTGCAGGCAATCATAGAGGAGAACAGCTAGACAAGGCAGCAGAAATCCAACTTGTTTTCCCAAGCGAGAGGAAGCAAAAGGCCAAAGGATGAAATCCGTCGTAATCCGACCTATTTGAACATGCTGGAAAAGAAAAAGAAGAAAAGAGAAATGACAGCTAAGAATCAAAACTACCATGGCCATCCAAAATTCTGCAACTCTGCGATCGCATCCAGAGTTGAAACACATGGTCAAGGGTAAATTTGTATCGTTCCAATTCGCTATGGATTTAATGGCATGAATTGACATAGTTTCCTTTATTTCTATAGGAACTCTCTACCACCACAGGTAATTAAATGTCATTTCCCTTATCATTGACGACCTAAAGTCTTGGGAGTCGCTCCGTTTACGTTTCAACTCAGGAAATTCTTGGAGCCTTTAAACTTCAATTTTTTTTTAAAAAAAAAAACTTCTCAAAAGATCTTTGAAAATCACATCTTCATATAAACAAAAGCCACCTTGGTTAGCCAAACATCTTGGAATGCGCCCCGCATACCCCGAAACTTGTGGGAAGGATTTCTACTCAAACTGAAACGACATTATCAAAAAGCCTTTTTTTGAACAGGCCATGAAAAAACTCGGATGAAAGGAGACAATCTACCCTTAAACACATCCCCATACACTCGAGAGTTGAGTGAGCATTAGGATAGTAACCACGCTCAAGGATGTAGGAATCATTCGCAGTGTAACCCAGGTGGAGATGACGAAGGGCATTCTTTCTTCCATCCCAAACACGATAGGTGACCATCGTTAACCACTTTGAGTAGAGGTTTCATTTCTACAACCCTATCAAGAATCACCCCACATCGGAGCCAAATAGAGGAAATTCAAACAACAGCAAGAGGTAAATGGTTAGAAATTTTCTTGCTCGAACTAACATCAATCTTCGGGTGTTTCTTTGCATTTAGACTCATGCTGAGACTTAGGTTCCTTAGAACGACGAAAAGTGATCGTTTCTCTATCATACACACGTTAATTCCTTACACAACCCAATTGAGCTTGCCCATTCCTTTCAAAAACCTCATCAGTGATCATTGCTCATTTCAAAAAAAAGGCTGCATCAAAAGGAGACTGAAGACTCTTAGAGGCTCAAGGCTATAGAATATTTCCAAATTGATTCTCTTGAAGTGTAGCAATGTCAAAAAAGATTCAAAAAAACAAAGAGAGAACGAATCTCGGGCATCAAGAAAGCAAAAAAGAGAAAAAAGCAAAGTGCCTGGTAAAAGCAAGGTTCATGCCTATGTAAGTTTCAAGGCCCTAAAAAAAATATGAGACAAAAAATGCTGAAAATTAGCGACATCTGCATGCTAATCCTCAGTAAAGCAGAAGAAAATCCCCAATAGAGCCAAAAAAATCTCTCTAGCAGATCACATTCAAGCAGTAATAATACCAACAACAACCTTCAATCCTTGTTGCGATGATAGTGTCTTTTGGAAAATAATGGGTTGAAACTGGTGGCAGATCCGCAATGATAATCAACGTCAAACCCCTCTCATATATTCTGAGCTAAAAACAGGCCTCTTTTCAATCTTCAATCCTCACCGGCGTTACAACCCTCGAAAAGTTTTTTTCGACTGGGACTGGGACACTTGAGTCAACGTAGAGTTAAAATGATCATAAGCATCGCTCGAAGAGGTACGAGCAAGATTATTTCTCTCTCATTCTTGCAGGTTCTTGACTTGTAAACCTAGAACATATGATAAAGACTTTCAGTTCATTGGCCTCAACTTGATTGCCAACCCCCTTTGAAAACCATGGACCAAGTCTAACATTACAATCCATGAAAAGTCTTTTCTGATCAACCAAGGGTATACACTACGAATAGTTCCGAAACCTTGAGCGTGGGTTTGAGAGAAAAATTCGAGTGTCGTCTTACACGAAAAGAAACCTAGTGAAAATTGCAAGAAGCCCTCCTGGACAAGTAAACTTCGACCGGTATTTAGACAAATATTTCAATGACCTGATATCGGTTGAATCAAGAATTATTCCCACAGGAAAATTGGGATAATTGCAAGGCAAAATGTTTCGGATAACCTCCTTACTTCATTAACATATCCAAATGAAATTTTGTCAAAATAAAATTTTCAAAAACATCCAAACAGAAGTCCTAGTTTAAATTCCAGGACCTTTCCAAAAAGGATAACAAAAACAAAAACCCCATCTGACGTTGAAAGTCATCGTCATGAGAGAGCCTTTTCAAAACAAGAGAAAATCCTCTCGACGGAGAGAGTCCTCGTCATGGAAATCCTTTTTCAAAACAGGAGAAAATCTTTGCTGACGTCAAGAGCCATAGTCATGGGAGACACTTTCCAAAACAAGAAAAAAAAATCCCCTTTGATGTGGAGAACCATCGTCACGGAAATTCTTTCCAAACAAAAAATTCCCTCTGTTAGTCTTGGGAATCCCTTTTCAAATTTTTTTTTTAAAAAAAAAATCACATCTACTAGTCATGTGAATTCTTTTCAAAATCAAGAAAATCTCATCTGGCGTGGAGAACTCTTTTCATGAGAATCTTTTTAAAAAAAGAAACAAGAAAAAACTCTTTTAAAATCAGAAAAAAAAAATATCCCCTCTGACCCTCCTAGTCAGCGTCATAGGACTCCCTTAAAACATACAAGTGCCTAGAAGCCGCCCAAGATTCAAGTTAAACCTCTCTTGCCATTTCAAAAGCACGAACGCAATGGTCATGTCTCAAACCATAAGAGCGAACCCCAACGATCTGGCTCAGATCATAAGAGCGAACCTGAAAGGTCATGTCTCAATCCATAAGAGCGAAACCCAAAGATCGCGTCTCAATCCATAAGAGCGAAACCCAAAGATCACGTCTCAAACCATAAGTATGAAACCCGATGGTCATGTCTCAAACCATAAGAGCGAGCCTGAAAGGTCATGTTTCAAGCTATAAGAGCGAGATCGGACGGTCATGTCTCAAACCATAAGAGCGAGCCCGAAAGGTCATGCCTCAACTCAAATGGTTAATCTCTAACATGTAGAGTCGTCACAAACCTGGCATTGCGGATCAGAAGTTACGAAGAAGTGAGTTTGGGGTAGCTGACAAGAGGCTACAAAAAAAAAAAAAAGGAAAGCCGAGTCCACGATTCCGGCACCCAAGGGGCATAACGACGAACCCTCAGGTTCCACAAACACAACATCCAACAGGTGAGTTTCAGGTAACCTCTCTCTATGGCCCATATCCAAGTTATTAAAGCAAACCGTGGATTAATTTGAGCTTTCATCAAGAAGACTAATAATCCGATGTCATGGTATTTCTCCTTTTCCAGTTGAGAAAGACTTGGGGTGTTATTTTATTTTTGAGAGCAACCTCTGACGAGCTCACTCTCAAAGAGAGCTAGCTGTTGACACTTGACTTTTAATCATCTTTTATTTCGCTTTTATTTCTAAAATTCATAAAAAATAGCAAAAAAAAGTCATAAAATTGCAAAATCAACTTGGCAAGCCTTGGCCTAGCCTTGGGATTCAATTTTGAAAAAAAAGTATTTTTCATAATTTTAAATATTTTTTGAATTTATTTAAATATAAAAAGTACCCAAAAATTAGAAAAATACCATTCGTGGTCAGAAAAATGCAAAAAAAAAATAGTCAATAATTTCATTTTAATTCCCTCTTCAGGTTGGCCTTTTTAAATCTCAAAAATTCGACTTGGGCCATTATGTTCCTTCACAAACATAAACCTGAATAGAGCATACAAATTCATTTTTGAGTCTTTTAAATTCTAATTTTTTCTTTGAATAAGTCATGACATTGGTATCAAGAACCTTGAAGTGAAATTGTGTCGATTTACCTATCAATATGATCAATTTTAACCAAAAGGTCTTAATTGTACAATTTTCTTTCAATTTAGTTCCCGGTTTCACGAATTTCAAAATTAAATTCTCTCAAGGGAAATCCATGAAAATCAAACACCTCTACCTTATAGTTTTCGTTGTCTCGAACTCATGGGCGGCCTCAATTTGGACTGATTTGATCATTTGAGCCCTCAATTAAGCAAAAATTACTTTCGAATCCTAGGCACAAGTTAGGGTTTTCAATAAATTCCAATTCATTTGTTTGCGAAAATATCCATTTTAGATGAAGCAAATGTTGAGGAGTCCGATTTTGGCATCAAGTTTATGAAAAATGGTCGATTCGAGGCTCAATTTGAAAAAAAATTAAGAACCGGGTCGATAAGGTCGAACTCGACCCAGCTGAACCAGGTGTCACGCCCCGCGCCTTATCACGAGCACGCAATCATCCCTGCAAGCAAACAGCAATAATCTCTTGGCGATCCCAAGGATTCACCTATATATAAAGGAAGATCGAGAGATAAAATAATTTACATTAAGCACACGGAATCGTTTCCCAACAACTCCCCGTACAATATATATATATACACACACCCCAAAACTAAGCAAGACTGGATAGCATCATAAAGTCATACATCAACATCAACTGGTCACATCTAGTACAGACCGCTATACAGCAAGGCGACGGGTAAATATGTCAAAAGGTGTCCTCAAAATACATCAGGGAAGGGGTCAGGTCGCCAGTCCAAAAGTCAGGTCGACATCCGGAGTCGCCTAGGAGGAACTGATAGAATTTCTGGTGTACTCGCTCTCCTCGGACGGCTCATACTCAGAGAAAGTCTTCAACGGAACCCCCACAGAGTCCTCCAAGGTCGCTTCTTGCGACTACTCAGCCTGGTCTCCCTCCACGGTCGCATCTTGGTCCGGCTCAGATGGATCTCTCTCGGACGGCTACACCACGATGACCTCATCCTCTGACGGTGGCACGGAAAACTCAGTTGTCGGTGTCCGCTCCAGGCGTCCGTTCCTGGCCGTTCCTCAACCCAACTATTGAACCCTCCGGAAACTCCTGATCCGAAGTCGTTTGACACCATAGAGATAGAACACCCTCTGGAACCTCGTGAGGGTTCAACGGCCCGACCTTCCTATCCTCGTCCTATCTAAACCAAGCCTCAAACCGATAAGGCTTCTAATCTAGTTTGCCCTCATTTACCCAAACTACTGTACATTTCTTTAAGTATATATTTCCCTGCCTATCGGGGAACTCATCGTAATACGCCGTCATCTCCTACGGGTCCCCGAACCTGGTAGGCAACATAGCTACTGCCTAGAATTTGTAAAGTAAAATTTTCCCAAAAGGGGTGAGATACACATCTCAGTAAGAAAAACCTAACTCTATGTCAGGTTGACCGTTCACTCAGGCAGTCAAGTCACTCAACCTATTCAACTCATGTTCTTATGCAGGTATGACATTCATAATTCAATAAACAATAATGCATAGAGGACAAGCATGCATTTATATTCTCATGTCACATATAGTTACTCGTATATGCTCGGCCTGTTACTTCACCACATTAATCAACCTCTGCCTACCTCATTCTCTAGCCTGCGATTAGATCGCATCATGCTCGACTCGAGTAAACGCATCAGGCTCCGGTTTAATTTCCAAGCAGAGTCTATAAACTCGTATTCTGTCCCGCAATTATATCGCATCAGGACTGTGGCTATCTTACCCCGTGACTTCGTCGCATCAAGGCGCCACCTAATCATCATCCACCCCGCGACCTCGTCGTATCAGGGTCTCAATCTCCCGCCCCGCGTCTCACACGTCTCAGGGCCATGCCATGTCATGCTACAATCAAGATTCATGCCATGATCTTCTAACATTCACACACTCAATGTCAATTACATTTCAAGTAGCATTCATAATCCCATGGCATGCAAAATAACTCAATTATTATCCAAACATGACACGTGATTCCAATACAAGTCAAGGTACACATGAACTCTTTAATTAATCCTAAAACATGCTAAGGCTCATTACTTTAGAATATACCCATTAATCGATCAATTTCCCCACTCGATTTACCTACTCGAGTCCAATCCCCCTAGTCTTGGTTTAGGAAATTCCTTACCTGCGCTTAATAACGTAAATTACTCCTCCTTGCACCTCCTAAGGTTCGGCCAACTCAAGTACTCGGTCAATACGTCGCGCAACCTAGGATAATTGATCGATTTGTCAAAATTCAACATCAAATTCCTCAATTCATCCATCCAAATCACCCAATACATACTCCTCATCATCTTAACACATCATACACACCAAATTCTAACTTAATTCCAGCCTAATTAGCCCTCCACAGATTCGGTTTGGGCTCGGCATTGCAACAGTTCCATTCGGTTCTACATGTACCGGGTCCAACCGGTTCTAATCTACCTCAAAGTCATCAATTATACACATGTCTATCTCTTATAATATCTACCTAAGAGTTTGGAGTGCCCACCGTGGGGTTCAAGTCTCGTGGATGCCGGAAAGTCGTCGGAAGTTCATCGGTTGTCCAATGCCCTTATTACTAGCAGATTTTGAGCGAAATTGGCAAGGGTGTTTTATGGTCAAAAACTTATCAAATAAATCCTCACTTTTTACCACAGATTTCTACGCATGTCTACTGAGTCTCCATCAAATTTGAGCCAAAGATTCCAAGTTTTCGACTGTCAAAAGGGTTCAGAATCGAACCTACCTCAAACTGGAGCAGAATCCGTCGACCTGTGGGAGAATACTTGCCCCGAATTCATCAGAGCTCCAAATGACCTGATTCAAGTTGGAGGACATCAGCAAGACGTGGGGCTATGTCTGGGTGGTTGGCCGGCAATAGGGGATAGCCGAAGACGACGGTCATACGGATCGAACGGCGAGCTCCGGTCTGGTTGGGTGAAGCAGAAACTGGAAAAGAAGAGGAATAAGCTTGGTCTGTTCTTTGGGGGAGCAAAAATGGCCGAATGAAGAGTGAGAGGGAGCAGAAAGAGAGCTGGTTTATCCCAAAAATTTTAATTAATTGAAGTGATTGGTAGGTGGGCATTAAATGAAGAGTTGATCTCCCACCCTTGGATTTGTGACACTTGGCAATTGTTCTTCTCAAGGGCATCTAATGGCCATCCTTTTGTCCTTCAATTTCGACAGCCAAGGGAAAGAGAAATGCCCATTTTGCCCTTCCTTCAATTATGAAGGCAAAGTCCAAAGCTTGAGGAGCATTATGGTCATTTTATCCCCGACGTTCGGGACGTCGTTTTTCTTGTTTCTGACTTCTTTGGTAGGGCGACGGCCAATCTAATTGACTTTGGAATTTTTGATTTTCCTTTTTCAAACTTTTCAGGACTCAATTCTGATCGTTCCTTCTATCAGACGTGATTTCAGCCTATTCCAAACCGACGAGCGATTTTTACAGACTATACGCGTATGACCTCGTGATTCTCATCACGTTTAGAGCACGTCAATTCATGGCGGCCTTAGTTGTCATGTAATTGCAAGGGCTTATCGCTAGTCCTCGTGGTCTCGATCGTCACAGTCCAATTTAGGATAATTTTACAAATCGTACGTTGGTTAAGCGGCATCGCCGTACGATGCTCACATGGTAATCCTTAATCGGCTTTGGATCGGCCTTTTTACAGTCCTAAATATCCCTTCGACAATCCTTATGGTCAAAGCGTCATTTCCTATTCGAGTCGCCTAGGTCCACGATCTCGTCTTGCGTTAGCCTTTCCCCTTTGGTCAGTCTACTCAAATTGATCAGATTTGAGTGGAATACAACTGAAATGCATCGCTTGATATAAATAAACTTCTCATTACAGAGTCTAAAGTTGATTGAAAATCAGAATGTCACACCAGGTCTGCTCCTTCTGCTCTTCTTCACATACAGAATAGAAAGGCAGAGCGCACATGTAGCAGAAAAAATAGGGCAGGATGTCGGTCAACCAAAATTGAGGCGGGCAGGCTCTTTTTCAGAGGGTGAGGAAAGCGTGATCGTCCTCTCAAGGATCCCGGATGGCTTTTGGCTATAAAGAGGCCGATTGACCGAGAGAGAGGGGGACATTTTTTGGATGCAAAAACAGGGGAGAGAGAGGGAGAGAATGAGTGATCGGTCGCTTTTCCAGCTTCAGGGAACCCGAAGTATCGTCGTCGAAACCCCCAAGCTGCCGACGACCCTCAGCCATGGTTGGTCGCCTCCCCCCCCCCCCCCTCGAATTTCATGCTCTGTTTTCTTGCTGCCGTAAGTTTGGCTCGATTTTATTTTTGGTAAAATTGAGCCAAACAAAGTACATATTGACGCCATTTAAAGTCCCTCTAATGATGTTTGAGTGTTGGTTTGCTTCGGTTTAGCTTGTGCGCTTCTCGATCCCCATTTGAACGTCGATTTTTTGTGCGCATGCCAACTGTTTAAGGAAATGCCTGAGTCAGTGTTATATTTTTTGGCTCTCGGGCATGCCTTCCCCCAGCTATGTTTGTGCGAGTTTGGCCTTGAAATCTCACTAGAACAAATTCTAAGCATGATGTAATGTTTATTTTGCATTAAATATCACCGAAAACGATCGACCGGAGCTCCCCGGGGTATACCCGAGTCAAGGGCTCGTGTGGGCATCACTGGTGGTTATTAGGTTCTAAGCGAGGTCTGGTAAGCTTCTTAAGCCCTATTGGATGCTATGTGAATGTTCAGAATCGAGTTTTAAACGTAAAATTTTTTTTGCAAATTCCTCGTCGGTGCCAGATCTGTGGCGATCGATTTGGAGCTGTTCCCATTGGGTTTTGGTCATAAAATGGAGATATATTGAGCTAGAATCTCATGAGGAATCGATTGGTATCGAAATAACGTTAATTCCACATCGTTTGAGCGTCAGAATCGATTTTTCGACGAAGATTCCGGCGCACTCGCCTGAACAATCACTGTTCCAGCGAGTCGACGGTTGTCTTCTCCGGTCAAGGGGACTAACCGGTCAATGTTTGACCAGTCAGCCACGTCATCGGGGGTGACTGTTCCACTAAAAAATAAAACCTAGATTGGACGGCTGTGACATTCTGATTTCCCAATCAACTTCAGATTCTGTAATGAGAAGTTTATTTATATCAAGCGATGTATTTCACTTGTATTCTGCTCGAATCTAATCAATTTGAATAGACCGACCAAAAGGGAAAGGCTAACGCAAGATGAGATACGTGGACCTAGGCGACTCGAATAGGAAATGACGCTTTGACTATAAGGATTGTCGAGGAGATATTTAGGATCGCAAAAAGGCCGATCTAAGAACGATTAAGGATTACCATGCGAACGTCGTATGATTGGAGCGCGGGTGATGCCGTTTAACCAACGTACGATTTGCAAAATTATCCTAAATCGGACTGTGACGACCGAGACCACAGGGACTAGCGATAAGCCCTGGCAATTACATGACAACCAAAGCCGACATGAATTAACGAGCTCTAAATGTGATGAGAATCACGGGGTCGATACGCGTATAGTCTGTAAAAATCGCTCGTCGATTTGGAATAGGCTGAAATCACGTCTGAACTTGAGTTGGCCGAACCTTAAGAGGTGCAATGAGGAGTAATTTGCATTATTAAGCAGAGGTAAGTAATTTTCTAAATCAAGGCTAGGTGGATTGGACTCGATTGGGTAAGTCGAGGGCCGAATGGAATGATTTATGAGAAAACCCTCGCATGTAATAGCTTGATGTGTCCTTGGACGTTATAGAATGATTGTTTGACCTAGCCTATGCTTGAATTGTCTGAGTGTCTGAGTACCATTTGAATTGAATTGCATGCCACGAAATTTATTAAACATATTATCATGCGCATTGGTCATTGGTTATGAAATTTGATTTTTTTTAAAAAAATCAAGTTAATTGATATGATGTGGCATGAGACATGATTGTGGCATTGCATGGCACGGCCCTGAGGCGTTTGAGAAGCGGGGCGAAGGTTGAGACCCTGATGCGACGAGGTCGCGGGGTGGATTATGAAAAGGTGGCGCCCTGATGTGATGGAGTCGCGGGGTTGAGATAACCACAGTCTTGATGCGATATAATCACGAGACAGAATACGAACTCATAGACTCTGCTTGAAAATTAAATCGGAGCCTGATACGTTTACGCGGGTCAAGTCTAATGCGATCTAATCGCCGGCCAGAAAATGTGGGCAGGCAGAGGTTGATTGATGCGGTGAAGTGACAGGCCGAGCATATACGTGCTATTGGGTGGAAGTGGAAGTCAGGGCGAGTCGAACCAGAGCAATGAAACGGTGAACCCTCAAGAGGAAATCATAGTGGCCAGGCAGATGGGCCAACTGGTGGAACAATTTATGAAGTTGAAGTCAACGCAGTTTGACGGGATTGGAGATCCCAAGCTAGCACCCAGATGGATAGAGAAGCTGGAAAAGGCTTTTGGGGTACTAAGATGCACTGATGATGAGAAGGTGTTGCTAGTCGTATATCAGCTAGAGGTACGACAAACGATTGGTGGGCTGCCACCAAGGATGGAGTCTTCCCTGAAGGTACGGCCCTAAATTGGAACGCTTTTAAGAGGGCGCTCAACGACAAATACTTTTCAGAAATGGCAAGGGAAAGAAAACAGATCGAGTTCCTGCAGCTACGACAGAACCAACTATCGATAGATCAGTATAAAGCCGAGTTCTTGAGGTATGCGCCTCGATCGGTGGAGGATTCTTTGGAGAAAGCACGGAGATTCAGGGATGGTTTGAGGCCTGAACTCCTTAGCCAGATGATAGCCCTAAACTTGAGGACCTATAGGGAGATATACGACCGAGGCCAGACGATTGAGCGAGACTTGAGGGAAAGAAACATCGCAACTGGATCGCGGTTCCCGTCGTTTAAAAACCATTGTCAAATAGGCAAAAGACCGATGGTAGGCAACAGACGTTTCGTGCCGCCTGCAAAGAGGAATATCGTGAAACCGCCAAACCCGGCGAACTGGAGCCGCAGGCTATGTGGCAGAAGGCATGGGAATGGACCATGCCCTATGAGGACTAGAGCCTGTTTCAAGTGTGGTCAGCTGGGCCACCAAATGAGGACATGTCCAAACCAAGCACCGGTCAATCGACCACAAGGACCGAGGCCGCAAGTAGGATCGTCGACTGCAGCACCCCGGATAGAACCGAATAGACCACCAGCCCAGGGTAGAGTGTACGCTGTAGCGCGCAGCGAGGCAGAAGATGCGCTCGGAATGGTCACAGGTACGATTTACTTGTGCAACCAGACCGCTTATACATTATTTGACCCGGGTGCCACGCATTCTTTTGTATCTGCACAGTTTGCTGAATTAGTAGACATGAGATTGGAACCATTAAGCATGTCATTGCATGTAGCCACCCTATTGCAGGATAATGTCTTGGTTTCATTAGGGTGTGCGGGATGTGAGATTATGGTTGGAGGAAGTAAGGAGAGTATCGACCTAGCTGTATTGCATATGTTTGATTTTGACGTGATTATAGGAATGGATTGACTGAGTAGGCAAGGAGTGGTAGTAGACTGTGGCAATAAAACGATTCGATTTTACCCGAAAGATCGCCCTAGTTATGAATTGGTAGGAAGCCGATGAGGAGTCTCAATTCCCTTGGTTTCATCTTTGGAAGCAACTAAGTTGATATCTGAAGGATGTCGGGCATACTTAGTAGCCGTGATGGATACGACTGTCGAGGAACCTAAGTTAGAGAACATTCCTGTGGTACGGGAGTTTCCGGATGTGTTTCCCAGGAATTGCCGGGATTGCCACCGGAGCGGGAAATAGAGTTTGTGATTGAATTAGCTCCCGGAACGGAGCCGATTTTGAAAGCACCGTACAGGATATCCCTGTCAGAATTAAAGGAGTTAAAGGTGCAAATGCAAGAGTTGCTGGACAAAGGATTCATCCGACCAAGTGCTTCTCCGTGGGGAGCGCCGGTGCTGTTCATAAAGAAGAAAGATGGATCCTTGCGACTATGCATCGATTACCGGCAACTGAATCAGGTGACGGTGAAGAACAAATATCCACTGCCGAGAATTGACGATCTTTTTTATCAATTACAAGAAGCAGCAGTGTTCTCGAAGATTGACTTGAGGACGGGGTATCACCAATTGAGGATCAAGAAGGAAGACGTATCAAAGACTGCATTCAGGACGAGGTATGGATATTACGAGTTCACGATAATGTCGTTCGGATTGACTAATGCCCCAGCTGCATTTATGGATCTAATGCATCAAGTATTCAAAGAGTTTCTGGACAGGTTCGTCATAGTTTTCATTGACAACATCTTAATCTACTCGAGGAGCGACGTAGAGCACGAAGAACATTTGAGAATCGTATTAAAGACCCTAAGAGAACATTTGTTGTATGCGAAGCTAAGTAAATGTGAATTTTGGCTGGATAGGGTAGCATTTCTGGGTCATATTGTATCTGGTGAAGGGATTGCAGTGGACCCTGCAAAGATAGAGGCTGTAACCAATTGGCCGAGGCCTACTACGGTCACGGAGGTCAAAAGCTTCTTGGGACTAGCAGGATATTATAGGCGATTCGTGGAAAAGTTCTCATCCATAGTCGTTCCACTGACATGGTTGACGAAGAAGGAAACGAAGTTTGAATGGACTGATAGATGTGAGCAAAGTTTCCAAGAACTTAAGCATAGGCTGACGACCGCACCAGTACTAACCATTCCGTCGGGACCAGGAGGATATGAAATCTATAGCGACGCTTCGCTGAAAGGATTGGGTTGTGTATTGATGCAGCACGGCCGGGTAGTAGCTTATGCATCCAGGCAGTTGAAGCCGCACAAAATGAATTACCCGACCCACGACTTGGAGTTAGTGGCGATTGTGTTTGCCTTGAAGAATTGGAGGCATTACCTTTGTGGCGAGAAGTTTCAGATATATACAGACCATCAGAGTTTGAAGTATTTGTTTTCCCAGAAAGAGTTGAACCTAAGGCAGCGCAGGTGGATGGAGCTGTTGAAAGATTATGATTGTGAGATATTATATCATTCTGGGAATGCAAACAGAGTGGCAGATGCATTAAGTCGAAAGTCGAGTATTGCAAGCCTGCTGGTGAAAAGTTGGTCAACGATAGAGGATTTGGGAGATTCTGAATTCAGATTGGAGGTTGATCAGCTATCCAGTTTGATAGCGACTTTGAGGGTGGAACCTGAGGTCCAAGAATGGATTAAGGCATTACAGTCTACCGACCTAGAGATTCAGAAAATTATCGAAATGGATGCGACGAAGAGGAAGCCAGAGTTCCAAGTGTTTGAGGATGGACTTTTGAGATTTCGAGGGCGATTATGTGTACCAAAGGATGAATGGCTCCAAAAAAGAATTTTATCGGAAGCCCATAGGAGCAATTATAGTGTCCAACCTGGAAGTACGAAGATGTACCAAAATTTGAGACAACATTATTGGTGGAACGGAATGAAGGTAGACGTGGCAAGGTATGTTGCTAAATGTTTGACTTACCAACAAGTGAAAGCGCAGCATTGTAAGCCTGGAGGATTGCTGCAACCGCTGGAGATTCCGGAATGGAAGTGGGAACACATAACTATGGATTTTGTGATGGGACTTCCGAGGAGCCAAAGAGGTCACGATTCAATCTGGGTAGTCGTGGATCGATTGACCAAGTCCGCCCACTTCATTCCTGTACGAAAGGACTTCGCCATGGATAAGTACGCAGAACTGTACATGAAGCACATAGTCAGATTACACGGAGTGCCAATGATGATCACCTCAGATAGGAATCCAAAGTTCACGGCAAATTTTTAGAAGAGTTTGCAAGGAGCAATGAGGACGCGACTACAGTTTAGTACGGCGTATCACCCACAGACTGATGGACAGTCAGAAAGGACCATCCAGATGCTCGAGGACATGTTGAGAGCGTGTGTCATAGATTTCAAAGGCGAATGGGAAGAGCAGTTACACCTGGTAGAGTTTGCGTACAACAATAGCTACCAGCAGAGTATACAGATGGCACCGTTTGAGGCACTCTATGGCAGAGCATGCAGGACACCAATATGCTGGGATGAAGTAGGAGAAAGGAGTATCACAGGCCCCGAGTTAGTAGTGCAATCAGTGGAAGAAGTGAAAATCATCCGGGACAGGCTGAGGACGGTGCAGAGTCGCCAGAAGAACTATGCAGACAAGCGGCGCAAGCCTTTGGAGTTTCAAGTGGGCGATCATGTCTACCTCAAGGTGTCGCCAATGAGAGGACTCTCGCGATTCGGAAGGAAAGGGAAGCTGAGCCCAAGATACGTAGGCCCTTTCGAGATATTGGAGAGAATTGGAACCCTGGCTTACCGGCTTGCGTTACCGCCAAGTCTATCCCAGGTACATAATGTATTCCATGTGTCGATGCTAAGAAAGTATGAGCCTGACCCGACACATGTGTTGGATTATGAAGCCATAGAGGTGGACGATAGAGTATCCTATATAGAGAAGCCGATAAGGATCAAGGACCGGAAGGAGCAGATCCTCAGGAATAAGAAAATCCCGCTTGTCAAAGTAATATGGGAGCACCACGGAACGGAAGGAGCCACGTGGGAGAATGAAGAGACGATGAGGCGACAACACCCCCATTTATTTGAATAGTCGAGTGCAATGTAAATTTCGAGGACGAAATTTTTGTAAGGGGGGAAGAATTGTGACATTCTGATTTGCCAATCAACTTCATATTCTGTAATGAGAAGTTTATTTATATCAAGCGATGTATTTCAGTTGTATTCCGCTCGAATTTGATTAATTTGAGTAGGCTGACCAAAAGGAAAAGACTAACGCAAGTTGAGATACGTGGACCTAGGCGACTCGAATAAGAAATGACGCTTTGACCATAAGGATTGTCGAAGGGGATATTTAGGGCCGCAAAAAGACCGATCTAAAAACGATTAAGGATTACCATGCGAGCGTCGTATGATTGGAGGGCGGGTGATGCCGCTTAACCAACGTAGGATTTACAAAATTGTCCTAAATCGGATTGTGACGATCGAGATCACAGGGACTAGCGATAAAACCTTGCAATTACATGACAACCAAGGCCGTCATGAATTGACGAACTCTAAATGTGATGAGAATCACGGGGTCGATACGCGTATAGTCTACAAAAGTCGCCCGTCGGTTCGAAATAGGCTGGTATCACGTCTGGTAGAAGGAACGATCAGAATTGAGTCTTGAAAAGTTTGAAAAGGGAAAATCAAGAATTTCAACGTCAATTGGATTGGCCATTGCCCTATCGAAGAAGTCAGAATCGAGAAAAACGACGATCCGAAAGTCAGGTAAAAAGACCATAATGTCCCTCAAGCTTAGGACTTTGTCTTTATAATTGAAAGAAGGGCAAAATGGACATTTCTTCCCCCCAAGCTGCTGAAAATTGAAGAATAATTGATGGTCATTGGATGCCCTTGGGAAGAATAATGGACAAGTGTCAAGCATCCAAGAGTAGTAGATCATTGCATCAATTAATGTCCACCTACCAATCACCTCAATTAATTTAAATTTTTGGGATAATAACCAGCTCTCTCTCTCCTCAAACCCCCCCATTTGGCCAAAAATTGCAGAGCACCACCATTTCCCTTTCTTCTTCTTCTTCTCCAGTTTCTGCTTCACCCGACCCCATCGAACGCCGCCGTTCGGTCCGTACGACCGCCGGCTCTAGCCGTCCCCTGCTGCCGGTTGACTACCCAGACGTAGCCCCACGTCTTGCCGACGTCCTCCAACTTGAATCAAGTCATTTGGAGCTCTGAGGAATTCGGGGCAAGCATTCTCCCACAGGTCGACGGATTCTATTCCAGTTTGAGGTAGGTTCGGTTCTGAACCCTTTAGAAAGCCGAAAACTTGGAATCTTTGGCTCAAATTTCATGGAGATTAAGTACACATATAGATGGTTCTGTGGTAAAAATTGAGGATTTATTTGATAAGTTTTTGACCATTAACCACCTTTGTACATTATGCCCAGAATCTGCCGATATTCTGTGTTTAAGTGATCCGGCGACTTCCGACGACTTTCCAGCAACCACACGACTTCAAACTCACGGTGAGATTTTCAAACTCTTAGATAGACATTATAAGAGGTTGAATGGTGTATATTTGATGGATTTGAGATAAATTAAGGCCGGTTGGACCCGGCATGAACAGAACCGAATGGAATGGATTCAATGCCGGGCCAAACCAGTTCTGTGGATGGCTGAACAGGCTGGATTTGTGTTGTAATTTGGTGTGTATGATGTGTTGTGATGATGAGGAGTATCTAATAGATGATTTGGATGGATGAATGGAGGGATTGAACTTGAAATTTGACAAAATCGATTGATTATCCTAGGTTGCGCGACAGATTAACCTTGGACTTAAGTTGGCCGAACCTTAGGAGGTGCAAGGAGGAGTAATTTGCGTCATTAATCGGAGGTAAGGAATTTCCTAAATCAAGGCTAGAGGGATTGGACTTGATTGGGTAAGTCGAGGGCCGAATGGAACGATTTATGAGAAAACCCTCGCATGTAATAGCTTGATGCATCCTTAGACGTTATAGAATGATTGTTTGACCTAGCCTATGCTTGAATTGTCTGAGTGCCTGAGTACCATTTGAATTGAATAGCATGCTACGAAATTTATCAAACATATTATCATGCGCGTTGGCCATTGGTTATGAAATTTGATTTTTTTAAAAAATCAAGTTAATTGATATGATGTGACATGAGACATGATTGTAGCGTTACATGGCATGGCCCTGAGGCGTATGAGACGCGGGGCGGAGGTTGAGCCCCTGATGCAACGAGGTCGGGGGGTGGATTATGAAAAGGTGGCGCCCTGATGCGATGGAGTCGCGGGATTAAGATAGCCACAGTCCTTATGCGATATAATCGCAGGACAGAATACGAGCTCATAGACTCTGCCTGAAAATTGAACCGGGGCCGGATGCGTTTATGCGGGCCAAGCCTGATGCGATCTAATCATGGGCCAGAGAATGAGGGTAGGCAGAGGTTGATTGATGTGGTGAAGTGACAGGCTGAGCATATACGTGCAACTGTGTGTGACATGAGAATATAAATGCATGCATGTCATCTATGCATTATTGTTTATTGAATTATGAATGTCATACCGGCATGAGTACACGAGTTGGATAGGTTGAGTGACTTGACTGCCTGAGTGGACGGTCAACCTGACCTAGGGTTAGGTTTTTCTTACTGAGATGTTTATCTCACCCCTTTTGGGGAAATTTTACTTTACAAAACCTAGGTAGTAGTTATGTGGCCTATCAGGTTTGGGGTCCCGTAGGAGATGATGGCGTATTACGATGAGTTCCCCGATAGGTAGGGAAATGTATACTTAAGGTAATGTATAGTAGTTTGGGTAGATGATGGCAAACCAGATTGGAAAGCTCATCGGTTTGAGGCTTGGTTTAGATAGGACGGGGATAGGAAGGTCGGGCCGTTAAAGCCTCACGAGGTTCCGGACGATGTTATACCTCCATTGTGTCAGACGACTTCGGATCAAGAGTTTTTGGAGGGCTCAGTGGTTGGGTCGAGTAACGGCCCGGAGCGGACGCCGACAGCTGAGTTTTCTGTGCCACCACTAGAGGATGAGGTCATCGTGGTGGAGCCGTCCGATAGAGATCCATCCGAACCGGATCAAGAGGCGACCGTGGAGGGAGACCAGGCTGAGTAGTCGCAGGAAGCGACCATGGAGGACTCTATGGAGGTTCCGTCAGAGACTTTCTCCGAGTACGAGCCGTCAGAGGAAAGCGAGGACACCAGAGATTCCAGCAGTTCTTCCTAGGCGACTCCGGATGATGACCTGACTTTTTGACTGGCGACCTAATCCCCCCTTCCTTAGTGGATTTTGTGGACACCTTTTGACATGTCTACCCGTCGCCTTGTCGTATAGCGGTCTATAGTAGATGTGACCAGTTGATGTTGATGTATGACTTTATGATGCTATCTAGTCCTGCTTAGTTTTGGGATATATATATATATATATATATATATATATAAATATATTGTCCGGGAAGTTTTTGGAAAATGATTCCGTGTGCTTAATGTAAATTATTTCATCTCTCGATCTTCCTTTATATATAAGTGGATCCTTGGGACCGCCGAGAGATTATTGTTGTTTTGCTTGCAGGGATGATTGCGTGCTCGCGATGAGGTGTGGGGCGTAACAATGGCCGTGGCCTTGCCACGTGTCCCGATCCAGGATTTTCAAAAAAAAAAATATACAATTTTTTAAATGTATTAAGTGATTTTCGAAAATAATATAAAAATATATCTGACGATCATCGTGGTGCCAAGTGGCTCTCGAAGAACAGTCAGATCTGGGGTTTTAATCCAAATTTTTAAAAACCTAAATCGGACGCACCAAAGGAAGCTATATGGGACGTCCTAAAGCATCCGATCAGGGATTTTTGGATAAATAAAAATAAAAAAATAAAAAAAATTGAAAAATATCAAAACGGCGTCATTTTAGACCAGTCCGACCCATATGGTCGGGCCGGGTGCCCAAGAGGCGTGGGTTGGGTCTAACCCAGCACGAAAAACATTTTCTTAAAAAAAATGAAATTCAAAAATTAAATTAAAAATAGAAAATCATAAAAAAAAAATTCTGAAAAATTTCCAAAAATTCCAAAAAATGGGAAAATGTTACAATCAACTGGTCATGACCTATTTCATGTCTTTTGAACCCGATCCTTCCAACAAATGACGGTTGTGCCCTTTTGGCAAATCGTCTTCCAAAAATTAAAAAAATTCAGAAAATTTCTAAAAAAAAATTCAGAAAATAGTAAATGGCCACAACTGTCCATGACCTATTTTGAGTATTTTGAATCCTGACCTTTCAAAATGACGATTTTGCCCTTTGGGTAAATTGTCTTCCAAAAATTGAAAAAATTTAAAAAAAATCCCAAAAAATTCTAGAAAATAGGAAATTGCCACAATCAGCTAACCATGGCCTATTTTGGGTCTTTTGAACCTCGACTTTCCAAAATGACGATTTTGCCCTTTTGGCAAATTATCTTCCAAAAATTGAAGAAATTTAGAAAAATCCCAAAAAAATCCAGAAAATAGAAAATGGCCACAATCAACTGGCCATGACCTATTTTGGGTCTTTCGAACCCCGAATTTTCAAAATGGTGATTTTGTCATTTTAGCAAATGGTCTTCCAAAAATTTAAGAAATTCATAAAAATCTCCAAAAAATCCAAAAAATTAGGAAATTGCTACAATCAACTGATCTTGACCTATTTTAGGTCTTTTGAACCCCGACCTTTTTAAAATGACGATTTTGCCCTTTTGGCAAATTGTCTTCGAAAAATTGAGGAAATTCAGAGAAATTCCAAAAAAAATCCTGAAAAATAGGAAATGGCCACAATTAACTAACCATGTCCTATTTTGGGTCTTTTGAAACCCGATCCTTTCAAAAATGATGATTTCTCTCTTTTGGCAAATCGTCTCCCAAAATTTGACGAAAAGCCCAAAAATTTTCAAAAAAATAGGAAATGGTCACAATCAACTGGCCATGATCTATTTTAGGGATTCGACACCTGAACCTCCCAAAAAATGATGATTTTTCCCTTCGAGCGAATCGTCCTCAAATCTTCCTATTTTGCCCCTGGTTCTAAATCACACCTTCCTTAAGCCTTTAAGGTTATACTAGGAAGTCCCTGATTTGAATTGATGTGCATTGATATGGTTCATTTATGCTCTTGATTGCGCTTTTCTTATATTGATTGTGATTGATAGGAGTAGTATTCATATTTGCATTGAAACCCCAAATCAAAATTACCCCACCCAAATTTGCGCCTACATGAAATCTTAGTTAGAAAAATCACTCATGTTAGGTACCGAAAGGGCGTTTGTAATGACATCAACGTAATCATGTTCCCGAACTCAAAATCTCTAGTTTCGAAAAACTGATCGATCTCTCACAATCAATTAGTGAGGACCGGTGGTGACTCCAAATGCATGCACACATAGCACATGCCACCATGACCACACCAAAGTTGAATCCGATCGAGCTTACTATCAAAAAACCCCATAAATTAACTCCCGTCGTGATTTGGTATGGGTCTGGGAGGCCCCGCGCCGATCAAGGCCCGCGATCCACATTTCAGAGCGGGGGCCCGATCGACAATCCATTAGCCCGTTTTTCCCAAAAAAAACGAGTCGTGACAGTGGGCCATGCTCTAGGCCCGCTCGGCAGTCGTCCTGCTGAGCGGCACCCACTTAGGTAATATTTTTTTTATCCTATTTCGGTAAATATTTTTTTAAATTCTAATTTGGAAGATCTATCACGTCCAGTTTTCACTTCGAAAACCTCTCTACCACAGTCAAAACATTTCACTTCATGCGTATTTACAGTTTGGCTATTTTTCCGGAGTGTCTCACCCGTAAATTGTGTATAAACCCATCCGTTGTCCTTCTGCATCTTGTATATCATTCTTCTTACGTCAAAATAGTGGACCAACTAATAGAATATCTTCTCCACTAATGTTGTTATTGTCAGACCATGAAAACCCTTCAGCATCTCATTGACTGATTCAACTAAATTTATCATCATCGATCCATATCTCCTCCCTTCATCATAAGCCTTTGTCCGTTTCTCTTTTGAAATCCAGTTACACCATGCAACTGTAGTTGGATCGAACTCTTTAATTCGGCTCATGATTTTATCGAACTTTCATTGTTGATTCGCATAAGCTGTACATTATAGAAATAATTAGTATTTCGCACTCAAAATTATAAACATGTATTTTTTCGAAATTTATAAATTTCAAAATTTACCTGTCATCTTAACATGTCTTTTGCCTTGGACGTTTTTGAATTGTTTATTCTAATTATTGACAGCGTGCCGAATGCAATATCTATGACTCATCATATCCTCCAAAAGTTTTGGCAATCACCATTTGTTTAGCCTTCTAGGTTTTACAATAAGTAGATTCGAAGTGCAACTTGTCTCGCCATCAGTGGCTTGATTTTGATATATGGTTGGGTGATGACCATTTATTCGATTTGGCTGCAGATATACTTTTGAGCAAGCTGCTGATGATCCCGTGATATTTGCAGATCATTGCATGTATGTGGCCCAATGTACTTATTTTCCAAAACATGAAACTCGCCTTAGTAGTCGTGCGAAACCTCCAACCGCACGGTCCTTTTGGATTACTACACTTTATCATATATTCTGTCTTCTTTATCACATCGCTGCGAAACTTATGATTTCTTCTCAGAGAGTACTCTTTCACAGCTAATTGCACTGCGTCCCATGATGAAAATAACATGCCAACGCTAGATTCTTTTGATGGACCAAATGACATATGACCCGGCTTGGATCTTATATCGTCTTACATGTTGTCAAAGCCAATCTCTAAATAGGGCAGTGGATGTACCAATGGCAAAAAGGGATTACTGGAATGGGTGTTGTTATAAGCCTCTATATTGTCACCTCCAATATCTTCTTCATCATTGTCATTAGTGTTCATCCAAGGATTATCTTCTTGATCACTATCATCATAATCATTATCGTCATTACCATCGAGCTCACGTAATAATTTTGCACACCATCTTCATCTTCATCAACATTGGAACCTTCCCCAGCTGAATCATTTATCACTTGGTGTTCATCTATAGTTGCATAAAACTGTAAAAACCCTGTAACACCAGCCTGAATGCAAAATGCTAGATCATCTTAAATGTGCCATCATCATGCACCTCCGTAATTTCATATATAACACAATCGCGTGTTACAACTGTGTATCTATACATCAAGATATGAATATACTTATTTCCTATTATATTTAACACGTTATCAATTGTAGCACGTAACTCATCAAATGTCGATGTTTTCAAACTCAAACATAGTAGATTGTCCACCTTCGTAATCATATCCATATTCATTTCATATTATTCTCCCTAGTGTACAATCTCAAAAGTTGTTAACGAAGTTCTGCTAAATAAAGAAATTACAAAATATTTCGCATCTACAATTTAGAAAATATTGTCCCGTACACATTAACAAATAAACATTATAAGTATCAGTATATCAAATGAAATAAATAAATGTCATATTATAGCCGTAAGGGCTTAGAATCGTCATTTTCGAAGGCGGAGAAAGTCAAATTACCCAAATTATGATTTAGCCAGTTGATTGTGGCAATTTCCTATTTTTCGGTATTTTTTGAACTTTTTCTATTTTTTATTTTTCGGGATTTTTTGAAAATTTTCTATTTTTTTGGGAGAGAATTTGCCAGGAGAAAAAAATCATAATTTTTTTTAAAAGTTGCCGGCGAAAATACCCAAAATAGTTTGTGGCCAATTGATTGTGGCTATTTCCTATTTTTTGAAATTTTTAAAGATTTTTTAGGGAGATAATTTGTCAGAAGGGCAAAATCATCATTGAAGTTATCCAAATTAGGATTTGGTTAGTTGATTATAGTCATTTCCTCTCTTTTTTTTGGTGGGTCTTTTACTCTTTCTCAAATTTTTTTCTATTTTTTTTTGGGAAATAATTTGCCAAAAGGGCAAAATCATCACTTTTTTTCAAAATATCGAGGGTCAAATATCCTTAATAGTCCATGCCAGTTGATTGTTGTTATTTCCTATTTTTTTGAATTTTTTAAAAAAATTCTATGATTTTCCTACAATTTTAATCATTTATTTTTTTATTATTTGAATTTCAAAATTATTAAAAAAATCGGGGGTCTTGGGCCATCTGATCACCTTTTTAAAAAAAATTCCCAAAAATTCATTTTGAACTAAAATTATTTTTTATATTTTGAACAACGCGACACATTAGTATAAATACTTTTAAAGAATAACTAAATTCATAATTATTTTAAAGAATATGTAAACATAAATACTTTTAATATTTTGAACACGTAATTATTTTTCTCGTTGCTAAAACTGTAAATATTTTTAAAGAATACCTAAATTCATAAACATTATAACTATTATCAAAACATTAACAAAAAATTAAAACATATTATTAACAACCTATAAGTAACATAGATGGTTCAAATATAAATAATAACCAAATAAATAAATCTATACTTACTGAACTGCAAAAAATAACTACGGTAAAATTTACATCAAACTACCGAGGGAGAGCACGCACCAATCGATGAGCTCAAATTGCCAAGCGAAAGTACCTAGTAAAGAGGTCGATTTTGCTTTTATCTCAAATTCTCAAAATAAAATATTCACAAGTTAATTTAAATTTTACGAATTTTCTCCGCATGCAATGGATCACTGTTTTATCTATAGGCTGTCGTGGTTCCCGAGAGGCCTGGGCCTATAAAATTCCACATCTTCTTCCTTTTTTCTCTTTTACATTTTCCCTTTATTTTTGACAAATTTTTCAGTTCCGACGCCCTCCCCCTTCACATCTCTCTCTGAGTCTCTCTCGCGCCCCCATTCGTAGAGCGTATAATATTCGTGCTCGTATTTGTATATACGATGTATTGTGCAGATTATGTGACTTGTTCTATGCAAACCACCTCTATCAGTATTCATTAGATTGATAATCTAATCTCCAGAACTACGTAAAAAAGTCACATGAGCTAAACCGTAAACACGAATAAACCTACCTCGCGACATCAAGTGGTAATGCCAGGCGAAATTTGACCGAACGAAGGACCAATTCGAGCGAAATAAACTGGGGGCGAAACCTAACTCTCGATATCGTATTAGAATGTTCAACTCAAAAACTTAAATCGGTTCGTGAGAAAGAACGCATGCACATAAAAAGCAACAAATCCCGAGTGATACAGGATATTTTGACAGGCAAGGGGGTGTGTTTGATTCATAAAAAACATTATCTTGAAGAAAATGATTTTATCTAGGGGTGTCAAAAATATTCGAGCCAGCCCGACCTCGCTCGAAAATTTGCTTGAATTTTCGAGTCTTTTCGGTCCGGTCTAGTACTCAGGCCGATCCGCCGCCGGACTTTTTTAACACCATTTTTTCATTTTAATTTAATATATTTTTATTTTTTTTTATATTCTTTCATTTGAGGATTTGCTAATTGATTTTGATTCTAAAAAAAATAAATAATAAATAATTGTGCCCGAATCCGACCCAGCCCGAGTCGGGCTGGCCCGAGCTTGGTATTGCCCAATTTTGAGTCAGTTCGGGCACGGTCGAGACCTGACCCAACGCGACCCGGCTTGGCCCGTTGACTTCCCTAATTTTATCCGAATGAAAAACGGTGGAGTGACGGTCAAATGGCCATGATCGTGCTATGCTTGCCATTCATGTTTTTCACAATTTCTATTTTTTCTTTTTCTTTTTTTAATTGCCAGCCACAAACTTGCGGCTGATATTTGATAGGGATTTGTCGGGCTAGCAAAAGCCTATCTGAAGTACATTGTCAAGAAAAGTGCTTGCTACTTGCTAGCGTTGCATTGACAATGACAGCAACGCTACGACTTCTCCTTGGAAGGAAAATAATTTTTCCTTTTTTTTTTATGGAAGGGGAACTCATATTTTAAAATTTATCATGTCAATTTTAATGGACTAAAAAATGTTTTCTGTTGTTGACCCATTTATTTTCTGGGGGTATAATGCACCACGAAAAACTTGACTCAATTAGGACACCCCTCGTTAATTTTTTTTCATTGACTTTCTTTTCATTGTTTAGGGGCACCATAACTCGTCATGCTTAACATGCTAATCCAACTTCTCAATGTTGCACGCAATATTTAAGAAAAGACAAGAACATGAAGATTTTACCAACAGCAGCTAAAGCTAAAGAAAGCCAATGAAATTGCAAAATTGCCTCTTTTTTCTTCTCTATTTGTCGTCTCTCTTATTTTTTGTATATTTTCATGGGATGCAACTTGGGCTATGTGGTCGGTCAACTGAATCGCCATGAGTGAGCAATTTTGAGAGAGAGAAGATCCCAGAACATGCATGTCCATTTCGATTTTCAATTCAAATTTTTTTATAAAAAAAAGGTATAGATTATACTAGTTACGGTGCATGAAAATTGGTCTTCGAAATTGATATACTGATTGATATAATGTGCCATAAGTAGACCATTGAGAAAGGTCAGGCCACGTTTCCTTATCGCATCTCCTTGTTCCGTGACTAAATGATGGGGAGACCTGATCAGCGAATCTGAGTAGCTAAGGTCAGGTAACCACCTCACTGAGGGCCAGTTGATACTACGAACGTTTGGGCCGCGACTTCATTGCCAACAATGGACAACGGCAATAACCACTGAACGCCATCAACTTCTTATAAAACTATAGAGGTGGACCGAACGTCAACGGCTGGACGTTTCGATGGCCAATTGATTGGTTATCAATGTTGCAGCAACATAATTGTTCGAGAGCTAACCCTATGTTTTGTTCTATTTTCTGCAAAAATTATGCAGCGACAAGAAGGAAACCATTGGTAATGAAATTCGAGAGCTCAGAACACGGGCGAAGGACTTGCATTTCCGCATGGTAAACGAGCTCAGGCTTTACCTTTACCTAGAGGAATGCCGAAGACACTTTAGTCGACTTGCGAGAGCAATTTGCAAAGTCACCCGAACTCCAGATAAGTCATATTCAAAGAACTCAGCCACAATTCGGTGCGTCACTTTTCTATACCAATTTTTTACGACGGTCAAGTATTGAAAAAAAAAAAAAAGAGAGGATGGAACGGTCACGGCCACAGGAATAATTTTTAATGTCGAATCCAACCGAGCAATTGGATGTCCTACTTCCCACCTCAAACTTAGGTATAGATGTTGTGCCTAAACAATGCCCACGTTCGCACCATGTTGAATCCCGAGGGACTACCGATAGCTCCTCGCTGGTCTAATCTTGTTCACCCAAAAAAAAATAGAGAAAAAAAAAACAAAAAATCGAATAAGAGAGCCAACAGAGTTTGGGATCCATGGACCGCAAAGCGTGAGGGCCCAATAAGAGACAGAGGCCCATGCCCCTTTGGAAAGCCCACGATATGAAGAACAGCCTCCTTCAAAACATCCAGAGTTTACATGAATCAATTTGAACAAGAATTCTCAGCCAGCCTCACGTGCAGGTTCACGCTTCAGGCTCGTTCCTAGGAAAGGAAACAAATGTTGGACTTCGAACAAAAGATGAAATTGAACAAGAAATGTTGACATGGGGAAGAAAACAAGAACTTGCAAAACCTGATGACAACACCAGTAGGACACTTTTTCTCATTTTCCGGCTGATCTCTGGCGCTGCATCGAGATTTTTTCTATTATGCAATGATGCATCGTGTATTTGCAATGCCTTATGCTTGGTTAGTTAGGACGAAGTGAGCAATACAATAACCACTGTGAACAACAAGTCACTATGGGCTTAGCTGAGAAATTAAAGTCATTTCAGCTGAGAGGTTGTCTGAATGATTTTCATCTAATTCGTCGGAAGACATACAAGAACATCAATTATGCAAACCTTATTTGACACAAGCGATGACAACCGCAGATGCATCTTATTATTCCCATAATAGTTTGCATAGCTCTCAAGATTCTGCAGAATAACCGATGCCCCATCCATGAAAGTGCGAACAAGCTCAGATAAAGTTGACCTGCTAGTGGAGACTTTGGAAATACCTGACTCGTCACGTGGTCAGATGATACTCGAGCAGTAGGCAACCCTTTAGATGCGCAGGAGCCGGATTTTGTACCTAAAAAAACAACATTCAAAATGGGCATGTTTGACCAAGAGAAGGCTAGCAACCTGAAATGACGAACTGATCACGTCATGAATCACGAAAATCAAAGAATTTCAAGGAAAATGGAATGATAATTGAACCAAGCTTTCGAATAACGGACCTGAAGAATCAACTCTGATCCTGTCATATAAGATTCTGCATAAAAGCAAAGCACTCATAAGCCAACATACTCATTACCAGTAATGAGGGACAAGTAGAAAAGGTGAACTACTTTGGTGTGCTGCTTCAGGACAGTAAGACTAAATGCATCTTATCTGTAGGAGAAAGCCTCTTTGAATGCGTTTTCCTTCCCCCACCGCACCTTATGCTCATTTTTTCTCTTTTATTGTAACAACTCTTGTTAGTCAGTCAGTTGTCAGTAAAGCGTAATCCGACCAACGGGTAACAAGTCAACGGCCATGCTCTTCTTCTGAAATATTGCTTTCATGAAGCTTTAATACGGTCATTGGAGATATCAGCACACCTGAGAAAAATAATGTGAATATTTTGAGGAGTAAGGCCCGAAAAAAGATCCAGCCACTTGAAATGAATTAAGAGATATAACTCAAGGAAAAGGAATTCTCATTTGTTTCATAGGAACGATCTTTCTAGAACAAACAAGCATAATATTGCCATGTATAGCTCAATTGCTGACAAATATGCAAATCCAATGAAGAGTAAATTGATTCCTATCTAGCGAATGTCCTTTCATGAAGCTAAACATCATTAACTTACCATTTGCTCATACTGTAGGAGTAAAAGTCGGTCAAGGTAGAGAGCCTTTGATGATGAGGAGACTTGCTTACTATAGATAAACCCCCGATCATGAAATACACTACTAACCTCATTGACCAAATAACAACGAGCTAAAACACGGTGGGTGACCAAAACATAAGCTTGTTTGTGCTCAGCAGTATCTCCTCTCTGCCTCTGCCTCATTGCACATCTCCTCCCTCACGGTCACCAGCTCACCATGGACGTCATTGAGCAACTTTGTGCCCCCACCCTCTCATTGCGACCTCCGTCGGGTGATTCGCGACCACCGCACAAATAGTTTACACGGAGGAGGTTAAAGCCTAGAACATCCAAGTCCGAAAGTGCGACCTCATATCCACCTCTCACAGTGCGCGCATGAGAGAGAGAGAGAGAGACAGAGAGAGATGGGATAGAGGCAGTGGGGGGCTGTGGCAAAACCAAGCATGAACCAGGTTTCAGTTAAAATCAGAGCATGAAATTTGAAGGGATATCAAAATGCTAAATCACAATCACAAGGCCAGTCTTATTAGATGACGCACATACATGACCCTTTGTATCGATGCCTATCACTATCTATTTCAGGGTTCCCCCTATGTGATCATATACCAGTAAATAGAAGATTGACGTACTAGAGCTTGCATAGAGTAGATAAAGATTCTACATATCTATAGTATATTTTGCGATATCAGAGATACACACACAAGTACTTATACCTATGTGTATGTTTTCAAACTAAAAAGACCATTATCATTGTAAATCAAACTCATGATTTAAATGCTTCTCATACTTGGGTTAACACAACATTTGCTAGACAAGAATGATCTGCTGTCCAATTAATATGCATCAGCATATAAGATGATGTTTTCCCCGTTCGAAGGTGCCTTTCTCTGTGAACGATAAAGGAAGGTTCAGTATTGCTTGAATTATGATAGACCAATCCAATACTTCATGCTTGGCGATTCTATGTATTTGAGTATTGCAGATATTACTCTGGCCTTTGAATCATCTAAGTTAAAAGGGCCTAAAAGGAGATTTTCCTCAGCCATATTTAGATTTATTAAGTATGGCAAGCTAACAAAAGAAAAACAAAAAGAAAGGCAAGGCAGTGCAAGGACAAATTAATGATTGCAATTCTTGCAGGGCATGGACGGAAATGCATTTCCCTTGAGCAAGGTTGGGCAAGGAGAAACCATTATTTACAATCTTTACTTCTCTAGTATATTGTGGCCCAAGCCCTCTAAAGGCTCATGAACTACTCTACTTAAAACACATCCATTATTATCTACAACGGTCATGCTACTTTCCAAAGAAAAAAATCTAAGACAACTGATTATATCTAAGTAGGCAGACAAATATGCTAGAAAGTACCTGCAATATTGCACCCATTCAAATGCTGAGTCCAGCATTCTGACCAGCCCCAGCATTCTGCACTCCACACTGAATGGTGGGAATGACTGAATTAATCTCCAAATTGGCAGAGAATTTCCTTCAACAATACATTTCAATGATAAATCTACCAGCAGTTGATGTCATGTGCCAGGATTTGAGATGGTGTTCATAAAATAAATCTCTTCAATAAGTGAGACAGCTGTAGAAATCAACTGTCTCTGGACAATATCGAGCTTTGCTTTTTTTCTCTTTTCTTGCTCTTGATAAGCAAATTGAAATTCGAGGTACCAGATTGTATTAAACTGACGTTGAAATTTCATTGTCAACTCATGGGTAAAACAGCTCATACTTTGTAAGAAGTTCTAGGATTACTCCTCCAGAATCTACAGTCTGGAGAAGAGATATGTGATGATCCTGTTAAACTATGTCTCAAGTTTAAGCCAGCAAAAGAAACCCAATCCAAGCAAGAATTCCAAATACGAACAGGACTTGTGGTTAGATATCCAACACTCGGACCAAACAAGGTAAATCTGTAGTGTCCTTATCGGTTCTTGTTGATTTCTTTGATAATATCTCCCCTTCTCGTGCTAGACTTGAATTGTGAGATCCATATAGTTTTTGCGTTAATTTCACAATAGATCCTATGCCAAATTTCAAATTCCCAATCACCAATAATCAGCACAAGAACATAACCCATTATGAAAATGATGGAAGCGGTTGATATCTCTGATGATAATTTCTTGCGACACAATCTTTGATATCAGCTTTATTGCAGCATGGCAGTCCACGCATATTCGAAGATTCTTCATAATACGTATAGGGTTTCCATAGGGCATTTTGATAAGCGCAAATGCTAAAGCTAATCTTTCACTGTGTAACCACAGCAAACGCTCCTTTTCTTCATCTTCAACAGCAAGTAATATAGCACTACAATTAGGAACAAACCCTTCCTTTCTGGCTTTCATGTTCAACCACTCCAGCATCCCACTGATCAGCTTCATATCAGGATGTGAAGTATCCCCAACAGTGAAGTAATGGACTGTTCCCTGATATTCAAACCAACTCAACCCTGGTTCCTTTTTGATGCCTCGTCGTTTCATTTTTTTTCTCACAGCAGCAACATTCTCCCACCTCCCTTCATTTGCATAAATGTTGGACAACAGAACATAAGCTGCTTCATCATGAGGTTCCATTTCAAGCACCCGCTCTGCCGAAAGTCTTCCCAACTCGACATTATGATGGATAACACAAGCACCAAGCAAAGCCCGCCACACCATGACACTAGGTTCAAATGGCATGTCCTGAATCAATTTAATAGCCTTATCGAGATAGCCGAGTCTTCCCAAAAGCCAAACCATACAGGTGTAATGCTCTACACAAGGTTCAATGCCATAGTTATGCACCATAGAATGAAAATACCGTTGACCTTGATCCATAAGTCCAGAATTGCTACATGCTGATAAGACGCCAACAAAAGTTAACTTATTCGGTTGAGATTTGCTTGAATTCATCATCTCGAATATATTTAGAGCCTCTCCACCAAGACCATGCATAGAATATGCTGAGATCATAGTATTCCACGAAACTTCATCTCGTGCATGCATCCGATCAAACACTAGTCGAGCTTCTTTGATGGCCCCACACTTGGCATACATATCTATCAAAGAATTACCAACTACTGTGTTTTTGTCATAAGTAGTTTTGATGGTCAGAGAATGGATCTGGTTTCCTGGCTCGAGAGATGCTAAGCCAGCGCAAGCACGAAGAGCACTAGAATATGTCACTTCAGTTGCCATCAGTCGATGATCAAGCATATTTGAGAACAAACTCAATGCCTTCTGCCCCTCACCTATTTGTGCAAAGCCAACAATCAGAGTGTTATAAGTCACATCATTTGTAGCCTGTGATTCCTCAAATATTTTAACAGAACCGTCAATCCTTCCACTCTTAGCATAGGCACCCATTAGAGCATTTGAGACAAACACATCCGAGACAAGACCAACCTTGAGGACGTTACAGTGCACTTGCTCACCCAAGTGTAAAGACTCCATAGTGGCACATGCTTGCAACAAACTCGCAAAGGTAAACTGATTGGGGAGGACAAAAGCTCGCCTCATCTGACAGAAAAGCTCCACCGCTTTTCTACTCTCACTAATCTGAGCATACCGCCCAATCATAAAGCTCCAAGGAACCACATTGGTCTTAGGTATCTCTTCAAAGACCCTCTGGGCAGCCTCCATGTCACCCAATCCACTATGCAATTCTAGCAATGCCACACCTACATGTACATCCAGCTCATAATGTGTTTTCAGCGTGCATCCCTGGACGCTTCTCCCTAAGTGTACAGTCCCCATACCAAGACATGCCTTCAAAACACTGACAAAGGTATAGTTATTTGGCTTAAACCCAACAACTCTCATTTGAGAGAAGAAACCCATGGCCTCTTCGAAGCTTCCATTCTCAGCACAGCAGGATATAATCCCAGTCCAGGAAACCATGTCCTTGAAAACAATCCCACCAAAAACATCCTTGGCGCAGGAAACAGATCCACCCACAGAGTAAGCATCTACCAAAGCTGTCCCAACAAAAGCATTCGTATCATGGCCCAACTTACATATGCATGCATGAACAGCCCCAGCCATGTCTGCCCTCTCCACACTCACAAGCAATTTCAAGAAAGTAGTGAAAGCAAATGGATTCAGCTCGTGCCCCTCCTTATGCAGCCTAACGAAAAGCTCGACAGCCTCGCCAAACCGGACGGCCTGCGCTAAGCCCTGGATCAATGTCACAAACGATATGGTATTTCTCTTGGGCAATTCGTCGAAAAGGATGCGTGCATCCCCCAAGAGCTCGGACTTCACGTACGCATTGAGAAGGATGTTGGAAGCAAACAAGTCCAGGCAAGCGCCTCTCTTGATGACGTCGCAATGGAAAGGCCTGGCCAAATTGGGGTCGCCGCTGTGGATGCATTCTTGGAGCATACTGGCGTACGAACGAGAGTCGAAGCCCGAAGGCGGAAGCTCCGAGACATTTCGACATTGCTCGAGCAGATGGGCGGCCTGAGCCGAGAACCCACGTGCCGACGGGTGGAGGAAACTATCCAGTCCACGACCATCGTGTGGAGTCGCGACGCTCGCATATCGCGACGCTTTCGTGCCCAGGAATTTGATCATGCGACTGTGTTCCTCTGCCTCAGGGAAGAACCCCAGTCGCGAGTGCCAGGGGTTGATGTTCGGTTCACGTCCCGCTCTCCGCGCTGGGGGCGCGTCTTATTTATTATCATTCGTTCTAATGAGTTTTCAATGTTTCAGCTTAGAAATGTAATCCATCCCATTAAGTATTCCCTTTGGTGATTTTTATTATTCTCTGACAATATTACAAATAGCTTACCAATCACATATGAAATTTTCTATGTCGTATAACAATTAGGAATTTTTAACTGAAAATTTACCAAAAATGTCATGAAATTATTGTAATTGTATTAATTCAGTTTTGATTTTTTTTGCTAATTTAATTTTAAATATTTTTTCATTTATGTCAATTCATTACATCCAATCAACTTTGACCGACCAGTGCTAACATAATATTTTAGTATTTTTTAATATCTTTTGAAATTATTTTTTACTTTTTTTTTTCTTCTTCTACTTCCTCGACCGGAGGAAGAAGAAGAAGAGAGGCCCATGGAGGGGAGGAAACCTGGCCAACCGCCCATTCGACGACTCGCTGAGGAAGAAGAAGGAAAAAAGGAAAAAAAATGAATAAATAATATAAATATAAATATTATTAAAAATTGATACGTCAACGCCACATTAGCTCGAGTGACATCCACATTGGCGTCAATCGATTAAAATTGATTGGATAAACTGAATTGGTACAAATGCAAAATGTTTAGAATTAAATTGACAAAAAAAAGTTTATGAATAAATTGACATAATTACTTTTTTATATTTTTTCCATTTTTAGCTGTTATCATGTCCTTATATTTGCCATAGACATATACTATGAACTGAAAATCCCGCATCCGTTCAAAAGAGGAGAAAAATTCAGACAAATGGGGACACAATTAAACGGATTATGCTAAGACAATATTTCAATTTTGTACAAATGTAAAAGTTCACGTCCATGCAATGGATGAGTATGCTGCTAGTAATCATATTATTACAAACTCTTTTCTAAGGGCTGCATGAATATCATTATCTTTCAGGACTATATTTCTTGTAAGAAATAAATTTTGTGATTTTTATTTCCTAAACGAGTTTCTTAACTGAAAATCACATTTGACAACGATATAATTTTTCTATTTTCGAAACAGAAATTCGTTTGAAAATAGCATAAAATTTTTATTTCCAGACGAGCTGGCGGCGGCGGCGGCCGACAATTTTTTTTTTTTATTTTTCAAATCTCATCCAAATTTATTTTTTAGCCAAAAATCTTGCTCGAAAATAAAAAAAAATTACATTGCGTTGCCAAAAGTATTTATCTTTCAAACTTATTCCCTAAAACAAAAAAACTGAGAAGTAGAATGATATTCATGCACCCCTAATTGCCTTGGAAACATGAGACATATCACTCCTTGTTGGAAATTGCATTTTCCGCAAGATTGACTGTCCCCTAGATACCACCTAAGGCAATTGGAGAATTTTTCTTATCAACTTTTTCGACAAATGGAGAACAAATCATGTAATTGTAATTCCTAATCTTTTCGATTATATTTACATATTGAGTTTTAATGTTTATGGACTTTCTATAGGAAAGTAAAAGTAGTCAATATGCTGAGGTTATTGAGTATGATTTTTACATTTTACTTTGTTTCAAGTTCTGTCTGCGTTCACTATAAAAAGATCACAACTCATTTTCTATATTTTCACTGATTTCAACACCCCACATGAAAATGTACACGTGTACACTTGCGTAATGTAACCTATTTAGCTAACGTTACTATATCTTATATTTCTTGTAACAGAAATTTTCTCCCGACATATTAAAAACGTGGATATTATGATTAAATAATAATCTTTTCCATCATGCCAAAGACTAACATAGCTTCGTATTATACCTGATCATGGGTTTGGTAGCTATTAGATCTACTCAAGCCAACGAGCGCTTTTTTTTTTTTAATAATAATCGGGCAAGCCAACAAGGTGGAAAGTACAAATGGCGTTGACTTGGAAAGTAATATCCTTCTTATATTTCGATTTGCCCATGTAGGTCTGCTTGGGCATGCTGATCAATGCAGGGGTGTAAATTCCGAACAAGATATTCGATCCGAAACAATACCTGACTCGATACCAATTTATATGTATTTATTGTTCGGGTCACACCTTGTTCGGGCATACGATTGAAACAACGTGTTTCTGATCGTGTCCTTGTTTGTATTTGGGTAATAAATGGAATACCCGAACACAAACACGCTCCTTTATGGCCTTTACAAATACGCTGTTCGGATAAGCCCTATGCTCTTTTCCGACTCATAGCCATGAGCACTTCTACCTAGAAACGACCTCCCACTAGTCAGCAATCTTCTCCGCCGGGCACCCGTCAAAGCGCCAACCCACTGCGCCGCCGTCGCCGCAGCAGACCGAAGCCACCCCTCGAAGAAGAATTCCTCGACGAGGACGTCTATCTCGACGAAAGCATAATTCCCTATGATGATGAGGAATCCCTCATCCTCCTCCACGGCATCCCGGAGGCTGCAATCAAGTAGTATACAGCTCACGCAGTTAGAACAAGACCTTCAACGGGCACGCTCGCAGGCTTTCAAGTCTGAAACATGTTATCGTAACTATTTTCTTTTGCCGAGATTTTTGTGGCCGTAACTATTTTTCTTTGATATTAAGCAGTAAAAACAAATTTCTGCGGCTCTTCTGCAGGATGCGGCGGCGCTAATATAAGCTCTGGTGAGTCTTCGATGGCTTCGTCAACACAAATTAATTCTCTCCTTGAAAGTGTTCAAAGCAAGATTTTGACCAAGAAAGAACAAAAATCTTGCAAAAGGGACTTCGTATTTTCTTGTGATTTGGTCAAAACATCCTGTCAGCGATCAACTGGTATTAAGGCAGGAATGTAGTCTGTCTTAGGATTTCGAAAGCAGTCCTGCGATATTTTTGTCGAACTTAACTTGAAACTCCTGGACTTGTGCGAACTGATCGTATGTTGGCTTTATCCGCTGGGGCAGTGTGGACTTACACAATTCGCGTAACAAAGATGAAGAGCACTAAATCTAGGAGAAAGTAAATGCAAGTAGTGCAAATAGACAAACCGGTAAATTGAAACTGACAAAATACATTAGTTTGTATTGATGATCATAGATTTCTCTACAATAATTCAACAGCTTTATATTGCATCTTCATAACGTTGGGCTCCGTGATCGTATGTTGGCCTTATCCATTGGAAGATGTTGATCACTTTATCGCGGCAATGTTTTCGTTCGGGCACGCTTAGAGTTTTAATGCCAAATGATGCTCTCTCAAGAAGCAATTACAATTTGACATGCATAATTCGATGAACGTTTTTCCTTATTTGATACGGCAATTCGATTCATTTCAATCCCATCTGGCATCACAAAAGCCTGATCTCGAATAGAATTACTACGTCATGAAGTAATTGTATCATATGTTTTTGTGCTAGGCAAACCTCTTTTGCAAGCATATGCTCCCAAAAAAAAAAAAAACGACCCGAACCCTAGAAAACCAAACCCGATCCGATTATTCGAGTCATGTTCTGTTTTATCTTGTTTTGGGTTGGGTCAATCTGGACGTAGTTTCGGGTCGGGTATCAGAAATGCCCATACCTGACCCGACCAATTGACACCCCTAGATCAATGTACTTTTAAGTTGCACAATTAAAAAATTTATTGGTGTAATTAACTTAACTACGGATGCTATAAGATTTTTAGTTTACAATAAATTAACAATATATGTTTTTTGTGCCATTATCATATTCACCGAAAAATGTATCATAAAAGTTCTAAACCTATTGCATTGATGCCAATTTATTTCTAAATCTTTTGCATTTAGGCTAATTGAGTCCATCCAGCCAATTTTAACTGAAAATTTGTGATGTATATACCAATCGTCCCATGTGGCTGAACTAACTGAATGAACGAACTTACTAATCATGAGCGGCCCTTTGTTAGTCGGAGTTTTTGCAGGCGAAGAGCGATAGATGGCCAAAACAAAAGCCTAAAAAAGCATAACAAAATGATCTAGAAACACATTGGTAATAGGAAATGCAATTATGCAGCTGTTGAGGAAACAACTATCTCTGACCCAAAAAAATAAAAATAAAAGGAAACAGGTATTATGCTGGAAATTTCTCAAAACATGCAAACTCTCTCTTTTTAAGATTGTTTCCTTAAACGAAAAAAGCGACACACCTAGTTGATGATAAATACAGAACTATCGAAATGAACGAATCAACTCACTGTCACACCGAGCCAACTCTTCCAGACTAGACCAGCTGGCGAGAGAAGCGATGCAGCACAACCGGAGAGCTGGAATTTCGAAATCAGGAAGACACGCCATTCCAAAAGATTAAAATCAATAAACTCAGAGCCATTCTAGACAACAAACTGATTCACAGCATGTATATCCAAAATGCGTTCTTGTGGTAAGAGAAGGTGAGCGCACCCATAATGCACTCTTGTCGACGAAGACATCTAGCAATCTACAGTTGAAACATTACATGCAAACAAAACTACATTAAATAATAGAGTTAATATCGTGAAAAATCTCAAACTAATATACGTTTGACAAATTAAATTCAAACTACTTTTTTACCACGGAAAATTCCAAACTGGTATAACTATGATAAATTTACCTCAAATTATTATTTTTGCAACAACCAAAAACGCTAAACTGGTACGCTTGTAATAAATGTACCCCTAAATTAATTTTTCGACTGTGAAAAATCATAAATTGATACACCTATGAGAAATTTGTATATGTTAAATTAGGATAATACCATGAAAAATTTTAAACGGATACATATATGACAAAAAGAGGACAAAAAATCCAAGCTGGTACTCCGGTTAATTGTCGCATGTCATACAACCGCACTTTAACTTTTGGAATTAACAAAATTTACAGAAGGATAAATATGTTACGGATGTACCAATTTGAGATAAATTTATCATAAATGTATAAATTTAGAGTTTTTTGTGATTGAAAAAATAATTTCAAAAAATTTTATTATAAATATATCAATTTGATATTTTTCGTGATATTAATCCTAAATAATAATCCCGCAATATATAAACTATCAAGTGGGAAGTTAACTTTTGCTTTTCTCCATAAACCATCACTTTCTGATTCATTGGCTCTCCGAGCAAGTGCCTTTCCTTTTTTTGCTATGTGCACACTAAGTACCTTAGAAAGCTAGCGAACCTACTAGGAATGAGAAAAAAATCGGGATCCATCCCAATCGCATCAACCCAACTAGCTGGTTTTGGGTGATTTTTACCAAGTATTGGTCCGAATTTCAGTTTTAATTTGCTAGAACTGGTAGGTACCGGTCATGTTCAACCGAACGGGATCTATTTATATAATAAATAAAAGTATTTTTTTTTCATTCTCGCTATTTCTCTCAATCACGTTACCAACCGTGTGTTTAGAATGATGAAGGATGTGAGTGTGTTGTTTTCTAAACTTAATTTGATGATGTTAAGTTGTTAATCGAGTCACACCTGACCACACCAAGCTCTGGTTAGGACTTTTAGTGTTAAACATTGCAAACTTTAGTTCATTATCTTTTTGGGCAAACTGTGATGTAATGGTCTGAAGATGGACGCTCATGCCTTCTTTTTACCCCATGGGAACGACTTCATTAGTTCACTCATGTACAGCCTTTTTTAATTGATGTTGATGTTCAGTATTCGATAGGATCGACTTCATGGACCCATTTGAGAATTGGACAGGACCATGGTGGTTCGATCCTCAGGTGGGTCTATGGAATAAGCAGTTGATTCACGATTTTTTATTTTGCAAAATTGGCCCTTGGCAGGCGGTTCTCCATTTTAGGGTGAGAACTACACATTTTGAAATTGATCACCCCTAGAACCCACCAATTGAGTCGAACTCAAATAGAAACTTCAAATAAAATGGAAACAAGCTTATCAAACTCAAAACTTGGAGGCCAATAATTTTTTTCCCTATCTATATCATTTGTTTCTTGTCCCTTTTAAGGTCCAGCATGTGAAGTGAAGTCTAATTGTTTCCACTAATTCTCTTCCGTAAATAACCTTTTGCCAGAGAAGCTAAAGGGAAGCTTTCGATTATGATAATTCCCAAGTACCCTCATGAACAAGAACACAAAACAGCCACCACATTACAACATTTTTCTTTTTCTTTTCATATTAAGAGCAAACGGGAGGAATGGGCGAGCATAGCGGACAAGGGTGCATTTAAAAAAACAAAAAAACAAAAGTTGGGCCCTACCTCGACACGTGGCAAAATCTAAATGGAGTGGCCTACCGATGACTTGGCAAGACACGCTACCCAAAATTCTCTCCCACATGCGAGAAAATATTGGTGAGTTGGCCTTAATTGTACACGTGTCAAACGGTAAGAGGAACGGTCTACAATCTACATGGAGGGATAAGTGTACCTAATATTTTCTTATGGAATTTTTAAAATGAGATCCAAACGACATCCACTCAAGAGCATGAGAAAATCACACGTTCCACGAACCTTGCACGAATCCCACTCAGATCCATCTTTTATCGAGTGCGCAATTGAGTAACCCACTATTGTGCCACTCTCCTTGGATGTGTATAGACATGAGATAATTTTTTACAAGTATGATTTAACTAAGGGTTCAATTTTATTTTTATTTTTTTGGTTATTTCCACCCATCAAATAATTTCCCACATACCCTAAATTTTATATGGTCCAAAGTGATCCTCACTTGAAACTCATCAATGATAATACCGATGGAGGAGGGAAAAAAAATACCTTTTGACTAATCGTATGTAAAAAAAATAAATAATAATAAATAAAGAGAGGCTAATCTGATGAATTTTGTTAAAAAAAAAATTCTAAAATTTTCCCTTTTATACTCAAACTGGAGAAGTTTACATATTCGCTACTTTTTACGAGAAGCATCTACTAGTCAATTATTTTAATTTTCTAGTAATTGGGTTTATATCTAAAAAATACTAATGAAGCACTTTGATTTACAATGTCTCTAAAATCCACCGGAAAGTTAATCGAATTTGATGAAGTATAATAAAAGATGCGTAAAGAGACATGAATCTATCTGTCTGTCCTTGCTAGCTAGGCCCAACCTGGAAACACAAACGCTTGGAAATTTTGCCTATAGTCCAAGCCTAACTATAACACTTCGTATGACCACGTTGTTTTCAAAATTTTGCGGGTTCAATGTTTAGGGAAACGATACAGTGTTGCCAAAGGAAGTGTTCTCGTTAGTGAACTCCGTGCCACGAAGCGGACGATCTGAAGGCGAGCGTACTGTTTTGTTACCTAAAGTAACGATCGAGACGATCACGGCGAGCTCGGATTCTGGAGAGCCGAAACTCGGGCCGACCTGAAACGAAGATGGCCAATGACACGCATTAGAGAAATCGTTGCTGTTACTCACGAAAATATCATCCGAGATGGAAGGAAAACTGAACATGGAAGAGTATCCATTTCTCCTAATCACACACCTGGATAAGGCGACATTCGAAGGTTTGGTTGTATGTGTTACTTGAAATGATGATCCAGGTGCTGTGAAAGTGCGGACGCCTACAGCAAAACTATAGCAATCACTTCCTATGTAGCACGGACATTTCTACTACGACTATTTTCTTTAGTGTCTAGCACATGTCGGTGTCCGACACGCACCGGACACATTCGGACACGGCTGGACACAAGTCGTCCGACCTTCGACACGCAATCAATAGAACGGACATGCGACGGACTCGTGTGTCCAGAGGTAAGGTGAGAAAGTTAACATTTTTAAAGTCAAAAACGCAAGTCAACTCAAAATAAGAAAGATCCAGATCACCTTGTGGCTCGCCGGCCACACCGCAACTCGCCTCCTTGCTAGCCGTGGGAAAACCGGGTCTACGCGATGAGGTGGGGGTAGATAGAGGAGTCGTCATAGGTGAGAAGCTTGCAGAGAGGAATGGCAAACATGGTGTGGAGCTCGACGTGGGAGCAGCTGTGGACGAGGTGAGTCAGCTTGATGGATAGGGAGTTGGGAATCGGGATCAGTCTGGTTGGCGAGGTTGAAAATGGACTCGAGGCACAATGTTTGGAGCTATAGAGAGAAACGAGAAATTATCCAGTGGTTAGATACCACCATGTCATCGGATTATGTGGTATGATTGCCCCATTCAAAAAAGAACACGTGCTAGTGACGTGGACTAACTTTTAAAATTAAAAGAGCTTCTCTCCTTAGCTGGCGGACTCAAAAAGGACAAGAATAATAAATGCTCAAATTTAAACTCCCGCTTTTCGACCTAAAAAAGCTCTATTTTTGCATTCTCTTTTGGGAAGAATATCGAAGACACCTTCTTCTTTTGTTTCCTTTCTCCACCGAGTCCTCCACCTCTGCCTCTCCCAAAGACTCTGTCGGTCGCGGCTGCTGATCGCATTTGCTTGTGGCATGTCACCTCCGCCTCTGCCCGTCCCAGCTTCTGCTAAGATCCGCCTCTGGCACATGGCCTCCCCCAAGGGCTCCAACGATTGCAGCTGCTGGGTCTCGAGCCCCTCTGCCTCCTCCTCCGACGCCGACACGCCATGGATGGCGCCAAATCTGGGGCTGTTTCCCATGAGGAGATCAATCACAAAGTCTACGCTCGCGTCGATCTCTTGGGACTAGCGACGTCCTCTATGGCCGCATGCACCATGTCTTTCAGCCTCAGCAACTTCTGAGCCTCCGTCCGATTGGGTCCCTCCTATGAGCTCGTTATCACCACTCACCCCGTCCACGATCTAGTCCACTTTGATTATCATGGGGCTGTGGAGTGGCTGAGGCCCTTGTTTAACGGTATGGGAAAAGTTGCTTACATGGGGAAAGAGGGCGGCGTCGGATGTGAGGAGTTTGTGGACGCAGTGCGAGGCGGGTCGACGGTGATTGCTTTATTTGGAAAGAGGGTGATTAGGAAGGATTTCAGACCGGGCTGATTAGCAAGTTCATTGTGCTTTTGAGTTTAAGAAAATTTTGAGAATACTCATGTTGTTACTAAGAAATTACAAAGCAAGTGTTTTAGTACATATCCAATTGAAAACTTTGTTTCTCACGCCGCGCTCTCTTACTTTCAGTGAGTTAAAAATTATGAACAATTCCTTTTTTCTTTCTTATTGTCTGGACAAGACCCAAATGTCATGCTTGAAGTTTGAGTTTGTAGACAGAGAAGAAGATGTCGATGAAGAAACTATTCCTATTCCAATTCCTTCTGTTTCAGACGGCTGTATAAAATAGATTATGACGAAGTTATCTCATATTCGAGCCTAAGATGGGGAAATGTCTAATTAGCTCTTGAACCTCGGTTATGAAATTGAAACTATAGAGTATGAAGTGATTAGATCGCAAACAGAGTTTTCATGAATCGTCACATTTCAATGTGGCAAAAGAACACGGGGAACGAATTTTAACCACCAAACTAAGTGTAGGCGTAAACTTTCAAACCATCTATGTGATATGATATTGATCCTCAAGTAAATGAAATTGGTACAAAAAAAAAGACCAATTAGACTCAAATTACACAGCCGACCCCACAGGCACACTCACAATTGACACCGTGATGCATTTAAAGCAGCGTCATCATGACACGAACATATCGCATGTACACGTACACAGGAAAGTTAAAGTCATCTGTGGATGCTGTTTGGGGGGCATCCATGACATGAACCGACACACACAAGCTAGGCTGCAACGACTTCATCTTCATCCTCCATTCCCATGATCTTACGCCGCTTAACACCATCGGGAGACCTGTTCATTCCTGCCTGTTGCCTGGATAAATATGCACCTCGTGAGGACTCCAGAAGTTTTCAGCTTCTCCTCTAAATCCTTGACAGTTTGAAAATTACAATATGTTGGAAATTTGAAGCGCACACGTTAACGTATCGGGAGAAATACGTAACATTGTTTGTTGTAATCAGAAAAATAATAAAACGAAGACGGCGATAACATTACAATAACAATTACAAAGCCAAATTACAATCTTTACTTTCAAAGATTACAAAACAAATAAAATTGCTAGATAGTAAACTCGAAAAATAGGAGAAGAGGTGAGGTATGGCTAATCGAATCTCCTTAAAGCGATTAGTTCCTGCAAATGGTGTTAAGCAACTTCACAAACTATGCCTCCCAAGATACAACACCTCAAACCTGCTTATATCAGCACTATACGAACATGACTCATTCGAACACTTCTCGAAGCCGGCACAGACAACTAGGAGATAACTAGAGGAATGAACTTCAAGTTGTGATTCTGAACTACGGAAACTCGTATATTTATAAATCGAGAAAACTTTTGTTATGCAACACTAAACCTCGTCCGTTACACAGCATTAATCCTCGTCGGTTGCGTCCGTTACGCAACATTAAACTGTGTCGGTTACGTCCGTTACACAGCATTAATCCTCGTCGGTTACGTTCGTTACACCGATATAAATGTACGTCGGTTACACTGACAATAATTGAGCCATTAAACTACTATTTACAACAATCCCCCACATAATGGCTCAATAAAACTAAGACTCGAGGAATTCCGAGTATGCATGTGAAAATACACTACATCAAGATAGGTAGCTTTCGCTTTTAAACTTCTTTAGTGAAAGCCTATCAATCCTACTTAACTAGTCGGTGAACTTGATCTTGAACCGTCAGTTGTTAGTGTAAGCCCAAACAATAGACCTCACACAGAGTATCTCCGAATCAACATTGGTTCTCGGTTGCGTTCATTCTTTCGGCCATGAACCTCTCAGGATCATGCATGCTTTAGAAAATCCAACCTTTAAAGATTTTCATAGAGTCAGCCAGCTCCACGCATATAGGTGCATTCCCATTAAAGATATCCTACCATACCTTGCTAGGATGTAAAAATTAAGTTATATGAAAGATTAAACGCATAGCGTACCCTCAAAACGCAGTAGGAAGCACTGTTGCATTATAGAAATAGGAGACGGTGCTCACTCTAGAGTTTTCCAAATTTGCGTTGTCTTATTGAACCTAGTCCATGGGATCTCCAATCGCATAGGTTAGGTTTCCACCTCGGAAGCTCTTTATTAGGTTAAGGCTTTTAACCTCATTCCCCTCAATGCACAGTTTACTTGCTCTCTCGACAATCCTTTTGTCAGCGGATCCGCAATATTTTCTTTTGATTTCACAAAGTCTAAAGAAATTATTCCCCTCGAGAGCAATTGCCTTACGGTATTATGTCTACGACGAATGTGTCTAGACTTACCGTTGTATATCACATTATATGCCCTTACAATAACTGCTTGATTGTCACAGTGAATGCATATTGCAGGCATAGGTTTTTGCCACAACGGAATATCCTCTAAAAATTGTCGAAGCCACTCTGCTTCTTCAACAGCTTTATCCAAAGCAACAAACTTGGATTCCATCGTGGAGCGCGCTATTAGAGTTTGCTTTGAGGATTTCCATGAAATTACGGCACCTCCTAGCGTAAACACGTATCCGCTAGTCGATTTCGATTCATCAGAATCGCAGATCCAGTTTGCATCACTAAAGCCTTCCAACACAGCTGGATATTGACCATATTATAGAATATAGTCTTTGGTATTTTTTAGATACCTTAATACTCTCAACAAAGCATTCCAATGCTCGTGACCTGGATTGCTCATATATTTGCTCAGTTTTCTTACTGAGTATGCAATATCCGATCTAGTGCAATTCATCATATACGTGAGACTGCCGATCACTTGAGAGTATTCCAACTGTCTGATATTGTTTTCAGTATTCTTTCTTAAAGTTAGGTGTGGTAGAAAAGGATTATTGGCATCTTTAATGCCAAATACTTTAAATCTCTCAATTACTTTTCCAATATAATGAGATTGTGTTAAACCTAGGCCATCTAAATTCCTTAGAATCTTGATGCCAAGTATAACATCCGCAACACCTAAGTCTTTCATCTCAAAATTCTTATTGAGAACATTCTTGGTGATTTTGATTACCTCAGCGTTACCTCCAAGAATATGCAAGTCATCAACATATAGACAAATAAGTACATATCCAATGGGCGTAGATTTAGTGTACACACATTTGTCACATTCATTGATTCTATACCAATTTTGGATCATCATATGGTCAAACTTCTCATGCCATTGTTTAGGAGCTTGTTTAAGTCCATACAATGATTTGACAAGTCTACAAAATTTATATTCTTGTCTTTTGACCTTGAATACTTCAGGTTGTTTCATATAAATCTCCTCATGAGATCACCATTCAAGAATGCAATTTTCACATTCATCTGATGTACCTGCAAATTGTATAGCGAAGCTATAGTAATCAACATCCTAATCGATGTTATTCTTATTACAGGTGAATAAGTATCAAAGTAGTCCAGACCCTTTTGTTGTCTAAACCCTTTGGCGACAAGCCGTGCTTTGCGCTTATCAATGAAACCATCAGCTTTACACTTCTTTTTGAATATCCATTTACATCCAATTAGTTTATTTCCAGATGAAAGATCAATCAATTCCCAAGTGTGATTACTTAGAATATAATCAATTTCCTTGTCAATAGCTTATTTCCAGAAAAGAGTATCTGGAGATGACATCGCCTCTTTGAATATTTGAGGCTCACTTTCTAACATATATGTCAGAAAGTTAGGTCTGAAAGATTTTGCGGTTCGCGACCTTTTGCTCCTTTGAAGCTCGGCATCCTTGGTCTCAACTTCATCAGTCTCAAATTTGAATTTCTCAGTCTCTTATTAAAAGGTTCACCCTGATTTCTTTTCATGAGATATATATTCTCAAAGAATTCAGTATCCCTAGATTTTACGATAGTATTGGCATGGATTTTCGCATTTTCAGATTTGTGAACCAAAAATCTGTATGCACTGCTATTTTGAGCATAACCGATGAATATGCAATCCAACGTTTTAGGTCTCAATGAAGTTTGTTTAGAAGGAGGAATTGCCACCTTGGCTAGGCACCCCCACACTTTTAAATAATTATATGATGGTAGTCTTCCATTCCATAACTCATATGGTATGTTACCCGTTTTCTTGTGAGGTATTTTATTAAGAATATAGTTTGTAGTTAATACTGCCTCCCCCATAAGTTTTGAGGTAAACCAGAACTTAAGAGCATGGCGTTAGCCATCTCCTTTAGAGTTTTATTCTTCCGTTTAGCAATTCTATTTTGCTGTGGAGTATAAGATGCAGTTGTTTGAAGAATTATCCCCAAACTAGCACACAACTCCTTTAAATTGAAAGCACTATATTCTCCTCCCCTGTTAGACCTAAGCACTTTAATTCGGCTATCAAGTTGATTTTCAACCTCATTTTTATACTTGATAAACATGCTCATAGCCTAATCTTTGCCAGTTAATAAATAAACATAGCAAAATCGAGTACAATCATCAATAATAGTGATGAAGTACTTCTTTCCACCTCTACTTTCTATGAACTTTAAATCACATAGATCGCTATGGATTAGTTGTAAAGGTTCACTCGCATAAAGCCCACATTGGTAAATTTTTCTGGTTTCTCATTCGGTGTATGAGATGGTATCATCAAGGGAGGCGATGCATGTTGATGTCCACCATAGGTGGTCCCAGCCCGAAGGCTCGCAGCATTCGCTGCCACAACATTAGGCCTCGAGGTATGAACCTCTCCACTAGCCACAGTCGAATCAACCAAAGGAACGTCTCCAAAAACATTTGGAACATTATTGGGTACTTGATTGTTATCTGTCATCACGATTTTCTGATAAAACCAAACAAACAGTAAGTATATGCACTGATCACCTTAAGAATGTTGAAAATCTGAAGCGAGCACGTTAACGTATCGGGAGAAATACGTAACACTGTTTGTAGTAATCAGAAAAATAATAAAACGAAGACGGTGATAAAATTACAATAATAATTACAAAGCCAAATTACAATCTTTACTTTCAAAGATTACAAAGCAAATAAAATTGCTAGATAGTAAACTCGAAAAATAGGAGAAGAGGTGAGATACGACTAACCGAATCTCCTTAAGGCGATTAGTTCCTGCCAACAATGCTAAGTAACTTTACAAACTATGCCTCCCAAGATACAACACCTCAAACCTGTTTGTATCAGCACTATACGAACAGGACTCTGTCGAACACTTCTCGAAACCGGTACACTTAGATGACAACTAGAAGAGAACTAGAGGAATGAACTTCAAGTTGTGAGTTGTAAGTTGCGATTCTGAACTACGGAAACCTGTATATTTATAAATCGAGAAAACATACGTTACCCAACACTAGACCTCATCGGTTACGTCCGTTACACAGCATTAATCCTCGTCAGTTACGTCTGTTACGCAACATTAAATTGTGTTGGTTACGTCCATTACAAGCATTAATCCTCGTCAGCTACGTCCCTTACACCGACATAAATGTACGTCGGTTACACTGACAATAATTGAGCCATTAAACTACTGATTACAACACAATAACCCGAATGTATTATCTTCCTCTTCTATCTGATTTGCAGTTGGGATACCTACAAATTCATGTGTTGTAAGAGAATGGTCTTCTACAAGAGGAACATCATTTTATCAGAAGAACTCATAAGACCAAACACTTCATTTTTGTTAAAAATCAGCTAATCCAATGCTCTACTAAATAAAGGGTTTTGATCCTCGATTATTCTTCCACCTACAAGAAAGTTAAAATCAATATCGCACCAAAAGAGAAAGCATTCCAATAGGCCTTATCTACGCCTACCCCTTTCATGTGGGAAACAACCATGGATTTGGTGCCGTCCATAGCGCATCGGCATGATCATGCAGGCGTCCGCACGAGAGAGAGAGGGGGAGGGAGGAAGGTTGTGTTGAAAATTAAATCAAATTCATTAAGTGTCAATGAACGTTCGACTGCTGATGCACATGAACGAGCTAGTGCATGAATCAAGAATTGTCTTTAACGTTTTGTTGGAGTCTTTTCATATTTGTAGGATTAATTAATGTCTTACAAGTTCCTAGGAATTTATCTCTTTAGAACGGTAGATTATTTATGAGTTTGTTGAAAAGTCATGTAGTTGAAGAGTCATTGTAGAATGCATGTATAAAGGCTTATCTTGTAACCATTTCGGTATGGGTGAATCGATTATGAATACAAATTATTAAAAAGCCATCTTTGATCTCCTCTTCCTTTGTGAATATAGTTGAGTTATGAGTGTTTGTTAAGTGCCCACTTTCGATTTATCCCATCAAATTGGTATCAGAGCTTGAGGTTCATGATAATGGCCTCAACACATACTCTGCTCCTTTTTCAGTATCCCCATATTACCAAAGAAAACTATGGCCAATAGGCTTCAAAAATGAAAGCTCTACTCAGCGCCTATAGTATTTTGGATGTTGTCAACAACGGCTATGATGAGTCAGAAGACAAAGCCACCATGAGTCAAAATCAAAGGAATGCCTTGGAGAATATTCGATCAAAGGATTAGTATGCCCTATCAATCATCTTTCATGGTTTAGATGATTCAATGTTCGAGAAAGTATCGAGTGCTACTACGTCAAAGGAGGCATGGGAGATCCTTCAAACCACACACACATTCGCCATCAAACTTTGATAGGCGAGTTAGAGGTAATTCGCATGAAAACATCTGAGTCGATTTCTGATTATTTCACAAAATTTTTAGCGATTGTGAACCAAATGACAAGGAATGGCGAAGACGTTCCTGATGTTCGAGTTATTGAGAAAATTCTTCGGTCATTAGATAAAAAGTATAACCACATTGCAGTTGCAATCGAGGAATCCATAGACCTTGATTCCGTGAAGATCGACGAGCTTATGGGTTTGTTACAAGCCCATGAAGAAAGACTCGGAAGAAATAAGAATGAACTGGTGGAGGAAGTACTCCAAACTCGGTTGGCTATCCGAGATGAGTAGGAGCAAAGAAGAGAACCTATGCAAGTTCAAAGCATTAACCAAGATCGCGGTCGAGGCCGAGGTCACTTTCAAGGAAGAGGTCATGGTCAAAGCAGAGGAGAATTTGCTTGCAAAGATAGTGGCTACCAGAATCAAAGATTTATTTGTGGATGAGGAAGAAACTCGAGAGATCAATGGTATGAGAAATCTAACATTCGATGTCATCGTTGCAATAAATTGGGTCATTATGCTTCTAACTGTTGGCATAAAGAAAGTAGTGAAGCAAATGAGAAGGCAAATTTAGTGGATGATGCCGATAACGTTCTTATATTGGCATTCAAAAAAGATGAAGGAGAAAAGAGTGATACGTGGTACTAGGACACTGGATCAAGCAACCACAATTGCGGAAGAAAGGAGATGTTTGCCGAGCTAAGTGAGACAGTCAAAGGAAAAGTCTCATTCAGTGATAAATCACAAATTTTTGTCAAAGGCAAAGGTACAATCCGAATTCGTTTGAAGAATGATGCTAGTGCATGAATCAAGAATTGTCTTCAATGTTTTGTTAGAGTCTTTTCATATTTCTAGGATTAGTTGATGTCTTGCAAGTTCCTAGGATTTTATCTCTTTGGAACGGTAGATTATTTATGAGTTTATTGAAAAGTCGTGTAGTTGAAGAGTCATTGTGGAATGCCTATATTAAAGGCTTGTCTTGTAACCATTTCGATATAGATGAATCGATTGTGAATACAAAATATTAAAAAGCCATCTTTGATCTCATCTTCCTTTGTGAATAGAGTTAAGTTGTGAGTGTTTGTTGAGTGCTCGCTTTCGATTTATCCTATCAAGTTGTAGCCGCCAATTGGGCTCTAAAGGCAACGGCGGAGGTAGAGTAGGCTTAGGACCCAACCGCTGGAACCGCCTAGGCTCTTGGGGGAGGCAACATGCCAGAGCAGATTTGAGCAGCAACTGCGTCCGGGGAAGGATTAAGGTGAGGCAAAGGTGGTGTGACATGCCGAAGAAGAAGAGTGCGTTTGAAAAATTCTCAAAAGTACGGTCCTGCCTAGACACATGGCAAAATCTAAATGAAGTAGCCCACTGATAACTTGGCAAAACAAGCTAACCCAATATTTTCTCTGATATTGATGAGTTGGCCTTAGTTATAAATGATCTGCATTCTATATTTTCTCTCATTTTAAAATGATAAGAGAACTGACCTGCATTCTATATGGAGGGACATGTGTGCTTAATATTTTCCTCGCATGCACTCTTCACAAGGGATTTTTAAAATGAGATCCAAACAAAATTCATTCAAGTACGTGAGAAAATCACACATTTCACCGCCTTGCACAAACCTTGCACGAAGCCTGCTCAGATCCATCCTTTCTCAAATGCTTAATTGGATAACTCACTATTATTCTACTCTCCTTAGATGTATACGCATGAGAATTGACCAGTATACCTACCCCTTCAACTCGTTCTAAAAAAAATAGGATTTCGCGTAATAAGTTTTTGATATTCAGAAACCGCCATTAAAAAATAATCACGGAAATTCAAACATTTATCTATCCATCCATAAGCTAGATCGGCCAGTACTCCTCCAATACGAAAATAATTATGCATCATTCTCATACCGGTGTAAGTATTGAATAGATCATATACTAATTATCTTTCTCTGAAAATATAGGAAAAATGGATCTGTGCACCAATATCTGTCATGAATGGGCCAAGCCATAACAGATGAGAAGCTATACGACTCAACTCTAACATAATTACTCTGATATAACTGGCTCTTTTGTGCACCAATATCTGCCATAAAGGACATGTTTGGTTCAGCATTTGGATAAGGAACTTTAAGTAAATGCAAATACCTTGGGCTAAAGGTTTTTTCCAAAATGCAAATAGTGTTTGGCAAAGTATTTTTTAAAAACACTTTTAAAAATAACTTTGATGTAAAGTCGTTTGGTGAAAAATAAACGGTGTAAAGCATTTTACTTTTTTATAATAAAAAAATGACAGCAGCGATCGGTGACGGTGGCAACCGGCGATCGGCGACCGGCGGCGACCAGCGGCTACCGGCGACGACCGACGACAATGGCGGCAACCGACGACGACGGCAATCGGCGACCAATAGCTGGTGGCGGGAGGCTACCGAAGGCGGCAGCGGCGGCTACCAGCGACCAGCAGCAGTGGCCGGCCGCAGGCAGGAGGTAGCAAGTGAACGTGACAAATTTTTTAAAAAAAATAGTTGCATTTGAGATGCAACTTCTCAAAGTAGCTCCAAAGTTACTTTGGGCTAAAGGACTTTGGAGAACATTTGAGATTCAATTACATCTGCCCAATGTGAGCAAAAAAATGAACCAAACAGCTTTTGCATTTGGCCAAGGGACTTTAAAGCCCCAATATTCATCTCAAATGCTGAACCAAATAGGCTCAAAAAGGCCAAGCCATAACAAATGAGAAGCTATACAAGTCAACTCTAACATAATTACTCTGATATAACTGGCTCTTTAGGTACTTGAACATTTCCCAACTGTTCTGGTCTCATGTGTATACATCTAAGGAGGGTAAAAAAGCTCTTTTTTTTTAATGATATTTTCACCCATTAAATAATCTCCCATATACTCTAAAATTTATATGGTCGAATCGCTTGAAACTCATAAAAGATCATTTTTTTTAATATGATGCTAGCTATCCTATACAGGCCATACTATGTGTGCTATATGCCGTGTGCAACTTAGAAACCCTGCTCTAAACTCACATGTCTCAACCTCACTTCCCTCGAAGCTGGGATTCAAAACTCCCACCTCCCTCTTCCCAAATTGGATAGTGGACGCGGGAGTGGTTATCAAGGATAATATTAATGGAGGAGGAAAATGTACTCTTCATATAGATTAATTAATCTGGTGATTTTTTAAAAAAAAATCCTAAAACTTTATTTGTTTTCCTTTTATACTCAAACTGGAGAAGTTTACATATTCGCTTTTTATGAGAATCATCTCGGATTCAATTATTTTAATTTTCTAATGATTGGGGTTTTTTAATCTAAAAACTACTAATGAAGTACATTTATTTACAATGTCTGTAAAATTCCATTGAAAGTTAATTAAATTTGATGAAGTATAATTAGAGATGAGTAAAGAGACATCAATTTAGCTGGCTTCCCTTGCTAGCTAGCTACAACCTGGAAACGCAAAAGCTAGGAGACTTGCCTATGGTCCAAACCCAACTGTAACTCTTCACATGACCACATTGTTTCCGAATTTTTATGGGTCCAAAGTCTAGGGAAAGAATCCGGTGTTGCCAAAGTAAGTGTTACCTCAATGAAGATGATGCATCGATCAAGATTTCGCTTCATTCAGGCATGAATAAGGGAGGCTTTACGTTAGGATTAGTGAATAATCAGAAAGACACGTACGATAGCCTCACGTTGAAGACCGTTCTCTCGGCCTACCAAGAAGGCTGCTTTTTAGTCTCCGAAGCTACTGATCTGCGCTAGAAAGCAATGAGGTCATCGAGGAATTTCGATTTTTCACATAATGGCAAGTAGAGAGCATACTTGTGAAAACAATTCATCTTAGTTCTTCAGCTTGGTGGCCATGTTACTCACTTGCACGTCCATGTCCTCACAATGAAGACGGTTTCTCCTCTTCTTCTTCTTCTTTCTTTATCTGTGTAGGATACCTACCATAATCAATGATTTCATGTGTTTTGATTTTGTTTATTGTAGATTTTTTACTAGTAGAAAAGGCACTATTTTCTTAATTGCGACATATTACTTCCATAAGAATTTGTTTTTTTTTTTTTTTTGTTTCCAATTTCCAAGAAATGTAGTTCTTCTACATTGTCCATCAAATTCATGGATAAATTATTGAGCAGACGGTATTTAATTAAATCAGAACATTGTGCAAAGTAAGAATCTGTTTGTTGAAAGTTCCGGTGAAATATCATTATCTCGGAATGAACAATTCACGAAAATAAAACGTCAAAATAACATCTTTGTACACAATATATTTAGTGTATTCTCGTATGTTCCTCTGACGTTTTACATGCTCTGTGTAGAAGTATTTCACCAATATAGTAAGGAAAAAAGATGAATGCTTTGATATAGCAAATAAAGAGATTTCAATATGTCGTAGAGTGATGAAATTAATAAAAAAAGTTCACGTGAGCTTGTGAGATAAGAAGAATAAAAATAGATAAAGTTGTTATACGAATAAACTTTTTCAGTTTCATTCTATATTAGAAAATGTCTTTTCTCCTCGGTATTAGTGAGATAAGTTTTATACTATATTATAGGAATATCTGAAAATTATTTTTCTTTAATCCTCTAAAAATATATATATGTGAAATGCTTAATTATGGTAAGTATCCTGAGTAGAAAAAAAGGAGGAGGAGGAGGAGGAGCAGGGCCATCCCTGTAAACTGGTAGAAAGATTGAGGGCAAGTTTGTCTTTTTAATGTAAATGGAAGCGAATTTAGTCATGCAGGAGGTGGAAATAGGGCCGCCCAAGATTAAAATCATAATCTTCCCCTCATGCGAAAGGTGGAAATATGACCTGATCGTGAACTTGGCGGCTTATGAGCCCAGCTCGAGCCCGACGAGGCTAAAATCACAAATTGGGTCAGCTTGGAAAGGAATTTCCTTTGTGGGCTGGGCTCCGACTTGCCTAACATGGGTCCCCTTGGGCCTGTTTGGGCCATAGATAAAACGACGCCGTTCGAAGCTCGTGATCGGGGAGACCCAAAGCGCACGACGCCGTTCAGGCGGGAGCTAATTAGGGTTTTTTGGAGGCACGGACAATCTTCTCTGAGGACTCTTGTATATATAACAGCCCCCATCGCGATTCTTCCCATCTCCACAGATCGAAATCTGTCGCGCGCCTCTCGTAGATCTCAGTCTCCATTCGATACCACGCTTTTGTTCTGTTTCGCTTCTTCTTCTGTGGCTGCTCCGCTGCTTCGTTCGCGTGCGTGTCCTGCATCGATCGTCCTTTCGATTTCGACATTTTAATTCTTTTTCGGGGGGCGTTTTCTTTCTTTGAATGGCGAGTCGAGAGGTGTTGTGGATGGAGGAGGAGGGGGGTTAAAGATCAGGGAGCTGAGCATATGATGAGAAAAGAAGTGATTGGATACTGATTGGATCGATCCATGAAGTTTCACCAAAATCGAGCTTTTTAAAACTGATGCTCGTCAAGCTCGTGACTTTCTCCCTCCCTCCGTCTTCGAAATCAGTTTTCATGGAAAGCTCGAATGATCTAAGTACTGTCCGGGGAAAAGTAAAGTAGGAGAGCAGATTGGAAGGGTAAAAAAATATTGATTTCTTCTCTTCCTTCTCATGAAAAATTCAAAAAAAAAATAAATTGGGTTTTAGATTTTTCAGTCTCATAATGATCTGACACTCTATTTAAAATAAAATTTATTTTAGTTATTTATTTGAGAAAATAAAAAATATTTAAATATTTTTTTTAGAAATTTTTCGGAAATAATTGAAAAGAAAACACCAATTGGAGTTGCCTGCTGCGACCTTTCCGGAAATTTTTCGAAAATTAACGACTTAATCGCACATTTGATAGACCGTTTGGAAAATAAGACTTTTGTTTATTTTGTAAACAATAAATCATTTGAAAAAAAACGAAAAATGGATTATTTAGATTTTATAAATTTAGTGTTTAAATTAATTATATTTTTTCGAAATAAACGGAGGATTACTGAATTCACATGTCTTATTATTATTATTTTTTTCCTCCCTCGGTGGGCTTTTGTTACTCGGAATTTTGTTGGGACTCCCTGTGCAGTGGGCCAGTTGTAAATTTGTAAGGCGCGAATACAAATCACTTCCCTTCACCTAGAAGAGCTCTATCCGAACCCGATGCTGACGTGTCTCATTATACTTTGGCAAATGTCGTTTTGGTCGACCCCTGTTCGTTCCTCATTTATCATCCCATAAAGTGAGCTCGCATTGAATATCCAAGCCTCAATTTTTATCTGAATCGATATGAGTTCGAAAAATCACATTTGAGATTTAGGCGAAAGGGATGATAGTTATTCAATCGGTCCTAGTACAATAGCTATTGTTGCCTATGCCCGCATACGAGAAAATTGATCGAAGATTTACAATTCAGTTGTCGAATTTTATTTTTTTTTTTTAAATTTGGGATTGAATCAACATCAGCCCAATAAGCGTATGGCCGGCCGTCCGTCGTAAACTCTTCTTTAGGTGGAATTAGGCCATGAGCAAAGTGAGTAACTTATTATTTACGGTTCATATTGGGAAAAAGGAACACGGGAGGAGGGGAATCGTTCTCGTTGGACAAGTGGGTTGTATTTCTGCCATTTTCGAGATTCTTTGTCTTCTGAAGTGCACGTCCTTTTCCTCTACATGTGGCATGTGGGTTGACACGTGAAGAATCTTCGTTAGGAAGTTCATTTCACTTGAACTAGGGGGGAACTTGGACCATCTTGGACTGAAAAGTCATGAACAGGGCTAGGGCTTGGACCGATTTGTGTATATTCACCGTGTTCGACTAGAGTTTTTACTTCGCACCTATGACGACTCCGCTTCGCTAGGACCAAATTATTCTTACTTCCCACCGCGATCGGCTAGGTTTCGAATTGTTCCTTCCCTCGTGTAAAAATTATGTGTTTAATTAGAGCATTTATCTCATCGGCGCTGACAGCCATGGAAATTGGATATAGCTCGGTTGGTACCCCTGATTTATAGAATGAAGGTGGAGAAAATGGTATTTTTTTTTTTTCGTAATATGGTTGGAATGAAATGGTTTTTTTAATAGGGTATCTACGTACATAGGCTGTTGTGAGACATGAGCCTCGCAAAGTCGGAATTGCTCGTAAGCTGCGGTAACAGTTGGAACGGAAGTAGGATTCAAGCGCAAAGTTCGAAAGCCATCCGAAGATAACCCTCTGATAGTCCACACGAGACGAACGACGATGAATTCCAAACTTATTGTGCGGATGCCAACTATTTCCTAACTTTTTCAATTCTGCCAATCGGTTCTACACAAAATTTCAATTTTCGTTGGAAATTTCGAGCAACTTTCGCCGGAAATCACTAACATGGCCGAGCGCCAAATAGGACGACTGGTTAATTGTCATAATTGAAAAAGTTAGGACTGAATTGGCATCCGTACAATAAGTTAATTTAGGATTGATCGTGTCATTTCAAGCAGAGATTTAAAAACTAAGTTGGCACAATTAGAAAATTTAAGTTTGAATTAGCATCCGCACAATAGGTCCAGAACCGGTTAAACTTCTCTAGCAAATATCTTAGAATTGGATCAAGTGGAATCGTAAATTACTTTGCATAAATATGGCTTGCATAAACAAAACCTGCTTAATTAAGACTAAATTGGGTCTTGCACACGACTTCTATTTGTCATGCTTTTGAACCGTTTTGTTCGTACCATTCTTCTTTGGAAAATTTGTGCAAAAAGTCTTAAAATAATTGCATTTTTTCCAATTCAATCCTAAACCTTTCAATTTTGCCAATTTACATTTGTGTTAATTTAGTCTTAAATCATTTTTTGTGCCAATTCAATCTTAAATCCTTTTTATTTGTGTTGATTCAATACATCTGATCAATTTTAATTGGTTATCACTAATGTGGACCCAACTGGCACTGAGAAGCAACTTTTAATAATAATTTAATAATGTTTTAAATTTTTATTTTATTTTTCCTTTTTCTTTTTTTGCTTGTTCATCTTCTTCCTGATGATCAAACAAGGCATCGGCCACTGCCTCTAGCTGGTTGAAAGTCCACAACGAGGTTGAACCTCACCGGCCACTGGCACCGGCGCCCCCAGGCGAGTTTGGCCAGCCTCATCATCGCCCCCCTCCCCCCCCCTTCCCAAATGAGGTGGCTTGAGTTGTGACATGGTATCGCTTGTTCCTATTTCGCCTCAATGAATGTCAACGCGAGGATGTTATTGCAAACCCAGAGAAACAAGTTAGGAAGGAAAAATAAATCTGCACTGTTAAACAAATCTATCGGCGGTGACAGCCCTAGTGACCGGCGAGGTTCGACCTTACCGTGGGCCTTAGCCAGCTAGAGGCAAATGTCGACGCCATGTCTGTTCACTAGGAAGAAGATGAACAAACAAACAAAAAAGAAAAAAAAATAACACAAATAAAAAGTTTTAAAAATAGTAAAATATGATTAAAAATTACTCTACCTACACTGGTCGAGTCTGCGCCAGCATCAGCAGGCCAAAATTGACTGAATAGACTGAATTGACACAAATAAAAAAGGTTCGGGACGGAATTGGCACAAATGTAAAAGATTTAGGACTAAATTCGCAAAAATGCAACAAGTTTAGCACTTATTTGACAATTCTCCCATTTTTATTTTGTTTGAACTGCCAGGTCAAGTTGGGCCAAAATAAAAATAAAAAAAAATTGCCGGGTTATAATTCTAAACCTGGCAATTTTTAGGGAGGAGGAGTCCTTACGTCGCAATTTTATCTCGGAATCTTTGACATGGACGGCTTATCAAGACTTAAATGATAACATCCTTTGGTTTTAAGCTTCTTTCGATGAGCCTTGGAATGTATTAAGTAATCAACTCCAAATGTGAGTAATTCATTCCTCTTTTTCAAACCTAGTAGTCGCATGAATATCAAATTTAGGGTTAGAAATTGGAATTTTATGATAAAGTCATTTGATATCATCAATGCCAATAACCTCTCTGTTAATTAATCCGTATTCCATTAATGTGGCGTATCTAGAAGAGGTACTTCATATGTTTTATTTGTGATGGGCCCCCACTAGCAACACCATTCATGCATAAGGAAAATTATCAAAAAAGTCTAAATGTGTTATACTTATGCCAAATCTGTCATAAATATTTTCAATTGTCTATTCGATCTTAAATCGTTTGATGATTTGTCAATACATTTCTTTCGGCTAATTTTGATCGGAAGACGTTAACTAGAGATCTAGTCAGAGCTGATCATCCTATATAGTATGGTTGGCACTGGCGTGAATAATTTTTTTTTAAGCCTTAAGTATTTTTCTTTTTTTTCTTCCTTTTTTATCTTTTTTATTTTCCTTTCGAATTTGACCAATTTCAAGCGATGCCTTAGGCAAGGCGACCCTTGCTCGCAGCATCAAAGGCAAAAGGAAAAGGAAAAGAAGAAATAAATAAGTTAAAATTTGATCATGTTAGCGCTGGCAGTGCCAAAGTAGGATGGGCGGCATCCACGTTAATGATTTTCGGGTAAAATTATCTAGATGGACCACATTAGCAAATTGTTAAAAGATTTGGGATTGAATTAGTAAAATTGAAAGATTGAGAACTAAATTGGCACAAATCTGATAAGTTTATGAACCTTTTTTTTTCCTTTGCAATTTTCTCTTCGAGCTCATATATGTATATATATTATGTTGTCAATTAGGCTTTTAATTGGTTTTTCACTACAAATTTCTTTTTCTTATAACAAATTATTTCATCATAGCAAACTAGTGAAAAAAGCAAGTCTGACGAAGAAATTACTCTATGGACAATAATTAGTTTGTCATAATCATTTATTGACTCATAAAAAGATTCTTTGACTTTTTTGTTTAGTTTTGTCCATTATCTTCATCTCTCAACGTAACAAAAATCACCGCACGTCGTCATCGCCCGATATAGTGCGGATCAAAGGCTGGTAAGCCCATCAGTCCACACAGTTATCCATGCGAAAATTCAACAATTACCGCAGGCGCTAGCCACGAGGAAACACTTACGATACTCGAACTTATGTCTTTATGGATCACGTCATCTCGTTTTCAAGTTTATTATACATGTCCTTCAAAATGGAGAATGAAAAAAAAAAACATCGGTACTATTATCAAACGCCTTGGGAACGGTTAAAAATGCGCAATTGGCTAACTTTCACAACATACAACAAGATATGAACAGACAAAGTCATTCTTGGCACGAAAAACAGAATTCGCGGAAGTGAGAGAGAGTTCATGTGACGACATACAAACTACTTGCGGATCCTCCGATTTAACACGTGGGGTCGCCGCCGGCCCCGTCTTTGAACCTTAAAAAAAAAACGGAAAAAAGAAAAACAGAGAGAGAGAGAGTCCGACTCCTAAGGGGCTACGACGCCGTAAGAGGACTGTACACCTCGTGGGACGACTCCCCCTCCTTTCGCATTTTCCATGTGCGGGAGACCCGACTCGCCCCGCTCGTTCCACGAAGCAACGCGCTTTACTTGTCGCGGGAATACGGCGACGCCGAAGCAGTCAACCTGCCACCACATTAAATAAACACGTGCGTCAATTTTTTGGGGTTAGTGTGATGATTTCGGGCCGAAAAAAAGGCACGCGGTTTTGACTCTTAGCGAAAACGACGCCGGTTCATTCTAAAGAGCCACTAGGCCCTAACTGAGCGGCGACGACCGAGTCTCAAGGCGGGTGGGGGGGCAGAATCGGGATATCATAGATTTTTGCTTTGAGGACCGTTTACCTGAATTTTCCACCGTTTCCTTCTAACGGTTCTCCCTTCTTAACTCTAGACTTGATAGCGTTTTATCTTAGCAAATTTTCCGGATTAAGTTAAACCATCACGAAAATAAGAAGAATTATCGAATCGTGACGCAAAACGTACTCAAATTACTTTGGACTGCATCTAAATTCAGCCAACTCAATCCGATTTATGTTTTGCTTAAGCGAGCGAAACTTTAGCCCCCGCCGCCGAAGCTCTAAACTCTATAAGCAGTCAACAAGTTTTTATCTATTTTTTCGTGGTCGGATGGGCCAGCGACTAAAATAACTACGAGGTTCAATTATAGCAAAGGACGCTTCACTCAAAACATTTTCTTGTTTGTCATACATAAGTTCGATATCATCGCGCGATAAAATTGCAATTAAAAAAAAAAACTCATTTGGTAAATTATTGGCGAGGACCTAGCTGCGGATCCAATTGTTATTAATCATTTTCTTCTTTATTTCTGTACTATAACCACAGAGTATAGTCGGGGAAAGAGGACGAAATGCCGGGCGTCGAGGATCCCCCACCGTCCATCCGATCCCACCCGACGGAACAAAAACAAGGTTTTGAAAGGAAAAAAAAAAAAGACAACTTTAAAATGCCACGTTTCTTAAAATTCTTGAATAAGTTTAATATATTTAAAAAAATAACGAGCGAATTATAAATTTAAAAGGGGAGGGCGTTTACCTCTCCTTGCGTTTCTCCAGGAATCTCTCCAGCGACTTCGTCCTCGTAAGCGGCAGATCTGCCAAAAAAAATAAATCGAATTAAAATTCGATGAGGTCAAAATGAAACGGAATTATATGGGAAATAAATATATGAAGATTATTCACTGGAAAATATTCAATTGTTTAAAGTGATACGACGCTTTGTCGACGATTGATGAACAATGGCGTTTACAAGGGCGGATCAATACATCCCGGGATCACTAAAATCACTAGAAAAAATTTTCTTTCCACTGACCTCCGATGACAAACAGATGTTTTTGGTGGCTCGGAGTCGCCGCCGCCGCCGCCGCCGCCTGTGGGGTCTCCGGTCCGGCAGATTTGGAGATTCCTTGGACCGCAAGCTTCAAAATGTTCTCAGCCTAAAATGAAGCGAGAGTCAGGCCACTGATCGGAGCGCGACGAAGAAAGCCGACGGCGAACGGAACAGCATTCATTCAGTTGAAGCTCAATTCAATAGAGCGCAGGGGACGGCCAAACAAACCTTGTTGGGAGGGAGGTCGAAGACGGCGACGGTTCCGCCGTAGAAGATCGTCAGCGGAGCCACTTCTCCGTGGGACTCCGAGCTCAGCCTGCTGCGAGTTTCACAAGATTTCAAACTCCGGAAATTGCTACCAAATCCCAAAAGAGTTGCTAAATTTTTTAAGATCGTGTTTGGGCAGATCTAATATTTTGTTTTATAATTTAATTTGGAATTTTTCCCATGAACGCGCTTCTGATTTCTTTTTTGGAAGTTTTCGCGTGCGGTTTAACTTCTTCTTTTTCAAGCGATTACTTTTTAAAAATCGGGGCCTCCATATGGTTAAATCACATCATCTTCAACCTGCAAAAAATCTGTCCGGTACAAACACTGACCTGACAAGAGGGGAATAAACAGGCAGCACGGGAGCCGCGTTCTGGTCCGGCTTCGGAGTCGCGGGCGCCGAGAACGAGAAGGACGACTTCGAGCGAGCCGCATTCTCCGCGGAGCCGGCGAGCACCGACTTGAGGAGCTCGCGGTCGATCCTCGAGATGGCGCTCTGGATGCCTGTTCGAGAAAACGCGCGCAGCGATGAGGAGAAAAGAAAGAAGAGAGAGGAAAGAGCGGAAAAGCAGAGAGAGAGAGAGAGAGATCGGGGCGGGCGTCAAACAAGGACCTCGGAAGCTGGAGGGGCGGGCGAGAGGCCGGCGCTGAGGGCGAGGCACGGAGGCGGAGCCGATCTCCTTCTCGGCGACGCCGAGGAAGTCGAGCTCGATGGCGTCCCTGGACATTTTCTTCCTTCTTCTGTGATGGGTCGCGGGACTGTCGCGAGAGGGGGGGGGGGGAGAGAGAGAGAGAGAGAAGTGAAGAATTGAAGAAGGAATGGGGGGCACGAGTTACATACGAGGGAAGGTGGAGAGAGAGAGAGAGAGAGAGAGAGAGAGAGAGAGAGAGTGGCAAAAGAGTAAATAAGGGGGGGCTGGGCACACGTCTTCCGTGAGTGAGAGAGGTGCCTTGAAGGGAGAGAGAGGAGAGGAAAGGAGAGGAGAGGCGGGGTTAGGCTCCAACGTATTTAAGGGAAAAAGCAGTAAAAAACGGGGTATTGGGCGAGGGCGAAGGCGTAGGGTAGGTCTTTGTCCAGTCCCGTGACTCGCTTTATTCCTCCTTCCTTTCCTTTCCTTTCCTTTCCTTTCCCTTCCTTTCCTTTTTTTTTTCTTTTTTTTTGTGGGTATCGAGTGAAAATAATCGATTTGTTCAGACTTACTTTTTTTTTTTTTGGTCGAAATTCAGACTTACGTAGGATGCCTTCTATTCGAGTGAAATAATTTTCTCGAGAATGAATTCTTGGAAATTTCCTTCGTTTGGTTATCTAAAAATGATTTGATCGACGGGAAAAATTCTTTTTGCTTGACGAAAAATCCGTGCATAAAATTAGGAAAGTTAACTTCTAAATTCAAAGAGGCGAAAGCATTTTCCAATGTCACTCATCTCGATTTTTTTTAGTACTTTATTAATCTTTATTTTTTTATGTATTTTCTTTTCCCCAGACCTTGGATATGGCCGATGATCAGCCATTTAGTGCAGGCCGACGATGCTCGGCCTCTCTTGTCTCAAGCAAGACCGAGTCTCGCTGAATCTAGTGAGCTCGAGACTAGCAAGGCTCCGCCATGAGCTCTTCAGAGCTGGAGTTCACCTGACAAGGCTCGGCCTCTCTGTGGCACAACCACCGACCATATAGAAGGGAGAAAAAAGGGAAAAAAATGAAAAGAAGAAAAATCAAAAAGTAATTTAAAATTGTTTGATTTTTTTATTACCGGAGATAAAATTATGAAATTGAAATCATTTTCAAAGGGAAAATTCCAAATAAGGATTGTAAATTCTCTCGTTTTCTCAAATGAGGCCCGAATTATTTTAAATAAGAGCCTATAGTGGCATAACAATTTTAAATAAGGGCATGAAACGACCGTTTAATCTAAAAAAATGGCTTAGTCTCAGGGACATTTTCGCCAGTTATTTATTTATTTTTATTTTTTATATTTTTTAAGAAAAGATAATACAAATAGTTCTTGAACTTTGGCAAAATTCGCAATGTAGTTCCTGCACTTTTAATTTGTTCAATATGGTTCATGAACTTTAGTCCAATGTGTGATTTGATCCATAAACTTTTGACTTATTCAATTTAGTCTCTGAACTTTTAGTTGTTCAATTTAGTTATTGGATCATATGAAAATGTTCATTATTATCATTCAATTTAGTCTATTTATAGTTTAGAGACTATATTGAACATGTAGCAAAAGTCTAGAGACCACATTGAACAAACTACAAGTTCAAGGATCATATTGAACATTAAACTAAAATTCATGGATCACATTGCACATTCTGCCAAAGTTTAATGACTATTTGTGACATTATCTTTTTTTAAAAAACTAAAATAGATAAAAGTTAAACAAATTATAATAATATATGCCCCTCCCGCTTGTGGCCATTGCCCCACTACCAATGGAGCATTGACGATAGGCGGCCTTTTGTAAATTTTTAAAAATAAAAAAAGATATAATAAAACAAATGACAAAAAAACGCCCTTGAGGTCAGATCTTTTTTTGAGACTATATGATCATTTCTGACCCTTATTTGAATAAATATTCACTTGAGACCGTTATTTAATAAAATAAAGGCACTTCAAGCCTTTTTTTATAAATAAAGTCCTTTTTAAATTTTTATTTAAGAAAAACGGGGGCATTGTAGGCTTTTATTTGATAATTTTCCTTTTATAAATGAGATCTAAATATCAGAAACTATATTCGATTGCATGTTATCAAATAAATGAAAACTAATCATTTTCATAGAAAATGATATCACGAAAATTTTCTTCAACATTGATTTTTTTGTGAAACAAACGCACCCTTGTTGATTTACAAATTTAAGTTATCGGTTTACGTGTTAGGCCACTATCGGTTCTTAAAGGTGGCCTGGTTATGTAAAAGGGTGGCATGTAACCTTAATAGTTAATACCTCACCAGATGACATGATTTATTATATTGTTGCTAGTAAATCTAGCATTACTTGTAAAACAATGTTGGAATAGAAATTTGGTCCGCATGATTCTGTACATCAGGCGGGCAACGTGGGTTGAAATAATTTAGATTTGACAAGATTAAGATTAGAAGTGGATTTTGAAGGGTAGATTTAAGGTGGAACCTAGAACAAGAAATAAGTTTTTGTGTTTTTATTGTTATATGACTTCACGCGAACCTCTAATATTTCATGGCATTCAATGATGGATGTGTTTTCTGAAACTTCCAATTTGCGCTTGCATTTCCGAAGATATTCACCACCGAAATTTTTACTTTGTTAATATTTCATGTTATGCATATCTAAATATAAGACGTGATAAGTTGATTATAGCATTAAATAGTGGCCGCGGAAGGCGATAATTCGCTACAGTCGTCCAATTGAAAATATAAGTTAAACCTAAATATACCTTAAAATTGAACTTAAAACCTATAATGGGTTAGGTTTCAAGTTATAAAATTTGAATCACCGCGACGAGTAGGTTTCAAGTTTCATGTTAAAATACTTTCATTTGCATGACATTTCATTAACTTCTAGGAAAAGGTGCGTTTTTAAGTGCGGACAAGAAGGGCTATAAGCTCTCTGTATTTTAAAATTGGTCGTATCCTGAGCTGTCCTTGACCTCTCGCTACCCTATTCGCTGTACTCTCGCTAGGAGGACATCGAGTGGGGTTCTCCCAAAGCGAACTGCATTGAAACGCGATACGAAGAGGTCTATGCCAATTCGATCTTTGCGAATAGGTTAGGCGATCGTTGGATCGCAGGAGATCAATTTGGCCAGTTTGAAGCCCGTGGAGAATCACCCAAAACAACGAGCACGTGGAGGGACTCCCGACGCTCCAAAGTTTCCGATCATATTTAGCCGTGATCTCTCATCGGAATCGACTCGACAATCACTCGTCTCAAGTTTCCAATCATATTTAGCTGTGATCTCCAATTGGAATCGACTAGACGCGAACCTGTCTACGCATATCTAAACATAAATGAACATTCCATAATTTGTGGCTAAAATTGACACAATATGTACCGAAATGCCAAGATAGTTCAAAACTAATTACGAAAGAGCCTTGCATCATTTTTGGAAGAATTACAATAACAAAAAAAATTTCAAACTTACTACAATTGTGCTAATTCGGTTATATTTCTATTTTGATCAATTCAATAATAAAATTTACGTATTTATACCAATTCAGTTCATTCAATAAATTTTAACCGAAAATCGCTCGAATTAGCGTCGATCATATTATATTAGATGACGTGTTAAAATACTCTTTTTTTGTGTACTTGTTTATTTCTTTTTCCAGTTCTTTTAGGTTGGATTGACAATGGAGTCTGCCCTAATCCAATCTGGGGCATGTTGAGTTAGTCGCTTGCTTGTCTTGGACGAAGAAACAACGTGCAAAACGTTGTTCTAAAACAAGACGTGCAATGATGGGACAGTACGCTCTAGAAGGTAACAAAAGGGTTTGGGGGTCTTTTAGGGAAAATCGTGCCAAGAAATTTCATCGTCTTTCGGTCCACAGAAAACCCGAACGGGTCGTAGGTCTGTCGGCGGCCATTGTGTAGTCATCTAGACCAGATTTGAATTATGACACGTGATTTTTTTTTTGGGGGGGTCAGATATTATGACACGTGATGTTGAGAAGCGCAATTCTTCAGTCGGGTTTCGCTTGACCAAGAGACTGGTTAGACGATGCCCCCACGAGCTTCAAATTTCGGAAAATGAATTTTATCAATAGTTGATGGACATGGATAATTATATATTGTAATTGTATCGATTCAATCATAAATTACATTTTTTTGCCGATTAGTTCCTAAATCTTTTGTAATGACTTCAGTCCATCAAATGAATTTTCACTGATCGATGCTGACGTGAACGTCAGATTGGCGATTAAATATTTTAATATTCATTTGAAAATTTTTATAATGTTTATAACTTTTATTTTTTTTCCCATCTTGACGAGCGAGGCGGCGACGGCGAGGTCGACCTAGCCATGGTAGGGCGAGCGGCCTTTCCTGCCACCCCCTTTTGTCGGTCGCCAGACTATGGCGATTGGCTGGAGGTAGAGAGGGGAGAGAGAAGAGAAAAAAATAAGAAAAAATAAATAAAAATATTCAATCAACGGTTGGACAACTTTAAGCCATTGCATGATAACATTTTTGATTTTTCATTTTTAAGTCAGAAGTTAATCTAGCAAAGAAATCCGTTTGATAAAAATATTGTTGAAGTAAAAATACGTTTGATAAAAAAAATTGATTTATGGTTATATTTTATATTTCTGATATGATTTTTGGCAAATTTCTAGAATTTTTACTTCTCGACAGAGAAATCACTTTTTCGACCATACTGGCGTACGTCGCGACCACCGCCCGGTCACTGCCACCGGTCGCCGGCGATGTTGCAGCCCGCCGCCGGTCCCCACCTTCCGAGCGTCGACCACCAAAGATTTTGTTAATAATATTTCGAAAGTATAAATTTTCAATCGTTGCCAAACGAATTTCTCTGATAAGCAAAAATAAAAAATCAAATTCTGATTTTATGAAAAAAAATTAGAGTAATCAATTTTTACTCATTTCTAAATAGAAAATTATTGTCATGTGTACCCTAAATTGTCCCCATCTATCTGCATAGATCAAAAGCCTGGACTCAATCCATTGTTCTAATTCGCACGGTGTTCTTCCGGGCCTTGAGGATGGTCAAACTTCTCGTGCCCCGAGTCACCAAGACAAACCACTATCATCATTGAACTGAAAAAAAAAAAAAAAAAAAAACCCAAACCAAAATTCACATGAAAGAAGAACTCCGTGTCCGGTCGTGGGTGTTCTTGGAAATCCGGGGGAAACCATCATTGTCGCGCGACTCGTGAGATTTACACACACTGAGAACCGTGGAAATCGTGTCAATTTTCAACGTCGGGGATTCTGCGTGCCATAAAGTCAGCACCAGAGTGGTGGATCTGTCGTGTCGTGCCGGAGGGTTCGGTCAGTGGCGTGACGCGCACGTTTCAAATCCTCGAAACCGAAATAAAAGCACGTGATCGAAATTGAAGCACGCGCCCCGACCACGTGCTTAATTCCTGCAAATAAAAGTCCCCGCCCCGTCTGCCGGTCCCGACCGGGTCCTCTTTCTTTGTTCTCTCTCTCTCCCGTAATTCCGTGACGGTAGGTCATCGCGTGTCGCATTTGCGGCTCGAAGTTCGCGCTAATTTTGGAAATTCGGATCGACAATGGGATCGAGAGGGGTTGGGGCCGTGATTCTATAATATAATATATTAATTATATCATCTCAAATGTATATCATGATAGTTGTACATGAAATACATTATCAACATCAACAACATCATTATCTCAAATTAGTTGGAGTCGGCAGTCGTAGTTGGAGTCGGCAGTCGACGAATCTAAAAAAATCATAAAAATAAAAACAGAATCAATCGAGAGAAAATAGATAAATGTGTATATATATATATACACATAGATACACACTACCCCTCCACAACGCTAATAGACTTACTCCACTCCGTCTTAAGATAAACTGTACGCTAATCTATTTCTCACTAATCTCATTTTACTATTTTTCCCTAAGTAAGTTTCGCTCAACCTCTTACTTTTTTTGTGTTATGCTCTCGATAGCAAACTTCTATTCATACCGATGCATTTAAGGGACTTCAAAGTATATGCCCAAACCATCTCAATTTATGTTATCTTATCTTTTTAACTATCGGTTCTATTCTAACTTTTCGTCGAATCTTTTCATTCTTTATCTTATCCATTTTTGTATGACCGTACATACATCTTAACATTCTTATTTGCGCTACTCTCATTTTATGTTCATGTTTCTTTTATGCTGGCCAATATTTAGTTCCGTATAACATGGTAGGTCTGACACTGTTCTATAAAATTTTACTTTTATTCTAAGAGGAATTTTGCGATCACACAAAAATCTCGATGCACTGCGCCATTTCATCTAACCTGCTCTGATTCTATGGCTTACATACTCATCAATCTATTCATCATTTTGCAATATCGATCTCATATATCTAAATGTATCTTTCTTGGGTATCTCTTGTCTGAGCATATTTATTGCTTCTTGATCCCATCTTCCTGCCGTGTCAAACTCAAACTTCAATTAATCCATCTTATTTCAACTTAGCGTAAATCCTTTAGACTCTAACGTGCTTATCCATTCTTCTAACTTAGCGTTAACTCCTGCCTTAATATCATCAATAAGCACAATATCGTTTGCAAATAGCATACATCACGGCATCTCATCTTGAATGTCTTTTGTTAGCTCATCCATAACTAGGGCAAAAAGGTAAGGGCTCAAAGTAAAATATTAGTATAAGCCTATGGTGATTGGGAAATAACTCGTTGCATATGAAATACTCCCCTTAAAAACTAAGCTTTGCGATGATATTTTAGCTCATCAATGAGCATTTAAGCTTCTTAAATAGATTCTTAAATAGATTCAATCATGTGTAACTATTCTTCTTTAATGATAGAACATAATTTAGGATAATCTGCAAAACAACATTTCACTGCATTAGCTCATACACGAAAACATATATGATAATTTTGTTAGCTTCAAAAATCAATTAAAAGTTTTTCTCAACAGCAGCTACCAAGCATCAGGTGGGGACTGGAAACACTTGTGAGATAGTTCTGGATGTAATTTACGGTTGCGAACTCTTGAGCGATTTAACAATTGCGTTTTGTAATTCTCTAGATTCATAGTGGATTTCTTTTGTGATTACTGATTAGCTCTCATCGTGGGCACAAATCGAACCAACGTGCCGTTCTTCATCGTATGTTCTCTGATAATTCTTTTCTTCTCCCATTAGACTTGGAGTAAGACCCGTTACTTTTTCTGCATTATTTCACAATGGCGTGAGGTCACGGTGATGACTTGATTTATAATGATTTGCCACTATGTTATGTGACCACCACCAAATGCCAGGGCACCATTTGGATGTCCCCGCAGCCGAACGCAGCACGCACAAAATGACGCAGTGGAAAGAAAACGAGGACAAAAGCGAATCACAACTCGCATATAAAGACGCCAGACGTTTGAAGTGCACGGATAAACTATCGATCATAGCAACCTCTAAAACACGCCAAATAGCGTGCAAGGAAATAAAATACATTAAGATTTTGGTAAATGGGTCGCGATTCATAATCATTCCGTTTCTCTATTCTATTCCAAATATATTTTTATAACATAATTTGAAACAAAAATAATAAGTTAAAATTTTTAGTTTTTTTTTTTGTTTCTGAAATAAAAATAAGAAATTATAATTCTTCTCGTCATTCACTCATTCTTTCTTGCACACCTTTCGCTGATCCGCCTATTGACTTTCAATCTGCTGTTTGCCGTTTGCAGTTCGCCGACAACACTAGAAATTTTATGCTGTTATGGAACAGAAATTTCATGTCGCTATTAAATGCATTTATCTGCTCAGAAACTCAGCCAAAAATAAAAAATAAAAAAATTATTTATGGCTAGAAATTAATTTTAAAAACAAAATGATTATCATTCAAACCCTAAATATTCGACCTTGGGTTTTGAGGTGCACAATGATTTCCCTGATTCGATTTTCTCTTCAAGCCAAACTACTGTCAAAGAGCCGCACATCCCAATCTCATTAATGAGCGATGGCCACTCCAGATTAGTTGGTGTCGAGCTTTACGTTGCCACGATTGGCCTACCTTTCTATGCTTGACGTTGTGGAAACGAGAATAACACGAATCCGAATTTGCAAGCACGAGTTAACGCTCGCTAAACTACACGAAGGCGTAACATGCTCGAAGCATATAGTGATAGACTTCAATGTTGCCTTCAAATTTCAATGTTAAAAAGTCATCTTTATAATGTTAAGTGTTAGGATGACGTGTGGTTGTGTTAGAAAAATCTCTCACATTAAAAAATTAAGTGGTGTGAAGCAATTAATACATTAAAATTAGATCATAACATATTGGCTTCAGTTTTTGAGTGAATGTAAGTCCAACTAGATATTTAAAGAGCTCAGACTTAGGCTCCCTCTTGACGATATCTCCAGGTGAAAGTATCGGACTTTTGATGTGTGCTCCCAACAAATGGTATCAGAATCAATGGTTGATTGGTGATCCACTCCCAATATGTATCAGTGTTTGGTGAACATCTCAAGAAATAAATTTGGTGGCTAATGTGGTTTTCGAACCAGTGGGCAAATGTGATGCAACATCGCGGGTGTGATAGACGTTGATTGAGATTTAAGTTGAGATTGATCTCAAAACGGAATCTCATGGTTTCTGGACTGGTGAATGTCATGGTGTAGCAACGCGGGCCCGATGAGCATTGATGAAGATTCAAGTTGAGATAAATTGGCGCGGAAGGATACTTAGATTAATGAGGAGCAAACCTAACATTATAGCTCACATATGAGCGGGATATTGTTAGGATGCACGTGTGAATTGTGTATATTTAAGTTGGTCCATAATTCATGACTTAAACTTTTGGGTGAAAGTGGATCCAACTGGATATGTTAAGTGGCTCAGACTTGAGCTCTCTCTTGGTAATCTTCCTGAGTAAAAACATCGAGCTTCTGCCATGTGTCCTAACCAATAGAACCAATTTATGAGCTTTAAACCTAGCAAAGGTTAATTCAATGATGACTACAAAACTGGAAATAAAGTAGGCCAATTTTCCAAAATAAGATTTTTTTAAAAAATAATTACCAATTTACTATAAAAAAATAAACACTCTATTGGGTGCCGCTCGGAATTTGGGCCGCTGACCGGCACCCAATGGGCAAAATTGGGCCCCGCTCGGCGGCCCAATTCTGCCTTTGGGCCTCGCCCACTCGACATTTGGGCCGCCGAGTGGGGCCCAATTCTACCCATTCACGCCCCGCCCAGCGGCCCAAATGCCGAGCGGGGCGCCGACCAGCCCAAATGGCCAAAATGGGCCGCCGAGCGGCCCTATTTTTTATTGTTTATAAAAGTATCAAATTAATAATATAAATTATATTTCAATTATGTAAACTTGGAGAAAAAAAAGACAAGCAAGCACTACATATCATTAAAATTAACTTTTAACAATTAGTGGATTTTCAGATTTTTCTCTACATTACGTTTTTATTCATTATCCTAAATTTTATGAATACTAATTTTCTATGATTTATAATTTATTTAATTTATAATTGTTATAGAAGTATCAATTAAATAATAAATTATATTGAAATTACGTAAATAATTAGTATTCATAAAATAAAGGTGCTGAGACATGGAAAACATGAGATTTCGTTAACAATCACAATTACATCTAGTGACGATGTCGTCCTCTAACATGACCTTCTGTTCTACAATCAAATTGTCTCCGGTGCTCGAGAGGTCAAAGCTCATATCGATGAGGAGGAGTATGAGTAGATGATGAAGGCATATTTTGTGGAAATATGCCATGGCCAGATTGTGCATGTCATACTGTAGGAGGGCCTGGAGTGTAAGGAGGGATATCTTCATATGAAGTCGGATAAATATATGGAGTCTGCTGTTATGGATAATCAAGAGATGCAAAAGTAGATCCATCGGTAAATGGGGCGGCATATTGCTCGAATCCTTCATTAAAATATGTCGTATGATACTCCATGGTGTGAGGGATGACATAACCAACTGGACGAGCTCGAGGGGTTCTCCTGAACGGCTGAACAGGCTCAGATGGGACATCCTCATCCGAGTCATCAGGTCCTTCTACAATCGGTGGTTGGGGTGATGACATAGATATTACTAGCCGCCTCTCCTCCTTTTGGGCATATAGCATTGTCTCAAGTAGACTTTGCACGTAATCTAACTGTTCACGAGATCGATTCCCCTTTATTATATGAAGCGCGCATTCAATGCCATTAGTCTGATAAGGAAATTAAAAAATTAACAAAAGTTAACAAATGTCGATAACTTATATCACAAAAAATAATTAATGAATTAAATTGAGAGTGTTTGCACGAACCGTTGAACCCATTGTAGCTCCCGTAACTGAAATCTATTTCCGTGTATGTCTATGGAACCACTCCAAATATCCTAAATGAAAGTGGACCTCCTCCGTTATAGGATCACCCCGAATGATACGTGCCCGACGTCTACCCCACAAACTGATGCAGTCTATGTGCTTATCTACCCAATCTGTCCTAGGAGGCATGTTATCAATATCATGGAAGGCGGTATGATCCCTAAAACCTTGTGGTATTTTCTGCTGAGAACCAAATTGTCGAAGTACTCGGTCTGGATAATGCCACTCAACTATCCAGTGGCAGATTAGTGGGACCTTTGCCATCCAAAAACGATGTCCCTGCCGGCAGTGCGCCGGTAGATCCCAAATGATATCAGTGTAGGGTATCCAAGTAATCTGTCATCATAATAAAACATGTAAAATTCACCCAATCAATAATTTAAAAGCAAACATCATATTAAAACATGTAAAATTAAACCAATAATTAAACTCGTTTGTTGCCATCATTACTTACATCTTCTGATGTTAATCTGTCAAGTAGATAACGCAGATGTGTCAAGGTATGCGGAGGGATCTCCGTTGTGCTTAAGCCTAGAGTCCAGCTGCAAAAATATAAATACATATACATATATTACACTTTCACATATTTTACGCACTAAAAAGAATTAATGAGCTCGAATTGAAAATGCAATAGATCACATACCGACTAATGAGAGGTGTATCTGGAAAAGAAATACCAGTGCTCAGGCATGTATAGATACATTTGATTCGCTTCCACATCCAAATCTGCAGTATCTGTAGCGCATCGCCAATTTGCTTTGCGTCATAGTGGGTTGCACGACATAGCTCCCGATACAACCACGCTAGTGCAGCTAAACCCCAACTGTACTTCGTAGGGGCCTTGATATTTGTCAATAGTGAGAGAAAGTGCAAACTAACTCGGGCACCTAATTTGTCCATGAAATAAATCCTCCAAGTACACAGAGGATGAATGCCCTCGCATACTGCACTATATCGGTGTTATTTGAATTTGCCGGAATATTTGCAAAGCGTTGTTCCAACAACTCAAACTTATTTGCGAGTCGCGCATATCTGGTGGCCGAGCACCAAGTAACTGATCACAAAGAGTGTCCCAATTCATAATAGGGGCCAAGTAACTGCTTCTCCATCGATGGGAAGGCCTGTAAGCACTTTGATGTCCTCTAGCGTAATCGTACATTCACCTTTCGGCATATGAAAGGTATGGGTCTTTGGTCTCCACTGCTCCACAAGTGCAGTAATCAAATGCCAATTGAGCTGGACTAAACCCATCTTATAAACACCGTAAAATCCAGAATTTTACAGATACTAGAGTAGGCACGGATCAAGGTCGCCTACGTGCAACCTCGCTCGCTGACATCTAAGGAGTTGAGCAGGATGTACCTGTGAAATGCGACATGAACAGTTACTTTCAATTTTGTCGAAAGTGATTATGAACGACAGATCAACTATAAATCCTTTACTTACCTGACCGACCCATAAGTGGTTCGATCTATGTCGGGCCTGGCCAGTAAATACTGAATCATCCTCAGGGCCTAGCTAAATGAAAGACCTCTGATTCATATCTACACAATTGTGATTTTATAATATTATAACAAATTAAAATATCTGATATAGCCATTGAACATGGGAAATTGAACAAATATCGCGTAATCTCTCTATTATACAAATTGTGAAAATTTCACATATATGTTATAGGAATAAATGACATAATAAATATATATCCAATAATAATATAATTTTCTTACAAAAAGTTCATCAAACAAATGCAATCTACTGTTGAGACGGCCTATGTTTACAAGTTTGCCTATTGTGCCCTGATTTGCCACAGTTTTCGCAATGGATACGTGATGTGCTCGGCTTTGTCTAGTCCATCTCATTTATATGCGTGATGCACGGGGCCTTCCTTTTTGACAAAGACGACGCGGGTCTGTCACTAATCGCAGCTCGTTATCTTCATGCCAATAGTGAGGATCTCCCAACAACTTAAACGAGTAGTGATATTACTGAATGGTTTTGGTCAGCGTATAACATTCATCTACGTACATGTTGTGGTCAATTCCACATGCTTGGTATGTGGCAATTACATGGGAACATGAGATTTTCAGCTGTTCAAATTTCCCACACGAGCATGTTCGCTCTTCTAAGCTCACTACTTGTTTGTGGCCCCCTGATCCTCTTGATCTATCACTTGCAATTCTCACTTCGAAAATCCCTCTTTCAGGATCGAAACGTCTAACTTGATGCCCATTTGCCTCTTCACTATATTCTCGAAGAGCGTCACCCACAAATTTCATATATACAAATCCTTTCTCCTGCTGTTTCGTGTATGTTGTTCTTCTTGTGTCAAAATAGTGGTTTAACTGATAGCATATGTTTTCCACCATGGCTGTTATTGGCAGCCCACGAACACCCTTCAGCATCCCGTTCATAGATTCAATTAGATTCGTCGTCATCGATCCATATCTCTTCTCTTCATCATGAGCCCTTGTCCATTTCTCTTTTGGGAGCTCATTACACCATGCAGCTGTGTCAAGGTCGAACCGCCTAATTCGGCTCACAAGCTAATCAAACTTTTGCTTTTGATATGCGTAAGCTGTACATTACACAAATAATTAGTAACTGCCATTCAAATTTATGAATATGCAATTTCCTAAAATTTACAAAATTGCAAATTTTACCTGCCATCTGAACATGTTTTTTGCCTTCGGTATTTTTGAATTGTTTATTGTAGTTGCTCGCAAGGTGTCGAATGCAATATCTATGGTGGGCATATGGAGGACGCCACCATGTTGTGTCCATTGCTTGTATGATCCCGGGATGTCTGTCTGATATGACACAAATTTATTTCTTCCTTATCACATATTGCTGCAACGTATACAAAAACCACTTCCAATTGTCAACATTTTCTATTTCAACCACAGCAAATGCGAAAGGAAAAATATGATAGTATCATCAAGTGAGGCCGCACAAAGAAATGTTCCTTTGTATTTCCCGTACAAATGAGTGTCATCGATAAATATCACATGACACATCTTTTGAAGCCTTGAATCATCTGCTGGACTGTCCAAAACATCCGGTCGAAAACCATACAGCTCTGATCTTCTTTCACCTTACCATTGATCACAAAATGAGAACCCGGATTGTTATGTTTCACTTCGTTCATGTACTTTCTCAATCTACCGTACGACTCATCCCATCCTCCAAAAATTTTGGCAATCGCCATTTGTTTGGCCTTCCAGGTTTTTCGGTAACTAGGTTGGAAGTTCAGCTTATCACAAACTTCGGCCATGAGTGGCTTGATTTTGATATCTATTTGGGCATCGACCATTTCTTTTATAAAGTTGCAGATGTATTTTTGATTAACGTGCCGATGATCTCATGACAATGGCGAATTAATGTATGTATGTGGCCCACTGTACTTAGTATTTTTTCAAAATGAGCCACCGTCTTTAGTAGTCGCCCGGAGCCTCCAATGGCATGCTCCATTCATATTACCACACATTATCACATATTCTCTCTCCTTCGTCACGTCACAACGAAAATTATGATTTCTTCTAATAGAGTATTCTTTCGCAGCTGACTGCACTGTGTCCCATGATGAAAATAACATGCCAATTGAAAATTCTTTCGCTGGATCAAATACCCTGCCACCCGGCTTCACGGTTGTATTGTCTCGCATCAAATCAAAATCAATTTTTGAATAGGGCTTTGGACGTATGAATGGTGTAATAGGATTACTACAATGGGTGTTGTAATAAGCCTCTATATCGTCATCGCTGTCACCTTCGATATCTTGTTCATCGGCATCACTAGTGTCAATCGAAGCATCTTCTTCTTCATCAAAATTTTCATCATCATAAGCATCATCATCGTGTTTATCATCGGACTCCATGTACTGATTATGCACACCATGTTCGTCTTCACTAACATTGAAACCTTCCCCAAAATCATGTAGCACTTGGTGTTCAGCTACAATTGCATAAAACTGTGAAATGCCCATAGCACCAGCCTGTTGTGCATACTGCTGGATCATCATGACCGTGTCTTCGTTATGCACCTCCGTCATTTCCTACGTAACACAGTTGTATGTTACAACTGGATACTTACATATTGGTCTTTCAATATACTAATTTCCTATTAGATTCAACGTGCTCTCAATCGTAGCACGTAACTCATCGAATGTCGATATGTTTGCAAACGCAAACATGGTAGATTGTCCCCCTTCGTAACTATGTCCATATTCATTTTCAACTATTCTGCCTCCCCAAAACACAATTGCATAAGATGTTGTCGACATTTTGTTTTATAAAAAAATTACCAATTATTTCGCGTGTATAATTTAGTAAATATTCATTCCATACATATTAATCAAATACTCATAATGATAATTACTCATAATCTGATCCCAAATACCAATACAATGACAATTTCTGAACAATTCGAGGTCCAAATTGTAATTTTTGAAAAGTGCAAGGACCAAATTATAATTACAAAAAAGTGCGAGGACCAAATTATAATTACAAAAAAGCTCGAGGACTAAATTATTATTTTATTAAAATTCGAGGATCAAATTTTAATTATTCACAATTTCGAGTATCAAATTGTAATTTCTAAAAATTTCAAGTACTAAATTATAATTTTTTAAAATTCGAGGATCAAATTGTAATTTCTGAAAAGTTTGAGGATCAAATTGTAATTTCTAAAAAGTTCAAGGACTAAATCGTAATTTCTGAAAAGTTTGAGAACCAAATTGTAATTACAAAAAAACTTCAAGGATCAAATTATAATTACTAAAAAGTTCGAGGACCAAATTGTAATTATAAAAAAGTTCAAGGACCAAATTATAATTATTGAAAAGTTCAAGGATCAAATTGTAATTTCTGAAAATTCATTTTTAACTCCTCAAATAGTAAATATTTTTAAAAGCATATTAAAAATAACAAATTATAACTTACACAGATGCTTCATAAATAAAAAAAATTCAAATAAATAAATTAACAACCTATAAGTTATACAGATGATTTAGATAAATACTTTTTTTTTGTAAGGTCAAATAAATAAATTTATGCTTACGAAAATGTAAAAAATGACTACAACGAAATTTACCTCAACTTATCAAAAAAGAGCACGCATCGAATTTAAAAACTTAACCTGCAAAGAAAAAACATCAAATTAAGACTTCGGTTTTACTCGAGCACAACAAATATATTAACAATATAAAAAAAAACAATTGTGGTGTACACTTACAGCGACGGAAAGCACTAGAAAGAACTTAGTGAGGGAGTAAGAGTGCGAAAAAAATTTAGACGAAAGTAAAGAAAGCAGCGTGAAAGTGAGGGACCAGAGGAGCGCAAGAATGAGAAAAGAGGGAACGCCAGAGAATGAGAGGTCAAGGAGGAGGACATGAGGGAGGGTTTGGCTTTGCTTAAATAAGCAAAGACGTACCCTTGCTGCTGGAAGTCTGCAACAGCAATATCAATTGCTTCTGTAAGTCGCAGCAGCAGCAGCTGCTGCGCTGCAGCAACAAGTTGCTGCTACAGTGTGCATTAGCACTTGCAGCTGCTGCATTATTACCCATAATTTTTTTAACTTTTTTTTTACTTGTTAAAAAAAACCCAAAAAATCATTAAAAAAATTTATATTTAGGCGGTGCATGAATGTCATGCTCTTCAAAGACTCTATTTTTGGCAAGATAAATATTTTTCGATTACTATTTCCTAGACAAGTTTCTCAACCAAAAATCGCATTTGACAAAGATATATATTTTTTCTTTTTAATTTCTTTTGTACAAATTAATTAAAGTACAAATAATATTGTCATTCTCACATCTTTACGTTGTTGGTTTTCATTTGGGCAAAATACTTTGGTGGTCATGGGTTCAATTCCTAGTTTCTTCACTTTATTTCGTTTTTGTTTTTGTTTTCTTTTTCTTTTTTTCCCATCTTGACCTGAAAAAAATTGAGTAATTTAAAATAAAATTTATTATTTATTATTTAATTGATAATTTATTTTATGAATACTAATTAATTACATAATTCCAATATACTTTATTATCTAATTGATAACTTTATAAAATTTTTAAATAGTTCTCACGTTATAATTTATTATTTACATAATAATTTTATTTTATGAATTCTAATGTTTTACATTATTTTAATATTGAAAATTTTATAAAAATTAAAATCAGGCCTGGCTCAGCATCCCAATAAAATTTTCAATTAAATAATAAAGTATATTTAAATTATGTAATTAGTATTCATAAAATTCTAGGAAAATGAACAAAAACGTAATGCGGAGAAAAATCTGAAAATCTACTAATTGTTAAAAGTTAATTTTAATGATATGTAGTGCTTGCTTGTTTTTTTTTCCTCCAAATTTACGTAATTGAAATATAGTTTATATTATTAAATTGATATTTTTATGAACAATAAAAAAAATAGGGCCGCTTGGCGGCCCATTTTGGCTATTTAGGAAGACCGGCGCCCCACTCGGCATTTGGGTTGCCCGGCGGGGCGTGAATGGGTATAATTGGGCCCCACTCGGCAGCCCAATTCTGCCCATTGGGTGTCGTTCGGCGGCTCAAATGCCGAGCGACACCCAATTGTGTGTTTATTTTTTCATATTAAATTGATAATTATTTTTTAAAAAAATTATTTTGAAAAATTGCCCAATAAAGTATCTAAGATACTATTCTAAACTGCTTTAAATGTCATCCGTCGTTACAAATAAACAAATAAAATGTTATAAGAATCTCGGTGAATACTCGGCCCGAGTTATAAAAGCTAGCCTTGTCAGAAAAGGGAGGAGAGTGTGAGTTTGGCGGAAATTTTGAATGTTATCTTTGTACATTAGTTATTTTGCTGTGGAATATACCTTTCTCGGCCTTTCGGATAAGGTCACGATTAGAAAAATTCCTTTAACGAAGCATGTGCCACGCGTGTACTGATTAGTGCATAGCAAAATTAAAAATTACAAAGGAAAATCATAAATTTATTGTACGGCTGCGAATTCAACACTAAGTTTCTTAATATGTCAAGTTGATTCTTCAATCTTTCAATTGTTTATGTGGATCCCCACCATCTTACATGGAATTTATTCTTCTTATGAATTTGCTATAATTTTTTCTTTTCTTTTTTTCCCCTCTTCCATGTCCATCCTTCGACCACAAGTGAGGTCATCTGAGGTCTGTCCCCATCAATTACTGAGACCCAACAATTGATGGAGGAAGAACGGTAAAAAGAAGAGAGAAAGGAAAAGAAATAAAAATTCGCAAAATTATAAAAATATTCTAAAAAATTATTCACGTTAGCTTCATTTTTCATCGTACCGCAGAGAACAACCATACTCAACAATCATTAGTCAAATGTGATTGGAATTACTACATTGATGAATCATCAAAAGGTTTAGAACTCAATTAGCTAAATTGAAATGGTTAAGGATAAATTGACATATATGCAATATGTTTAGGATTTTTTTTTGTAACTATCCCTGTGTGAAAGGATGTGTGCAATTAGGGTAGTTATGTATAGAAATCATTTGTTATTCATGGAGCAAGTATTATACATTAAAGTGGGTAAATTTGACAAACTAAAAGCGAGACAAACAACATTTTTATGTTGAGTACATACTTGCATTAGAAGAAGGAAGAGGAAGAGCATTAGTGCTCCATTTGGTTGTCCGGACATGAATAGGAATTGGATAAATGGAGATTTGAAATCTTCCAAATATTCTCCCCATTGCAAAGATAACCCATCACATTTTTGGGTTGTGTTTGGTCGTCTGCACACGAATACTTCGAATAGGAATAAGATATGATAAAGGGAGATTTGAAATCTTCCAAATATCTTTTCGATTGTAAAAATAACCCGTCACGTTTTTGGTGCAACCTAAGATTTAATTTAAAGGTAGGGCTACTGAGGTGGGAGAGCGTGATGGAGGAGGGCAAGCTACAGAGTGAAATAGAGGAGCGTGCCTCTTCCATTAAGCAAAATTCCGAGTTGAAGGCGAGGAGGATCTCAGTCTGGCGTTTCATCAAACACTTGGTGAGCGCCTAGTTTAGAGTCAACCAAGAGAGAGTTCATGAAACAATGGAGGCCGAGAAAGAGTAATCAGATGTGAAGTAGAGAGAGAAACTAAGACATAAATCGATGATGGTGGAAAAGCTGGAAAACCGACTGAGAGAAAGAGAGGAGCCACACAAGAGGAGGTGCGCCCTAGCCTTCCAAGCGAATGGTGAGCAAGGACACAAACGAGGATACCCGAGGACGTTGAAGTGAGGGATGGCAACGGCGGACGGCCGCCGGAGTGGTGGTGGAGTGCCGCCGGTCAGAAATGAAAAGGATGGCGAGTCTCGTGTGTGTGGGGTTTTCCTAGTCCTAGTGCATGGGAATTGTAAAGCTAATTTTTAAAATTTCATATCCCAGTCGGATTTATCTCCCTTGCTATGCTCAATTTCTTATCCGGCATTTACGGGATGTACTTGGGTTTATTCAGTCTGAAAAATATCACTAAACATTAAATAGGATAATTTGTTATTTTATCCGGACTTAAATTCAAGCCACCAAACACAGCCCAGGAGTTCTCCTTTCATATGTGCACAATCCGTTAAAGTTGCCATCCGAGTTATTATCGGGGCAGAGTAGTTGTCAACCAAACGAATTGTAAAATAAGATCGACAAAATCAAATGTGAAGGGTTCCAACCAAAGAAGAAACATGAAGAGCGACTAGAAACGACCGAACCACTCCCATAACCATCGAACACACGACACGACGCAGCTGAACAATGTGGTCGGGCTCTCTCTCGGCTACTTCACCCACCATTGTCAGAGTTAGGTGATGATCAGTTACGCCCGATCACGACGCGCAGGACCCTCTCGCTGCAGCTTTTCCTCCAAGAAGCAGATGGAGAACGAACGTGTCTTCTGCCCTATCAAAGACGATCGGGTCCGGCACATTTATGTTGCAGATTTTTTAAGTGAAAAGAGGTGGCCGTAAGCGATTGGACAGGAGAAGCAGCACCACAGGTTCTAGACAAAACGTGTTTGGTGAGGATTGACTTCATGATTAAGTATGCCTACTCTTGTTTTGAGTGAGAGCACGTTTAAATTCCCGTGGCCCTTTTCGGACGTGGCTTTAGGTACTGTTGGCATGATTGTGAGGACAGGCATGATCACGGGGATTTGATTATAGGGATTCAAAATTAGTGAGGATGATTTATTACCTTTAGTATGTTTTTTTAACTAGAATAGAATTCTGTACTTTTAGGCAACTAATACTTGTATATATTCATTGCATGATGAGATCAAAGAATAAATGAAAATTCAGAAAAAAACTCTTCTAATCCTACGTGGTATCAGAGCAAAATGGCAAACCAGAGCCACTCTGACGCGAATCCACCACATACAACCTCAAATCCAAACTCAATCACTACTGGTGCATCATATAACCCACCGCCATCAATCATCGTCCAACAGGACAATTAAGCTTTTCCCACGAGTATTATTCTTGACGAAACAAATTTCTCATTATGGTCCCAGTTGATGGAGATGCGTATTGGAGCACGAAACAAAAGCGGATATCTAACAAGCGAAATTGTGAAACCAGCCTCTAATGATCCTGACTACGCAACATGGATTACCGAAAACAGTCGAGTTAAGAGCAGCCTTGTTGATTCAATGAGTCCCCATCTAATGCAGAGGTTTATTCGGTTGGCCACGGCCAAGGAGATATGGGAGGCTGTTGCGAAAACTTTTTACGATGGATCGGACGAAACCCGTTTGTTTGAATTAAATCGAAAGTCTTTCACTACCATACAGGATGGTAGGTCTCTTTCTACTTACTATAATGAACTGGTTGGAATTTTTCACGAAATTGATCATCGAACTATCGCCCAAGAAGAATCTGTTGGAGTAGTAGTGGACATGCACTCCATGATGGTGCGGCTGCGGGTTCACATATTTCTCAGCGGGCTAGATCAAACATTTGATCAAATTCGGGGCGAGATTCTACGAAAGGATCCCAAGATGGACTTGGAAAGTACATATGCTTATCTACGGAGAGAAGAACAACAGAGACAGATCGTGGGAAGCTCTAAACCAGCCCTCGAAAGTACAGCTTTGGCGACCCACCGGAACCCATTAGGAACTTCTAACATTTCTATAAAGGGACGAAACAACCCATCATCGGGAAAAACTAATAATTTTGTTTGTGGTCATTGTAGTGAAACAGGACACTCAAAACAACGTTGTTGAAATTATTGGTTATCCAGATTGGTGGGATTTTTCAAAGAAACCAAGAAAGAACATTAAGGGCAAAGCAGCAGTAGCCATGTTGGGACACACTCAATCAAACCAAGAGGAGAAATAGCAAATGTGGTTCGACCAGGTATTTCTAATAAAGTAGATGTATTGTCTGTCACTTCTACCAATAATACTTGGATTATTGATACTGGAGCATCCGACCATATGACTAGAGATCCTAAAATTTTACAAATTGTTCATCCACTCTCTCAATCTGTCATTTCCACCGCAAATGGAAGCACATCTCCTATCACAGGAGAGGGATCTGTGGTATTGTCTGGTGCCTTGAAACTTAATACCATTTTAGTTGTTCCCACATTGGATTGTAACCTCTTGTCCGTTAGTCAAATTACATCCTCTCTTCATTGCACTGTAACTTTTTGGCCTCTTTTTTTTTTTTTGTGTGTGTGTTTTTCAGGACATTCTGAGCCGGAAGACTCTTGGCTATGGTGTTAAATGGGACAAGCTTTACTACTTGGACTTGACTGAGAGTGGGGAAAAGAAATTCAACCATGTCTTTCTTACAAGTGGAGCTGATAAGATTCGGGAAAATATATGGTTATGGCACAGGAGATTAGGCCACGTTTCTTTTGGTTATCTCAAGAAACTCCGATCTGGTTTGTTTTCTAATATGAATGTTTCCTATTTTCATTGTGAGGTATGTGAACTGGCGAAAAGCCATTGGAATTCTTATTTGACTAGTTTGAATAAATGTTCATAACCTTTTACTATTATACATTCAGATATCTGGGGGCTTGCAAGGATTCCATCTATTTCGGGAACTCGTTTTTTTGTTACTTTCATTGATGAATGCATCGGGTTCATGTGGGTGTCTTTGCTTCATAAAAAAAGTGACGCCTGTACAACATTTAAAGAGTTCTATAATATGGTACATACACAATATCAAATGCAAATTCGTATTTGGCAGTCCGACAATGCTATGGATTTTTTGGATGCTTCATTTGGAGAATATCTTAGCCAGTTGGGAATCAGACATCATACTTTCTGCACATATACACCAGAGCAGAATGGTCTGGCAGAACGGAAGAATAGGCAAATCATAGAGGTGGTACGTGCGTCCCTCTTTAGGATGAACATGCCATGGTTTTACTGGGAAGAGGCAATTAAATTTGCTGTGTACCTTATTAATAGGGTTCCTTCTAGAGTGTTTGACTTTCAAACTCCTTAGCATAAGTTACAATCATTCTGTTCTATCTCGCATCTACCAAACCTTGAACCCATAATATTTGGATGTACAATATATGTCCATATTCCCAAGGTGTTGCAAAGTAAATTGGATCCTAGTGCGAAACGATGCGTTTTTGTTGGATATTCAGATTTTCAAAAGGCTACAGATGTTATGATCCACAAACTAAGAAGTTGCATGTAACTTTGGATGTATCTTTTCGCGAGATTGAGTCATATTACAAACATGGAATTTTGAGCTCACCTCTTCAGGGGGAGAGCTTATGTGAAGAGGCTGAACCTTATCTAAAAGGCAGTGGAATGTCAGGGAGTGAAAATGAGTTTGTAGAATTGGAGGACATAGAAGAAAGGTTGAATTTACGTCAACCCAATACTGATTAGCTCACTGTGTCAAATCTGCGTGAAAATGATGTAGTAGCCGAAGCTGATAAAGATGCCACTGAAGAACCCGTATTAACACCATCAACTGAGGAGCCTTCCCAGAATGTTCAAGATAGTGTTGTACCCCACACAACATTTGATGAAGCTCATTCTCGTTATCCACTAAGATCAAATAGAGGTATCCCGAAAAAACAGTATGAACCTGATCTAAATGCTAGAGTTAAATATCACATTAACAACTATACCTCTACTAATAAATTGTCGGATTCATATGCTATAATTGTTGATCAATTGTCCAAAGTATCTATTCCTAGTAGTGTGCAGGATGCATTAGCAGATCCAAGGTGGACCATGGCAATGAACGAATAAATGAAGGCTTTGCAAAAAACTCAACTTGGGAACTGGTTCCATTGTCCAAAGGAAAAAAGACAAACGGATGTAAATGGGTATACACTATGAAGCTTAAACCTGATGGAAGCATTGACAGGTACAAAGCAAGGCTTGTAGCAAAAGGTTACACACAAAAGTATGGAGTTGACTAGCAGGAGACCTTTGTGCCAGGCTAAACTCAATACTGTTCACCAACTTATATCTATTGCAGTAAATCGAGATTGGCCTTTGCGACAGTTTGATGTAAAAAATGCTTTTTTGACTGGCAACTTGGAGGAAGAAGTATACATGGAGCTCCCTCCAGGTGTCAAGAATGGATCCATGCATGAAGGTAAAGTATGCAGGTTAAAGAGATCATTATATGGGTTGAAACAGTCACCATGGCCTTGTTTGGAAGATTTGCCGTAGCAATGAAATCGGTTGGTTACATGCAAAGTAACTCTGACCATACTTTATTCGTTAAACATAAAAGAGGACAGACAACGGTATTGATTGTGTATGTGGATGATATGTTCTTGACAGGGAATGGTCATGAAGAAATGGAGAGTTTACCGAAGTATTTGGCCACTGAGTTTTAAATGCAAGACCTAGGGCAACTGTGATATTTCCTAGGTATTGAAGTGTCACGATCAAGACATGGAATCTCTCTTTCTCAACGAAAGTATGTGTTAGACTTGCTAACTGAAACTGGAATGCTATCCTGCAAGCCAGTTGAAATGCCGATGGAGATGAATCATCAACTTGGAATATCGTCGAGCCAAAGTCTGGTTGATAAAGGTCGTTATCAACGACTAGTGGGGAAATTGATCTATCTTACTCACACAAGACCAGATATTGCCTATGCCGTGAGTGTGGTAAGCCAATTTATGCATGCTCCAAGTGAAGACATATGAATACAGTCTATAGAATCTTAAGGTATTTGAAAGTGCTCCAGGAAAAGGATTATTGTACTCAAAGAATGAGACACCCACTATTGAAGGTTAGACCGATGTTGATTGGACAGGAGATCACTCAGCTAGAAAGTCTACCTCATGTTATCTCACTTTTGTAGAAGGTAATCTTGTCACTTGGAGGAGTAAGAAACAGAAGGTTGTTGCTCGATCAAGTGCAGAAGCAGAGTTTCGTGGTATGACACATGGTTTATGCGAGCTATTATGGGTTAAAAAAGTTCTAGAGGATCTTGGAATTGAATGTTCAAAGCCTATAAGCTTACTTTGTGATAATAAAGCTGCAATTCAAATTGCTCAAAATCCGGTACAACATGATCGCACTAAATATGTTGAAGTTGATCGTCATTTTATCATAGAGAAGCTAGACCAAAAGATTATTTAGTTTCAATTTGTCAAGTCTAAGAATCAGCTTGCAGATATTCTCACGAAGGTCGTATCAGGAAGGATATTTCATGCAACAATTAACAAGTTGGGCATGGTAGATATCTATGACCTAACTTGAGGGAGAGTGTTGGCATGATTGTAGGGATAGGCATGATCACAGGGATTTGATTATAGGGATCCGAAATTAGTGAGGATGATTTATTACCTTTTGTATGTTTTTTTAGCTAGAATAGAATTTTGTATTTTTAGGCAACTAATACTTGTATATATTCATCGCATGATGAGATTAAAGAATAAATGAAAATTTAGAAAAAACTCTTCTAATCCTACAGGTACCGTCCTCACAATTTAGAAAGTCATTTCATGCGAGGTTTCATGTTACGTGCGTCGTCACGAAAGACCAGGATGGAGGCCGTGTCTTGGGCATTTGTTATCTCATGTGGAGACCACTTCTCGACTTCTAGGAGTTATGTATGGCTACAAAGACGGGGTCCATATATCGCTTGGTTGGCCGAATAATTATCAATTTGAAGAAGTGTTGTGACGACAGTTTGAAAGGGTAGATATGCAAGTCTCCCCCTCATGGTCATTTTTCATTGGTAAAAGATATTTTATAAGAGAAAAAGATACTAAAATAGATAACAATCTATCGCTAATTCAAGATAATGCCCAACTTGCCCGTCACATGTGACGGCAAAGAAATGATTTTCATCCTCATCGAGCCAAAGTAAGCCACTCTTGTTTTAGCCCAAGCTGCTTTAAAGCCTATTATTAGTTCAGTGAATAGGACTAAACAATCGTTTCAACTGAAATAATAAATCTTGCTCGAATTTTCACTTTATGTTCATTTTGCACCCTGAGTTTTCACCTTGAAATTTCCAAAATAGGGCATCTTTTCTCGGAAAATAGAATAACATGGGCCATTACCGGCTCCATGCTGATCTCCACTTAGCTCGCCGTGTGCCACCGATCACCTCGGAGCTCGCACCTCTCTCTCTCAATCCCTAACGACCTTTGGTGGGAATGTGCTATGGTGCCGCCGCCCTCGATTGGTGGTCGCCAGCCTCGTTCAAGCCATGGATGACTTCGATTGAGGTCACATATCACGGTTCTCAGTCCATATTCATTTCATCGTGTTTGGTAATCAGTTAATGTTAGAATTTTAAACATCAAGAAATTCTATTAACCTCTATCGATGTTCGATTGCGGAATAGCCCAAAAACTTCGTTGAATCTCTGTCAAGACCTTCTCGAATCTTCGAACTCACAACGGTCTGAATACAATCACGTTGGGAAAGTATTCTTATTTCACAATGTGAATGCGATCAATTCTCAAAGTTATTGTCTTTTAGTGTGGGTGTTTGTTTTTGAGAGAGAGAAAGAGCGTGAACGCATGTTCTTCTGACGAACGTTCATATGATTCTCGCATACTTTCAAAAACTTATCTATCTCTATTTATAGATAAGAGGGTTGCCATTCAAAAGCACCTCTTTTTGGAGCCCTCTCAAACACATCTCTTCATTAATATATCAAACACACCTCTTCATGGACGTAATATTATATCTCCCACTCGAACATGAAAAGGGTTTGATAATTCTCTATCAAGAATATAAGGCATTCAACATCATCTATTTTAGAAGCAATCCATACTGGCAAATACGTCGTGCGACCAGTGAGTACGCCAATACTTGGGAGCTCAGTTATGCACCTATTAAGAATATATAACAGCTACAACCTCAAAAGAAAAATAATGTCTCACAGTACCCCAGACATATTTTTTGTTACATCAGTCCAGGTATACATATCTCTTAAAAGCTATACTTAATTTCTTTTACACACCATGCATTTACAATTATATCCATACTCACAATGGGTAGATATAATTGGTCGGCCAGTAAATGCATATGTAGATGTAGAACAACGATAGCCTTCCTTCGCACTAATGTCCTTCTCCATTTCAGGCTAACTGTTTTCCCAGGCACGTCCCATAAAGCCATATTAATATTCATGACCGCCGAAAACATGCAAAAGTAGCAACATTCATCCGTCGCTTTGAGAACATAGTCAGAAGTAACATAGGGTACAAATTGAAGTAATCAATTCATAAATTACCTCAAGAACTCACATGATGAGTAAATATGGATAATTATACTCATCTCCTTTGTCGGTCGAATAAAGAACATGTAGTATGAATTGCATGCTATAGTGGATCTCTCTTTTCATAAGAGCGTATGTCATTAATCAAACATATCCATTATATGGATCTTAGCCTAAATATAATCACATGCTTCTCATGTACATATATTTAGCCCGGATGCTATATCAGCTCGCTCTCTTCAACGCCCAATTAAGCACCCGCATCCGGCTTCTATCAGGCATACATGATCGTAGGACTATCTTGTTCGGTCTTATCACATATTAATCATATATCTCATCTTGATTCCAATCAAGGTGACGTAAAAATATTATGTACCAAATTTACTCTTTCAGCATCTTTCGTACATATGTCTCATCTCAACTTGCTTACTACAGCGTCTGAGGTGATTGCTCGAGTGAGTGAGCCAATCATTGCCTACTGACATACCTTTTAACAGTATGTGTGTTTGTGCTAGTTTCATTACTAATTGTACTGATAAATGAAACATCAATACTTTTAATAATTAATGCAGTTCATACACATAATGCAACGACCCTCAACAATATTACAATTCATATTCTACGTAATCCTGGAGACATCCTGTATGTTGAGAGCACATCTCTAGGAATAGCCTTAGCAAATGGATCAGTAACCATCTTATTCGTAGAAATATATTGTAGGACCATTTCCTTCTGCGCTACTACATCTCTGATGAAGTTATTCTTTATGCCAATATGTTTTGTCCTGCCATGATACTTGGGATCCTTTATATAGGCAATGGCTGCTTGACTATCACAATAAACTGTCACTGGTCTTGAAACATCAGTGACTATGACTAAATTTTCAAAGAATCGTTTTAGCCACACTACTTCTTGCACTGCAGTAGAAAATGCAATAAATTTAGCCTCCATTATAGATAAAGCTGTGCATGTCTGTTTCTTGCTTCTCCAAAAAATTGCACCTTCATTAAGTAAGAACGCATATCCAGATGCCGACTTTCGCTCATCAAAGTCTCCTTCCCAATCAGTATCGGAGTAACCTATTAAGCATAAACCACCTCCTTGATAACAAAGTCGACGGACCATTGTGACTTTCAAATATCTCAAGATCCTCTTCACTGCTTTCTAGTGTTCTTGGCCAGGATTTGACCGATAGCGACTCACTATCCCCACGACATGACATATGTCGGGTCGAGTACACATCATAGCATACATTAAACTCTCAATAGAACTAGAGTAAGAAACAGTTTTCATTTCTTTCTTTTCTTTTGGAGTCTTAGGACACATCTCAGAGTTTAGGCATTCACCTTGCATGATAGGGGCATCAATGGGATTACAATGCTGCATATTGAATCGTTCAAGAATCTTTTTAATGTAAGACTCTTGAAATAAAGCAAGAAGATGTCGCAAACGATCTCTTTATATCTTAACTCCCAATATATAAGCAACTTCTCCCATGTCCTTCATTTCAAAAGTTGAGGACAACCATTCTTTTATGGTGATAACTAAACCCTTATCATTTCCAGTTAACAGAATATTATCCACATAGAGTGATAAAATTATAAATTTATCCTCAAATCTTTTGACATACACACAATGGTCTTCTTCAATCATCATAAACCCAAAAGAAGTTATGGCTTGATGAAAACGAAAGTATCACTGCTATATGATTGCTTAAGACCATATATTGAATGATGAAGTTTGCAAACCTTTTGCTCTTGGTTTTTAGCTATGAAACCTATCGGTTGCTTCATATGGATTTCTTTATCTAGTTCTTCATTGAGAAATGCAGTCTTTATATCCATTTGATGTAATTCTAAGTCTAAATTTGTGACTATAGCTAAGATAAGGCGTATGGAGGCAAACCTTACAACTGGTGAAAAGGTTTCCTGGTAGTCTATGCCTTCTTGTTGAGTATATCCTTTCGCCACAAGGCGAGTCTTATACTTTTCAACTGATCCATTCTCCCTTGATTTTGAAAATCCATTTATTTCTAATCGCTTTATGTCTGGGTGGAAGGTCAACCAAGTCTCAGATAGGATTTGCTCTCATAGATTTCATTTCATCTTCCAAAGCATGTTTCCATTCTTTCTTGTCAGGAGATAAGAGAGCCTCTTCAACTATCTTAGGCTCTGCAAAATCTTGTGAAGCAATCATGAATGCTTCCCCTTCTATCTCAAAACGACGATGAGGAATACTTGTACAATTACTCTTACGTAATTGAACTCCTTGTGGGTTCAATTCACTAGATGATGCATCACTCCCACTAGGTACATTATGTTGAGATAAATCATTATTTCCTTCATCAATATTAGTGGGTGTGTTATCAGGATCTTCCTTCTCATATAATTGAAAATCCTTATCGATTTCACCTCTACTAGGAAAATCATTCTCCAAGAACGTTACATCTCGTGACTCCATTTCACTTACACTTCCATCAGCATGTTCACCTATGAATACATACCCTTTGGAGTGTTCAGAGTATCAAATAAAGATACATTTATTCCCTCTAGGACCTAATTTTTCATATTTATGGGGATAGTCATGAACATATTCTACGCATCCCCAAGGTCGTAGTTTGTTTAAATTTGATTTTCTACCAGTCTGTAATTCATAAGGAGTAGAAGTGACTGACTCAGAGAGTACACGGTTAAGTATATAAGCAGCAGTTAATAACACATATCCCCAAAATGAGATTGGTAGATTTTCTTGCGCCATCATAGACCTAACCATTTTTAATAGGGTACTATTCCTTCTTTCAGTAACCCCATTTTGTTGAGGGGTATAAGGAATAGTCAATTGTCTTTTAATCCCCTTTTCATCACAAAGAGACTTAGATCACTCAGATAGATACTCACGTCCGCGATCAGTCCTTAATGTCCTTATTGTTTTGTTTAACTGATTCTATACCAAACTCATATATCGTCGAAAGCACTCCAACGCTTCTGACTTATGAGAGATCCTAAAAACATAATTGAAACACGTGAAGTCATTTATAAATGTGATAAAATATGAGGCTCCATGCCTTGCCCTCACATTCAATGGACTACAAATGTCAGAATGTACTGGTTGCAACGGAAATTCAGCCATAGTTCCTTTACCAAATGGTTTTCTAGTTGTTTTTCCTGTAAGACAATGTTCACATGTAGGTAAATTGATATTAGCGAGTGACCCTAAAAAGCTTTGTCTAGCTAATCTTTTCATTCTATCTAACCCAATGTGACCTTGTCTATCATGCCAAACATTCGCATCAATATTCACATTCTGAGAAGTACAATTAAAGAAAAACAATCATTATTATTAGCATTGTGCATATTGTCGACAATGTCTAAAACCATCTAGTACATAACCCGAACCATAATATATTGTTCCAAACTTAATGTCAACACAATCACCATGAAAGTTTAAACCATAACCTAAGCCTAGAAGAATAACTACATAGACCAAATTTTGCCGAATATTAGGAGCATAGAGGACATCATATAGGAATAGAGTTTGACCACCACGTAAATCTAATTTACATGTGCCAACACCCTTCACTTTAATTCTGGAGTTATTTCCAACATATATCCATCTTTTTCCTGACGTTATACGACGATACTCCACAAATGCTCTTCGATCTCTAACAACATGGCCTGTGGCTCCTGAGTCTACAGTCCATATAAGATGTGGTTCATCAAGCATTACAGTACTAGAAACAAAAGCATTACTTAAAGTAATGGAGTAATCTGTTACCTTCTTCAGCTCAGTGTATTCATGAGCGAAATGACCCATCTTGCCACAATTGTAACAGCTCATTTTGGTCTTGTCCTTCTTTCCTCGACGCTTCTTGTCTCGAAGCATTTTGGCTCTTTTGGGTGCCTGATTAGTCTCATTCCCTTTGTTGTTGAACTTATAATTCCTTTTGCGCTTAAAGCCCGAAGCTTTGTGCGAACTAGTTTCAGCAACATTAGCATGTGTAGAAGATTTAGCAGCCACTAGGCGCTCATCCGCCAACTCCAAATGATGCGCTATATCATTGTTGACACCTAAATTTTGACTTTTAAAATGAGAGTTAATTATAACTCTCACAAAAATAAATTCTCACGCATTGCATATTTATTTTTCTGTCATGCATCCGCGTTCAGCCAAAGGTGAGTTGATCAAGTTCAATTGGACGAATGTTTGAACCGAACCATCATCAATTTTCGACTAGAGGAGGTTCAGAAATTAATCAGGCCATATTAGACTTCTTTCGAGCTCAAGTCAATCCATTTAAATAATTAAGGCTTTTTAATTAAATATCCATTATTTTGAGAAAGCCTTAATTAGAGATTGAACTTACGCGAATGATCCCATGAAAGGGCAATCCTAGGCTGCCCCGCATCTTTTCCCCATGGCCAAACTTTTGAAGTATTTCGACCCATTGGGATTCCACAAGATTAGAATTTTTAATCGAACGGTCGTCATCGAATCCTTCTAATCTGACGGTCAAGGATCAACTCTATCACAACTAGGATTAGGGGCTCTCTTTCTCTATAAACACTAACTTATGTTTAGGGTTTTTAGGGGGGCCACACCACATTTACATACCTCACATAGAGAGGAGGAGAAGGAGAGAGAGCCTCGGTCAAAGACTCTCCCTCGGAAAATTAAGATCTTGAACGGTGGATCATCACCCAGAGCCTGGCTTCCTCATCATTGCCTCGCGCTGGTGTACAAGAATCTCAAGAAGAAGCCGCATTCTGCAAAGTCAGAGGAGGGGAAAGTGCCATCGTTGAGAAAGGAGGGGTCCACGCAACATCGATCGTCCAAGAGACTCTCTTCTTGTGCACAACAAAGGAGAGAGGACATGGCGCATTCTCAGAGGCTTCTTTTCATGCGTATTGAGTGCCACTGTTAATAGGGGTGTAGTTGTCTCTGATCCTTTTCCTCTGCTAACATATTTTCATGTGTATTGAATCCAACTACTCAGCATCGATTGTCTTCTCCATTGCTCCTTCTCACAGGCAATTCACTGATAGTGCGCGACCAGAGATTGAAAAATCACGTAAGAAAAGAGATAGACGGCTAGAAAGAAGGAAACCAGAACAATTCTCAATTCATGTTTGAGATTGGTGTAGGGCTAGACTACTTTCTTCTACGTTGGTGTTTAAGGGAGGAGACCGGCCATCATGAACATATATCACAGAGACGTAAAGAAGAATTGAGACACGCAAGAGGAAAGGAAGTCCCTATCTGGAGCTTGTCGTTTTCTTTAATGAAAAATCGATTTCATCTATTTTGCAGGTTTGGTCGTGCGCAATGTCCACAAAAAGACACTTAAAAGGGAAATTGTGGTGGTGCCCGTTATCTTCGTGAATGGTTCGCCTTCAATGAGCCCCACCATTGTGAGACGCAGAGTCCATCGAGAAGTCACTCGTTGATTGTCATCCATCGTTGGTTTGAATATGCAACCCGAAGGGCGCCCTATCGTCTGAATCAACTCAACGGTGGAAAAGGCTCATACGGAATTGTGCGATTCCTTACTCAATGCATCCTCATGCAAAGCAAGAAGAAAGTTGGTGGAAATTGGGAGGCTGTTTATAAAAAGGGTGAAATTTGTCTTTTTCCCAAAATAATCTGCACGTGGAAAGCAAAGAAGGAATTTTTCCTGGTTGCTTTTTGTCTTTCTTTCTTATCTCAGGACGATGTGCTATCGAGCCTTCCATGCAAACAAAAATTGAGAAAAGGTAACCATTGAGAAACCTCCCATCAACATATTCCAGCCGTCCGTGAACAAATTCCTATCTCTAACTATTGAACTGTGAATCACATTAGGAAGACGGGAAGGAACATTCTCGTAGTTTCGACATTAGTAATACATAATGGGCAAATGAGTGGGCTAGGCCAGCACCGTAGTTAGCCCTAGATCACTTTTTGTGGATATCTCTGTAGAACAGTCCACCAACTACAAAATTCCGGAGGGCTCTAAACCCCATGACTCGTGCATACCAACTTCTCTCATGGAAGCTGGCGGATCTTCCGAAACTGCTCAAGGCGAAGACAATCCCCATGGGGGTCTTAGACGGCTAGGGCGAGCCCAATCCCGACCAGTGAAGAATGGGATAAGAGTGGGATGAGGCTACTCGAGAGTTGTTTAGTTATCTCAATTATCTCAATCCTAATGTGAAGAATATATCAAGAAATACAGCAAGAGCTTTTGTACAATGGGAAATAGATGAGGAAATGTGCCAACCCTTGTCTCTGAAGAACATTTTCCCTTTTCAGGTTTGAAGTGGACAAGAATATATCGGATGTAGTTACAGAGTTTACTATGCAATGTGAATTTTCAGGTTTCTTGATGGGCATGACTTCATCAGTGGAACTTCGTTTCGTACTCTCTACTTATAATATTTGAACCAACAGCATGATTCGCCCGTCTATTTTGACCAAGACCATGTCTCGTCTGTCAGTTCAGACCTCAAACAAGTTCTTTCGGTACTTATTGATGATCTTGTGTTCATTTTACAAGTAATTCTTGCAGCATATTATTTATTTTGTCCGTCATTAGACTGGCTCTAATTAATTATGAGATTGTCTTGTTTTTAACACTAGTTTACCGCATATAAGACGCCTCTAAGTATCGATTCTTGAATTAAACAATCTGTTCTCAGGCGGCTCAACAAAGTCGTGATGGTTTAAGTGCGACGTCATCATGGCTGAGTATATGATTCACAGTTTAGTCATTAGGCGTGTTCAAGCAATGTTGGCTTGCCGATGTCCTCAAGTGATCAAATATTCGAAACTGCCGGTTCCGAATATTTATGAAACCATATTGACACTTGATTTTTAATTAATTTTTCTTTAAACAAATCTTTAAAAATTCATAAAAAATCATAAAATTGTAAAATCAATTTTGAAAGCATTGGCCAAGCTTAAGGTTCCATTTTTGAACAAAAAAAATTATTTTGTTATATTTTATTTATTTATTTTTATTATAAAATATCCAAAAATAAGAAAAATAGTATTCGTTGTCATAAAAATACATAAAAATGCTCAATTTGTTTTAATTCCCTTTTTATCTGGAAAATTTAAAATGTGAAAAATTCAAATTGAGATCACACGAGTCGTCACAAATGTGAACCGAAATTGAGCCAAAAAATTCATTTGAGGCATTTCTAGTCTTTTTCTCACTTAGTCCACATCTGATTCTTATATCTTTAATTTCATTATGATTCACAGTTTAGTCATTAGTCCGGTAATATTTCTTATCTTAATTGATTCGAAATATTTTTTTACCTTATATTTGCATATCTCTAACGATTTCTTGCAGATAATATTACATATCTTTGAAAGCATGTAAATCCTTGTGGATAGGACGATATATTGTTAGCAATAAGGCAATATTTTCCTGGTGCTTATCCGCAGGTAAGGAATTTTATTTTTACATCTTGTCTTATCTTTTTATTTTATGTGCATCTCATGTTTATCTTTGTTTATAAAATTTGCACTTTAATAAACGTTATTAACCATAACACATGCTCCCAATTGTGCCTTGCCCCTTTGAAAAACGTATATTAAAGGCAATATATGTCTTCAATCTTGAAGTACGATCGTGTCCGTACGTGTGAATTAGATACCAAATCTTCAATTTTGAGGAGTGGATTGCTAATTCCTCAATAGAATTTTAATATTTGCCTTATGTATATAGGGACGACGGTCATTTTATAAAATATTCACTTGCTAACCCTAATCTCGGGGATGTTGTGAATAAAATCAGATTTTCGGATTTAAAGGTGTTTAATGGGCAATATTGTTTATTTTTGTTCAAATTTGCATTGTTTTCATAGTTGAATAAATTCCTGAAAAATCCCAAAAAATGCCATCCTTCTTTTTAAGTCTTATCACATTTATTTTGATTCTAGGATAGCATTTTACTTCATTTTTTACAAGTACGAAAATACACAAAAAATACCAAAAAATGCCATTCACATTGCTAGCATATAATTTAGCTTGCATCGTCACATTTTCTATGTCATGCATATTTATGACGTCATTATGCCATGTCATGCATTTTTGCCATGTCATTATTTCATGTCATACATATTTGCATTGTCATATTTGCCACGTCATGCATGTTTTGTCACGTCATTATGCCATGTCATACATATTTGCCATGTCATTTCACACGTCATTTAATTAGATTGCATTAGCATTGCATTTAATAAAAGAAAATCCAAAACAGTTCAAGTCATCAAACTAAGGATTTTTCATGAAAATTGGGTACTGAAAGGGCATTAATTTTTTTAACTAATGTAACCAAGTCTTCGAACTCATTTTCTCTGATTCGTAGAGATAAAATAGTTCTCTCGCTATTTTATATATGTTTCTAATCAATTTACCGTAAATGATTAGTAGCGCCTCCGATTGAATATTTTTTCACGAATAAACTTAATTTGCGATTTGGTAGTACTTGGAAGGTTCGAGTTAGGCTAGTTAATTTAATTGACCTAATAATCCATTAACCTAATTTTTAGGTCGCGACAATCATCAAAAGTTGTGACTTTCTCATTATGCGTCGTATTGATTTTCATATGCTCCCAACTTTCAGGAAGAGACCTAATAACAGCTTGAACTTGTTGTTCATCAGTTAAGGTGTGAGCCGTTGTCTTAAGCTTTCGTATCATGTTTGACATCTCCCGAAAGTGTTGCCTCAAAATTTAATTTTGGCGCTTTCGAAAAGTGTCAAACTTGATAGTAAGCCTCCTTAATTTATTTGCAGGTGTACTACCAAATTTTTCTTTCAGAGCAGCCCAAATTTCTCGAGCATTTTCAAGTCCTTCAAACCCACACATGAGATCATCCAACATGTAACTCAGCAACGTAATGCGAGCAATGTTATTTTTCTTTTTCCAAGCTTGGTAAGCCTCTAGATCTCGTCTGTGTTGAGCAGAATTTCCTTGCTCAGGTTGAACCATGGTGTGGTTGAGGGTTTCCAAAACCTCTTGCTTTTCAAGAATATACTGAACCTTTCGGTGCCAAATATCATAATTGTCACAGTTCAGTTTTTCACCTTTGTTTAGGTCATCCACAATGGTCTTAGATGCAGAAGCCATAGTCAATGACAAATTCTCTATTGACATAATAAGTGCAGAATTAATACTAGCACTTTTTTCACAATAACACATATATTTATTTTGCAGCAAAGATCAACATAAATAAATGATTATTCGACAAAAAGAAACATAAACGAAAGTGCACTCTATTCCCAATCAGCTTTTGTGTTACGATTGTCTCATTATCATACATGTAGTTCAATTTTTTTTTGCACAAAATTTAACTTCTACGTGAGATTTTCATTGAATTCTTCCAACCTACGAACTCCCACTAGGAAAAATAATTAAGATACATGATTCATTGATCACGATATCTCTTAATCATATAGGCATAACATGATACCAATAATTCATACATTGAATCATACTCTAATTTCATAATACATGTAGATAGCAAGTACATGAAAGTTTATACATATTTTTATAATTTTATAATAAAAAAAAGTCCAAATAATATGTCAGATTGAAGATAATTCCGAGATGAATGCAAAAGTACCAAGAACGTCCCAATCGAAGTTTATATGCATTCGTACGAGTCGGTCAAAGTTTCTACTTTCACTGGTCAACGGGGTCGAAATGCAATTTTCAAAAGTTCAAGGGCCGAAGTGCAATTTTTTTTTAAAAAAAAAATAGGGACTAAATTGAAATTTTTGAAAAATTGGGTCAAAATTGCAATTTCGAAAAAAAAATTCAAGGACCAAAAATGAACTTTTCGAAAATTGGTTAAAAAATCAACTGTCAGCATTGACCAGTCAACGGTCAACACTTGAATCTAGGTCGGGTCAAGGTCAAACGATCCGGATCATAACCAGATCAAAGGGTCGAGTCGGAACCAGGTAGTGGGTCGGGCTGGAATCAGGTCAACGGGTAGGGTTGAGTTGCGCCGTTTTGGATCAGGCACGTGAACCCCACGCGTAGACGCCGTTATGGCGAGTGGGGCGCGTGCGGCTGCATCCGGCAATCGTTCGAGGCCTGTGACCATTTTTTTTCTTGTATTAATGAGATGAATCCAATGGTATGATCAAAATCAACTTTTATTGGATAAATGTTCGCATACGTGTGACGTTTCGCTGCGGACCCCTCGGCCAACACCGTCGTAGCACGTGCAGCACGTGTGGCCTCATATGGCCTCCTCCGGAGATGTGCAGCCAATCATTCTTCTCGTCTCGACGAGATGCGTCTGACCATGTGTTTAAAAATAAATTTCATTAAACATAACAATCTCGAAATACTATGAAGAGTACGTTCTCTCGAAACTTTATACACATCCAGTTTGTATTCATCTAATGCAATTCATCATCATTGATCAATACAAAACTTGATGGAAACAAGGCAGAGATTCTAACACGGCTCTGATAAAAATGTTGGAATTTTAAACATCGAGAAATTCTACTAACCTTTATCGATGTTCGATTGCGGAATAGCCCAAGGACTTCGTTAAATCTCTGTCAAGACCTTCTCAAATCTTCAAACTCATAACGGTCTGAACACAATCACATGCGGAAAGTATTCGTATTTCACAACATGAATGAGATCAATTCTCAAAGCAACGATGGATTGTCTTTTGGTATGGGTGTTTATTTTTGAGAGAGAGAAAGAACGTGAACATACGTTTGTTCTTCGGACATACGAAGGTGCCGTTCAAAAGCACCTCTTTGAGGAGCCTTCTCAAACACATCTCTTCGTTAAGATATCAAACACACCTCGTCGTACACCTAATATTACAGTTAAGAGTATAAGCTCGTTCGGTTCAAATATGGCAAATCATGCAAGTTAATATGAGAAAATTCTCATCATCATCTCTATAAACTTCCTCTCAATACATAGTTGGTTTTTTCCCTTCACGTTTAATATGTTGGAGTCAGGTCTACCGTTCTTTGGTGACGTGGCCAATTATGCAATTTGCTGTATTTCCTTATGTGGGTCTGGAAGTCAATGTAATATATAATTTAAATATTTGTTTGCAGTAGACACCGCAAAATATCTTATTCCATTTGATTTCATGATTATTCCAAAAAAAAAAACAAAAATCTTCCATATTGGTCGGAAGTAGAAAGTTTTCTATATTTGACGACAGAAAATGTTTACTCAACTTTTCGGCGGTTAGAATCAAACACTTAAGTCACATTTTTGGGGATATATGAGGTAGCAAACAAATGATGTAATTTTTAAGGATTAACATGGTTTCACGGTATAATTAAAAATCGAAGAATTGACTTGCCGGTTTTAATCCGATTCTCGATTTTGATGTGCTAGGGTCCAATTCTCGATTCTGTATTTTGAAGAACTGCCGGATCCGGTTGCGGTTCTCTATTCTACGTGTAACCGAATCGAACCGGAACCCTTTTTTTAAAAAAGCCGAGTTTCTAGTTTATAGTCGATGGTCTCCTCTGAAACCCCTCTACTCTGAGTACTCTCGACGGTTTCTCCTCTCTCGCCTGAGACGTCCTCTGAATCCTTCAAGGCTTTAATGACGGCCCTTACCTCGGCGTCCATCGCCTCGTCGACGGCCATACCTCAACGACGCACGGTGGCCATCCCTCAACGACGCTCGGCGACCATCCCTTTCTCATCCCTCACTGACGCCGATCGGCCATCTCTCGACAATGTCGGACGGCCATCCCTCAACGACGCCCGAGGTTCGTTAGTTTTGTGGGTCGATTTTGCTTTTTACTCATCTCTTCGTGCGTCGATTGTGCTCTGATTTTTTGCTTTTTACTCCACCCCTTTTCTGCAGCTCTCCTGAGGTAATCAAGCGAGGCCCTTCCCATCCTCTGCCGCCGTCTAAGAGAGCTTCTCCGCCCCCAGGTAAGGATGCTAATTTTTGAAATTTTTTCATATGATGTATCAAGAGAACCGGAAACTCTGGTGAAGGTATTGGTTTTTCATGGATATCTTCCGGCATTGCCTTGTCATAGATTGAATCTTGATCTGTGCGGCACTGCTCCAACCAGTGCTAGACTTGCAGATCGAGGTGCTGACGTCCTGAATGGTTGATCACCATTATGCTTACTCATAATGTGAAAAAATTATTAATTAACTTTCCTTGCTTTGCTGCTTGTGCAATTTGATGCATATTGTTAGTTTCCTCTTCGGTTGTGATGAACATGTTTGTTTAATGTTGTTAGAATGGGGATGCCCGAATTCTGGGGGATTTGAAAACCAGATTAGCTGAAGAAAGCAACGAAAAATCTAAACTTCGGAAGGTCACTGAAATAAGTGAATCATCTCAGTGTAGATCCTTGAGGCTACCTGAAAACGAAAGAACAAACAAGGTATGGCCCTTGTTCACTGGTTTCTTAGCAAATTATCATGTGCGTTTCCATTCTGTTTCATTTTCTTTTGCACTTCTTGACTTTTCAACTTATCAGCTTCCACACATGGTAAACGTTGCTGAAGTATTAGCCATTGTACAATATATATACTTGCCTACAGTTGATAGCTCAATTACTATAGTGATACTTTGAATTCTCCGTGATGTTAAGTTGAAAAATCGAGCTTTTTTCTGTCTAGTTTTGTGTGTAGGCTACTGGTATGGATTTTGTAACTGTGAAGTCAGCCCCTTTTCATGTATTACTAGACTTGGAGGAGTTATTACCATAGTGAGAAGTTGGTTTTCACATCTTTTAATAAGATACTTTGTGGTGGTTCTCATTTGTGAAATATATCATCTAGTTTGTGCCTGGTTACTTGAGCCTAATATAGTATGATGGAGGCCGGGCATATAGTTCCTCCAACCACATTTAGATGTTTTTCTTTCTAACTTTATGACACTCTTTGGTTGTAGGTGTGAAATTAATGTATCAAGATAACATGTCAATAGAGGTGGAGTCTTGGAGGGACTTGAGGAGATAACTCCGGACATTGAATTGGGATTTTTGGGCAATGAAGATGAAGAGCCATCCACGACCATAGGTGAGAGTGCTATAGTAGTTTTGTCTTCCATGTGCATGTACCATGATGATAGAGGGCCTTCCTATTTGAAAATCCATTTTGAGGCAACTTTTTTGCTGTTGGAGAGTTTGGTTATGCATAAAATCAGTGCTTTTGACATGAGAGCTCTAATAGATTGGGCATACAAAGGACCAATGAAATCAGAACGTGTATTTGTGATATAAAACAAATCCTTTCAACTCTATTTTATTCTACATGAATGTCTTCTGGGAAGGCTCTAGGGTACCTTGGAATCGGATCCGAAACCTGTAACAGGGTAGGTTCCAGGTTCTAGGGTATACATGGTAGGTTTCAGGTTTCGAAAAATGAGAAATCGATACTAGCGGGTAGGTTCCAGGTGGAACCTTCCCGGAACTTGGAACCGCTCACCCTTAGTAATTTTGATATGTATTTCGCTGGCTAAACATGTTGTTCATGGTTTTTTTTTAAAGCGTAAAAAAAATCTTAAACCTATTGCATTTGTGTTAATTTAGCCTTAAATCTTTTGATCCAGTTCCAATTCAATCCTTTAAGCTAATTTTGGCCGAATATTGCATACTTGGATATTAGCCAGCCTACGTGGCACAACCAAGGCTAACACGTATATTTTAAAATAATTTTCTCTTTTTCTCTTTTAATTTTTTTTTCCTCTTGTTTTTTTCCTTCCTTGTTCTGGTGGCCAGCAAGGTTGGCCTTGCTTGAGCGATGGTGACCCTTGTTGCCACAGGAGAGCGCCAGCGAGGCCAGGCATTGCTTGGGCGAGGCAAGAGTTGGCCTCGCCAAGCCTCGCCCTAACCCACGTGATGCTCGACGCGGTTGCCTGGCCTGGGTGAAGGTTGTCCTCCTGTTGGCCTCGCCTGAGCCTAGGTGAGGTCTCCCTTGCCTAGGCAAAGGCTAGCCTTACCGGCGCTTGCCCTCTCCCTCACTCTCGCAGCCCTTGACTGTGTCAATAAATGGAAAGAGAAGGAAAAAGAGAGAAAATAAAAATAAAAATAACATATTTAACAATGTTCACATTTGCCTCGTCGGCCTATGGCTTTGCCATATAAGCCGGTCGATGTATGTCACGAGATGACTTCTTGAGATCGAACCGTGCAACGACTTAGGCTTCTCTTAATCGTTGGAAACACCTAAGCTAGGCCATTTCTAAGGATCGCTTGCTCGTTCATCCAGACCGGGAGAGAGTATTTATAGAGAGAAATCTTGTGAGATAATGCTTTGTATTGCTCTAAGTGTTGGATGATACAAATGAGGGGAGAGTTACCTTATTTGCACAAGAGGACCTCTCGTTAGAAATGTTGATCGACTCTAATAACTAATGGCTTTGAATGCATCTCCCCATCTAACAATTACCAATATAAGGATGAGAATTTTGAATATGGTACATTCACCGTATCCGCTGCCCCAGAGAATATTCCCGAAGACTGAAGAAAACCCTAGGGTTTACGACACTTCAAGTCTTGCAGTTCATCTCGGTCATGTTGTCGATCAGTTGGCTCACTGTGGCGACCTCTCGGTCCTGCCACCTGCTTACTAATCGTACCCTGCGTTAATTTGATATTCAATATAATATAGGACGCATGCGGAAGGCTATATCAAAAAAGCAAGTCCCGCATACAAGTGCATGCAGAAAACTGGCAGGCACACGCCTAAGGGGTATGGCCTCAATGGGGTTCGCTAACCTGTATAGCATTCATTAAATACTATACATCAACCACGCAGGACAACAACATCTGATTTATATACTTGTATAATCCTATAGCCAATTCTTTACAAAAGTTCAAAGATTTCTGGGAGGTTACAAAGGTTTCCTTTACTCTCGGCTAACTGATAGCAACTTCAAGCTCCAATGTCATTCCTATCTTCCATGGGGCTTCGTCCCTGCTAATGATCTGAAAAGGGTTAAATCCACGAGAGTGAGATCAAGGCTCCGCAAGTAAAATCTCTATCGCCCCGAAAAATAGTATGTAAATCATCTAGGGCGCGCATGACAACCATTCAGTTCCAAAATTTAATTTTCGATTAGAAATAATTTTTTCTATTTCTATTTCAAAATGAGTTTTTGAGCAAAAAAAAATGCGTTTAATAATGATAAAATTTTTTATCCTAAAATAATCATCGACGACTGGCGGCGGCGGCCAGCGACCGACTGCTGTGGCCAGCGACCGGCGGCTGCAATCGGTGACCGTCGGCGACGGGCGATCGTCGGCAACTGGCAACGGCAACCATCGGCGATGAAGATTTCCATTTCTATTTCTTGGAGAATTAACTTTTTTTTTTCTCATTTCTGCTTCAAATCTATTTTTGAAACAACTTTTTATTTCAGAAATAGAAAAATAAAATTGCGTTACTAAACAAATTTTTGTTTCAAAAATTATTTCTGAAACAAAAATTGAGAAATGAAATGATATCATCACCCCCAAGCAACATATGTCACTCAGAGTAAGGTAATCAAAGCCAGTCAAATCGATGACAAACTATACATATTGCAATTGTATCGATTCAGTCGTAAACCTTTTATAATTGTGTCATTTCAGTTCATTCGGCGAATTTTGGTCAACCGTTGCTAACATGGACTCCTGCCAGTCGGTGACCGAATTATTATTATTATTTTGAAAATTTTAATGAATTTTTAAATATTTTTTTATTTTTTTCCCCCGCCCCCCTCCCCAGAGCATCTCTAGCCAGTCACCAGCAACTTGGTTGGAGAGGCTTTGCTCGACCGTGGTGGGGGCCAACCTTGCCATTGCCAGGCGAGGCAGCGACGGCGAGATCAAGCCCCGTCGATCCAGATCTGGGCCTGCGAGGTCAAACTTCGCCTTGCCATGGCGCGGCGAAGTCGACCCTCGCCATCCCTCCCTGGCGTCGGACGATCTGTCGCGCTTCAACCTCCACTATTCGCAATTCAGGTTAGAAAGTAAGAGAATCGGAGGGCTACCCCATCTTGATCCATTCATTCATGTGCAGCTTTCTCCTCATCGCCCCCGAATCGAAGTCTCTAAATCCAATTTTGTTTTCGCCAATTACAGGTTTGGATAGAAAGGAGAAGCTGGTGGCATGAGGATCGGGGAACTTCTTTGTCTGTTCTAAGAAGGCCATCACCGGAGGTCCGACTGACGGCTATGGTGGCTCGATGGTGGCGGCGGCAGAAGTGGCGGCAGCGGCTTCGTCGTGCTCTTGCGGAGCTCCGAAAGTCGCAAAGACCGAATTCAATTGGTTGAAGTTCATGGATTTCTTGCTACAGTAGTTGGCTGCTTCGCCGTCCGGACCATCTCCGATCATCTCCACGATAGGCCCGGAGATAATCGCGATCATTAACGAATCCCATTCCTTGAACGAGAACCTGATCGTGACTTTTGTGCAGATTTCAAATTTTTTTTGTTGCCTTTTTTATTTGCACAGAGTTTCCCAGTTCTTAGGTAGAAAAAAAGAAAATAAATTACAAATAATTAAAAATTCATAAAAAAAATTCAAAACAAATAAAATATTTGATCGTCGGCCAGACGACGTCCACGTCAGCGCCGGTCGGCCAAAATTCGCCCGATGGACTGAATGATATAATTGCAAAATGTTTAGGACTGAATAGACAAAAAAAAAATAAATTGAATCGGCACAATTATAATAATTTTAATACTTTTTTAGTAATTTTCTCAACAATAACCACAACAAGCAATTCATTAAGACCGTCATCTATGATCCACCGCTTATCTAGCCCAAAGGACCTCAGATTCTACTGACCCCACCTCAGGCCCATGTCAATTAGGGGTGTTTCGAGCCCATGAAGAACCAATTGGGTGGCCTTTCATGCACAATCCACTATCATCCGACGCCCACCGTGATAGCCAACCAACGAATTCAACTTACGCAACGCCTTAGGAGGTCTACTCATCCATCAATCTCAACATGCGAGCCATCCAAAGACCTGTCTCGGGCCGGCGCCGATAACACCACTCCCACGCCCGGTTGCCCATCATCCACCGTCTAAACTCCGACGATCCAATCACCATTCAGCAGACCCAACACCCAAGGTAATCTTTCCAACTCAGGAACGCTGCATGCAAACATTGCAAAGACAATCAACGAACCAAAAGGCGATAAGTTGGAAATTCTACTCGCCTCGCCTGGTGTCCTATGCAAATCACCACGAACCGAGCCGGTTACTCGAGCTTCATCCGACCTCTTTGCCCTCCTAGACCGAACCCGACCGCATCTACCATCCCACACAAGGCAACAATTCAACCATCGCACCGCCACAGCTCCAGCTCGCCTCGATTCCTCGCTCGAATCTACTATGAAACCATCGCCGCGAGCCTTCCACCGATCCTCATCCTTCCTCCTTCACACAGTTAGCGTGGGCGAGACCAACAGCTCGAGCAGGAAATCGAGACGACGAGATGGAGAGTGATTGGTGAAGAGAGAGCCTCGCAAGAGAGAGAGAAGAGAGTCGGCTCTTGGAGGGAAAAAATGAGGAGAGAGAGGGTGGTAGCCTGGTAGGGGTTATACAGAACTTGGGCCTCACGCATGACTGCTCCTAGTTATACCAATTCTCTCTCACAATTAAATTCCATAATCCACCACACTAGTGATTTGAAACTCCCAACGTCACTTTCGCTAATAATCCTGCTCCGACCTTGATTATGTTGCTCGTTAAACTTTCGGGCCAAAAATCAGGTCTTCACGCACGGAACCTCTGATCCGTGACACGTAAATGTTAGTAATATTTGGCCAAAATTAGTCGGACGGACTGAATTAGCATTAAGTCAAAAGATTTAGGAATGTATTTGCACTATTAAAAGGTTTAGGAGTAAATTAGCATAAAGCAATAAGTCTAGTTCTTTTCCGATACTTTTCTCTGTTTTCGTGTGGTAAGCTCAAAGCTGGAGATAAAAACGAAGTGGAAGTTGCAGATTTGCATTGATCTCTTCTCTTGATTTTTTATTGCTATTTTTTTAAAATTTATTTATGGGAATTGTCTGAATATTCAGTCTAAAATATGCGGATAAAAAAACAAAGTGGAAGTTGCAGATTTGCATCGAGCAAACCCCATTTTTTGCAAGAGAACACAAAGATATCACTTCGTGGTCTCCTCTCTTGAAATCGAATTTCACGAAGCTTTACGTTAAGCTTGACTGGTTTGTCTGCACAAGATTGTGCGAACATAGACATATGGTTAGTTCATAGTGTTGTAGGCTTTCAGCCAACATCCAATGATATATACACGTGAGTAGTTGAATAAGACAAATCAGCTTGCTACCAGACACTATTTGTCCATCCCATGAAGAAAACAACAGGTATAACGTTATGGACTGGTTCCTTCCGTCCGGTTCCTCACAAGGAATCGGAAACCGGACCTGTTATTCACAAGTTGATGTGACCGTTCGAGAGAGGGATAGCAAAGATCAAGTTCGAGTGAGCGTCGGGGAAGCGGCCTCAGTGGTGAAGGAGATGATCGACGGGCACAGGTCCTGGTCCGACATACGGTCGGAGTTTCCCACGTCATGTGCCGAAGAAGATGAATAGTTGAGTATCATTGTCTACTTAAGTTTGCATCAGTTAGAATCAGACATCTTGCCCGTTCTTTCGGGATATCCGAGGTAGCAAACATATGGTGTACTTCTGATATGTCTTTTGCTGGCTAAACATGCTGTTCATGTAGCTCGGCGCTGCTTTCCTCTCTTGATTTCCCATCGCTAAATTTTCGTGGAGATATTGTCTGAATTATTGAGTCTAAAATACGTGGAATTTTGCAGTGTTTACATCTTCATTTAGGGTGCGTTTATTTCGTCGAAAAAGAGAATTTCTAACCGCATGGATAACATAAATCCTAGTTCAAGTCCTCGTCGCAATCCGTATGTTATCTCACGAAATGAGGTGAATTTTGTTAATTGCACATAAAATTTTCTGTATCCAATGAACTTTTTACAATTTAAATATGATATGAATTCGGAACTTCCATTTCTTTTCTTTTTTTTATTCTGGTTCATATGGAAATGATGCAATTCGACGAGTAATTCACATTTTCTGATCTTATATAGACGAAGATATCCATCAAAATTGTCTCAATGTTGAGTCTAAAATACACGAAATTTTGCAGTGTCCTGTCCACATGTGCGATTAGCGTCGTTTCTGAATGTGAGGCCTAGTTTCCTGTGACTCTGATATGCAAAAGCCCCAACACAAGAAAGAGAGGGACCCAAGGTTACATCTCCTTGACCAGTGATACGGAACTTCGAACCATCAGCAAGTGTAACAGAATAAAGCGATATAGAGGTAATTCCAGACAATAAGTTAGAATTACCGGTCATATGATTGGAAGTACCAGAGTCTACAATCCGGGAAGTGGGTGTAGCAGCAAGTAAACAAGATGAATTACCTAAAGAAGTCTATGTTAAAGTAACAGTAGGAGTAGAAGATTCCATCACAAGGTTGGGACGTACTAAAGACTCATATTGAGACAACATACTAATGCTAGGCATTTTATCTGATTGATCAGGAACCTTTTGTACTGGAGACTCGACATCAGCATATGGTACCTGTCGACAAAACTCGGGATATAGAGTATGGCAATAAGCCTCAGTATGGCCAACTCGCTGACATTGGTGGCAATAACGAGAACTTCTATTATCCCTACTTCCATCATGGCTATGACAAGGAGAAAAATCATATCTTTCACGACCATAGTGACCACGCCCATTGCTTCCGCGGCCACCAGATGACTAAGAAACCATTTCGTAATCCGAGCAATTCTTGGAATCACCCAGCTAAATGTCTTGAGTTATTGAGTTGTGTGTCCATGTTTGTATTAACTATTAGAAAGGAAAAACTTGGAGGCTCAACGGCTTTCAATGGGAATGTCGCCCATGTCGCAACACAAGGAACCTCAGAACCCCATGATATGCTTCTAGGGATAGAAGGCGACTCTGACAACCAAAACAAAAAAATTCCACCTTCTAGTAGCTCTACCTTCTCTTTGTCGTAGAAAATAGTGCAGTGCTCATCTGTATTGTCTTGGGACCCTTTTCTTGAGATTCCAAACTGATCATAACCAGGCAAGCATTGCCGGAGATAATCAAGCTACGACTTTAAACCTTGCTAATCAGCTTCATATCAACTCCAAAAAAAAAAAAAATCAGAAACAACATTCCATGAACAAACCAATATCTCTAATTAAGGTCATTCAACTAGGGGACTTCAATGAATTCGGTCTTTAACAACAAGCTCGAACTCTAATAGTCACTGAATAGTAGCAAGGTCATGCCAAAACAGCAAAGAATTGACCAAGTTGAAAAAAAACAAGATCCAGGAAGTTGTCGCCAATTTCCTTTCGATGAAGAAAAGTCACGAGAACCTTTTCAGAAGCTGGCAAAGTAAAGGAAAGAAAAAACTATCGCATCGAGTCAATCCAATCCACCACCCATAGCAGTAAAAATGCCACATCTGAACAAAAGTCCATGGGAATTCACTGGATCCCACACGGAGACAAAGTTAGAACCAGCTAATCCAGTAGAGAAAGCATACAAACCTCCCCCATCGCCCAGTTTCGTTGTTCAATTGCAACATGAGACCAAAAGAAACTCTTTTTCTGATACACCAATGATTGAACTCCATGACTTGCCTTCCCCATGAGCCAGTAAAAAGAAATTGGCACTGTCAATGATGGATGACACTTCAACGATGCTGAACGACATCCTTCCAAGGCTCACTGAGGATGGACAACACCAAATTTGGACTCGCCAGCCTAGTTGATGTCTGGCAATGCCAGAACTAGGCTCGTCGGCCTAAGCGATGCGAGATCAAGAGATTCTGGTGAGAAGAGGGTCGGTGGTCGAAGGTGAGTAAATGATGGTTTGTGGTGGTGTTTGGCGACGAATGACAGCTGTTTTAGGATTTTGAGCGTTGATTAGGCTCTGATACCATGTCAACAAAAATAGAAAAGTTGTATTACTGATAATAATGGATTACACTAATATGTAAAGCTGTCTAATAATGAAAGAGACTAAAACACCCTTACTAACAAATAACCTGAATAATTAATGTTTCAACATTGCACAAGTGGTGTTTAAATGGAATGTTCGTATCATCAGATTGTAGTTATGTATACTTCCCCTGAGATGTAAGCATTGCCATGGACAGATGTCACAGATCTTGTGTGGGGTGTTTCTTGCAGCTTTTCTTATCATTGCTCATTCCTCATCATTTCTCATCATTGCCATGGCCTTCTGATCATGTATGGAATTCTCCCAGTCCTAGTTCTTTGCTTGTTGGATGATTCTTGGGCTGTAGCTCAATTGGCACGCATCATTGTTCTCCCTCGCATTAAGCTTAGAGTACTTCATTGCGGTGGCAAAATTTAGTATTTCCTTTTCCTTACGTGATATCTGCAGGTCTGCTTATGAGGTGAGTCTTGCGGATCATAGTTGGCCATCAGATTTTTTTGCTATTGTCGGTGGTAACACATCTAGGACATGGGAAAGGATCGACAGGTGAGTGTTCTTTTTCTTGCTTATTTGCTCCGTGATTTGCCTGTTCTATATTCTGAAAGTGTGGTGGTCAGTATCTTTGGATTGCAGTGGTGGTCTTGTATCGCACTCTTTTGAATTGGAGGCCAAAGAAAAAGGGATGTTCGCTGGGGCTCCGGCGTAATTGCATTCCGAATTCCCACTAAAGCTGCTCTTCAGGTGCAACATCTACTCTAATGTAACATTCTCTCTCTCTCTCTCTCATTGATGTGTTGCTCTACTCGTCGAATGGTTGGTTTTTAGGAGGCCTATTCTACTACTATACTGCCTCTCGATATCCTCGCAGATGAACCACCACAAAGATTGACTGGGTAAGCCACTGCACTGTCTTTGAATTTTCTTAATGCTATTTCTCTGCAAATGAATTTTTTTTTTTTTTTATGACTGATCCATCTTCTCGTTTTTCATGAAATTGCCTTCTTCCTGGACCGAATTGTTGCAGGCTAAGGTACGAGTAGTTTTGATCTTGCGTCTAATCTTTCAGTTCCAGCTTAAGTGGTTGTCAATGGATGTCATGGTATTTTGTTCTACCATCTCTTTCTTGTCTGTGTCTGGATATATATGATCTTATCAAGCGGAGAGTGTAAATGGAAAAAAGGATGTGCATCAATATCCACAGCAATAAAAGGAGTTAGGATGCCTGGCAATATTTGCTTCTATCTTTGATTTTTCTTACAGGCTCTCCTTTTTGAACCTTATAATCATCTAGTCAAGTGGCGTATCATGGTGCGAAACAACACTGGTTTGCTTCAGTCTTCAGGGGTTGATTTGTGAACCTGCCGTCCTGATTTTACCTCGTAAAAGTGGATAATGTGACTCTTCCTCGTATTCTCTCGAACCCTTAGCTCATTTCCCCAGATGTTTTGAACATAGTGTATAGTATGTATGATTATATCAGGCAGAGGGTGTATATTCTAGTTCCATTGCCTCTAAGTTGAATTGTTCTTTACTGCAGATGTTGCTGGCACAGTATGGATCTCTAGTTTCAGTGATTTCCTTTGTGGTTCTCTTTGTGTACTTGATCTCCACACCATCGAAATCAAGTGCTACTCGAGGTAGCAAGAAAAGGCGCTGATTGAAGTACGCTCCTTTATTAGATCTTTGTGCTGTTGTACGAGCGGGCCAATTAATTAGCCCAACCATAATGTGACCTTTGCAGTCAGAAATGTCCTTCATAGATGAAATTTAGCGCTTGAGAGGACCCACTGTTTTCTAGGAAGAGTAACAGCTGGTCAAGAGCTTAAATTTAGTTGTCTATGTATATTTTGTGGGAAGCCATCAATTTTGCATTGAATAGCATGGTTGGCTTCAAGTTCTATTTCATTTGGTTATATCAGGTATTTTTTCCCCCCAACTATGATCCGCCTGTGCCCTTCGTGTGAGCTTCCTCCCGAGGGGTATATGCTTCAGCCGGCCTAGTTCAAGGTCAATTCAGAGCTTGAGTACAGATAAAGTGGCTGTAATATTAGAAATTAGCACTTGTTTTAGCTCTGACCGATCCTCTTTTTCGGTCCAGCTCTTTACACCGGTAGATTTGCATATAGACTGATTGACCAGAACTAAGGATCTTGAGCCATCAGGAGCTCCTGATGCAACGGCAACAGAAATATGAGGTGTAACTTAAAATCTTCGCTGCCAGTGTAATCATCAGCGATGATGTGCGGTCGCGAACTATGATGAGATGAGAGCTTGTGGCAAGATTAGGAACCATAGTTTTGGTAGCCGTTGGCTCAAGTTAGCGTGGTTCAAAGCATTTTTAGGAAAACTGAACGACAGAACAATTCCCAAGTTGCTCTGTCACTTATGTCTATTTCCCTTGGTTTAATGTTTGAAGAGCTTCGTCATTTTGCTCTGTCACTTAGACCACACTTGTCCAAAATTACTACAACACACACAATCTACTTTGCCAGTAAAATACTCATCCATTCATTTGCAAGATATTTATTAGGATGTACGTGTGAATTGTGTTAGAAAAGTCACGCATCGAAAAATTGATGTGGTATTGAGCATTTGATATACTCAAATTGGCCCATAACTCATTAGCTTAAGCTTTTGAGTGAAGGTGAGTCCAACTGTATATATTAACGTGCTTGGATTTGGGATCCCTCTTAGCGATCTCCCCAAGTGAAAAGTATTCTTTTGGCCTCTTGCCTAGTAAAATAGTATTTGATACTCCTTTTGGCCTCTTCTCCGAAGAGGATGGAGTAGGCGAATTCTCAAACGAGCCAGGTCCTTCAACTTTTTCAAATAGATCTTCGTGGAAATGGAGGTCTCCGAAGCAGCAGCCCTCGTGAAAACGAAGGCCTTCGAAGCTACGGTCGGGCAGCAGTCTTCACAAAATTGGAGGACTCCAAGGCGATGATTGGGGGAGGGGGCGCGCTCAGAAGCGGTGGTTAGGTGCGGTCTTCGAAGGGGCCGCTCTCGCGCAAATGAAGGTCTTCAAGTCTGAGTGAAGATGAAGGTGATCGATTCTAAGCGAAAAGAGAGTTTGAGTTACTCTTGGATGGACGAAGAACGAACTCTCTCTCCTCTGAGGGGAAACTTTGTCTGCTCTGGGGCGGGCGTTCAATTTTTTTTTTCATTTATAAAGATGCACTATGCATTTATTGAATAAATCAATTCTTTTTTTTGAGTGAAGATTTAAATGTGTTTTAAGTCAAGATAAGCCAAAAATAGATCTCCTTAGATTTTGATGAATTATGCCACAAGTCCTAAATCTTGTGAGAAGTACATTTTGGTTGTCAACAGACATATGATTCGATTGTTTCGCTTAAGTCATAAATTCTTATCAAAAAGTACAGTCAAGTTATAAACTTATGCCAGAAAGTGCAATTTCTGGACGTCACGTGCATGCTTTTAGGTTTTGTTCGCTCAAATGACTCATATTGCACGTAATTATTTTCTTAAAAGAAAAAAAGAAGAAGAAGAGATTACGTAATAATTCTATAGACTTTTTTTTTTGGTCGGAATAATTCTATACACTTTAAATGTAATTTTTTCTCCCTGGAATTCAGTTAGTACCGAATAAAACTAAGTCGGCAACGTCTAACCGTTAACTACCGCCACTCAGCATTAGCCGCACTGACGATTTCGCGCGGGGTTTGGCCATAATAAAGTGAAACCGTTAAAAGCCAATGCCCTTTCAAGATTCTGTCACACCCGATTTACCGATCATACTTCATACTCTTTGAGCTCTGCAAAAGCGTCGACCATGGCATCAAGTGCGTCTACTCCCCTCACAGGTCTCTCTCTCTCTTTCTCTCTGTGTGTAAGTTTGAAGAGGAAACAGAGAACATCTTCACCATCTTAGCTTGCAGTGTTCTTTAACTTTTGTTTTCGAACCAAATTTTGCAGCGTCCCCGAAAGTCCTGGGTCTTCTGAGTGCTGTTCGGGCCGGAAATCTTGACTTACTCAAGAGTACATCTTAGCTTCTTCTTCTTCTTCTTCTTCTTCTTCTTCTTCTTCTTTGGCCCTTTCGGTCCGAGCTTTGCTTTCTTTCCTTTGGGATTACTACATAACGTGCCGCATCCGTCGAATAATGTGGTGAAACAGAGTTGGCTTCACAATTCGATGATGGGAGAGGGATGGCAAGAACCATTGCGGATGCTAAGGATGATAAGGAACGTGGGGCGCTTCATTTTGCCGCGATAGAGGGCAATATCGAACTGTGCAAGTACTTGTTGGAAGAGTTGAAGCTTGATGTGAACCCGAAAGATGTCGAGGGTACTCTTGCTTTTAGCCGTATCTATCTTGCTCTGTTAGTTTGTGATATTTTTGTATAGGAGTGAAAGGCTGGTTTTGCGAAACTTGAGTATTTTCCGGTTACTGCCTTTCACCGTGGTATGGCGTCACTATCGATAATTTTTTGAAAACTTTGTTTCTTTTTCAGGTGACACTCCTCTTCATCATGCTGTTGGATTTGCGCATATTGAAACAGCAAAGTATCTAATAGATCAAGGTGCCGATCCTGTTATACGTAATGATAAGGGAATGTCGGTACTGCATTACTCTGCTGGGTCAGGTAATTCAATTTCTGTACCATTTGGCAAGCATCCACGTTCACCAATTGCCACAATTATGATTCTTCATATTCAGTTAGCCATCTCTCTATCTCTCTCGCTCTCTCTCACACACACAGACACTCACACACACACACACAAGACGAGCGCGTGCACATTGCATCTTGTCATGGTCAACTGAAGATGGACGTGCCTATTTCTTTGCAGGGAACATCGAATTGATGAGCTTTCTATTTTCTAAAGGGGTCGACATTGATTGTCAAAGCTCTTTAGGCAGCCCTTTATATTTTTCTGCTGGCTGTGGTCAGGAAGATGCTGTAAAATCTCTCTTAGAACATCATGCAAACGTAAGCTTGAGAAATAGCAAATCTCTTAAAATTTCCTCTTTCATCACGGACTTTCGTGAACCTGAATATCTATGTCCATAGAGAGAGAGAGAGAGAGAGAGAGAGAGTTGCAAAACTTCGTGGTTATGCCTTTTGCCTGTGCACTTGTCTTCCTGGACAAAAGGTGGATTCTCCTTAAATCTGTTTCATGATAGGGAAAAAATCTGAGACTTGTTTAATCAACTTAGAGCATATGCTGTATTCCAAGTAAACGTTTAATCGACAAACACATTTCCATTATGGACACCTCCTCATTCTTTGGATGCATTAACGATGAAGGGGAGGGTGGGTTGAAAGTTGACACATTACCATATGATCGCTAAGATATTGCTTCGATTCGAGATGGCGAGGAACAGCTTGCATACATTTTGGCAACGACAGAGGGAAACAAAGGATGGAATGTTTTGAGAATCATTTCTTTGTTTGCCTATTGCATTGTTAAATTGCTATCTCATGTCTCTTCTCCATTTACATCAGCTTCGTGCTGAGATTACTCCTTAGCAGTGACAGGAAAGGAATTTTGGATTGTGGTGGAGCAGTTGGTATCTAATTTCATTACTACTGTTTTGCAGCCTAATGCCGAAACTATTGATCATTTAACTCCGCTCTTTGCATCCGTTACTAACAGTTCGCTCAAATGCTTAAAGCTGTTGGTTCAGGTTTGTATGAATTTTGGACATTTAACAGTTAATATCATCCTGAATATACAGTTGTTGTTTGATCACTTTAGTTTTCTTGTACTCCAAGCTACCTTAATTGTTAGTTGATACTATATTGCCTTTCTTGCTAACATTCAAGTTCCATGGAAGACTAAATTTAATCCTGAAAGATTTACAGAAGGGGGTTTTATATCTGTTTACCTCTTTTTAATGTTCAAAAGAACCATTCACGCTAGATTAACCAGTACTGTGGCTGCTCGGAACTCCGACTGATGCCCTTGCTTGCTTTTATGCGCTTACGTCTAGCGTTGTAACTCCCATGTGCACGCACATAATTTTGATGTCCATACAGTGGGGCGCCGAGGTGAATGTTACTTTGCCTGAAGGAGAAACGCTTTTGCACGTTGCGGCTTCCAGGGGGGACCCTGACATCATAAATTGTTTACTAGAAGCAGGAGCTGATCCCAATGTCAGAGACGAGGTCGAGCTTTAAAGCTTTAGTGCTCCTTAAGTTCTAACTTCTTCTGAAAGCTTGTTTGAATGCAAATGCAGTAATTTCCAGAGGAAAAAAAAGGAACAGTTCTTTTGATTGATGATTGTTTCATATCTTTGGGTGGTCTAAGCTCCATGACAAATTATTAACGTGTTAGTTGTTTAAACTAAAAGCAATCACATTATGCTTTGCACTTCAACATCTGAAAATTAAAAAGATATTTAAAATCTAAAGATTATGAAAAAAGTTTCTAAATGACTGAACTTTATGTCTTGAAAGGTCTTTGACATTGAATGAAGGTACAATTCCAACAATGCAAGAGAGGAAAAAGAGAAGCTACGCTAAACAACTTTACTTAAATTCCTAATCACTAATCTCGTTGATTGTTTCCTCCACCTTCATCGAAGTAGATTCATTGGAGGTCTTTCGACGGTGGATCATTCATCGAAGGTCATGATTTCTTCTGGCCATCACAGGATGGGATGATACCCATACAGCTTGCAGCACGAAGCGGCAATCGTGCAGCCGTGGAAATTCTTTTTCCAAAGACTGCTACTCCATGGAGTATGGATGGAATCATGGTGCATGCGGATGAATCAGGTCCCTGCCGTGTATGGCCTTCTTTTTTTTGTTTACCTCCTCTCGTCTCTTGTGAATGTTCGTTGAAAATCTCCAAATGTTGATGGATTTTCTAGTTTTTATTTCGCTGGATGATTGTAACTGTAATAGCTTTCTCAGGTGAGTGGGGAAGCAAAACAGAAAGCCGCAGAAGCAAAATCAAGGGGAGACGATGCTTTTCAAAGAAAGGACTATCAAGCAGCTCTAGACGCTTACGCACAAGTAAGTTCTTCTGATGGTTCCACTTCCTTGCAAAAGTATTGCCATTTTAGTCAACTCGTATCTCCTCTGAAGCAACTATAGAAACATTTTCTGGCTACTATATATCAGATATGGCTAAAAAAGGATACATCCAACTATGAAGTGCTCTCAATCTGACTCAAATGAACCACCTCTTTTGGTTCCATTGTCACAGGCAATAGATTTCGATCCAAATGATGCGACTTTGCTTTTCAAGCAAAGTCTTTGCTGGATTCACTTGGGACAAACTGAACTCGCTCTAGTTGCTTTTCGAATGGGCCCCTGAAAGGTTTAAACTCCTGACTCCATGTGAGCTGTTCTAAAAGCTTGAAGCTATTAGATGAAAGAGTTGTTTGATTTTTAATATTCTTCTGTTCGTGGAGAAGATTTCCTGGTCTAAAATGCAGAAGCATCTGTTCCTGGCACTTGCATCTTCAGTTGTTGTTTTCTGGTCTTTGCAGAGAAGCTGTCGAAGCTGGAATGAAGTTCCATGGTACGGACAAAAAGAGATCATGACTTGAAATGCTCGAGATGCCGCGACCAAAAAAAAAAAGAAAAAAAAAACTTGATGCTTGAGTCGAAAGGACATTGCTTGTTTTCTTTTCTTTTTGCCCCTTTTTGAGCCTGTACGAATTTTGTTCTTCAATTGCAGATAGTGTTCTTGGTAATGAGCTCTATGCAGTTTTGTCCGAGGTGAGGCTTGCTGTTGCAAGGCTTCGCCGTTCACTGAGAATGGTTTGCTCGGCCTTGGTCGTTGACCTGTGTGACCGATCTATTTGGTCTTGGCTCGTCGTCGGGCTCAAATGAGAGAAATGATTTTACTTTCAAGTATCATAATTGAAGTTTGGGATAATTCCCTAAAAAATAACCAACTTTAGCACTAAGTACGATTTTGGTCAGAACTTTTTTTTTTATTATTTTATAAAAAAGCACCAACTTTAGGTACAACGACGATTCTGACTCAAACTTTTTTTTTATCCCATAAAAAAGCACAAACTTTAGTTCTAATCCCACATCCGACCCCTTAATTTGGAACCATTAATTGTCCAAGTGACAATTTCACGTCATCAACAAAATCACGTGACTTGCTGACGTGGATTTAAGTCATCGTCATCTTAGCACGGAATTTGAAGTTATTCATCTGCCTCACATTTGGCACAACTTGAAGGACGATGGTTAACTTATTCGTCGTCTCTTTTACTTCACTCATAAACAACAGTTGTCTAACTGAAATTCGAAACTGTGTATTACTACCCATGAAGAGACGCCACGGACGAGATCTGCCAAGTTCATGACTATGACCTTCTTTTTTTAACAAACCTAACCCTAGCCTCTCTCAAAGGAGGATGAACAATTTCATATTCCATGCCAATAAAATAATGCATAGTATCTTAAATTCATGTCAACAAGTCACATAGATTTATTGATGACGTAACTAATGGTTTCAAATTAAGGAACTGACTTTGAGACTTGAGTTAAAGTTTGTGTTTTTTTCATGGGATGAAATAAAAGTTTCGGCTAGAAACTTCATTGAATCTAAAGTTGGCGCTTTTTTATGAGACAAAAAAAAAAGTTCAGGCTATAATCGTCATTAGACCTAAAGTTTGCGATTTTTTAGGGAATTAGCACATTGAAGTTTCACATATCTTGTCTATTTTTTTTCCCCCCGCTGAATAGATCCTAGAAATGCTTGTTTACTTTTATAAAAGTGTAATAGAACGATATCTTTGCCGTAAGTTTCCATCGGAGAGGAGCGTCGTGTTTATCTCTCCCCATAAATAGGTACAGCATTGGATTGAAACTTGAACCTGCAGTAAAAATATTCGCTCTCAAATAAGATCTGCGGAAGAGCAAGAATCATTCACAAGCCATACATTGTTCATCAGAACACTACTAGTAAAAATCAAAGCCCTAGACTCAAAGACCAAAACCCTAGACTTCGAATATAGTTCATTACCACAGAAACTGATTCCTGACTTCGAATATAGTTCAAATAACTAAATAAAACGTGATAATCTTCTTCTCTTTCCATATGCAATCACTCCGGAATGGAGTAGGTGTTCCTGCAGACACAAATAAAAAAAAAATAAAAAATAAAAGGAAAGAAAAGAAGGGAAAAAAAAAAAACGAAAGATGTTAGAGCACGGCTATACTCTTCGAGGAGCTGGAACTTGACGGCTATCAGCACCTCTTTCATTTCTTCAACAGATGCCACGTCATTAATTTTCACTCTCTTCAGCTTGTATGGCTTTGGAAATTCAACCAGTACCGCCTTCAAAAGCTTCCATCTCCTCCAGGGAGTTAACGACGACGATCTCCTCTTTGAGCAAAACATCGAGCGCCGCGGCGCTATAAGCCCTCAAAGCACGTGTAGCGTTTTCTCTGGCTCTGACGAAAACACGAACAAAAATAAAAAAAATAAAAAATTCAGAACAAATAAAAACTCGCATCGCCTATTGAAATCGCATTCCCGGTAGTGTACCTCTCCTCAGACTTGGTGGACTCTGCCGCCTCCGCAGAACTTTTGCACTCCGCAGCCATGTCCGCAGCGATGATCGCGCGCTTGAACTCGGCGTAGCGATCCGAGCACTGTTTGGAGGCTAGGACAAGATTTGCAAGAGGAGACTCCATGAGTTCGCTTTACTTACGGAACGAGTAAATGATAATCGTAACTTCAACTTGAGGGAGGGCTGAGCTTTAATACGGTAGGTTCGTATAGCTTTTTGACCATTGGACATGCCCAATTAATCGGGTCCGTTCATTCCATATCTTATTGTAAATTTCATTCCTTCCAATTGGAAAGGAATCGCACGCCCTTTCCTCAGAAGGGCAGGGCCTGTCCTTGAAATTCGGGTCGTTCGTGTTATGAATCGGATTCGTTCATTCCATATCTTATTGTCCATTTAATTCCTTCCAATTAGGCATTTTCCATTCATATATGACTAGGAATTCAATTATAAAAAAAAACAAAATAGTTGCAGTTTTCTTGATGAAAATTTAAGAGGAAATATGGTTCCAACGAAACATTTATTACCACCAAACTTAACGATGTAAATCCAAGGATCGGACATTTCCCCCCGAAAAAGGCTTTGATTGTGTAATAGCTTTGTGCTTATTAGGTCCCTATTTTATTTTTATTTTTACAAATGAAAATAGTGTCCATTGAAACCTTATAGTTGCAGAGTGACCGTTTAAACACTTTTTCGGGCCAGTGTAGTGGTCCCATTATGATAGTGAAACGATCAAAAGATGCCGATTCGAAAGGCAGGGCCGAAGTTATTGTTTTAATTTTAATAATTTATGAAGTTTGACATTAGATAAAAAAAAATCTTTATATCTTTAATATTAAAAATCTTATTTACATTTATCCTGCCTCCATCATGCAATAAATTTATTCTTACCATATCTCTCTTATGTACGATTTTTTTTTCTCAATTTTGAGCCTACATCAAATACGTGATATGATAAATTTTTTATCCTAGACTTAACATTCATTCATTGATTCGATTTCGCGGATCCCATGTGTGCTTCGTGCAGGGCCCCCAACATAGTCGGACATCATATGGACTTGACCCAGTTATACTGGGTCAAAGGTAAGAAATCGTCGGACAAAGTAGAAGAAGAATGACGATGTAGAGAACAATGGACGAGAGAAGAGAAACTTGCGGAGCTGCGTGATCCGAGAAATAGCGAATTAAATGGAAAGCGAAGTGATATGTGTTGTTTTGGGAGATTGAATCAAAGCTTTTGCTTGGTACAAAATGAAGCGACAAGTGAATGCAATAGATCTCAGATTCTTTCGTAAATCAACCGGCAATCTGTGCTGGCCTCTCGCAAACATGATGTCGCCGAAACAAAAGTATCGAGTGTTTAGTGAATATCCCAACAAAAGAATCTCAAGCATCCCTATGGATGTTTAGGCACGAAGAAAATTATTACTTGAGCCTGACATTACGATACTCGATATGAGCCGTCAAAGGTGATGGCTCTCACATGGTTCCCAACTAATCGGACATCTAATCAGATGGTACAGATTAAATTTAGTATATATACTGCCGGGGGGAGATGGAGGGTTGGTCGCCGCCGCAACATGGGTCTGTCCCGGATATGACGGAGGCAGTGCGAGAAACTGGTGTGTTAGTCGTATCTTTGAAGCTACGATGGTCTCGACTTGGAAACTAATCTATTGATATGAAAAACTCTGTTGCAGGGATGTTCTGCGGAAGGCAACTACAGATTATGCTCTTTCCTCAGAACACGCACTTGTGAAAAGATATGACAGAGAGAAGTGATAGTGATCATCCGCAAGCCGGTCGCCCCCATGGGTTCACGACCTCAATTGCAACAGGACTAGACCTGTCAAAATGAGCCATAATTTGATTTTTTTGCTCACATATAAGAGGATGAGTTGTTATATAAGTCATTATATTCAATAAATGAATCAGGGTTTAAACATAATAAGCATGTTAAATAGATCATAAACGGATTAGACAACTTACTTATATCCAACCCGTCTGTTATAACTCTCTCTTCATTCTCTCTCGCCCTCACTCGATCTCGCGTTCACTCACTCTGCACTCTCATATTAGTTTGGATATGAGTTTTCACAAATTTGATTAAATATAGAAATATTTTAGTAATATTGATTGGCTACGGTACAAGGTTGGTATGTGCTGGGTCGGGCACGAGTCACTAGATTCGCATTAGATGGAAACAGGTCAAAACAAGATAAACGGTTTACTCTTCTTCTTTTTTTTATCGGAAAACGGTCTACTTGGGCTGGACTCTTTTTGACCTAATTTAAACTCCACCCAACCCACATGTTTGATTGTTCTAAATAATATAGGACATACATGCGCCGCCAACATATTAGGCAATTGCATATAGAAAAATAGATGGAAGGTCGGCCATCCTAATAATGCAAAAATTCAAAGCAATTTCATGCAAAGGTAAACTATTTTTCTGTAAATTTTTCTAAGTTTAAGGATCTTATTAATCAGTGCCTCTGGTATCATTAACCGTATCTAATATCGAATGAAAAATATAATTTTCTAGATGCTTAAAAGTGCTTAAATATCCCATATTTAATATGCAAGTTGAACCACAAAAATATGGGCAATGGTTATCGTTTTCTCCTTACAAAAGAAGGGAAAAAAACGAAGCAGCCAATCTCACGTTCTCAACATAATAGATTGTCAAGTATGATTATATCCCAATGTTCCTCATTAATATCTCCGATTGGTTGGGTACATACGAGCCACGAATATGTCTCTCGTGCACATTGACTCATCTTTGCATCCTGAATCAGGTCCCTGCCGTGTATGGCCTTCTTTTTTGTTTACCTTCTCTTGTCTCTTGTGAATGTCGTTGAAAATCTTCAAATGCTGATGGGTTTTCTAGTTTTTTATTTCGCTGGATGATTGTAACTGTAATAGCTTTCTCAGGTTAGTGGGGAAGCAAAACAGAAAGCTGCAGAAGCAAAATCAAGGGGAGATGATGCTTTTCAAAGAAAGGACTATCAAGCAGCTGTAGACGCGTACGCGCGAGTAAGCTCTTCTTCTGATTCCACTCCCTTGCAAACGTATTGCCGTTTTAGTCAACTCAATATCTCCTCTCTAGCAACGATAGAAACATTTTCTGGCTACTATATATCAGATGTGGCTAAAAAAGAATACATCTAACTATGAAGTGCTCTCAATCTGTCTCAAATGAACCACCTCTTTTGGTTTCGTTGTCACAGGCAATAGAATTCGATCCAAATGACGTGACTTTGCTTTTCAAGTGAAGTCTTTGCTGGATTCACTTTGGACAAACTGAACTCGCTCTTGTTGCTTTTCGAATGGGGCCTGGAGTGATTTAAACTCCGGATCTCCAGCTCTAATATCATGTGAGATTTTGTGAAACCACTATTAACTGTTCTAAAAGCTTAAGCTATTAGATGAATGAGTGATTTAATATATAATATTCTTCTGTTCGTGGAGAAGATTTCATGGTCCAAAATGCGAAGTATCCGTTCCTGGCAAATGCGTCTTCAGTTGTCGTTGTCAGTTAACTAGAAGTATGCATGAATTATGAGTTTTAGCCTCTTGACATGTTTTCTGGTCTTTGCAGAGAAGCTGTCGAGGCTGGAAGGAAGTTCCATGGTACGGACAAAACGAGATCATGACTTGAAATGCTCGAGATGCCGTGACAAAAAAACTTGATGCTTGAGCCGAAAGGACATTGCTTGTTTTCGTTTCTTTTCTTTTTACACCTTTTTGACTTGTACGAATTTTGTTCTTGGTAATGAGCTCTATGCAGTTTTGTCCAAGGTGAGGCTTGCTGTCGTAAGGTTTCGCCGTTCACCGAGAATGGTTTGCTCGGCCTTGGTCGTTGAGCTGTGTGACGCTGACCGATCTATTTCGTCTTGGCTCGTCGATGGACTCAAATGCAAGAAATGATTTTGCTTCCAAGTATCATAGTTGAAGTTTCACATATCTTCTTTAATGGTCTGTAGAGGCAAGCCGGATTAACTTGATCTGTTTCCTTTTGTGTATGTTGTGTCATAGTTCATCACACCACCCAACTAGGAAAGTGAAGTCTCCGTCTGTTGATATTTCATTGTTTATCCAATTTCCATTTCCATCCTCAATCTGTTACCTTATAAAAAACTTGGGAAAATTACAAAAATAAAAATAAAAATCCTAGAACTGCTGCACTTTTGCCAATCTAGTTATGAACATTTTAATTGTGTGAATCGAATTTTAATCTTTTTCACGATTCACCAATTGACTCTATCTAACCAATTTTGGTTGGAAACCACTGAGTTGAATGCCGTTGATATGGAAATTTTTTAATTTTTTTTAAGATTTTGTTATTACTTTTTCTTTTTTCTTTTTTCTTTTTTTAAACTATGGTTAGTGAGGGTCACGGACCTTGCCTAGTTCTGGGCAATGCCATTAGGCCACGAGCGAGACCCTAGGTAAGTACTCAGTCAGTGACCCTTGCAAACCACAATAATAAGAAAGAACAAAGGAAAAAGAGAAGGAAAAAAGGAGAAAAAATATTGTTAAAAATTATTCACGTTAGTGTCAGTCGTGCCATGTAGGATGATCGACGTTTACGTCAGCGATTTGTAGCTAAAGTTGGCTAGATTGATTTAATTGGCAAAATGTGAAAATGTTTAAAAATCAATTGGCACGATTATAATATTTAAGACTGAATAGAAAAAAAAATACAACATATTTAGGCCTTCTTTGGTAAATTTTCCAAAAAAACGTGATCAATTCAACAAGCTGACAATTTTGGGAGAAGTACGCCAAAAGTGTCAAAATTTGTGTACAGTGCTCATTTTATTGCCAAATTTGAGGAAAAAAACGATCACTAGCCTCTGCAAAACATTTTGGCCAAACTGATTACGTGGCATATATAATAATTGTTTTTAACTTGAACGGAAAATTTTTCAAAAAATTGAGTGCATCAAACTTCCACATGGATTTTTTAAAATTAAAATTATTCTAAAAATATTTTGCAAAAATTAAAATGAATATGAAAATAATCTACATAAAGGAGGGGGGGAGGGGAGGGGAGGGGAGGGGGGGTTGAACAATCAGATATTGACAAAACTATGAGTTGGCATTTAAGTGATTTTTTGAAACATTTAGAATTAAATTAAGCGTAATTCACAACTTTTGTCACTTCTAGTGTGTTTCTCTCCCTAATGGTCTTAAAAGGGTCATTTCATCTATTACTGAAATAGCTTGTGTGGCTTAGGCATTGGTTGATTATTTGGACATGAATAGGGATTGAATAGGACAAGGCGGGGTTAGAAATCCTCTTATTAGATAGCGAGAAATCTCATCGTATGCTTGGTAAATGCCCGGATATAACGTGCATATTAAGATGCACTGCTCGCCACGCCAATGGACTCCTATGGACAACAGTGATGCTCCTTCAAATCCATCTTGAAGCTTCCTCGAGTGAAAACTCTTGAAGCCGTAGATGTCCCCCTTTGTCGAAAATTCGTTTTCCTTGGGCGGCAAAATTACGAGCTTCCCGTTCCTGCTCCGCCTGGTCTCTCCTTGAATCAAATGGGCTTGGTGAGGAGACGGCTATCCGAGTTCTTTCAAATGTTCGGACTCGGGAGATCATCTCGTCGTTATTTGTTGCTTCATGCTGTCATGGTTTGCCTTATTGATGGTCGCTCAGGAGATCTTTTGCTCGACAAATCCAATTGCGATGGACCCTCATCCACGCACACCCGAGTGCAGTAGAGGAGGGTATTGACAATATTTACTCGAGATGTAAATGGTCCTAAAATTGCACATTAATTTTAGGATAAATCGAGATGAAAAAAATACGTCGCTACGGTTCTGAACAATGATTTTTCTAAATCACGAGAACTATATATCCTAGGGTCTGGGTCTGTAGGAGTGTACTGTAACAAGCTCTTTTTAAGATTTATATCTAAAATCGACGCATAGGATCCTAATTTGTGACGGGTTGATCACGTTGTAAGGTGAACTTTTATTACACTCTCTAGGCACTTCGTTTTCGATCCGAATCCGTGTGTTATCTCACTAATGACATGAAATTTGATCAACGAGAGACGCTGCAAATTACAGTTATCTAGAATTCCAACATTCTTCCGCAACCCGTTCCTATAAATACTTCCTTGGAAGATTTTCAGAACCTCCTAATGGATTGGACTTAAGCATGCTAACAAAAAAAAAAAAAAAGACATACAGCCTTGGGGTACCCATCCGTAAGTTTTCGCAAACTCCATCACGTATGATGGAATCATCCAAGATCTGGTTTTTTTTTTTTTACCATTTTCTCTCAACACTGCAATAATTTTGTTAATATGAAACATAATGCAGTTCGACGGGTAGTCCATTATTCAAACGTCCAATCCGATCGTATATAGATGAAGATATTCATGTCCGTTTGATCTACGGTACGCCAGTTGTTTGTCATTCATTACTATTCTAAATGACAAAGAATGTGTGCCGGACGGTGGAAGCCCCGCCCTCTTGAATGTGCGGATGAGACTCTTAGTTCAATGAGAATGTGCATCATTAGACCTTATAAATCATCCAGCTCGCAGCAAGCATTTAAATGAATCATGCCTTGGAAATCGAGGGAAAATTACCAAAAAACCTATTGCACTTTTGTCAATTCAGTCCTAAACTTTTTAATTTTGCCGATTCAGTCATAATTCTTTTGCATTTGTGACAATTCAATTCTAAACCTTTTGTAGTTTTGCCGATTTAGTCCGTCCGGCGAATTTGGTCGACCGGAGATGGCGTGGCGCAGCCAGAGTAATTTTTATTAATATCTTAGTAATATTTAAATTTTTTCTATTTTTTTTTTTTGGTTCTCTTCTTCCTCCACGGAACTAGCAGGTTATTGGAGGAGAAGGCCAGCCGGCAACTGGAACCGACGCCGTGGGGCGAGGCTGGGGCTACTGGAGGAGGCAGACGCCGGCGCTAGCGTCGCTGGTCATGGCCGAGCCACTCATGGGTGGGCAAGGCTTGGCCTAGCCAAATCTAGCCACCGCCCAGGCCGAGCCTCACCAAACGGCACCGGCACCCAGCGGTGCCCATGGCTAGATCTAGCCTCGTCATCCCTCACCCCAGGCCGACGCGCTAGCCTTGACGTCCCTCGCATCGTTGTCCCTCATCGTGGCTCGCTGACGTCCCTAGCCAGATCTAGCCTCCCTGTCCCTCGCCCTTAGCCAAGCCTTGCCTAGCCATGGCGTGGCTTGGCCATGCCCAGCGAAGCCAGCATCACCTCGTCCAGTAGCGCTGGTGCCGATCTCGCTCCATGGCACCGACCCCAGTGGCCTGACGGCCATTTCCTTCAGCAGGTCCCATGCCAGTGACCCTTTTTTTTTTTTTGGTCGAAGCTCGGTGGCCTATTGGATAGAGGAAGAACATTACCTAGAAAATAACAAAAAAAAGAAAGAAAAAAGGGGGGAAAGAAAAAATTTACTAGAATATTAATAAAAAATGCTCCGGCTGCGCCACGCCACCTCCGGCCGACCAAAGTTCGCCAGACGGAGTAAGTTGGCAAAATTACAAAAGGTTTAGGACTGAATTGGCACAAAAAATAGGTTTAGGACTGAATCGGCAAAAATACAATAAGTTTAGGACTTTGTTTGATAATTTTCCTTGGAAATCGATGTACGCCTAGCGTCCGAGTATCAGCTAAACCTTACCCTTGATCTAAGGGACGAGAGAAGGAGGAAAAAAAAATTGTTGTTGTTATTCGAAACGAGATACCGTATTCGTAGATGAGGAGTCTTTATACTATTAACTGTGACCTAGTCATTAGAGTTTGGCAACGTTGCCGGGACCCGGCGTGAAGGTGGCTCGTTTCTTGTGACCGACTGTGACCTGTCCCGAATATAGTGATCGGTAATCATCCTTAAGTTTTTAACTATTTTTTCCTTTAATTTTTTTTCCTATTTTAAATAAAATGTTAAGTTATATGTAAGAAGTAAGAAATAAGCCTCCGACCGATGTTTTTCTTGAGCAATGTCATCTACCGTTGGAAGGTATGTGAGGTCACGTGAAAAAAGTATCAAAAAAGTACTAAACATATTACATTGATGTTAATTCAGTCCTAAATTTTTTATTGGTGTCAATTCAGTGTTAAATCTTTCGCATTGATGTCAATTCAATCTTAAATCTTTTATTTGTATTAATTCAGTCCTAAACCTTTTGGCTTTTTATTAATTGAGCCAATTCGGCCAACTTTGGCCAGAAAATCGTTGCGTGGACATCGGTTGTACTACGTGTCATGGTTGAAACTGATTTGAATTTTTTTAAAATAACTTTAACAATGATTGAGAAAAGGAAGAAACGAAGAAAAAATCAAAATATTTATTAAAAAATTATTATTATTATTATTATTATTATTATTATTTAAAAATATCAAAAAATATGCATGTCGACGTCATTCATGCCACGTATGACAACCGGCGTCCGCGTTAGTGAATTTCTGGACACAATTAGCCGGATTGACTCAATTAACAGAAATACAAAAGGTTTAGGACCGAATTGGCATCAATAGAAAAAGTTTAAGTTGACTTGACATTAATAAAAGGTTTAGAATTGAATTTGCATCAATGCAAAAGGTTTAAAGCCGAATTGGTAACAATGTAAAAGATTTATGATTGAATTGATATCAATAGAATTTTCTAACACTTTTTTTCGGGATTATTTAGCTTATGGCTGTGGCGCCGTGGCTCTAAAGGTCAAGACTCTTTTGGAACTAGCGTGCCGGGGCTCTGTAAAGGTCGTGGCGTGCCGTTCGTGTGAGCTTCCTCCCGATAGATACCTCTTGTCGGCCAGCCTAGTTCAAGGTCAATTCCGAGCTTGAGCGCTGATGAAGTGGCGCTAATATTTAGAAATTAACACTTCGTTTGTAGATCTCTGAACAATCCCTCCTTTGGGTTCCGGCTCTTTACACGGCTCCTCCTGACGCAATGGCAATCAGAAATGCGAGGCGCGCTTGGCCCGCACAAACATCCGTGTTCTGATGTCGGCGTAACCTACAATCCCTCCTTTGTGGCGAGATCAGGAACCATCGTTCTAGTAGCTGGTGGCTCAAAACTTAGCATGGCTCCAGGGATTTTTGGAACAATTCCCATGACCCGACCTCTTTGCCTCCTCAGTTCCAATGCTCATCTTGACGAACTTTGCACAGTGCAACGCGCAAAACAATTACAGAAGGAAGAAACCGCCAAAGAAACAAGGTTGGATGCTTTTAGCCAGACGAAGTTTCCTTTGATGGATGGACAAAATGACCGTCTGTTCTCGATGATAATAATAATAATAATAAAATCATTTGTTTCCGTCGCGATTGTGGGCAAACTCTGGCTCGGATTCGAGTTTGAATGGACAGCTCTCGCAATATCCGGGGAAGCGGCTACGTCGGAGTTCACAAATCCCAACTCAAGTAAAGAGTTTCTTAAGTTGCGGTTGTTCGTCCGGATTTGAATTGAGATAGGATAGGTTAGGATAATATGGGATTAAAAATTATCTAAATATTCTCTAGATTGTAGAAAATTCAATAACGTGTCTGGTGCAATTCATGATAAGATTAAATTTTTTGAAAATCTCACTTGCTCAACACATCTCCAGATCTCAACAATCCCTTTGGTTCGTATTCTTGACTATTTCGCCATTTCAATCTTAATCTCGGCCTTCGACCAAAAAAACATAAAAATCTTTGTGTTGATCTTCTGTGGCGGTGCTTCAACGGAGGTCAAGCAGTCTCTCCTCCAAATGCGTTATCCTCCTTTTCTTCACAATTTTATTTTCTATTTTATTATGTACTTTCTAAAATTTTTATCCTATCCAGATGTATCTGGATAAATCTGGATTTCGTGCTCTGATTAAACACTTGATATGATATAATTTATTCTATCCAGAGTTATGTTCGATCTTCCAAATGCAACTTTAGTGTCATCATGTGCCCTAATTGATATTTGATAAGTCAAATCATGATTTTTGCCCCTTCCTATTAAGAATAATTCAAAAAGAATATTGATTTAGGATATTTGTTTAGTAAAAAATGAATAATTTAAAAAAATATATCGTTTTAAATACGGTCACATGCGTCTCATAAAAAAGTAAATGAGCAAAAAGTATTTTAATTATATGTCTGATTATTTCAAGTAATATGAGCATTTAAAAAAAATAATTTTAAAATAATTTTCGCGAAACATGGTAAGTGCGTTATATGGCATCCTTAACAAAGACGTGGGTAATAATGACAGACAGGCGTATTGCGCCGTAGCAATTAAGAAAACCACGAGATAGACCAACAGACGACGACTTCCCTTCATATCTCTCTCTGTCTCCCTCTCTGCATTTACTAAGATAAAACAAGAAAATCTATGACGGTTTGAATTCATTCGTTGCAGAAAGCAAAACAGGAGACGACACGAAGATGAGCTACCAGAGAGCTCCTCACGAGCCTTACCCTCCACCAGGTGAGATCGGAAACCCCTTGTCCACCATCCTCTCTCTCTCTCTCTCTCTCTCTCTCTCTCTCTCCATGATCGCTTTTCTTGATCGAATCCCTTTTTTGATTTCTGGGCAAAAGTGACTTCTTTCCCTGGTAATCCGCTCGAACTTTTCTTGAGTCTCGCTTTTCACAGGGTACCCATCTGCTCCCCTCCCGCCGCCGGGTTACCCCTCGGCTCCGCCGTTCGAGGCCTATCCGTACGCTCCGCCCCCGGGGCCGCCTCCGCCTCGACCGCCCTTCGAGGGGTACCAGGGGTATTTCGGCGGAGAGTGCCCTCCGCCTCCGCCGCCGCCGCCGCAACTGCCTCATTACCACCATCACCACTATGATCATCACCGCTATAATGATCAGCCGGCTTGTGCTTCCTTTTTGCGGGGCTGGTATGATAAACTCTTTTTGGTAGCTTTGGTTATTTTTCCCTTTTCTTTTCTTTTCTTTTTTTTTTTTTTACCTTAAGCTGTATTTTTCTTTTTGTTAATTTTAGGTGAACTATGGATGATGTTATTGACTTAGTTCCTGAGAATTGCCCGAGTAGCGGAGAGAAATGTGCTTTTGGTTGCTGCTTTTTTATTAGTTATGGGCTTCTGGTTTAATCTGTATTGGAGAGAAGGAAAAAGATGGGGAGTTTGTTGATGTTTCTGTTCACTGTTTGGTCCATGTTCATTCTTCTTGTATCGTTAAGTGGGACACTTGGTTTTAGCAATGAATTTGAATCTAGGCACCTGGAAGTATTCTTCCCGAGGTCGGAAAGATTTATTAGGATGGAGAGGAGTTGAGAATCGAGAGAGTTTGATCCAAAATTAATACGTTTAGCATTTACAAGATGCTGGTGTAAGCGATGTAGGGGGAAGGTTTCAAGTGTCCAACCTGAGTTAGATCAATATGGCCTATTATTCGTCCTGCTAGAACCTTTTTTTTTTGGATGACAACAGCATGTTTGAAGCTCAACTAGGAATTGCTGACTATGTGCCAATTTTTTTTTTTTTTTGGGCTGACTATGTGCCGGTTGAGGACCCAAAGGATAGTGCTAAAAGTTAAGCAGATTCCACCCTCTCTTTTTGTCTGCTCATAATGAATTTTTGGAATATCAAGATGTTGCAGTGATGCATGCAGAGATTTACCCCCATTACGCCTTTACGTGAACAATGTACTCGGCAGTAGCAATTGTATTGACAAGGATCATTTTAGTTCGCGAGGGATGGTCAGTTGTCATTAACAAGCTTTCTCTCGCTCCTTAGTTGCTGTTTGGTTGTCAATGTTCCAGTTAGGAAAAGATATGATAGTTCTCATAGTCATAGCTCGAGAAGCTCTTCCACTCTTAGTTTCCTTTGTGAAGCTCCTCTTTAAAAAGCTATCCATTGTGTGGCAGAAATTGATACTCAAGCTTTGATCTCTTACTCTGGAGAATAGGAAAGGAGTTGGTAACTGTGCGATTTTCTGTGTTGTCCAGCCTTGCTGCCCTCTGCTGCTGCTGTATGATGGAGGAATGCTGCTTCTTTCTTCGCTGAAGACCCGATACACTGGGTGGATAATGTTTGCGGCATTGCCTGTGAAATGTTGATATTGAAGAATGTTGTTTAATCGATACACTGGGTAGATAATGTTTGCGGCATTGCCTGTGAAATGTTGCTGTTGAAGAATGTTGTTGAATCTGTCTTACCTTTGCTATAGCTGTTTGCTGAGAAAGAAATGGTGTTGAATCTGGTATAACTTTGTTATACCTGTCTGCTGAGAAAGAAATGGTGTTCCATTTTATTAAAGATGGAGTTGTGAAGTCTGATAGAGGGAAGTAATATTAAAGCAGAGACACTTTTTACTGCTAATGGCATACATGAAATTTTTATGTTAAAGCAGAGAAGAGATTATCGTTGCTAATGACATACATCTGATTTCCATCATAACTATATATGTTCTACACTCTTGTTATGTATTTGAGCAATATCTCTTATAGTTCTAACTTTGAAATTTTTAACTCCAAACTGATAAATGATAATTAAGAGATTTTTTTTTTGGTCGGAAAATGATAATTAAGAGATTGCGTAGTGTGGTAATGTGATTTTTTCCTTTTCTCATTTTGAAAGGGGTGTTCCACGTAAAAATATGCGTCTTCTTTTTTATTTTTGCTCTTCAATGATTCACGTTCTTTAAAAAATGGTATGAGAGCTTGATTTGGCGACTATAATGGGAGCAACGAATATGGTCTAAGAGAAGTCAGAAGCAAAATTGACAAGGCGTTTGTCAAACATGTACGAGAACTCATTCGTTTGCCAAATAAGTTATATGTAATTCCATCGTATCTTCAATGTGATAGATCACATTAACGAATTTAACATGATTAGGTAAAAGTTGTAATCTTGCTATCTTTTCTCCTTGAAAATTGGAGCACTACTTTGATCGAAGCGTCTGGTTAGAAAAAGTTGAACCTTTAGGCAATAAAATATTTGATTCTTAGTGAATACATTTGCAAAAGTGAGTCGGTGGAACTTTTAGCACTGCCTTGAATACCAAAGCCTGAGTAAGGAGCAATCAACAAGGTGGGAATTAGTATCCTAGTATATATAAGTCCGAAGGGAGAAGAAAATCGAAAACTAGGTAAAAAAGGAAGGCTATTTGAGACGAGATTATAGTGCCTATAAGAAAAACAAAAACAAAAAACAAGTCAATATCATCAACAATACATTCTATCTCAAACTAGTTGGGATCGGCGGTCGATGAACCCCAAAAAATCATAAAAATAAAAGTAGAATCAAGCGAGGGAAAAGAGATAAATGTGTAAAAATAAACATATATATATCTATTCACTACCCTTCCACAACACTAATAGCCTTCCTCCACTCAATCCTAAAACAAATCGTACGCCAATTTATTTCTCACTCAATTAAATATTATTTTACTACTTTCTCCCAAGTAAATTTCGGCTGACTTCTTGCTTTCTCATGTTTTGCTCTCGATATCAAACTTCTGTTTGTACCAATGCATCTAAGAGCCTTCGGAGTATATGCTCAAACCATTTCAATCTATACTCTCTCATCTTTTTCGCCACCAGTTCTACTCTAACTTTTCGCCGAATCTGTTTATTTCTTATCTTATCCATCCTTATATGACTATACATCCACTTTAACATCCTCATTTCCGCTAATCTCATTTTATGTTCATGTTTCCTTTATGCTTGCCAACATTCAACTCGTATAACATAACAGGTTTGACTATTGTTCTATAAAATTTTCCTTTTAACCTAAGAAAAATTTTGCGATAGCACAAAAATTCTGATACAATGCGTCATTTCACCCAACCTACTCTGATTTTATGGCTTACATCCTCATCAATTTCTCCCTCCTTTTGCAATATTGATCTCAGATATCTAAATATATCTTTCTTGAATATCTTATGTCCGAGCATATTTACAGCTTCTTGATTTTTAAGATAAATCAGGATTACATATTCTATGGCTTATATACTCATCAATCTCTCCCTCCTTTTGCAATATTAATCCCAAATATCAAAATGTATTTTTCTTGAGTACCTCATGTCCAAGCATATTTACAGCTTCAATGATTCACGTTCTTTAAAAAATGGTATGAGAGCTTGATTTGGCGACTATAATGGGAGCAACGAATATGGTCAAAGAGAAGTCAGAAGCAGAATTGACAAGGGGTTTGTCAAACATGTACGAGAAGTCATTCGTTTGCCAAATAAGTCATATGTAATTCCGTCATCTCTTCAATGTGATAGATCACATTAACGAACTTAACATGATCAGGTAAAAGTTGTAATCTTGCTATCTTTTCTCCTTGAAAATTGGAGCACTACTTTGATCGAAAGTGAGCAGCGTCTGGTTAGAAAAAGTTGAAGCTTTAGGCAATAAAATATTTGATTCTTAGTGAATACATTTGCAAAAGTGAGTCGGTGAAACTTTTAGCACTGCCTTGAATACCAAAGCCTGAGTAAGAAGCAATCAACGAGGTAGGAATTAGTATCCCAGTAGATATAAGTCCGGAGGGAGAAGAAAATCAAAAACTAGGTAAAAAAGGAAGGCTATTTGAGACGAGATTGTAGTGCCTATAAGAAAAACAAAAACAAAAAACAAGTCAACATCATCAACAACACATTTTATCTCAAACTAGTTGGGATCGGCGGTCGATGAACCCCAAAGAATCATAAAAATAAAAGCAGAATCAAGCGAGGGAAAAGAGATAAATGTGTAAAAATAAATAAATATATATCTATTCACTACCCTTCCACAACACTAATAGCCTTCCTCCACTCAATCCTAAGACAAATCGTACGCCAATCTATTTCTCACTGCATTAAATATTATTTTACTACTTTCCCCCAAGCAAATTTCGGCTGACCTCTTACTTTCTTCGTGTTTTGCTATCGATATCAAAATTCTGTTCGTACCGATGCATCTAAGGGTGCCCAAACCATCTCAATCTATACTCTCTCATATTTTCCGCCACTAGTTCTACTCTGACTTTTCGTCAAATCTCTTTATTTCTTATCTTATCCATCCTTGTATAACTATATATCCATTTTAACATCCTCATTTCCGTTAATCCCATTTTATGCTCATGTTTCTTTTGTGCTTGCCAACATTTAGCTCGTATAACATGACAGTTCTGACTACTGTTCTATAAAATTTTCCTTTTAAAACTAAGAGAAATTTTGCGATCACATAAAAATTTTGATGCAATGCACTATTTCATCCAACCTGCTCTGATTTTATGGCTTACATCCTCATCAATCTCTCCCTCCTTTTGCAATATCGATCCTAGATATCTAAATGTATCTTTCTTGAGGACCTCATGTCCGAGTATATTTACAGCTTCTTGATTCCCTTTTCCTACCGTGTCAAACTCACACTTCAAGTATTCCGTCTTACTTAGACTCAGCATAAATACTTTAGACTCTAACATGCTTCTCCATACTTCTAACTTAGCTTTAACACCAACCCTGGTTTCATCAATAAGCACGATATCATCTGCAAATAGCATACACCACAGCATCTCATCTTGAATATCTTTTGTTAGCTCATCCATAACTAAGGCAAAAAGGTAAGGGCTCAAAGCAAAATCTTGGTGTAAGTCTATTGTGATTGGAAAAACAAAAAACGAGTATTGAGATCAAAATCAAGAATAGGGGAAACCTTAGAATTCAACTTTTTAAGCTAAGCTTGACAATGATGCCTTAGTTTTGAGCTTTGACAATTCGATCAAGACATGGGTTCTAGATTCAGCTGCGTCGATTCGCTCTGCTTTGTGCGATGAATTGATGCACAAGTTTGTTGCTAAATATATATATATATATATATATATATATATATATATATATATATATATATATATATATATTCTTTTGATAATGAGCTTTTGGACATTATGGATAAGGTTGATGTTCACGTATAACATTGCTCTTGAAAAATTGTTAAAGGTGCTATGATTGTAACACAGAGCAAAGTCGGGAACATTGTACATGACTAAAGGCAGTAGCTCAGTACGGGCTCACCTAGAAATAGACCCAACCACAATGCGTGTTCGGGACGGACCCAGCTTTGGGCATAACAAGCACAGGCCGTGTCAAGGAAGGCCCGCCCATTAGATGACCAGCAAAACCCATACCAGTTCAGGCCATGCCATTTCTTTGGGCTAGTTTTACAAATCCCTATTTTGAAGTCAAACCCGCGTTCGCCAAGAACTCGAGCGGATGAAGAGAGAGACCTGGTCTAAGAAACTTGAGCTCGTGTATGGCCCCGTTTGTTTGGTAAACCTGAGAATTAGCTTGATACGACAAGGTCGGTTCTGAGCTAGAGAGTACCGATTAAATTGTGCGCGCAAACTGTCTGCATCCCGGTTTCTCTGGTGTTCACTCGCGAGCGAGACACCATACGCAGTGGACGGCACGAGCGGATTAGAATTTCTGGAGATGATCTTCGGCGTCCCCTCCGCTTCCAACTCGCCTTGCGAAACAGAGTCTAGCTTATCAAACACGGGGAGAAGGGACTAAGGTCAACTCCGATGATGAACCGAGAGGGTGATGGAATCCGTCGAATACGGACCACGCAAACGAGTCTCACATTAAGGTCATTATGTTCCAACAACAGATATTTGGTAAATTGAGTTTGAGAACTTTGTTTTCTTTCTTTTATGGGCATTCCTCTCGGAATAATTTCACATGATTATGCAATTTTGGATATTTAATTTAGCGAAGTGTAAACTTTAAAGATGCTTTTGCTAACAAAAGCCATCGGCGAGAACGACAGACAGGTGTGTGTTTCGCTGTCGCGGTCAAGAAAACCACGAGATAGGACAGGACGGAACCCAGACTCCTTCCCTCTCCCCATTTACTAACGTAAGAACAAAAAAGAATGCTTTTTGACGGTTTGAATTCGTCGTCGCGGAAAGCAAAGACGTAGGAGAGGAAGATGAGCTACCACAGAGCTCCTCAGGAACCTTACCCGCCACCAGGTGAGACCCAAGTCTCTGTTTCCCTCGCCGTGATCGCTTTTCTTGATTGGGGAAATGTAGTTTCTTTCGCTGATGGCTCTTGGATCTCCCGAATTTCAGCAGGGTACCCATCTGCCGCTCCTCCCCACTATCCGCCGCCGAATTCCTCCTCGGCTCCCCCGTCGCTCGAGGCCTATCCGTACCCTCCGACGCCGGGGCTGCTGCCGCCGCCTCAAACTCCCTTCGAGGGGTATCAGCGGTATTTCGCCGGAGGGCACCCTCCGCAGCCGCCGTCGCCTCCTCGTTACCACCATGACCACCGCGATGATCACCGCGATGATGATCAGCCGCGTTGCGCTCCCTTCTTGCATTGCTGGTATGGTTACTCTCTATGGGTAGTTTTGGTCATATTCCCCCTTTTCTTCTTGTGTCTTCAGATGTATGTTTCTTTTTGCAATTTCTGGGCTAATCGTTGGGATTTTGTTATTGACTTAGTTCTTGAGAAATGTTTGCGGAGTGGAGAGCAATGTGTTCTTCCGGTTAGGGATATGGTTGCTGCTCTTTACCAGTCAAGGGCTTCTGGTTTAATATTTATTGAAGAGAAGGAAAAATAATGCAGAGTTCGTTGATTTTTCTGTTCAGTCGGGTGTGTTTGGTCAATGTTCATTCTTCTTTTAATGTTAATAGGGACGTTTGGTTTTGGCAATGAATTCGAACCTAGGCACGTGTAAGATTCTTTCCGAGATGAGGAAGGGATATTAGGATGGGGAGGAGTTTGGTCTGAGTTTGACACGATTAGCATTTACAACCTGCTGGTGTGAGTGGTGTTAGAGCAAGGTTTCAATTGTCCAATTTGAGTTACAGCAATTCTGCCTTTCGTTTGTCCTGCTAGAACCCTTGTTTTTGTACAACACAGCATGTCATGGATATTGTTCCTCGTGATGAATTTCCCAATATCAAGATGCTGCAGTGAGGCATGCACGGATTTACCCCCCCTGTTACCGTTGTGTGAACATTGTTTTCCGGGGTAGTATTATCATGGGCAAGGGTCGCTTTATTTCGCGAGGGAGTTGTCATCAACAAGCTTTCTCTCACTCCTTAGTTGCGGTTTAGTTGTCACTGTTCCAGTAATGAAAAGAAATGATAATGCTTATAATTCTTCCACTCTTTACTTTCCTTCGCGAAGCTCTCTAGAGAGCTTATCCATTATGTGGCAGGAATTGATAAACTCAAACTTTGACCTTTTACTCTGGAGAATAGGAAATGAGTTGGTAACAGTGCGGTTTTCGTGTTGTGCAGCTGGGCTGCGCTCTGCTGCTGCTGTATGTTGGAGGAATGCTGCTGCTGTATGATGGAGGAATGTTGCTGCTTTCTTCGCTGAAGATAGATGAGTTGAAATGCTCGACACACTGCCCATGGATTACCATTCTTGAAGAATGTTGGTGAATCTGGTATATCTCAGTCATTTCTGTCTGCTGAGAAAGAAACGGTGTTTCATGCGTATTCACCAGCCGAAGTAAGTGCTGTCAATGTACATGAGTAAGATTTTTTCTGTAAACTTTGTACGGGACAGTCTCAACACAGTTGCTTACTTTCTTGACTCGTTTCTACTCAAATGACCCCAACTAGTTTATGATAAATGTGTTACGATGTTGACGTTGTTTCTGCTCAAATGAGCAGTGTGGTTTGGTCTTGAAGCCTGTTGAGTGACCTTTTTGTGGCTTTACTTACATCGCATCCATGGTTTTAACAGATTCGGCGTCATCTGAAAATGCTAGAGAATCATTGGCATAATCAATATCCGACAGAAGGAAAGAAAACAGGAAAAGATTGCTGTCCTCAATGCCATATATGAACATGATTCTGCGCCGTGGCTCATTTTCATAGCTCAAATGTTTTGGAGACTACTTCCCATGAACTCAGTGCGATCCGTCTTCTTCCTTGGGCTCATTCAGTCTTGTTTATGGGGATTCTTGCCTCCTTTCCAGACATTCTTCAACACAGGCATCGTCTTCGAGCTCTTCCTATCTTCTTTGGTGGGATTCTCTCGTGAATGCCTTCACCAGATTTTACTCTGTTCTGCCAAATTCCTTGAATTAGGGAACACACATTCAACTGTGATCTCCTTCAGTAGGACAAGAACCAATTCGTACTACTGCTAGCAAAAATTAAGGAAATGTCTGACATGAACAATCAAGTGACGCAAAAACAAGAAATTTCCCCCTGGATGATGAGATGAATCCTCAGAAGCTGCTAAAATCACTGCACAAACGGAAATATTATGCCTACACCGGTTCAGAATTCACAGATCCAGTTATGTCGGTAACTTTCTGTTCTCCAGGCGATACGCGATATCATAATTAGCGGCAGAACGCCCGTGCCAGTGTTGCGAAAACAAACTTTCGATGGGGCAGGACGTAATAGAATTAGTGCAATGAAGTCAATCCGCGCTCTGCACCGCATTTCTGACCAGAACACGCTTTCACTGCAACTTCATTACAGCTAAACAAAAGCCTGCAAGCTTATTTCAAACCTGTAAATATGACATGCAAATGCGCCCTGCCTATCCAACCAACATGAAAAGTCGCATCTTTGAATGCATAGTGCTAAAGAAAAATCTATTTATAACTAGAAGCACAATAGCATCTCTTCTGAATAAAATAAAAAATCATCATACAACTAAAAATCCACAAATTTCGTGCCTAAACGAGATACAATGATGATACAACAGGAGATTTCAAGGCAGAGCCACAACAATGCACCTCAAGTGAACCCTACAATGTCCAGACATAGTTCGGTGCATCCTTCCTCGGCCCCACCAAGGTTCGGTAAAGGTACAGCTTTTGTACTTTCTGCCCATCATCAATGCAATTCTCCATCTCATTGTTTTCACTGAAAATCTCCACGTTCAGCCTCGCCATCTTCGTTGCTAGGGTTTTGCAGCCTCCAAGGGTAACTTCGCAGGACGACATCCAAAGGGATCGCATTGTTTCATACTTTCCCACGTCCGACAGAAGTGCAATGTCACCAAAGGGGCTATCCATGATTTCCAATTTCCGAATCTTCTTGCACCCATTTAACACATAAAGCATTGCCTTGTCAGTGTCCCCAGCAAATGCAATAGAAAGCATCTCAAGCTGTTCAGCGTAGGTGCCTATATAATAGAAGACCTGGTCAGTGAGAAGGCCAGAAAGTGACAGGCGTCTGAGACCTTTGCATGACTGGACAATAGCCCCGAATCCTTCATCAAGAGGCTCATTGGTTGACGAATCCGGTTTTGTGGGGACAAGGATGCACAACCGGAACTGAATGAAATTAGGGCAGTTCTGGGCTACAATTTTCAGGGCAGCATTTGTCATCTGCTCGCAGAAGTATAGCAATGAGGTAAGCTTTGGACAACCTCTGGAAATAGCAACCAAGCCTTCTTCAGTCACTGAAGCATTTTCAAGTCCATAGGGATCAGATGGAAAAACCCTCAACTCCTGTAGCTCATTGCAGCTTGAAGCCACGACTCCTAGTCCTTTATCCCCTATGCAGTCAAGTATCTGCAAAATTTTGACACAGGTTGATATGAAGACAAATTTCACTCCCAGCAACATAAATATGAAAATTAAATCGATATTCAGCGAAAGGCCACGATATCACACCCATAAGCGCTGAAGTTTTCTGCAATGACGGATTAACTTAGTTAGCTCACTTCCAGGGATCCCCGGAGCATAACTCAGATTCAAGGAGGACAGGCTCGAACATATGGGATAAATAGCCGGTAGGCAGTACGCAGCAACCTCCAAAAATCCGGATAAGCTCCTCATAGATTTGCATTTGTCAATTGTTGTCAATAACTTGTTGTAGGTTTCAGAATCTGGGTCATGGACAAAAGAGCCCACGCCTAAGTCCTCCAACTGAGGTGCTCGGACGAGGATCTTCTGCAGTACTTCAAGAGGGACAGCACGGCTCAGTCTCAAGCTCTTGAGATTTGGAGATCTTGCCACAAGCCTCTCGAGTGTTGCTAAATTTATGTCTCCTTTTAAGCATGCAAAATTCAGGGAGACAAGAGAGGTGCAACTGTCAGGAAAGCAGTTTAGCCACTGGCCTCTGAGATCCTCAACTTCATTTTCTTGCAAGTCCAGCTCCCTAAGACACCTAAAATGTTCCAAGTTCAAAGAAGTAGATTAGGAAAGAATAGAAGCCAAATTCAAGTCAGAGTCAATTCAACTGGAGTCCAGTCAAGCATGTTGATCCCCATCATCAAATCCATTTTGATACTGCATAAAACCTCATCTTATGCGAACCCTTCACATGACAACAGAGTATGAAGTATTGGATAGCTCACACCATCCACAGGCCATGACAAACTCGAGCACAATGAAGTATATTAGTAGTATTCAAGAACGAATAAGAACAAGACTGCCTAAGTCTACCATTATTTAACTCCTAAGACAGAAATTAGGAGATTGTTAAAACAGAGAGAGCCAAAATATGCTGCCATGCAATGTTAGCATCCAGATGTGTCAACTTGCAATGCTGCTGGAGAATTACACGCGCAGATTTATTCATTCTGATGTCTATCCAATGTGATGCTAGCTGGCATGACCCACCTATTCTCTTCCAGAATTCTAACATAACCATCAGCCTCAAAGAGAAAACTACAGCGACCCAGTATCTACATTAAAGACCACAAGTTCCAGCTGGCACAACAAGCTTGAGATAAGGACTATATGAATGCATGCAGAGAGACCAACCAATGAGATTAACGGTACAGGGCCTTCTAATTCAAGTGATGCACCGCCATAGTTATATTCATCCCAATTTTGGCTCTTCCCGCAGCTAAGCTAACAGTGCACGTCAATGAAGTGTGTGGCACTGGCATACACCTTTACCACTGCATGGTGCATGTGAACCACATTCTAGGTGCTGCTTACAGTAGAATGTGATCAAAGTAAAGACAACTAATAAGCATGCTGTACCAACACACGGTGCATGTGTACCACATTCTAGGTGCTGCTTACAAATCAGCAGTGTGACTTGTGAGTGTTCTTGAACCCACCAGTTTTTCTATGGCAATTAGGTTACATCCAGAACAAACTAATAACCAAGATAGCCAGCTAAACAATCAGCAAAGTATGGCACTTATATGAAGGCACAACCAGCGTATATAAAAATAGGAGTATATAAAGAGACTACATGCTAAAATGCAAACACAACTAGGACTGTGACAAACAAATCATAAATTGCCCAGGCACGCAGTGAAAAATCAGAGTTAACAACATGGAGCTACTCAAAGTTCTCACCTACAGTTGGCTGCTATAGCTGCAAGGCCATCAGTAGTGAACCCTTCGCAGGTAACAAGAACCAAAGACTTGAAATTTACAAAGGATCTTGAAATCAGCTCAAGAGCATCATCTGTAACCACCATCCTCTTCAATCTGAGCTCCTCCAAATTAACCCTACTCCTAGCCAATGCCTCGATCCAAGGGTACACGTACCCTCCCCAGTCATGTGGCACTAGATTGAAGTCAGCGAAATGGGGTTTTCCCTTCAAAGTGATTGATTTTACCCCCGGAAATCTGGCAATCAATTTCTCGGGACTTATCGCGTAGCAATTCCCGATAAACACTCTCTGCCTGCTAAGCCTCTCGATCCTATACCACGATCTACACACTAAAGAGATAGCGTTGCGGTCTCTGTTCGATGTTACAAAGTCGAACATGTGCTCCATAACTTCATCTGGAAAGTAATTCATCTTCCCTCCCCCTAAAGTCAAATCCAACTTTTCCACGACTAAAAATCCCAACTTTCAAACAAAATCAGCCCTTAATCCATTCCTCTCGGAGTAAGAAAAAAAGAAAATAAAAACCCTAACGAAAAAAAGCTGGGAAAACACCCTAATCCCAATACAACCCTTCAACCGAAAAAGGCAAATAGCTCGGACACAAAAATGTACAGAGAGCAAGCTACAACTTGCGAACTAAATCGAAACCTACCCAACTAAAACCAGATCTAAAACGCTTAAAACTGCGCGAGACTTGAGAGGAAATGGCGATGGACAAAACCCAGAAGAAGCCCTCACATATCTACCTGATTCCGATTAGATCTGAACGGGAACAACAACCTCTTAAACAATTTCTTCCGAGAAAGAACAATAGCTTACTGGGAAAAGACTGGAAAGCTCAAAAAAAGAAAGAATCCCTTCTTCAGCTATCATCTACAAATCAAGAAGTCATGATTGTAGCTGCTGAAGAGAAAAAAATGACAAAAATAAAGAGAAAAGCTCCCGAATTTCTCAGATCGCAGAATCTACAATCTCCATGAGTAGATACAATCTTCTCAATGCCCTGAATATACAGAGCTCGCTCTCTCTCTCTCTCTCTCTCTCTCTCTGAGAACCACAATGCTCTGTTTGAGTTTGAGCTCAACCCGGAGACAGGCAAAGGCGTGAGCTGACCAATCATGGTTACGTACCCCGCAGCGACAGCTTAACCATGGTTAAATCGGACGGCGGCGGCCGCGTGGTGGAAAAGACAGATGGGATCTGGGCCGTCCGTGGGTGACCATTGATGTAACATGCCTGTGTCCTTATCTCTCTCGTAAGAGGGAGGGGGAGGGGCCGAAAAAGTCTTCAGTCATGTTCCTTGCGAAAATGACACTCGGTCACTCCCTAAATTACGGCCCGTGCCACTCTGCAGATAAGGCCGGAGACCGCCCCACGCGCGGGATTGGGCGTCACTCGCGGGGCTAGGGCGCCCGGGCCCCACCCCATTCGTTCTGGACAAGGGAGGGAGACCGCTAGGAGGGCGAGTAGCGATTGTTGCGCACTCGCGCGGAGGAGATTGTCGGGGTTACTTGTGGGGCTTAAAGCTTTGTCGTGTCAGAAAACTAATTATCGCTCTTTTTTTTTCTTTTTCCTTTTTCATTTTTTTCGCTGCTTTGTCTTTTTTATATTTTCCTTCTTTGAGGATAAGTGAATCGTAACCATTTTAATGATTAGGCGACTCGTAAAAAGCAAAAAAAAAAAAAAACAATTTTGACGAGATAGACTGCAATAAATGCGCCACGCCAAATAGTGAAAAAGCGAATTTTGAATTTTTTTTTATATTTTTCTTGTATGATTACTGAAAATATATATATATATATATGCATGGTGATTTTTTCTTATGCAGTCAAATTAATAGAAGCAAGGATTTATTCCCGCCGTGTCCATAATTTCGATAAGAACGATTTATTTCCCTTCGGACTTAGAAAATGCTCATAGATTTATCAAGAAAAGGAAAGAGAGGAATAGAGGAAGTAGAGGCGATCGATTCCACCATGGGTGGTTCTCACCTTAAAGTCGAGAACCGTCCGCTAAGGATCGGTTCTGCAAAATGCAAACCGTCAATCACTCATTCGATTCATGAATCCAATCGAGAATCGAATCATCAGTCCGGTCTGGTTCTCAGTTGGATGGCGGTTACGCTATTCAAGAGTGAGAGCATTAAGAAAAACACGACATTATGATGTAATTTTTTGCATCAAACACAAATATAATTTGCTTATAACCACAAGAATGACAAAAAAAATATTGAAAATGCATGCCGCAAGTATTTAATCTACAAAACATCATCAATGAACTGTAAATATAAACATGACATTATGATGTCATTTCTTATACTAAACACAAATATAATTCGCTTAAAGTGGCCAGTTCATTGGGTTGGTTGAATGATTTGCACTCGAAATCATAAACCGAATTAGTACACACCGGTTCTAGAAATTTGAAATGGAGAACTGAACCGTACCCATTGGTTACTATCCAAAATTAACCGGTTGAATACGATCCGATCCGATTTGGTTGGAACGTGAATTTTTTGCTCAGCACTAGAAGGAAGGAAGGAAGGCAAGTTCGCCACTCCACACCTAATTTTCTAAAACTTTCTCCTTAGAAATTGACATTGCATCCCCATCTTTGTCAGCCGCTGAGTTGGATACAAGGTCGACCTCAAGCCAATTTCCTTGAAAAATAGCGACGTGGTGCTCGTATCAGATTATGATTAAAAAAAAAATCACAGTAGAAACTCCTGTGCTTTGGGGGGAAAAAAAGGAAGGAAAGAAAGAAAGTCGTACTTAAATCTTTCGAAATCGCGAAGAAAATCTTTCATGTTGACCTTCTTTTCGACCATGGCCACACGTCCCCGTGCGAGAACCGCTGGACGGAGGTGTTTTCTGTCCGTTATCTTTTACATGACCATTAAAAAATATCTCAATTGATCCATTTTCGATTATGACATCAATCTACCGTCATGATTTTTTATTTTGATAATCGAACTTAAGATCAGTGTGCTTAAACACACAATTTCAAATACGTCTTAATCAACTGAGCAACCCATAGATGGGGCATGTCTTGATTGATCTTTTATCTGCATACTCTTAAAAAAAAAAAAATTCATGAAAGGCACTCTGTATTAAGACAAATATTGATTGAATATGATATTCGAAAATCAGGGTTGTCGTTTTTTTCCCTTTCAATTCAAAGCCTACATCCTAAATTTCACTACAACCGACCAAATTAAGATCACTCAAATCCCAAAACCCACTTAAAATTATCCGAGCCCAAGATTTTTTTTAATAAAATTTCAATTTTGGAGCGTGAGTAAATTATTCCATCTCCTAAGCCTCCCACGCATTTTCATGTGCATCTAGGATTACGCATTTTTCTTTATTTGTTGGGAATTTGAATGGATGGAGATAACCGAGGTGGGAAAAATCAAATTAAAATTTCAAAAAGAGAAATATGTACTTCAGAATTCGGATGGAGAGGAGGCCAAGACGAGCGAGGAGGATGATGATGATTGACGAGGGAGGGAGCGAGTAGCGCTCGAGATTCCGCAAAGCACTTTGGAGCAGAACCACATGATTGTCATCGTTCCCTCCCACACACACACCTCCACGCCCACCCCCCGCCCCGGGGGCTCGCGTTGGCCGCGATTCAACTCCTCCTCTCTAATCATGCCATTTCGCCTCGAGATTGGAACACGCCGATCGGGAGTGTTCGCCTGGATCAAAGAGATCAGATAAAGAGCGACTCGTCATAGATTTTGGATAGCGAAGAAGGCAAATATGAATCGAATTGTGTATCGAACAGGAAAGAGTTAAGAAGTACCGACACTCTTCGAAAGTCAGTGTATTGTGTTCAACACTCTGATACTCTCCGACATGCAATCGGCACATAGCCAGCACTCTAAAAACACCAGCAATAAGAGAGTCCAGCATTCCAGCACGCCGTTTCAATACGCACGGGTCAATTTTAAGTATTTTCAATAAATTAAAATCAAAATGTAAATGTATCTTTAATTAAGTCATATATCCAGCCACTTCAAGATTAATATATTCAGTTGGCCCAAAAAAATTAATCGAGAATCCCTAATAGAAGAAGAAGAAGAAACTCGTTATTAATATTTTTATATAAATTTTCCTAACGTGCCAAGATTCTTTATTTTTTAAAAATGACGTGTTAGAGTGTCATGTCATGTGGTGTGTTGGTGTCGATGCTGGTGCCGGTGCTACTTAGGGGAGGAGTGTGCTCAAGATATTCATATAACTAGAATTAGCTCATGAAGCCGCTTTGACGTAAGAGAAAATGACATAAATAGCCCTTAAACTATGGCAGAATGTGAATATGGTTATTAAACTTTTAATCTGTTCAATATAATCTTTCAAACTCTAGCCCAATATGCGATTTAATCCCTAAACTTTTGACTTGTTCAATTTAGTCCCCGAATTTTTTTGTACATATTCAATTTACTCTCTAGATTATACGAAAATGTTCATTAGTATCCCTGATCTTAAATTAATAAAAGGGCTACCTTGAACATTACTCTATAATTAAGGGACTATATTGAACATGTAGCAAAAGTTTAGAGATCACATTGAATAAATTAAAAGTTCAAGGATCATATTAAACTTTAGACTAAAGTTCAATGACCAAATTGAACAAATTAAAAGTTTATAAACCGCACTGTACATCCTTCCGAAGTTCAAGAACCGTTGATACCATTATTCGTTGACGAAATGACAATCTTTACTTTAACGTTCCAAAATTAAGCATGCTTAGGCTATTAGGACTACCAAGATGGGTAACCTATTGGAAGAGGGTGACCGCTCTGAGACTGGTCAAAACGAACAACACTTTGAGTAAGTTAATTCATAGACGTCACTTGTTATCTCTCTCCATGGAAAATGGAAATAAGATGCTGATGCATTGAATTGAATTTTATTACCATCGTATGGCCGTCCAACATCGAGAGGTGTCGAGCTTCGTTTGTAGGGGAGAGTGATGCTTGATTGAGCCGAAGAAGACTCTCAAGAACTAGGGTTGATTGTGTTTCCTAAGAGCACTTCGACTCGGCTACTGATTAATACAAGATTTTGGTAATGTAAACATGAAAAATTGACACCCCAACCCTCAAAATCACCAGATTTGTATATTTAATGAGAAAACATAGGCAATGTAAAAGAATAAGTAGATATGAAAAAATAAATTGAACAAAACTGCAAGATTTCTCAACCATTTAAAACCTTCGTTAAATTTCATATTTAGATCATTATCATTGCTAAACCAAATAATTTACTGATTTAATTTCAACAATTTAACAAGAGCTTTTACCACTAGAAAATTTTTGGAAAAAGAGGATGATAGATTGTCCAATTCACAAATTTTTTTTGAAATTATTCTTAACTCGTGCATCCACATCGAGTATCTTAAAGTTTCTGTTTTTCTTAGTTTTCATTCAAGCTAATCATTTTCGCATGAAACAAAATAATTTTTTTTATTTCTATTTATTTTTAATTTTCTTAACCAAATAGATTTAAAAAGTACAATTTAGATTTAATTGTGATAAATCTATCTTACAAAAGAATGTTGAGTACTACACCAAAGAAAAAGTTGCACTCAAAAGGCATATGCACAGCACGTGCCAATGTAAAAAATTAATGATCTTAACAAAGCAAAAACAACCAAAGTTCATAGGGGTGCAACGTAACTTCTTAAAGTTCGAGGGTCAACACGAATAACCCCTACAATGGAGGGGGTACAATGAAATTTTTCAATATGAATATTTCATCGAGGCTCTATTGTTTCGTGAAAAATGATTATTTTGAAAAATATTTTTCTAAAGTTGATTGCTTGTACAATTTATGAAAATAAATGAACGAAAAAAGTTTCCACCATCCATCAAAATATTTAGACATAAAATGCCATCGACGATGAAAATATTTTTCATTAAATAACTATTCAAGCGACATAAGCGATCGTTATTAGAAAACACACATTCCGAATCATTCGTTTGCCATGCGATAGATGACGCCAGAGATTGCATTTACATAAATAAGGAAAAATGACTTTGAACTACCACTAAAAGAAAATGCATTCCAAATCATTCATTACCCATGCGGCAGACAATTCGGGTTATAAACGAATTGCACCATCTTTCCTGATGTCACAACTAATGCCTATAGTAGGTCGCCGCACCGAGCGGCTCCTTCCCGCCCTTCTCACCCCGTATAGAAAAACACAAAAGGAAAAAAAAAAAAAAACGAAACAATGTTTGGATTAAGCTTTGAGCACGGAGGAGAGTAGGAGGATTTACACGACCAAAACGTGTTCGGCTGAAGAAGATTCTTGTCTTCTCTGCGCCTTCCTGGAAACAGCTTAGCTCCTTGCAAGGTAAAAAAAAAAAAAAAAACACAGCTTATCACAATTCACAAGCTAAGCCACCCTCCCCAACGTTTGGTCACGCAAGACATTTTATTTATTTATTTACGATTTTCAACCTTTTGGGCATTTCACTTCCAATCATGCCATTCTTTTTCCCCAGCCAACTTTCCTATCTCTCTTTTTTGCAACGCAAAAAGAAAGTTATCTCAATTGACTAAGATCCCAAGTCCAAGGCACTTGGCATTTGGATCATCTGCCCAATTTCCACACTTACAAGCAATTCACGTCTCTTCCATCCAATCCATTAGGTAGTGTTTGGTATTACATCATGATAAAGATGCACATCCACGTCTAAATCCCAATTAAGATAACCCTTTAGTTTTCTCCCTTAATCTTTCTCTCTCGTGACGGCTAGCCTAGCTGAGTTTATATGTTCTAACTATCGTTTACTTGTTAGAGAATGGCAAGTTCAGACCTGGGCATATCTTTAAAAGGATTTCATAAGTCTTTCTGGTATTTCCCTCCTAGGAGGGAAAAAAAAAGATAATTTGGTAGGAATTAGTGGGGCTTTGGAGTTGGCCTTGGACCGACATAAAATAAGTCTCAAGGTTTGCAATTTGCTCCATTGGGAGAGAGGTGGAACCATCCTCTAATTGCAATGATCTCAAGGTTACTTCGTAACAACAAGACCTGGAGGAAGTCACCCCTGGTTATGGTCCAACTATTGTTTACTTGGGAGAGGATGGCAAAGTTAACTTCATGGGAGAGTCACTGTTAACAAAGGATTTTCAACTTAAAAGTGGGGTTGAGTGGTTTATTTTCCAAGTGATTGATGAGACATGCCAACTGTTTATGAGACCTAGAAAGATAATATTCTCGTCCTAGCAAAGTTTGACACGGCGATCGACGTGAAAATTCGGACTCAGTCCGCGCGCCGTCGATGGGCAAAGAGCAAGTCTTGATTTGAAATATCAGAGCATGATATTCAAGATCAACCCTTCAATGACTATGAACAGTCGGACACGGAATCGATACGGAACATAACCAATGACAAGTTTTCAGAATGGAAGGGTATTCACCAAACTTTTTCTGTCGCCAACTAGAGCACGAAGGTTTGAACCATGATTTCATCGACATATGTTGAGCTTGCACGATCGAATGCTTTCCTCATTGTACAAACGTTTTGATTGAGGACCGGCGTGTTAAGAATGTACAAGATTCACGCCTGTTCCTAATTTATCTGCTCAATCTTTTGGAATAAATATTGATACAGTTATTGTCGATCGCCAAAATTTAAATTTCTCATCGTTTCCACGATAAACCTAATAAAATCTCAAATTCCCCGCGCAACACTGATGTCGAATTAACCATCATTTTGCAAAAAATCTAGACAAACCCTTTGTCCTTACATGGCCAATTAAGTGTCAATAACGATAATCTCTTTCTAAAGTGTTAGATTTCTGTACCTGTAGAAGCCAACTAGACGACTCTTTGGAAGCTGCTGATAAGCCATAACATTACTTGTCCTAGAGGCCTAAGTTAATCGCAAAACCACGTGGGACTCTCTCTCTCTCTCCCCCCTTCGATTAAGATTCAAGGTCCATGTGCACCAAGAATAATGCCCTCTTGATTATGGATTAAACTAAAAGATAGTGTGTGGGGGTTTCTAGCCTGGCAAATTTTGTCTGACATGAGGCCTAATCACGATAAGGATTTTTTTTTTAAAAAAATAATTGAGTAAATTTCGATTTAAGAAATAAAGGGGAAAATTGAATTACGTGGTAAGGGATGACGTGAGCCGAGGCAATGTGTACAAAGCGTTCAGCCAATGTAGAGAGAGGAAGATGCAATTTGAGGGGAGAGTGGTTGAGCCAAAAGGGGAGAGATTATATCAAATTCAATTAGAGCCCCACTTGGCCTATAATTTACAAGCAGAAGGGAGGAAGAAGGATGATTGAAATTTGAAAGTGATAGGGAGGAGAGGAAAGAAGAAATTTCTTTTAATGGGTTCATGATCATTTCCAACTCGAGGATGCAATCTCCCATCATTTGCAGTCATGTGATTAGCATAGAGTAAGCGTTTTTTTTTACCCCTCATTAGCATCTTCTGAAGAAGCACGTCGGATCCGACATACTCCCCGAATCGAGGCACAGGCTCGCAGTGAGGATAAGACGTCGCGGGGCGTTGTGCGACCCGGAATTTAGGGTTTTAAACGTCGAAATTTTGGGGATTTTGAATCGGAATTTAGGGTTTTAAACGTCGAAATTTTGGGGATTTTGAAATCCGGCACGATGACATGTCATTTGCCGGGCGCCCTTGAATGCCCATTTCCGACAGATTTAAAGCCGGTGGTCCTCGAGGCAAACCGTGCAGCGAATTCATACACTAACGTGATACGAGAGCCACGCGACGACGAGGACATCATAACGCATGGCGCTGCTACGTCGTCGCGGTCCATCCACCCTCCGCGTTCGACACATAAATTGGGAACATCGATGAGGCGAAACCTCGAATGTCCTCATTTATGACCGGCTCTTGAGAGTGGTCCAAAAGAAGAGCACGAAAGGGACTCGTTCTAAGGACGGGGGGGCAGAGGAACGCAGCACGCAGAGGAGGAAGGTACGACAGCAGCAGAGGTTGGCGCCTTGTCGCTGGTGATGGTGGTGGTGCTAGTGGTGGTGCTGCTGGTGGTGGTCTCCAATCACACACAGGCGATTCCGAAAATAAAACGACGAGAGAGAGAGAGAGAGAGAGAGAGAGAGAGAGAGAGGAGGACCACATGATTGGGTTTGTTGATGTCAGCCTCCCTCTTCTCCTCTGCTTTATTAAAGAGGAGGAATAAATGTTGCAAGGCCCACCATGTTAACGTCTCACGTTCGTGTTCTGTCCGAATGAATCCATGTCTTCACAACTTGGGGTGTTCACCGTTCACTGTTACATCATAAGACCTTCAATGTGAAAACGAATCAAAGCAAATCGGGCCGAGACATGACGAGGGGTTGAGGCCTTCCTCAAAAGTCCAAGAAACTGGTTTATAAACAATGAGCCCAATGGCTCCAAGAAGAAGCAACCATGTCGACCCAGGTTGTCTGTGTTGACTTTGCCATACCGACAGAGCTTTGCTACATTACCTTCTCTAGGAAGTCGTCGCAAGCTACTTGCCTCCCGCCACCAAGCTGTGAGGTAAGAGGAATGGCTATTGGGATGACAGACGGTATGAAAATGTTTGAGATCGTTCAAGATTTTCTAACTATTCAATTATCCCTTGCTCTCGTAAGCGGTCTCACTGCTTTCACTGAGGGGGATAGAATAAGCTCTTTTTTTTTTTTTTTGCTAACTGAGATTCCAGGCTAAGAAGGCTTAGTAGAGTGCTTCATGGATGATCTTGGAAGGGATGACAGGGGTGGGTCATCACAATCATATACCATACGAGTTACCGTTTCTTCTCTTTCTCTTTCCCAGGAGAATGAACTTTCCCGTACCGGAGTTGAGAAGCACCGTTCATGTCGGAAGATAGGTAGGAACACCTAGTGCCAGGTGTTTACCCAAAAGATAACAATCAACTAATCAAGAACAGAAGTACCATCTCCAAAGCTGGAAGGATATTTTTCGCTAAGACACTATATCGTATAACTCTAGGAAAATCACTAGATTTGGCAAGGGGAGTCAAACAGTGTCCAACGAAGAAGGCTATGATGACACAGGCACATAAAAATTAGTGACACAGAATGATGCAGAGGATCTTAGAGACAAGGTCAGGATTCTCAATGCCCAATCTGTTTATTCACCTCTGTGTACTTTGCCTGACGATCGATTTCGTCTCGTGCATGAACAGTGCAAGGATTCGACTGGAATCTGTATCTCAGCCATTAATGGCTTTGACCATCGCACTGGAGATACACGATCAGCTATCAGGTTGCGGAATTTGAACCTAGTAGTTCAAAAACAGCAGAGTGAAGAAAACAGAGGCATGAAGAACACCTCCTTCGAGGTACAAAAATAGGAGGAGCTACTTTCACCTTATCTGCCTTTTCGAAGAAAAACACTTTCGATTAGGAAGGATAATCAACAAAATCTTAGAGGCTCCAATCCAGTACAATTGAGGTCTTCTATGCCTATCTACAACCGCCAGAAGAGATGCCCGCTAAAGTTCTAATAAAAAGACCACAACGATGAAAGTTGAAGCTTCAACAGAAACTACATCACGAGGTCGAGCTTCCAGTAACTAGTCTAAAGGCAACCTGCAATATTTGCATGCAATGGCACCGGGCGGATCATCCAACCAGTCAAGTAAGGAGCTTCTATGCAACGATAGTTAGGAGACTTTTAGTATATAACTAAGGTCAGCACAAGCACTTGCTTGGTCATACCGACTACAGATGATCCGACATTAGAGTAAGGGATGACTACCAAGCTGGCCCACACATACTTCCTCCCACATAATGCCAGTTACAAGCTAGTAGATAAGCACACATGCTTGCAAGGGTGACTGCCTGCTCTTCGTGTGTGAGTCGTGACTGCATGCATCCACGCTATTTTACAAGTTCCAGACATAATCCAACAAATGTTAATCTTCCTCAAGCTTTAAGTGATTGGAAATCTAGATCACATTGCCATAAATGTAGAGCATTGTTTCTTGATCTTAAAGTACGGCAAGTAAATGCCACATTTGACTTTGCCAAAAACCGACTGCATACTCCCACACCACTATAGCAGCCAAAAAAGGAAAAGAAGAAAATGGGATCTTCTAATGTTAAGATCTTCTCAGCTCACTAACAATCAAGATCCATCATACTAGAATGCCACTGATGGCGTCTTGTTCAGGCTCTACTATATCAAGGAATTTGAGTACAATGCTGAACTTTCCACAGGCCAGGCAACATCAAAGAGTATGTTAGTCATATATGCAAATCCATCAATATCTAACACAGACAGTCCAACCAAACGGCGAATTTCTAACTCCAAGAAATTGGAACTGAATTGACGGCTTGCACCGTAAAAACTTTCACAAGCAGAGCCGAAATGAATCTACAACGCTGTACCGAAATGTAAGCATTTTGATATTTCAAAGCATAAACTGGTTTGTGAACAATTAATGCTAGGGCCGTTACAATCTTTGGCCATATTTACATGCTACCACCATATTCGGTTTTTTCTGCTCATTTCCGACTTCCCACTCTGAAAGCAACCATCAAATATCTGGAAAAGATCAATTAGAGAAATTTTCGTTACCTAGATAAGCAATAGTTGTCCACTCTGTATCAGCGCCTCACTACTACTTCGCTAATTCAAGTAATTAACGGCTAAGAGTTTTCATAAACTGAGCTTTCCTTAACCAGCTGACCTTACTTCATAACCTTAACGTACTTATAAGGTGATCATATATTAAAAAAAGCAAAGTAATTTCCAACAATGGCATGTGATAGAAAAAAATTGGCCTGAGGAAAAGACCATGTCACAATACAAAATGTATCACCAGCATTGCCAAATTCCGGTTCCTCGCTATCACATTTGCCGATCAACTACACCTATCAGATATAATTCCTGACCTCCAAGCTCGATCGCATCAACAACAATTCAATAGAAGGTTCCTACTTCAAAACCAGCAATTAAACGAACCTTCAAATCCCTACGATCGATCATCTCCTCCGTCTTTACGATCCCCAGCGATAAAAACCCCGGGCTGAGCCGTCCGCCGCCGAGTCCTCGAAGGGAGAATGTTGTCCAAGTCAACCTCCGCGAGCGGATCGTCGGACAGATCGCTGTCGCTCTCCGAAGGAACGCCAACACTGCCGTAATCATCGCCGCTGCTATCGCCAATATCCTCGTCTTCTTCTGCGACGATCATTTTGCCCTTCCCCTTATCGTCCTTCAGAGTCCCCTTGCCCTTCACAGACACCTCGTCGCCGCCTGCCTCGCCGGCATCCTCTTCCTCTTCATCATCATCATCCTCCTCTTCGTCATCGTCATCATCCTCGTAATCGTCGTCCTCCTCTTCCTCCTCCTCCTCATCCTCAACCTGAGCATCCGCGTCCACTCGCTTTTCCTCTGGAACCAGGGCCTTCTCCGAGTGATTCCCCTCCCCGCGCGCGTTCCCGTCGCCGGACTCCGAAGGTTTGTCGCCGTTGCCGCCGGTGTGGTTGAGGTTCTCCAAGGGTTCGAGCTTGAGGCTTTTGCTGCAGCGATCTCCTCCTTCTCCTACTCCTTCAGTCTCGCGGCGGGGGAGATCGGGCTTGCGCTTGGCGGGGAATGCGAATTCCTCGCGGTTCTCGGTGTTCGCCATGAACAGGGCCGGGTCGGAGCTCGGGTTTGAAGGCCGATAGGAGAGAGATTTGGAGGTGGTTTTGCCGATCGAAGGAGGAGGAGAGAGACGCAGTGGAGTTAGCGAGCTGACTGGTGGTGTTGGTTTTGGGTGGAGACACCGGCCACCGCTCGACGCCCGTTTTTGTTTTAGGGCTAAAAAGTATCGTTAAAACGACGCCGCGGAAGAATACACTACGGCTTTTAAATGGAACAATTTTTTCTTAAAGACCTTTGCTTATGTGAAGGGAGAAATTTGTCTCCATTTAACTAATTTCTTGATTGCAAATTCACAACGTTGGATTCATCGATCGGGTCAAAATTTTGGACTTTAACTCGATGATGGATTCGTCGCGACGGAGAATAGGCGTGTGCAAACTGGATCGAACTGGGATCGGATCGGATCGATCGGGGGGTTCCGGTCCTTGAAGTGGATGATTCGATCCCTCGTTCGATGTATTAGCACTGGACTGCCTATAATATTTAGTTATATATATATATATATATATAAATCCTTACAATTAGAAAAACGAAATAGAAATATTTGAAAACAAAACAGAACAATGATTTTAAAAAAATTACATAACTTTTTATTCAATCGAGGTTATAAATTGTAAATTAACATGCAATCGAAGCATATTTTATTATAAGGGCTAGATTTTCATAAGCAGTTGATTAGTATTAGCGGTCCTGCTAGGTCGGGATCGGATCGGACTGGACCGGATAGCCAATCCCGATCCAGTCTTTGGTCTCGAAAATATGAGGGCTGGGACTACTGGTCCGGACCTCGATTCCATGCTGAGACCGGACCGGACTATGCATACCCCTAACGGAGAAAGCTTCATACGTTCTTGATCCGGAAACCCTAGCCGTGAAAAGGGCTGAGTCGACTCTCAAGAAAGGGACTGAATTGCAAGCACGATCAGATTTGCCGGTGGAACTCCAAACTGATTGCTTATTAGTTTTGTCTGGTCGGTCTATTGCGCAGCGCAGCTCATGGGACTTCCGTCAGCTTTTCGAAGAATGCAACACCACGTTGGCCAAGCTACAAAATGTAACCTTGCTCTACTCTCCGCGGGAGTCCAATCAAGTCACTGATTGAGTGGCGAAGGCTCGCAGAAATGGGTTTCTCCCATTAAATTGGCTCCTTTGCTCCCCACAACCCTTATGGGACTTGCTTTGTTCTGAATCTTGTAGGTCGTCGTTGAAGTGAATAATATGCAGTGTTTTGACTATAAAAAAAAAAAAAAAGACTACTTTCATCTTCTTAATTTGATGCATGTAGTTTAATTTTGTGATTCAAATTTATTTGATTTACCATTCCATGTCGGAATGAACAAAGGGCGAAATATAAGCAGGTGTTTTGCTGTTTTGTTATGGTTGGAATCCAATTTCTCAATTACACTCCCCGTGGGTGGCTTCATGGAGTTAGGAGAAAATGCGATGTATGTATTCGGCTCCTGTTGAATACTACTTGGGGGGGTGGTGAAGCATGAGTTTTGTACATTATGCCGAAGTTCAAAAGTCCACGGTATAGAATTTCTGATTGCACCTTGAAGAATGGGACTACATAGATTCACAACGATAATCAAGTGTTGCGATTGGTGCGTCTGGCACTAGGATTGGTTGATGCTCATGTCAAGCAGAATCGATAAGGACTGTTGATGTTGGGTTAGTTTGATGAAGTTGGGGCCAAAATTGAGAAATAGCTTGAAATAGGAGATGACTATTCACATGGGATTGAGTTAGGAGGGAATTCGAGCTCAAGTTAGGGTTGGAATGGGGCTTGGGCTTGAATGTGCTGGGTGCTATCCAGGGTGAAGTTGAAGTTGAAGTTGAAGTTGAGGCTGGGATTGAAGCAGAAGAGGAATTTGAATTTAAGGTCGAGTAAGGAGATGGAAGTTGGCTGGGGCTGGGATTAGGCTTGAACGTGCTGTAAGTAAAGAAGATATTGATGACGACACCATCAGTAAGAATGATGACGACACTCTTTATCATAGATAAAGTCGGTAAATTATCATAGGTATTGTTTTTTTTTTTTTTTTTGGGGGGGGGTGGGGGGGGGGGGGTGGGGGTAAGTAATTATCATAGATATTGTTAATCTCTTTTCAGGATGATGATCGGATTTGTGACGGCCATGAACATGTTACTCTATCTGATGGAGATTGGGTTATTCGGAGGCCCATAGGCTGCCCTTTAAATTCCATACATTGATGAGCCAAGATCTTTGGATTGTGCAACTTACTCTGACCCAGAGCAATTTGCACGCGACTGATACGAGTTGAACATTGACCTCCAATTCTTTAACCGTAAATTATCAGCGCCCTAATTATTTGGACCGACCGAATATCGAAATCTCTAGCTTTGGCATTTCAATCTATCTGAGCGAAATCAACACATACGGAACAGTGTAATTAAACGTGCATTTAGGACACTTGTTACTGACCATCCAAACAAAGAATTGCGATATGCTTAATTAATGTTTTGAAAATCCGATATTCGCTCATTAAAACATGTTTAACAAGTCTCCGAAGTGCTCTCCAATAGAATTTCCATACAAAACCCGATGCCGAAATACGATAGAAAGAAGGCGATGAAGAACAAAATCGATAGATTGAGGAACTATTGTTGTTCTCCCGGAAACGATATCAAATCGTATATTCTTCAAATATTCAACAACTGCCTCAAAACCCTCGAAACAAAACTTATATAGGGTGTTAACCCTAATTCTAATGACAATAAGATTCGCAAAATTACGAAAATATCCTAAAAATAGAAAATTACCAAAAAATAAAAGATGCCTAAATATCACACAATATTTGCATCATTCTCCCCTGCTAGAAAAAAATTCGCCCTCGAATCTGCTTCTTCTTCATTGTCGCCAATCTCTTCAGGGTCTTCTTCCTCGTCTATGTGATAAGGTGACAAATCTGCTACATTAAAATTTTCGGATACATTATACTTATCCGGCATATCAATCTTGTAAGCATTATCATTGATTCGCTCCAGAACTCTAAAGGGTCCGTCAGCTTTAGGTTGTAGCTTGCCAAACTTGCCTGCCGGAAAACGCTCTTTACTAAGGTGAATCCAAACTAGGTCACCCTCGTTGAAGACAACTCTTTTCCTGCGCCTATTAACGTGCTGCTTATATTTCATGTTTTGTCTGTTGATCTGATTATAGACTTGGGAATGCAACTCTTTGATCTGTTCTGCGTGTTCTTCAGCGTCTGAGCTAAACTGCTTGTGAAATGGCAATGGAGCGAGATCCAAAGGAGTAATTGGATTACGCCCATAAACCACCTCAAAAGGGGCCTTGCCTGCAATACCATTCTTAGATTTATTGAACGCAAATTCTGCCTAAGGCAACGCCAAATCCCATTGTCGTGGGTTATCTCCAATCAAACTCAGCAAATTTCCTAAACTTCTATTGACAACCTCTGTCTGATCATCAGTCTGAGGATGATGAGAGGAGCTAAACTTTAGATTTGTGCCCATGTGCCTCCAAAGAGTACGCCAGAAGTGACTTACAAACTTCACATCGCGATATGAGGTTATGGACTTAGGAACTCCATGCAGTTTAATAATTTCTTGCAGGAACAATCGAGCGACCTGTGAAGCATCAAAGGTATTGTTACATGGAATAAAGCGCGCTACCTTCGAAAATCTGTCAATAACCACCATGATGGAATCCTTATTCCGCTGCGTTCTTGGCAAACCCAAGACAAAGTCAAGGCTAACATCCTCCCATGGTACGACTAGAACAGATAGAGGCATATATAGGCCAGCATTAGTGCTCTTGGTTTTCGCTACATGACATACTCGGCACCTCTCTATAAAACGCTTCACGTCTCGCTCCATTCGTGGCCAATAAAAATGTTCGTACAACAAGGCCATTGTCTTATCCACGCCAAAGTGCCCAGCTAGACCTCCTCCATGACCCTCAATAATAATAGACTCCCTCAAAGAACATTGAGGAATGCACAGTCTATTACCTTTAAAGAGATAACCATCCACAACCTGAAATTGCTGAAAAAGCTTCGCTTGGCTCTTCCTTCAGATATCTCCAAAATAAGGATCATCAACATATAAATCCTTAAAAGTTTCAAAGCCTAGAACTTTTACTTGCATTGTAGACAGCAAAGAGTGTTTTCTACTTAATGCATCAGCCACACTATTTAGCACACCCGCCTTATGCTTGATGGAAAAAACGAAAGCTTGAAGAAACTCCACCCACTTCGCATGCTTAGCATTCAGTTTGTGTTGTCCATTGATATATTTCAAGGCTTCATGATCAGAATACAAGAGAAACTCCCTCAAAATCAGATAGTGTCTCTAATGCTCCAAACTCCTCACAATAGCATAAAATTCTTTATCATAAGTTGAACACTTCTTTTTTGCTTCATTCAGCTTCTCATTGAAGAATACTACAGGTTTACTTTTTTGACTCAGGACACTCCCAATACCAACGCCTGAAGCATCGCAATGCACTTCAAAAATCTCATTAAAGTCAGGAAGCACTAGAACAAGTGCCTTAGTCACCTTCCTTTTCAATAATTGAAAGGCAGCTTCTGCCTCTTTGGTCCACACAAATTTACCTCTTTTCAGACAATCCGTCAGAGGTGCAATAATAGTACTGAAATCCCGAACAAACCTCCGGTAAAAAGACGCAAGCCCATGAAAGCTACGTACCTCATGAATATTTTTCGAAATCTTCCATTTTCTAATAGCTTCAATTTTAGCTGGATCCATCCGAATGCCGTCCTTGGATACAATATATCCCAAAAAGGTCACATGATCAGTCATGAAGTGACACTTCTTTGTGTTAGCATATAATTTCTGCTCCCTCAATGTTTCAAACACCCTTCTCAAACGTTGCAAGTGTTGTTCAATTGATGCACTATAGACCAAAATATCATCGAAATAAATGACAACAAATTGACCAATAAAAGGACGAAACACCTGATTCATCAGCCTCATAAAAATGCTTGGCATGTTAGACAACCCAAAAGGCATCACCATCCACTCATACAGACTGTATCTAGTTTTAAAGGCTGTCTTCCACTCATCTTCAAGTCGCACTCTAATCTGATGATATCCTCTTCTCAAGTCTATCTTTGAGAAGATAGTCGCCCCATATAACTGATCAATTAAATCATCAAATCTTGAGATAGGAAAGCGATACCTTATCGTGATCTTGTTGACAGCTCTACTATCCACGCACATTCTCCACAACCCGTCTTTCTTTGGAACCAATAACGCCATCACTTCACAGGGGCTCATGCTTTCTCGGATTGCACCCTTTTCTAATAATTCTTGCACTTACCTTTACATCTCTTCATGCTCCTTAAGATTCATCCTATAAGCTGCCTTATTAGGGATAGCAGCTCCAAGAATGAGATCTATACGGTGTTGAATGCCTCTCATGGGTGGTAATCCAAGTGGTAATTCCTCCGGTATGATATCAGTAAACTCTTCAATTATAGGCAGAACTTGAGTTGGAATCTCTGGACTATCAAGATTTTGTTCTATGACTACAACAGCGAAAAGCTCTGGCGCACTCACCGCCTTTTCCTGAAATTTTAATTTGGAAAGCAGATTATTTTTTCCTTCTTTTCTCAAATCTGAAGGACCCAAAGTAATGGTCTGACCATCCTTCTTGAAGGTGTATGTATTTTTGAATCCATCATGCTGCGTTTTTTTGTCAAACTGCCAAGGTCTTCCCAACAGAATATGACAGACATCCATTGGAATTATGTCACCCCACACTTCATCAGTATATTTATTCCCGATCGAGAACTGCGCTAAACACCTCTTGCTCACTTTAAGTTCGTTTCCCTTTTCAAACCATGACAACTTATAGGGTTGAGAATGTTCGATAGTTTTCAATCATAACTTTTCTATCATAGTAGTAGATATCACGTTTTCGCAACTTCCTCCATCAATTATCATACTAGACACCTTTCCTCCACTAGTACACTTCGTATGAAAGATATTATTCCTAAGCCACGATTCATTATCTATCTTAGCAATATTTAAAATCCTATGCACAACTAGAGACTCACCAGAATCGGCATAGAGAATGTCCTCTCGATCTGATTCCGCATTCTCTCTTTCATCTTCAAATTCTTTGTTATCTGGATCTTCAAAAAGCGCTGAGTTATCAACAAAGGTCACAATCTGCCGGTTCGGAAAATCAGCTGCGAAATGCCCTAGTCCCTGACACTTAAAGCATCGCTTAGCTGCAGCTCCTCCCCTGCTAGAACCACTACTACCATGTTCTTCTTTTTGTGTAGAATTTGAACTCGCGCCCTTAATTGCTGCCGGAGCTGAAGAACTCCCCGCTCTCCCTCGGAATTCTTTACTTGACCACTTGAAATTGTTGTCTGACCACTTAGAACCACTGCTCTTTCTTTTACACTGTCCCTCCACCTTTAGGGCTAGTCTGCATACATTCTCATATGTCCAATACTGTTGTAATTAAATAACGTCAGAAATCTCATAACGCAACCCTGCGAGGTATCGAGCAATCGTTTGCTTGTCTTCCTCCGCTACATCACAACGCATCCGCAATCGATCAAATTCCTCCGTAAACTCCTCAACCGATCGATCACCTTGCTTGACAGTATGATACTCAATAAACGCATCTTGCCTATAATGGGTAGGCAATTTTTTTTTTTGTAACAGCTTTTTCATCTTCTCCCAACGATACACCTTTGGCTTCCCTTCTCTAACACGTTACTTTCTTACGTGTTCCCACCAAATCGATGCATGTTTTCGTAGCCTAATAGCCATCAATTTTACTTTTGGCTCTTGGTGAGATCCTTGAAATCAAAGATTCGCTCTACCGTATGTAACCAATCGATAAACTCTTCAATATGAGTCTTTCCATGAAACTCAGGAATCTCGATCTTCATCCCGAAATTTTAAGAAGAAGTCTGATTTCCAGGTTGTACTCCTCGATTCCGCCCCTGGTTCAGAACCACAACGGGGTTGTCTTCCTCCTCTTCAACCTCGGTTGAGTTAGCAAATTCCGCTCCTTTTTCAGGTTGCGCATCAAGCCCTGCCTCCGCAAGACGTCGCTGCATACCTTGAACTTATCTCCTCAGCTCTTCGATTTCTATGTCTCGCAAGTCTTGCATACGCGGTTGTTCATCTGCATCAGGAACGATTCCACGTCCCTAGCCTCCACGACCACGCTGCCTTTGACCACCACGATTTTGTTCAGCCATCGGTTCGAAGCAACTTGTGCTCTGATACCAAATGATGCCAAAATACAATAGAAAGAAGGCGATGAAGAACAAAATCGATATAACGAGGAACAATCGTTGTTCTCTCAGAAACAATATCAACTCGTATATTCTTCAAATATTCAATAACTACCGCAAAAACCTCGAAATAAAACTTATATAGGGTGTTAACCCTAACCCTAATGACAATCAGATTCGCAAAATTAAGAAAATATCCTAAAAATAAAAAATTGCCAAAAAATAAAAGATGCCTAAATATCACAGAATATTTGCATCAAAACCTTTTATAACATAATTTTTTTAGTTTGCATTTTGTGAAAATCCAACAAGCGGGCACCATCACGGGCACGCATTATCAGAGTTTCTGTGGAGGATAATACGAAGTTTTTGCATGTCCTCCCATTCATTACCCAAACTCAAGAACCTGGGCATGGCGTTTATCGAAGGAAATAAGAAGAGCTTTAGAGAGAGAGAGAGATTTTTTCAAAAATTGCAATTAGGTTCTAAAATTTGTTAAGTTGGTGCAATCAAGTTCTTAAACTTGTTAGCATTTTCTGGTTTTTAATTTTATGTTGCACTAACTTGACAAGTTTAAGGATTTGATTGCATTTTTTTAAAAAGTTTTAAGGACTCAACTATACTTTCATGATAAGTTTTAGGACTATCAATACACCTATCCATTAGGTATCTATCTATCTGAAGGACAGATCCATTTTACTTTCTGCTCTCCCTATGACTACAAGCTTAGTCCGGCAAAGCGCGGTAGCTCTTTGGTCTCTCAACAATCACGCATCGAGGATCGCGTGATGAAGGGTATGCCTCCTCCTAATTTGTAGAAAACTTAGATTGCATTTGGTTGTCCGGATAAAACTCGTGAGAGGATACGTTTTATCTTATGCTGTGTTTGATAGTTGTTCATGACAGGATATAGGAGGGATATAGAGGAAATTAAATAATCATGGAGATGAGATAGAGCCGGATATGATTTTCTTATACATCGCTCAATTCACTGCTTCTCCACCATGCCCCATCCGCCTCTCCATCAAGCCCGGCTGCTTCTCCAGTGGCGGCCAGGTGCTTTTTCTGTTTTTGCAAATTTCTACCTCGTTTATCGTCATTCAACATCTATAAATCTGCATCAGCATTTATCCGATCTCTCAGCTCTGGCTTCAGATCCTATTCCTTTTATTCTTCAAGGAGAGCTCTTCCAACCTTAGTTGATCATCATCATCCTCCGTGTCCCTGGTTATATAAAGATACATACACCATCAGGTGTTGAATTACGGCTTCGTACAACAATTTCTGGCAAATCATAAATCAGAATGTAATTTGTTTAGACCTCAATAACAAGGCATACCACCAGTTCTTATTTATAGTTCTAAACATTTCTCTATGAATTCAATTTTTTTTATTTCAAAAATTTGGGCAGCAACCATTCTTGGCTGTCCAATGAAAAATGGACGGCATGATACGCGCTCATGGTACCCCTGTCATAGATCTCCAATGTCAGGGGATCCAAATCCCTAAAACCGAGTTCCCGGACGATGAACTTGCTTTAAGGACCAAATTTGACTACCGCAATTTTGATCCATGATGTTGCATCGACCACAAATTCACAACCCCTTTGGTTATGTAATCTATCTTCTTCCCTTCCCACACTCCAACAAGTTCGAATATTTCATTGTCTCATCATTTGCCAAACATTCCGACTCGATCGACCTCGGGTCAACACAGAGCCTCCTCGCTTCATTTGTTCATCTTTTCGGCTTATCTTTTCATTCCCGCATATCCATAAACAGATTAGATTACTTCCATGGAAAATTTCCAACATTGCAGCATTGACCCCAGCAATTCAAGTACATGATGCTCCTCAGCGATTCGTTGGCCTATCGCCGCCTCTCGTTCTTGTCGTGGCAGCTCATGGCGGCTATCCCCCGGAACTCTGACCCGACGGCCTTGGCGAGCGGCCAAAGATCCGTCACCTCGGCTCCAGATGGCACGAGTCAAGAATCATTATATTGATATCCAGTTTCCACCAAATAACGGATAGGATATGATGAAAAGATATCCGACTTTAAATCCGCGGTTTCCCAAATGGCATATAGGATATGATCAAGTCCCTGAATTTCTTATCATGTCCTATCTAGTCCAATCTTAACTAGAAATCGGGATAACCAAACACACCCTTAATTCCTTTCTAATTTCTTAACATGGTCACATGTTCATTAACTTTTATTTTTGTTTTGTATATCACCATAAAACTCTTTCTTATCAAATTGTCCATCATATACATACACACTCATGGGACAATTGGACAAAGCACAAAAGTAAAAAAAAAAAAAAAACAAACAAACCCTTCTTTAAATATTCTTCAAAACAAAGACTATTAGTTACAATATCAGCGTGAAATTTTAAAAGACAAAATTAATCAAAGCTTTCCATAAAACAAGATATCGTTAAAATGCCATTAATATTACCTATATCGTGGATAGATAAAAATTAGCATCATTCGTGGAGAGTTTTAACACAAACATACCAAAACAAAATCGATGCGCATATCTTTTTCACGTCAAATTTTTTTTTTTTTTGGGGGCGCATTTCTAAATACTCCAATAACGTCTTACGTGATCTGAGAAAACTAACAAAACAAATAAATAATTCACAGGGAAAGTGAGCTTTGAGGAGGAGGGATAAAGAACAGTGATTTCTCTATAGGAGCAATAATAAAGAAAAAGACTATTTTTCATTTTCTATATAGCAATAAGTTTAAATTTGACGGAAAATCATGAAAGGAAACTGGCTAGCTTTAAAGAAATTATGCAAATATGGAAAACCCATTTTCGTTTACCTTAGTAAAAATGGGAGCGGATATAGTCGCGTAGGGGGTGCAAATACCCACTTTTTACGCAACGGCGAGTTTTTTTTTTTTTATGACCATCACGGCGGATTTCAAAGCTTGTGCTATTTCCACTTCCTTATTGTGCTATTTCCACTTTTTTTTTTTCACATTTAACTGAGCACATTATCCTTTACGGGTCTTACTGAGGATTTAAGATTTGTTCTTACCTTTTCTTTCATCTTCTTTTTCTTCTGTTGCAATTTTTACTAGAAGCGAAACTATTGTTGCTCCTCTCAAACAACATTTATTGAGTTAAACATGAGGCCCACTCTTGATTTAAGATTATTGCTTGCCTTTTTCTTTTCTTCTTTCTTGTTTTTTTTTTTTTCATTTTCTTTCTCCATTTATAATAAAATTGGCGTACCTCTTTAAACAAAATGTCGTTTCTCACAAAAAGTTTGTTAATGAGTCGTATATTTCCTTTTTTTTTTTACTAGGAAATTATTATCCAAAAAAGTACTCATGTACGCATTTCGTTTAAGTATAACTTTAATATGTGCAATTACATTGTAGTTCATGTATTTTAATTGCTCAACTTTCATTTTTATTTGGTGTATCTAATAATCCGATTTTTAATTATTTATTTTGTGATGCATTCAATATTTTGAGTGACCATGATCTGTTATTCTTTATAGCAAAGCACTCAAAAAGACAGTTGATCAAATAAGATGCGATCTTTCTTCTCTGACGTGCTTTAAAAACATTATGTCAATCACGGAGACTACCTCCCCTATCACAAATAAGAAAAACATATTTGTCTCTCTTTAACCTTTTTGTGGAGACAAAATAACCTTGACCAAGAAAACGATGTTGTCTTCCTTGTGATTCTACTACAAAAAACAATACAGTAAAAGATGATCAGTAAATAGTGGCTGATACATCAACCATAATATTCATTCTTTAAGTAAATTCTTATAAGTTTGTACCAAAAATCGAACTCGAAAAGAGATCACAATCATAAAGATAATCTAGGAAAATAAAGTAAACAATTTGTTTATAATACTAACCCTTCTTTACTTCAATATATGATTAGTGCTTGTTTAGATTATGACAATGGTGAATAAGTTCAAAAGAAAATAAACACGCAGGAGACGTTGAAATGTAATGGGTACAGAAGAATTGGCTATGGGTCAAAAGAAGTTATTTCAAAGGGGTGTGGGTATTTTTACTTCTTTAGTAAAACTGAAAAAAAATGAAAGAAATAATCGTAAATCTAGAGTAGACCCGCAACGGATAATGTAATCAATTCGATACGGTAGAGAGTGCCAGAGTCACTGAAGGATTGGAAATAGCTGTGAGTCATCCAAAATTTACCCAAGGCTTATTTTGGTTCAGTTCCTTATTGACCCTTCATTGACCAACCGGGTATGCCAAATAATAATGATAATAATTGCACAATATTACCGGGCCTATGGCCAAAAAAAAAAATCCTCATTCGTCTTAATTATATCCATTTTTTATCTCATAAAAAATCTTCAATTTTTAATTATGTCTCAATTCTACTAGCCTAATACAAAAAAAAAATCAACCATTTATTTTGTCCCCATTTTACTAGTGTAATCCCCAAAAAATCTCTAATTTTAGTATCTGTCACATTTATATGAAAAATTCTCGACTTTTACTTTTGTCCTAATTTCTATCATCGTCAACCTTTCGCTCATAATCACCGTTACAAAAAAAAAAAGAGCTACACAATATTATCACGATAAAGATACCCTAATTAAAGATATAATATTCCTCACACCCTACATATGATAATTTATTTGGTTAATATTATGAAAAACACAAAAATGCTACAACTTTGACAATTTTACCATAAATTAATTTTTTATCACAAAAATTCGAAACTGGTATAATTGTGACAAATTTACCATAAACTATTTTTTCACCATATAAAATCCCAAATTGGTACGCATTTGATAAATGTACCATAAACTGATACCATGTGACAAATTTATCTCAAAGCGGTATACTTACGATAAATTTATCCTCCGTTAGTTTCCATTAAATTGAGTTAATATCAGGAAAAATCCAAAATTAATGCATCTGTGACAAACAAAGTATAAGAACCCCAAATGGGTATACCCGTCAACTTCCACATGTTATCTAACTCAACATTTTGATGGTAAATTTAACAAAAATTAATGGATGACAAATTTGCAGCAAGAGTATCAATTTGAGGTAAATATGTCACATGTGTACCAGTTTAGAGTTTTTGGTGGTTAAAAAATAGTTTTTAGTAAATTTGCAAGAGATTTATTAGTTTGAGATTTTTTGCCGTAAAAAAATAATTTTGGATAAATTTATTATATGCATACCAATTTGAGATTTTTCATGGTACTAACCCTAATTTTTATTTACTGGAAGTCTAATTCGTTTCATTTTTTTTAAAATCAGGGGCCTTATATAATTTGAATCTATCTAAGCAAGCTTCGCGAAAGTTCCACAGTGCTTTTTGCGAAATGTTGGGAGAGAAACATCTTTTTGACTTCTGATTAGGAAAGTGGGAAACTGCAAGCTTCATACAAATGATTCAACAACATCGTCCATCTTCTGGGCAAAAATCAGATCGCACATGTTTTCTCATCCACACATGTGGAACTCAAGAACTTCGTATCAATGGCAAATGATGGCAACTCAGGCCAAAGAAAAAAGAAGGCACCCATGTGTTCTCTGCGTTTCCAGTTGCAGAAATTTCAAAAACCCCATATTGAATCTTGAAGAGAGAGAGAGAGAGAAACGCCATTGATTTCTGGGTTGGTGGTGAAGCAACGGATGAAACCAATGACAGAGAGAGGGAAAAAAATGAAAAGGGAAAGAGGAAAAATGCAGAGCTTTTCCAACACCTGGAACCCTAACGCGCTCCATTCGGCCTCCTCCGCCTGGTCGAACCCCAACCACCTCTCTCCTCCCTCCACCACCTCTCTCTCTCTCTCTAACGCCGTTGTTTCTGTTCCCGTTTCTCAATGCTAACCGCTGAGCTCCAACCCAAACCCAAACCCCAGTTGGACCCTCGTCGGCCATAACCATCCTCTCGAGTTTACCTTCTTTTTCTTTTTCAAAATCTATATCCAACAAGTCTCCACTCCCGCGCACCCTCTTTCGCTCCCCGGAATAAACCCTAGCCAGAAAGCAAAGGGGAAAAGTAAATATGAAAATGCCAACAATAATCACAGTGAACGCTTATTATTAGCCTGAATGCAGCATGCACACATGTCACCATGGCCTCGCTGTGTAGTCAACAATGCACATAAAAGTTCAGAAAATAGAAGAAGAGAGAAACAAGAAGAAAAGCCTTCCCGAAAAGGGAAATATAAAGAAAAACCCACCACTCATCGAATGGAGAGAAAGAAGGCAGTGAGCAGAGAGAGAGAGAGAGATTTTTAAGCTTCGGCCTCTTCATAACACCCACCTCACCACCATCGCCACCACCTGTAGCCCCTCCTTCTGCAACAAGCTCACAGTCCCTCTCCCCTCTCTCTCTCTCTCTCTCTCTCTCGCTCTCGCTCCCTCCCCCTTTACACTGAAACCCAGAAAGCCACGACCCACCCAACCACTCGCTCGCCGAGGGAAAAAAAAAATGATGATGGCGGTGGATCACGATCAGGATCGCGGGCTCAAGGAGAAGGCGGGCGATAACGAATATGCCGGGTCGGGTCGCGACGGGCCCGACCTCGCAGCGGCCGTGGCCGCCCTCGGGGCGGTCCAGAGGAGGAAGAGGATGCCCAGGCTCAGGCGCCCTCACGTCAGCTTCCTCACCTTCCCTCGCGCCTCCGCCTCGCACGTGCCGCATTGCCCCCTCCTCCTCCAGCCCCACGCACGTGTGAGCACCCCGCATTCTTATACATTTTTCCGTTTTTAGTTACCGTTGTGTGTTTTTATCTGGACTTTTCTGCAAAGAGAAACAAATTTGAAGCATAATTTTCTCTGATCTAATTATAGTGGATCAACCACGTGTTATTATAATTAATAAAAAAAGGAGACAAAATCGCACGATGGGTAGTTGATTATTTTCGTTTGTGCTGATGAATTTGACGGTCAAGTGAAGCTATACATGTAATTAGCAGAGAATAGTATGAAGCTTGTAGTTTCTGGAGACAGCAAAAAAGGGGCAAAACCAGGAACAAACAAAGGGAATCGAAGAACAATTTTGATCCGATTAAGGTACCGAGCTATGCGATTCATGAAATTTCGATAATGTCCTCTAGGTCTCATTTAGTCCAATCTTGGCGTATAAGATTTATTAGATTTTCAATCCAACATGACGACTCCATCAACAGTAAGAGAATATGTTGCCGTTCCTAGACTTTAATAGAAATTTTATGTATACATCTAGGGAATTATGTTGAATGGATTCGTGTGGACCCTTGGAGCTGAATGATCAGATTTAGGACCTTTATTTTTTTCAGTTTATTAGCTCGTTCCGTTTAACAGTTAGCGTTAAATTTTCCAACGGATGACGGTTGACGGCAATGGATCTTCTGTACAAGAGTCGTTTTAGGTGTTTTGAGTTCACCATATCCCGTAATAGTCTGGATATGGAAAAGCGTTACGTATGTCATTTTGGTGACAACACAAGTGGCGTAATGATAGTCTTTTACGCAGTAAGTTATCTTGTTGGTATTAATCTATGCTTAGACACTGATTTGTCAATGAGCTTTGGTAGTAGAATTCCTTCTTCTTCTTTTTCCACAATGGATATCCTTAGCTTCCTTGAATTATGAATTATGTTCTTCACTTGAATTTGGTAGGAGCGCTGATACATGTTTTGAGTATCCTCTTTGCAATAATGTCGTAAAAATTTCGATGATTCAAATTTGACTATAGGAAATAGATCCACGGAGACTGAGGTTCCTCTTCCAAAAAGAACTCAAGAACAGTGACGTGAGCTCATTAAGGAGAATGATACTCCCGAAGGTATATGCTTATGTCTCTATATCTAATTAACTTCGTCAATCGTTACCATCTGAAAATCTCAACTTGAGGCCGTTAGCTAGTGTTGACAAGCAGTAATCATTACCAAATGTTTTAACTAGTGACTTGCTTACATTATTACAGAAAGCGGCCGAGACTCATCTTCCCACTCTCGAATCCAAGGAGGGCATTCCTATAAACATGTATGATTTGGATGGCCAGCACACATGGATCTTCAAATACAGGTTCAAGTATACTTCTATATTATCCTAAATTGCAATGGTTGCCAATTGATCCATGCCTATATAAACCAATCTAGCTCATCTAGGATAGTTGTGGCCAAGTATAATTAAGACGGAACATTTCGTTTTTTCATCGGGAATCTCTTTTAACGTAGCGACATTGCTGAATCGACATCCCTCTGCCAGATTTTGGCCTAATAACAACAGTCGGATGTATGTCCTCGAGAACACTGGTATGCACATCATTGTCTAGCTGATCAAGATTCCCTTTTCGGCTATTTTATCTTTCCCTATCGCGATACTCAATAGGAACTTACATGGTCTTTGTTATGTCCTAGGGAATTTTGTCACCACACATGGGTTACAACTTGGAGACTTCATCATGGTGTACCAAGACTGTCAAAATCACAACTATGTAAGCTAAATTTGATGCTATACACCAATGCTAATGGGTCAATAAGCTTGAGGAATTTCAGAACACATTATTGTTGACAACAGGGATTCATTATAAGTATGTACATTTTTGTAGGTGATTCAAGCCAAAAAAGCTTCTGAAGAAGATGTTTATACGGATATCGCCAAGAGCACCATTAGCGACTTGGCTCTTAAAGATTACTACGAGATGAACAATAACATCCAGTCCTTTGACGATACCTACCCCGCGATCGATCAAGACGCGGAGATGTCTTTTGTCTACGACACCAGCTTCTCGAATGACTCTCCACTTGATTTTTTGGGCGGATCCATGACCACCTATGCCAGGATTTCCCCACCGGAAAGCTTTGGTTCAGTCGAGAACTTGTGCCTCGACGACTTTTGTTGAGTTCGTGATCTTGGTTTAGCCGAACTGAAGCCGACTTTCGCCAGATCTTGAAAAATGTTGGTTGGGGGTGACATGTTTTAGCCAAGATTTGTATTTGTATTTTTCTTTTTTTTTTTGTACTGTTCTTTTATACCCATATATGCTTATCTATGTAGCTTTAGTCTTTCAATAAGATATAACAAGTGTATGTCATACTTTCAGGATGAACGGTTCCAGGTTCCATACAGGTTTAACTTAAAACATGAAACCTATTAGGAGGAACATATTTCTTATTTTTTGGAATCTAAAACCTACCATGCATTCTTTTGAACTTGAAACGCACCCATTACCGATTCCAAGGTCATACAGTCTCCACCTGTGCTCTTAATTGAAAGTCTGCACTAAATTATCACCTTTGATGACTAGAATTTGTTATTACAATCCATTGACCACAACCCATATTTACACACACAGATGAATATGAAACATTAACAAAGTAAACGTCTCGATCATAAATATCTCCGAAATTGAAAGCTCATACTAGTGGTTTCATACACACTCATCATCGGACGTTGTGGAATGTTGTATGATTGCACCGAGAGATATATACAAAAAAATAAATAGATAACACAAAAACTTGTTAGAGGTTGCATAATAGGTTCCAAGTTTTAGGTTTCACCTACTTTAATTGTGGAACTTGCCCGTCGGAATAAGTTCCCCAACTTTTAAAACTTGAAATCTATCCTGGATACTTGAAATCTAAAACCAGAGAAATTTCCCACCAGTCCAATTCTAGATTTTAGGTTCTATCACGAAACCATGCTTACCCTTACAAACTATATTATATGCCTTTGCTGTTGGTATTTGTCATCTTCCGAGGGAAGCAGAGTGGAGCATAAAAGAAATTGACTATCAAGTCACGTGACGGTACTTATGGTAAATACTGTAAGCAGAATTTGAATTTTACAGTTCGAATATCCAAGAAAAATTTGTTGTGTCTCTTCATGGATGTACATTTTTCTATCATTTTTTAAAACTTATTTTTCCATCTCTAATGTTATCCAAAACGCAATAATTTGTTGCATCTACTTTCATGGCATTTATGTGGTCTTGGAATGTTCCAAATCGCAATTGCTAAAGGCAATGAGATTTGTTTATTTATTTATTTATTTATTGGAAAAGTAGGTTTTTAAGAATCAAATTTAGAGATAGAGAACGAGACAGAGTGAGAGATCGGCTAGTTTGGAAAAGGAAAAACAAAATTTACGCAAATTGACTGTTTTGTTCAGCTCCTTTTTTATCGCCCATTTACCAAACAGTAAATCAAATGCCCAGAAACAAAAACTTTATTTCATTATTATGGACATACGCGCACCAAAAGTCTCCATATTTATTGCAAAAATGCAATCGAATCTTAAAACTTTTTAAATGGTACAATCAAATTTCAAAACTTATCAAGTTGGTGTAATTAAATTTTCTGATTGACTTCATCCTATTTTGCTAACCAAAAAAGTTGACGTGGCTTTTTTATTACTTTTTTTATGATACATGGTACCAATGAATCGCCAACTACAAAAAAAAATGTCTTCAAAATTTAGAAAGGAAAAAAAGATAAAATTTCAAAAGTTTCAAAAATAAAGAAAGAAAAAGAGTCTAAAAGATAAAAGAAACAGATACCAATGATCTCTTTATCTTTTGGTGATAAATGCACTAGAAGCCTACAACTTATCACGAAAGTGTAATTAAGTTATAAAACTTTCAAAAATGCAATTAAATACTAAAATTTGTGTAATTAGTGCAATCAACATTGTTTGGTTTCAAATTTAATTTTTTAATACATATTATATCTAAATTATATTAGAAATAAGTAAAAAAAAGTTAAAAAAAAAAGAAGAAGAAGAAGGAAAAAATAGGCGAGGACTTGCAGCCGTTGCTTGTTGCCCCACCATCCTCAAGAAGGGCTGGCAATGGTGATGGAACATTCGACGGGGGTAACCGAGCCTTGGCCAAGGGTCGAGCACCCTTGTCGATTACTGGCGAGGCCTCAACCCTTCCAGGCAATGGTAAGGCGGGGTTGCTTATTTTTTAATTAAATAAAGTTATCATATTTCACCATAATGAGTTGTTTTTTAATTAAATAAAGTTATCATATTTCACCATAATGAGTTGTTTTAGTTTTATGTTTAATGTTTTAACGACGTCACGCCGCGCAGGAGAGAGAAAATAATTTAAAAGCCACATCAACATTTTTTGTTAACCAAGTTAGACAAAACTAATAAGACTTGTTTGCACCAATTTGATAAGTTTTATAACTTAATAACTTTTTTAAAAAAATTTAGGAGTCAATTGCATTTTCACTGTAACCTCTAGGAGTTTTAACTGCACTTATCCGTCATCTTTTGCATACTTCAAGTTATAAAGCATTGCGATGAAAGGTACGATTTCAATCATAGCAACTGAAAAACTCCTCATTGTCCTCTACTTATGGCGTTTGATCATTCTACCAAGTGCTAGAGGGAGAATCCCATGTTGTAGAGAGCTCTAACAACTATAATTCATAGACCGACTTGTATTTTTTGAAAAGCCAAATCGTGGGAAAATTACGAAAAAAGTCTTAAACCTTTTGGCAACTTGCCAACTCGATTCTAAATCTTTCAATTGTATCAATTCAGTTTTAAACCTTTTGATAATTTTCCAATTAAGTCTTAAACCTTTTCATTGTGTCAATTTAGTCCTAAATCTTTTGAAATTGTGCTAATTTAATCCTAAATCTTTTGAAATTGTGCTAATTTAATCCTAAATCTTTTGAAGTTGTATCATTTTAGTCCTAAACTTATTATTTGAGTAATTGGCCAAAAGGACTAAATTGATAATTCGTTAAAATGTTTAGGGCTAGTTTGACATATCATTAAAGGGCTTAGGACTGAATTGAAAGTTGTCAAAAGATTTAGGACTAAATTGACACAACTGAAAGGTTTAGAAAACTAAATTGGCACAAGTGCAACAGGTGTAAAAATCTTTTGACAATTTTCCCTCTAGATCATTCCTCTGCCTCTAGACGTTCCATAACATTGCAACGATTAAATCGACCAACGTTAAGGCATCTTTATTCTTCTGATCGCCTGCACGACATGACATGGGGAGTGAATGCAAGCCCTCGCCCTGCCAGTGGACTTCATTTATTTTGCGAAAAATATTATTTGAAGAAACATTTTTCTCCTTTTTTGGCATTTGGATCGGTTAGAAAAATAAGTCAACGGAAAATGTTTTCCTACCAAAACTTAAAGTCAGAAAAATGATTCCCATTTTAAAAAATCGAAAATCATTTTTGAAAATACGATATAGCGACTCTTGTACCAGAACCTTTGCACTTGGGCATAGGAATCCCAGCGTTCGTTCATGGACCCTTAGTAGTGGGTTCAAGTCCTTAGTGCCCAGGCCCTAGTCCTTCCAAGATGTGCTCGAGAGCCCGATGAACTACTTTAACCCATCTACGTCGCGCTCGAGTCCATAGAGGCCGGGTCCGATAATATTAAGGTTGGGCCTCGAACCCCAGTGCCTATGCTTGCGTCCCTAACTTATGAGCCCAAATCCATCGAGACCAAGCCCCAGATTCGGTGCCCGTTACTGGTCCCCTAAGCCTGTGCCTTGATCCATCAATACTAGGCTCGGGCCTAGCCTCCATGGGCCTAGGATTGGGCACCAATGTTCAAGGCCTAACCTTGATGGACCAAGATTCGGGTGCCCGGTTTAGGGCACAACCTCGATAGACTAGAGAGCGGGCATTAGTACCATAATCCCAAGCTTGGCCTTGATTGACCCAAGCTTGAGTATAGATCCTACCGAGGCCCAAGCACCGAGGACTTGGGCTCGACCTTTATAGACAAGGATGGGGCATCAGGGAGCCGCGCATGGGTATCGAGTTCTCAGGTTCGATTTCGATGGATCCAAGATCAATGGTGGCGCTTGTGCTCGAGAGTCGAGGATTCGTGCTTGAGACCTCGGTGCCCTCATCGTGGTTTGTGACGTCCTGGAAATTCAACTTTTGTAAGCGTTGAAAGTCAATAAGAATGATATGAAAATATAATCATAGTTAATATATATTTTGGACTGTAAGGACTGAAGAGACGAAAATTTGGACGAATTCTAAAGTTTAGGTTATCTTGGATTAAGTTTCGAATTTTTCTCCGCCGCGAATTGGAATTGTTGTTTTCGCGATCGAGCCTAACCCCGACCAAGCTTGGCTAGTGAATTTATCGAATTTACCCTTCGTTCAGTATACCAAAATTTCGTTTCAGTCCCGGCGCGCCAAATTACTATACTACCCCTCAATTATTTGTGAGCATAAGACAAAAAAATTTAATTTTTGGCCACCAAAGTCTTGGGTGGAACCCACCATTTCACTGCCTTATGCTCCTTCACGTCAATTGTTCTTCTTCTCTTTGTTTCTTCTTTCTTTTTGTTTCCTTGGCCGTGAACGACAAGCCCCCTTAGCCGATCTACTCCTCCTCCTCCATTGACGATTTTAGCGACCACCACCCCTCACCACCTACGGCCACCGCCCTCAGCCACTCCCCGCCGCTGCCCTGACCCGAGTCGGACCGCCGTTGCCGTCGAACAGCCGAGAAAATGGCCCGGAGAGGCTTGCCCTATTTTCGGGTCATTTGACCCGAGGGCTCCGTGGGCTCCTCCAGCCACCAAGGCCGTCACCGGCGCCGACCACAGGCCCACAACTGACCACCGTCCTCCCCTCGACCACCCCGACCCAGCCACACCGACCATCCACTGCCGGAGCGGCCGAAAAATCGCCCCGAAGCCTCAGTGCCCTATTTTGGACCCGGTTCGATTTGGTCTTCGATCCGGCCGAACCGGTCGCCGCTGTGCCTCACCGCCACCACCGATCACCTCTCCTGAGTTCCCTCTACCCCCCTCGGAGCTCGTTGCCGCCAGCCGCCGTGCATGACACCCGGAAAGAGCCGCCAACCACCTCTCCTGTTTCGGAGCCGGGAAGGCCCGATTCTGCTCTCGACTGTTCGTCGTCGTCGGTCGCCTTCCGCCACCGACCACCAGTCCCAGCCGACTCCCACCGACCCCTGGGTGAGTTCCTGAGCCTCGACTGGCCTTGTCCTGGCCCGAGACGCCAAGAAACTCTGCGAAACAGCTCGGTTTACCGGTTTCGCCACTGACTGTTACTGTTTCAGGCCGTTGGCCGCTGCTCGCCGGAGCTCCGTCGTCGGCCACCTGTTCCGGCGACATCGCCGAATTTCCCCGGGATGTCGTCGAAGTTTGAGCTCGGGTTGCCGCATGATAAACCCTAATTCCGCCGTCGCCACCTCCGCTGCCGCCGTCGCCACTGCTGCCGATTGTCGTGACCGCTCGAGCTAACTCACTTAGTGAGTTGACCCTAAACCTTGATTAGGGCGCTAATTGTCCTTAGGATTAGTTTTATTTATTTATTTTTTAAAAAAATTGATCGGGACCGGTTTAGATAGAAACGATGATTAGGTTAAATGGCCGATCGTTTAGGTTAGTTTGATTGATTAAATTATCTGTGGCTATTTGTGGTAATTTATCAGCTGACTGATTGATTGTGTTTTTGTGCGAGCAAACAATAGGCTAAAGACGAGTGGGCGAATGATTTTATAAATCGAATGAGTAATAAGAGTTTTAGTACGATTTGAGCTCGAAATTGCCTGGTTGAGTTAATTGCTCGCGAGTGCATTAAGTTGCCTTATTAGTTTGGACACCTCACTGAAATGCCTAACTGAGAGTCTGGTTGGTCTTGAGCCGAGTTTGTTGTATTTCTGTATTGAATTTTGGCATTAATCAAAGATAAATAAGGGGTGATTGCCGATTGTGAATTGTGTGGTCATTTAAAGGATCAATGACGTTACCTGGCAAGTTCGCATTGTACCATTGGTACTCATACCGTACTTATTGTATGGAAACTCGCGACTTGTCAGAAGCACGATAATCCATGTCCCATGCAAGTCGTACGGTTTTAAGGGATTATCGGATGTCGGCCGCAGCTTGTGATGGACCAAAGCCCTTTTTTAAGGAATGCCTACTAGTGCCGTGCCGGGTGCACTGGATACACCGCTTATAGTAGCTGTCGCTGAGAGGGTAAAAGTGAATGTAGCCTGGTCCTGCCAGATGAGTGCGGGATCGCACTATTAATGTTTTTATTATGCCACTCGCATGGGTCGTTGTTTAATAATTGATTTGTGTAATGTCTTGTACATGCCTAGGTGGTGATACCTCATTTGGTTGCTTAATTTTGGTGAATATATTTTATTGATTTATATGTTTATATTGTATGATTGACTGTTGTGCTTAGGTTATCCTAGGCGAATCGGTGTCCTAATCGAGATTAAGCTTGATTCATTGAGATCACCCTATCGTGGGATAACTTTTCAGGTCCAAAGTAATAGAGAGACCAGTACGTTTCGGTACACCTATCCACTCATCACACGATGTCACTCTCCACCCGGTACCAGGTACGGACCAGATGTGGGAACACCACATTACGACGATATGGGTCGATGAATGGATGCCAAACCTGGTGGCACACCTTTTTAAGGCTTGGTATCTTCGTGATGGGGTAGATCTTTTTTGTCCGCTCAGAGGATTTGATGGGCCACCTCTTCAGGGGATCCCTAATGTCCCCGCCTAGGATCCGAGGGATATAGATACGCCTGATGGGAAGGTGATAGATCCCGCGCCCGATTTGCAACTCGAGCTCGAGACTAAGCAGTTAGTAGCCCCTTCTGTACATTCCAGCCAGAGTTCATGTGACGACCCTAACGACCTTGCTCCCCCGATTAACTGTGACGATCCGGATGCCGTTTTTACCCAATAGAGGGTTAGGTTTCTTTTGTGGTCAGAGAACTAGTAATGTCTTTTGTGGAGGTACTGTTTCGGAATAGATGTGAGCTAACCTTATCTGACTCCTGTATCTTTTTGTGAGTCTTAGAGGGCCGCCTTGAAGCATGGGGTTGTATTTACTAGTGTTAGCTCTGTAAGGTTATAGATCATTTATTTTCAGTAGTTCTTATGTTTGCGTTGATTTGTCTAACTTTTCTGCTTATCTGTCCCATGTTGATTTTATTGTATGGAAGATTGCACATTTCGCATGAGCAGTATATTCTTAGGTCGATAGCAGTTGCCTGAAACGCTATCTTTTATGATCTGGTACTGATTTGATAAAGGATGTCGCGGGTTCGAGAGTCGAGACGTGACATGATCCTTGGCCACTCATGCGCAAGCTACTAATGCTTGAACAATATATGTATATATAAGTCATTCCTTATCAAAATATTGAAAAATATTGTCATTTTCTTGAAAAATGACCTTCTAGAAAATATTTTACGGAAATGTTACATTTTTTCACTTACTGATTGATCCAAGTGAGATTAATCATTTTCCGAAAGTTTGAGTATTTTCTTTTTGTGTGTGTGTGGAATCTTGGGAAAGAAAGAGCATATGTTAGTATATGAAAAGCAACCGGACCTGAGGCAAATTAGAAAATTTATACGGCCGCACATGAGTCCAATATTAAAGTTACGTGACTACCTTGTCCATATTATGAAACCTTTGTGTTTTCTCATCTCCACGTAAAACTCAATACCTTCCGCAGCAAATTATGGCCCTCGTGCGCCAAAAAGAAAAAGGAAAAGGAAAAGGAAGAAAACACCATGTGTTCTCTGAGTTTCGAGTTGCGGAAATATCAAACCCCATATTGAATCTTGAAGAGAGAGAGAGCGCAGAGCGTATGTTATGCCATAAAAGAGGACGAAACGCCCAAGAAAACGCCATTGGTTTCTGGGTTGGTGGTGGTGGAGAGAAGAGGGGAAGAGGTTAGGGCTTGGCCAAGAGGAGAAGGACGAATGGAGGACGTCGGGCTTCCAGGTGTTGCAGAAGGCCTGCGCTCTTTTCTTCGTCATTTCCCTCTTTCTTACTTCTCTCTCTCTCTCTCTCTCTCTCTCTCTCTCTCTCTCTCTCTCTCTCTCTCTCTTCAGTTTCATTAGCAGAGAACAGTAAGCTTGTAGTTTCTGAAGGCAGCAAATGAAAGGGACAAAATGAGGAACAATTCTCGAGTATTATTATGATATATCAATCGCAAATTTCTTTCGATAAAAAAGGACACTATCATGAACAAACAAAGTGAAATCGAAGAATGGTTTGATCCGATTAAGGTATCGAGCTACTATAAGCAGGACAGGGGACATGAGCATTCGAAAATTCGTGAGGGTTTTTCAATAGAAAAATAAGAGTCCATGGGTATCTAGCTCAGCATTAATATTTCTAGAGGTGAGCGGTTCAAGGTTTTTGCTTGTCAGAAACGGTTTCTCATTTTTTTGGGATCTGGATGCATATCTTGAAACCTGGAACTTGTCATATGATAAGTTTCAAAATCAGTTCCAAGGTCTATCCAGGTTTCATTTGTATGCAATTACAGTGAACTATCAATTCTAATAACCATCATTTACTTCACAATCCACCGACCACACCACAACTAATATTTAGACACAAAAAAAAATTATAATAAAGTAAAATTCCAAGTCATCGATATTGCAGGATATAGAAGTTCAGACTAATGATTCCAGATTATACACTCATCATCGAACGTTATAGAAAATTATAAGATTGCATGAAGACATAGAACAAGAAAAACACAAAAAACTTGATCTTAATCCCAGGATTCAGGTTACACCAGCTGAATTGGAACCGATTTCAACTTACTCGCTGGAACCGGTTCTCAATCTTTTTAGCCTAAAACCTAGAACTTACCTGTTTCCACCAATTCGTTCTTTAGTTCATGTGTCCATTTTAAAACTATGCTCACCCCTAAATATCTCTAGGTCTCATTCAGTCCAATCTTGCTAAATAGGATTCACTAGATTTTCAATCCAACATGATGATTCTATGAAACTTGATAGAATATATTGCCATTTCTATAAATAATACAAAATTTATGTATATATAGGGAGTTTTCTTGAATAGCTTCAAGAGCAGAATCAAAATCAAAATTATTTGTGTTACCAAACATATTTATGATTTTTTTTTGTTCTGAGTAACAGAAACAGAGGAATAGAAACGTTATCGAACAAGCAATTAGTCAGATTTAGAAACTATTTGTTTTTTTTTGTTTATTAGCTTGTTCGATTTAACCGATAGCGTTAAATTTCTTAATGGATAAAGGGTGACCGCTATGGATCTTCCGTATAATATTTGATTTAGGCGTTTTGACTTCACCATATCTAGTAATTGTCTGAATTCAGAAAAGCATTATGTATGTCATTGCGGTGATTAACACCCGAAACGTAACGATATTCCCTCTACATGGTAAGTTATCTTGTTGGAATTAGTCTATGCTTAGATGCTCATTTGTCAATTAGCTTTGTTAGTAGATTTCCCCCTTTTTTCACAATGAATAACTTTGGCGGAACCGCCCTTGGCAAGAGCACATCCGATGGGCCACGAGGTGTTTTGGGGGCCGATCTTTTGCTCATCGCATTTCCAAGTTCTCTTTGAGGGCTTTATATCACATTATTTGAACAGAGAGGAATAATATTCTTTTCAGGAATAAATCTCTTTTTGTACCGGCTATCATCAAGCATCTTATCAAGGTGGTGAAAGACAAAGTCCTATCTCTTGAGCGTATTGAAGACGATCCTTACAATAGGTGTTTGCAAAGGAATTGGGGATTTTCTTCCGCTATCTTTGAAGATTGTTTGGATGCCGCTTAGTCCTTACTTACCACTGTTTTGGCTGGTTGTTTTCTTTTGTTTTATCTACTTTATGGCCGATTTCTGCTTTATTTTTAGGCCACCTGTTTGGCCTAATTTTATTGCTGTTTTGGCCCCTCTATCTTGCTCGTGCTACTCAGTTGCAGCCGCCTTGTTTGGCTTGTCTGCCGGTCGATTCTACTCAGTTTTTGGCCAACTGTTCGGCGTGGTGGGTGCTGTCTCGTTTGGATGCTATGCAGGTCGTGTACTGCTGCTGCTTTTGCCGTGTCTTGGCCTCCTATCCTTGCTCGTTCTCCTCAGTTCCCAGCCGCCACGTCTGGGTTGCCTGCTGGTTGTTTCTTCTCTGTTGTTGGCTGACTGCTCGGCTGGTTTCCTGCTCTTTCTTGTGCCATCTGGTCGCTATTTTCGCTGGTTAGATTAAGTAGGTTTGGTTGCTGTTTCGGCCATGCTCATTTACATCCCCAGCTGTTTGGTACTTTTATAATATTGGCCGATTCTTTGGCCATGTTTTTCCCCTTTCTTTTGGCCTGTTTGGGCCCTTTGGTTTTCAGTCGTGTTTCATGGCCTGTGCCCTGCTCAATTCTCTTCTCTTTTAGGGCCGGTCTTGTTCCGTTTTGGGGCCATTTGTTTTGACCTTTTTTTAGATGCGTCTCAGAGCCATTCTTTGGCCTCTAGATTGGTCACGCCCCATCACGGTATTGTATCTTGCAGCCGATTCGTCATTGAACCCTCTTTGGCACATAATGGTGTCATTTTAGGTTCACGCTTTTTAAGGCCGATTTCATCATTGTACCTAGTGTTTTGAAAAGTTCAATACATACTTACTTTACCAAAAATAATAATAATAATAACTTTGGCCTCCTTGAATTATGAATATTATGTTTTTCACAAGTTGCTAGCATTGATACATTGTCGTAAAACTTTCGATGACTCAAAATTTTACTATAGGAAATCGATAGACGGAGAAATAGATTCCTCTTCCAAAAAGAACTCAAGAATAGTGATGTGAACTCCTTGAGAAGAGTGGTGCTCCCAAAGGTACATGCTTGTCTCTCTACATTTATTTTCATGCTCTTTTATGCATCCAATGGTTATCATCTGATAATCTCGACTTGAGGCCCGTTAACTAGTGCTAACAAGTAGTAATTATTACCACCCATCTTAAATTGGTAGCTGCCCATTATTTCAGGAAGCGGCGGAGACTCATCTTCCCACACTTGAACCCAAGGAGGGTATTCCCGTAATCATTAGAGTGAGCAAAAAATCCGATGAAAATTTCAAAAAAGGGCTCAGAATGCCCGCATTTTCTAAAATAAAAGCATGAAATGGATTTTATTTCAAAAAAGTGTCTGACCTCGCTAGCTAGCCAAATTTTCCGGTCGATCAAAGGTATTTTTGTAAAAATATGAATTTAATCTATTTTTTGTTAATTTAAATTTAAAAAAAAAAAAGAAAAAAAAAAGACAGGTGAGAGGACTGTCCTCCTGCTTATGACCGCCGCAACACCATCGGTGGGACGGCGCCTATGGCCATCAAGGTTGCTGGCACCTCGGCGAGAGCCCACAACCCTACTGACAAGAAGATAAGAGCTTGTTGAGCCTCATCCAGGTCCAGCCAAGGGCCGCGGCCATTGGCCGGGACCGAACGGGGGTGGGTCACACCGTTTACCCCTGTTCGGTCCTTGCTGATGGCCGCGGCCTTCGTTTATCGATTGGCGGGGTAGTCGCCTTTATTAAGGCGCCAGCGACCCCGACAACCATGGTCGTCGCCCCACCACCAGAACTCCCGCCTATCTTCTGTTTTATTCAATTTTTGTTTTTTAAAATATCTTAAAAATAAAAAAGGAAAAAATAAAGTAGTAAATTACCAAAATGCCCCTGATTAAAGAAACCTAGCCCTTTTTTTAGGCTAATATAGTCACTTCGGGACTTTTTTTAGTCTAATAAGGTCTTTATTTGAGACAAGGTGCACTTTAGACCTTGTTTGGGACAACGAGGGCACCTTAGGCCCTTATTTGAAATAAAGTCCACTTCAAACTCTTATTTGAGAAAATGAAGGCACTTAGAGACTTTTTTACAAAATTTTCAAAAAAATCGGGATCCATCCGAATCGCACCCAACCAACTCATTTTGGGTGGTTTCCATTGGGTATCGGTCAGCTTGCCAGTTTCAATTTACTGGAATTGGCAAGTACCAATTCGGTTCTAGATTCTAAGTGGAAACCATCCATTCGGACCAGATGGCAAATTTATTTTCATGTGTGATACGTGATGAAGAGTAGTAAACTATGAATGCATTTGAAAGAAGCTTCAAAACTTTATGGCAAATCTTGTTGTCATTGTAAAGTTGTCTAATTTACCGCGTTTGATGATTTTGTTTCATGTACTTGGATTTGGTATTAAGGCAGGGGAATCAAAGAAGTTCATTACTCATTAGAGTCTGCTATTATTTTTTGGTGATCTTAGTGTTTGTGGGGATTGCCACACTACGACGGTTTATTTTAGAACTCACAGATCATGAGATCATTATGCAGTATAGAGATGATTTAACTTTTCACTTCAAAAATATATACCGTGCCTAAGTAGTTTTACTTCTCACTTCAAAATAGAGATGATTTTTCCTATGAAATTGTCGAACAAATCAGCAAGTGCGCCACGAGCGCTCATGCCATCTCTTTTTCTCATGCGTACAATCTTTTTTACTTGATGTTGGTGATTTGTACTCGATAGAATCGGTTCCATGTACCCATCCGAGAACAAAATCGATTCGGCAGTTCAGTTCTTTGGAGTGTCCACGAAACAAACGAGTGATTCATAATTCTCATTTTACGAAACCGACCCCTAGCGGGTGCTTCTCGATTTTTGGGTAGGAACCACCCACTTTGAAATCGATCACCCCTAGCATTGGCACACGAGGCAATTAGAATTTTTTTTTTTTGGGTGGGAAATTTATATAACTTATACAGCCGCGCGAGTCCAATATTAAAGTGATGTAACAACCTTGTCCATATTATGCGCAGAACCTATATGTTTTCTCATCTCCACGTAAAACTCAAAACGTTTCGCAGTAAATTATGCATCTCAAGCAAAAGAAAAAAAAAATTTAAGGATAAAAAAAGATAAGAAAACACCATGTGTTCTCTGAGTTTCGAGTTGCAGAAATTTGAAAACCCAGATTGAGTCTTGAAACATGGAGGGAGAGAGAGAGCGCGTAGATTCTGCCATAAAAGAGGACGAAACCTCCAAGAATACGCCATCGGTTTCTGGGTTGGTGGTGAAGCAACTAATGAAACTCCACAGAAGAGAGAGGAAAATGAGGAAGAAACGCACAGAGCTTTTGCAACACCTGGAACCCGGACGTCCTCCACTCGTCCTCCTCCTCTTGGCCAATCCCTAACCTCTTCCCCCTCTTCCCTCCACCACCGCACCCCTCTCTCTCTCTCTCTAACCCCCATTGTTTTTCTTCCTTCCCGTTTCTCAATGCTAACCGCTGAACTCAACCCAAACCCTAACCCCAGTTCAACCCCTCGTCAGTCTATTCATGCATCACATGTCTTTATGCGCATGAACATTCATGTGTGTCGTTTCGAACCAAAACAAAAGAAAGAACAAAGAAAAGAGATGCATGGATGAATGCACGTTGCCCACCTGTCTCCACTCCCGCACCCACTCCTGTGCCTGTGTTCCACCAAAACGAAACCCTAGCTTCCCCCAGAAAACAAGCCAAGAAAAGAAAAAAGAAAAAAGAAAATAAGACCCCCCGTATCACAATTATCACAATGGCCTGAATGCAGCATGCACACATGTCGCCGTGGCCTCGCTGTATAGTCAACAATGCACATAAAAGTTCCAGAACAGAGAGAGAGAAGAAGAAGAAAGCCCGAAAACGGAAATGTAAAGAACACCCGCCACTCATCTCATCACAGAGAGAGAGAGAGAGAGAGTTGAGAGTATAGAGAGATTTTTTTTTTTAAATTGCTTCGGCCTCTTTTTAACACCCACCTCACCACCATTTCTACCACCTGTAGCTCCTCCATCTGCAACAAACTCTCAGTCCCCTCTCTCTCTCTCTCTCTCTCTCTCTCTCTCTCTCTCTCTACACTGAAACCCAGAAGCCACACGACCGCCCACTCGCTCGCCGAGGAAAAAATATGATGATCGTGGTGGCGGATCACGATGAGGATCGTGGGCTCACGAAGAAGAGGCGCAATACTGACCACAATGCCGGGCCGGTCCGCGACGGGTCCGACATGGTCTCGGCCTTGGCCACCCTCGGGGCGGTCCAGAGGAGGAAGAGGACTCCCAGGCTCAGGCGCCTTCAGGCCCCTCACGTCAGCTTCCCCACCTTCCCTCGCGCCTCCACCTCGCACGTGCGGCATTGCCCCCTCCTCCAGGCCCGCGCACGTGTGAGCCCCCCAACTCAGTAAAACTTGGTCTTTTTTTTTTCTCTCTTAACTAATGGCTCTTGTTCTGCAAAACTTGGGTTGGTCAATGGGACACTGATGATCCTTTCATTTTCAAGATCGATCTTTTCTCTGTTGATATCGATCGTCGTAAATCTCTCGTCCGGCTAATTAATACCCATCTTTCTTTTTTCCTTTCTTCAATTTTTAGCTATCGTCTAGGGTTTGGTGTCTTTTTAAAAGAGCTTTTGTGCAGAAAGAAGTGACTTTGAAGCATAATTTTCTCTGAACTAATGATAGTGGATCAACCCCATATAAAAATGACTTGGACAGGAGAGAGAGAGAGAATCTTGTGTTGATTAATTTTGTTTATGTCGAGGAATATAACAGTGAAGTGGAGCTATGTGTGTAGATGAATTACCGAAGAAAGTTGGGAAACCCCATGACCGCTTTGATCCGATTAAGGTACCGAGGTGGTATAAGCTGAACAGGGGACATGAGACTTCAAGAATGTCCGAGTGCTTAATCTGAAAGTGCGGAAGAGCTGTAAATATTGCCAAATAGATGAATGTAATGGATGTTTATATCTATAACGTTTCTGGATATTTGATTCAAAAGAGGGCAAAAAAGAGTTCACATGTATCTTCTGATTTAGCCCGCGGTCTAGTTTAATCCAATCTTCATGTAGAGATGTAGTAGAAGAATTTTCTTGGATGGCTTCCTGAGGAGGCTTGGAGTCGATCGGATTGGTCGGCTTTAGAACTTCTTTTTTGGGTTGTTTATCGGCATGTTCCGTTTAACGGCTGACATCTACTTTCCTAATGGATAGCGTCAAACGGCAACGGATCTTGTTTACAACAGTCGATTTAGGCGTTCCGAGTTTGCCATATTTGGTAAATTGTCTAGATCCGCAAAAGCACAGTGTATGTCATTTGGGACAAGAATCATAACATAACGATAGTCCTTTATATGGTAAGTTATCTTGTTGGTATCACTTAACGCGCGGATCGGAATGATTTGTCAATTAGTTTAGCTCGTGGATTTTCACGTTTTTCCCTTTTCCGCAAGGGATATACTAGTTTAGATGAATTTCAAATTGTGCTCTTCACTTCACTTTGCTACGAGCCTTGTCATGTGTTTTGAAGTATCCTCTTTGTGATAATCTCGAGAAAACATTGATGACTCGGATTTGATTATAGGAAATCGATCCACAGAGATTAAGGTTCCTCTTTCAAAAGGAACTCAAAAATAGTGATGTGAGCTCCCTGAGAAGAATGATACTCCCAAAGGTACATGCTCATCTTTCCACTTATTTAACTCTGTCATTACTATGAAAAAAAAAAAATCCTCAACTTTAGGCTATTCGCTAGTGTTCACATGGAGTAATAATTACTTGAAATTGGCAATCGCGCAAATTATTTCAGAAAGCTGCGGAGACGCACCTTCCTACTCTCGAATCCAAGGAGGGCATTCCAATCAACATGTTTGATTTGGATGGTCAGCACGCATGGAACTTCAAATACAGGTTTGAGTACTTCTATATTAACCTAAACCACAACGGTAGCGCATTGGTGCATGCTTGTAGTGACCAATTTAACTTATCTAAGAAAGTTTTGGTTAAACGTGATTGAGAAGGAACAATTTGTTTTCTCTTTTTCGTGCCTTTCTCAATGATGTAATGACACTGTTGAATCGACGTCTCCCTTACTACAGATTTTGGCCTAATAACAACAGTCGAATGTATGTCCTTGAGAACACCGGTATGCACATCATTGTTTAGTTGAGCAAGATTCACATTTTGACTTTGTTTATTTTTAGCTTTCCAATAGGAATTTTATGGTCTGTTTTATGTCCTAGGGGATTTTGTTACCAAACATGGGTTACAGCTTGGAGACTTTATCATGGTATACCAAGACTGTCAAAATCACAACTATGTGAGTTAAATGCTATTCTAATGCATGAATGAGATTGGGACAATTTCCTAGTGAACGGCTGTCTTGATGATTGAACAACAGGTAATTGCTATAACTCTCTACATCTTGGCAGGTGATTAAGGCCAAAAAAGCTTCTGAAGAAGATGTCTACACGGACATCGCCAAGACCACCATCAGCGACCTCCCTCTTCAAGACCAGAACGAGATGAGCAATGACATCAAACACTTCGAAGAGAGCTACCCCGCCATCGATCACGATGCGGAGATGTCGTTCATCTACGACACTAGCTTCTCAGACGACTCTCCGTTCGATTTCTTGGGCGGATCCATGACCAGCTTTGCTAGGATTTCCCCACCGGAAAGCTTCGGTTCGGTCGAGAACTGGGGCTTCGATGACCTCTGTTAAGGTCGTGATCTCGATTGAGCCAAATATAAAGCTGCATTTTGCTAGAACTTGAAAACAAATTGGAGCGGGGGGTGACTTATGTTTGGGCCAAGATGGGTATATAAATCTTTTGAATCCATATATATAAATATGCTTATCTATGTAGATTTGAATAAGAAATAACGATCGTAATGTCAAACTCTGTGGCATGCTTTCATTGTTACTATAAAGTCAGATGTTTGGTATTTATCATCTTTAAAGGGAAGTGTAGTTGAGTATAAAAGACGTTGAATCTTAGGAGGGCCTTAATTTGAATAGTTCTTGAAATTTGCTGGGATTGATGTAAGACTCAATCGAACAAAATAGTTGAAATTGAAATTGTACCAATTGGAAGTTAAGGGTGCGCTTGATAACACTTTTAAAAATGAATTTCAGCTCCAGAAATGTTTTTGTAGCAGAAATTTGTTTGATAATGTAACTTTTGAAGCAAAAATCCATTTGGTAAATTGAAATTACTTTGGTAATGTAACTTTTGAAGCAAAAATCCATTTGGAAATTTTTTTTACTTCTACAAAGTAAATTTTCATTTCTCAAGTTGTTTTTTCTTCTTCAAATCAAGAAGTACTTTTCTAATAATAATAATAATAATAATAATAATAATAATAATAATAATAATAATGAGTAATTCTCGCCTTACTCTCTTTTCATTACGCTTTACCCTCTTTTCAATCATACCCACCTCCACCGATCTTTGCCGCTACCGACCATCGTCGACTATCGCCCATCACTGGCCTCCACTAGCCATCGCCACCCATCGATCGCCACAGGCAGCTAACCATCGCCGACCGCCACCCCTTGTCGCCTATTGTTGCCACTCGCAACCGCCCCTAACCACCGATAGCCGTCGCTGACCACTGTCGACCATCATTAGCCACGACCACTGCTAACTGCTGCCTATTATTGACCATCGCACAGGCTATTAGAGAAAAAATAAATAATACATTTTTATTTTAAAAAGATATTTTTAATAAAAATTATTATTTAAATAAATTTAAAAATATTTAAAAATGAAGTAAAAAAATTTCGGTCGCTAATAATAATTTTTCATAGAAGATTTTATGTTAATAATATTTTAGAAATAGAAATTTTTAACTATTATTAAACGAATTTCTCTCATCAAAAATAACTTTTGGAGCAGAAGTAGAAAAATCAACTTACATTTCTAGCCTTACCACGCGCGCCCTAAGAACCCAAATTATAATGCTCCATTCATTCGCCCATAATAAATGGTTTGGAAAATGATTTCAACATTCATGCCTAAGCATCTTAGCGGACAGCGAATATGTTTATTATTAATTTATTGTCGTAAGTGAGAAAGAAAGTATTTTTCAAATCATTTGATGTCAGCAGAACAAAATGGGATAAATTAGAGGTGTCAAACGAATGAGTTGGGTTGGATTGAAGATGGTCCAATTTATATTAACCAATTTAATATATTTTAACTCATTTTTATGCAGTACAAAATCATTCTATAAAAAAAAAAACTAAGGCCCGACCCAATTCATCCCAAATCATACCCAACCTGACCTGCATTTTTTTTAACCCCAATTACTTAAATACCTGTATATTCAATCAAATCATGAAATACTTGTTTCTTATAATTTGTCGAAAAAATGATATTGCTAAAATACGATCATATAATGCAGATCTAGGGAAATATTTTGTAACTTTCTTTAAATTTTTTTATTTTTGTTTTTTCCTATGCTTTTTTATTTTCTTTTTCAAAGTCCGACAAGGATTGCTAGCCGGGCCATGTCGACCACAAGTGAGGACCAATGACCCTCGTCGGATTGCGCAGATCTAGGATGGGTGGTCGAGTTGAGCATGGTATTCTGCTTGGAAGGCTAGACACTCTCCAGCCAGAAATTAAAAGAACTTTACTGACAGATATGTTTTATATTTGTAAAATTTGAAACACAACCAGCAAATGCCCGTCTAGCTCAGTCGGTAGAGCGCAAGGCTCTTAACCTTGTGGTCGTGGGTTCGAGCCCCACGGTGGGCGCTTTTGTCCTGTGTGCTTTAATTTTGGGGACAAATGAGACGATATTATTACATAATTACATTAGCATTTAAATAAATCTTGAAGAAGTTCTAAAATGTGTGATCGAGCGTAGACCCATTTTTTTTTTCGTTTTTTCACCTCGGGGCTTTCCGAGCTAAAAAGGGAATATCGAAATTACTCGCCAATAAATTATATATATATATAAATCGAATCCCCATTTATCTTGCTTTTAAATTTTCAGAATTACGTTTATGAATAAATTTTTCAAAAAAGATACAAAATATCTTTGAATTTTTGTCAAATGTATAGGGTGGGCCCTGAATTTTTAACTTATTCAATATGGTCCATAAACTTTAGCTAATGTGTAATGTAGTTCCTAAATTTTTAATTTGTACAATGTGGTTATTGAGCTTTTGGTACATCTTTAATTTAGTCCTTCATTTATCTTTTTATATTTTTCAAAATAATATTTTATTCACTTTATCGAAATATAGAGAAATGTCCTAGCTCAACGGCAAACTGAGACAAATATCAAACAACTTCAAAACAAAACAAGTTTCAAATAATAAGAGAAATAATCGGAACAAAGTTAGCGGCTACACGCTCGAATAGTACATCTGTAACTTCTTCATACCAAAAGCGACGGCGAATCATTGAATACTCCTTCAAAATGAGCACCCACCGAGATCTCCATGTGTTACCATGGATTTACCTTTTGGTGGTATGCGTCTAGGTTTGGTGTCCTAAATACCAATCAAAGTAAAAAGGTTGAACGAACACAGATTTGATGCCTATGAGAGAGAAACCGTGACAAAATTCCTCTGATATACTTCAATACTAGACTTGTTCACCAATGAAACTCGAGAAAAGTAAAATCCCGAAAACATACACGCAAAAACCCCACATCTAAACTAGATCGGGATAGAATTTTTTTTTCGAAAATGGGAGATAGAAGTTTTTAGATCTAGATTAAATCTAAAGATAAAAAAAGCTCCTAAGTAGGAGAAAAACAAGAAAATAAAATCAAGAATAAAAACAACAGAAGAAAAATGGGGAGGGGAGGGAGAGATCTGGCTCAAACCCCGTCCTCAAACTGAAGAAAAAAGTGTGTGAAAATAAAAGAGGGAGAAAGAGGGAGGAGAGGAAAAAAAAAATAGACCACCTAAAAGGGAGATAAAAGTTTTCCTCATCTATATGAAAATATTCAATGTTGTCTTTGAATTTGAATTAATGAAATGATAAAATTGGATATGTTCATATAGTCTAGAAAAGTTTCCCTCATCTATACGAAAATATTCAATGTTGTCTTTGAACTTAAATTAATGAAATGATAAGATTGGATGTATTTATATTAGGGGTGATTGGTTCCAGGATAAATGGTTTTCACTCTAAAACTGAGAACCGCTCGCTGGGGATCGGTTCCGCAAAATGTGAACCATGAGCCACCTGCTCATTTCGTGGATCCATCCAAAAATCGAACCATCAGTCCAGGTTCTTGGTTAGATTCCAATTATGGTCCTATCAAGCACTAACGTCAATTAAAAAAAGAAAAGTGAACCAATTCCTAATAGTTGAAGGAGGAAAAATTTCAATAATACAAGATAACAATGGGGAAAACGATTTAATACTATTGTCACATTAAAAAATTTTAATATGCAAGATAACAAGTATTGAAAAAATTATTTCAAGAGAATATACATTTGTATTTTATAAAAGGGCCGGTTCAGTTGGGTCGGTTGGATAGTTTCTACCCAAAATCGAAAACCAAACCCATGCCCGCCGGTTTCAGAAAATTGAAAGGAGAAAAAATTTCAATAATGCAAAATAACAATGGGAGAATGATTTAGTACTATTGCCACACTGAAAAATTTTAATATTTAAGATAACAAGTATTGAAAAAAAATTATTTCAAGAGAATATACATTTGTATTTTATAAAAGGGCCGGTTCGGTTGGGTTGGTTAAATAGTTTCCACCCGAAATCGAAAGCCGAACCGATACCTGTCGGTTTCAAAAAATTGAAATCGGAAATCGAATCGTACCTGTCGATTACTATCCAATATCGGTCGATTGGGTACGGTCCGGTTCTGTTTAAGTGGATCATGATTTGTTTCTCACCCCTAATTCACATAATCTATAAACCAAATTGAGAATTTATGAAAGTTCAAGACCACGCTAAATGAATTAAAAGTTTATGAATCATACTATATATATTGGGATAAAGTTCAGCAATCACATTGAGTAAATTAAAGTTTAGGAACCACAATATACATATAATAAAAGTTGAGCAATCATGCGAGTAATTATCCCTGAAACTATTCACCTCTCTCTCTCTCTCTCCCCCCGTCAAGTATTTACATGAATCGGTCCCTAAAAAGTACCAACACTCTCCGGGAGCCTCCATGTTGTGTGTCATATCCGACACTCTTTGATAACTCTAAAAAAATAATTATTTCACTTATTTTAAGCAACAAATAATGTGATATTTATGAGAAAATATTTGAATTTCCTTTTATTTATTCAAATCTTTCTTGTTTGTGCAGGATAATTGTATATGGAGAAGATAAGAAAAAAAGAAGTAAATAAGATGCTACTAATAGAATCATTAGAAGACAAAGAGCAAATCGTTAAACGATTGCCTTATTTTTAAGAGCTTATCCTTAGAAATTTAGTTGTGTTTAGGATATATTAATGTTGTCTTTTGAGATTTATTTGTTTTAAGGAGTCTTGAATGTTATCCTACAAATAGGATAATATGGAGAGGTTGGGGGCGTCTAGGTTTTTACTTTCGTAACGTACTTTCATCGTTCTTGGAGTTTTTAAGGGTTTTGAAGAGAAGAAAAAGTGATGACAGAATTCTTGTTCTTTAAAGTTGTTTGATTTAATTTATATATTTATTTTTTCTTCTACTATATTCTAATTTTTTTCATTAGGCCTACGATATAGCCTAACCATGATGATATGAATTCCATAGTGTTTATTTTTTGCAAATGGTTTCGTTCATGGTTATATATTATGAGGTGCATTTCCATGGTGTTTAATTTTTTGCAAATGATTTCGTTTATGTGATTTTCAGTGAATGGTCACCATTTGAATTATTTGATGTGTATTTTGAGTACGAGAAGTGATAATATGCAATTGCTTCTCATAATATATAACCATGAATTAAAATATAGATAGAAATATATCATGTTATTTGTGTAGTTTTTGGTGATGAGGTGATCCAAAAAATTCATTATAAACCGTGTATATTCATAGATTTAATGTACTTATGTTTATTTAAATTCACATAGAGATATAGTAGATTGATAAACATAGTAAGTTTACTATACCTAGAGATAGAATAGTAAATAACAAAGGAAATTTCGCTATCATATGTTCGATATCGTTATTATATGAGTAAAAATATGAAATTCATATCGTGTGGTTATGGTGAAATTGAATGCTCTAACATATTTATTTGATTAATTTACCGCATCTAGTTTAGAACTTTTGCCTTTAAGATTATTTATTTTATTTTATTCTCAATTCTAGTTTTACTTATTAGATAAATTTTAGAATTAATCCATTTTCAATATTTAATTAGGTTATTAATCATCAATCTCTGGACGATATATTTTCTCATCATTATATTACTTGTTCGACAAGTTCATTGGCTTGTACACTTGCGTTGAGCATTTTATGAACACTCTTCGGCATGCGATCAACACATAATCAGCAATCTAGGCACGTCGACAACACATGAGTCTAGTATCCTAACACGACATTTAGACACACAACATTGTTAATTTTAAGTATTTTCAATAAATTATAAGTCAAAATGTAAATTTATCAAAAATCCATATATCTAAGTCATATACTCAACCATCCCAAAATTGATGTAACTAGCCAATCCCAAAAAACCTAATTGTGAATCCTAATAGAATAAGAAAAAAAACTCACTGCTGATATTTTTATGCACACATGATAAATTTTCAAATAATGTATGGGCATATCGTATTGCGTCGTATCGGTGTTGGTGCTGATGCTACTTAGATCGTTTGTACTAATAGTCACAAAGCTACATGTCGATTTAATTACATAATCAAATTCAACAAAAAAAAGGCTGGAGAAGAAAAAGGAGTTTTCTTTGAAAATGATTTCTTTATTATTATTAAGGGTCAATATTACAAAAAAAAAACTCTAAAACTATTTATTAACCATAAAAAACTCAAATTGATACATGTGAAAAATTTATCCAAAACTATTTATTTGACTATTGAAAATCCTAAATGGCTACACTTATGATAAATTTATCTCAAACTGATACATTTGTGATAAATTTACCCTTCATTAATTTATATTAAGTTTTACTATCAAATTACTGAATTAGATGATGCATGACAATTGACGGGGTGTACATATGCCCATTTCACAGGTGTATCAACTTGATATTTTTTTAGATATTAAATTAATTTAACATAAATTATTGAATGATAAATTTATCACAAGTGTACCAGTTTGGATTAAATTTATCAATGATGTATCGATTTAGTGTTTTTATGGTAAAAAATAATTTTAGTCAAATTTATCATAAGCGTATCAACTTAAAATTTTACGTGATTAAAAAAATAATTTAAAATAAATTTATATAAAATTATATAATTTAAAGTTTTTCATTGCATTAACCTTGTCAAAATAGAACCGCACTCGCGAGTAGTCGGTGACTCGACACCACTAATTAAGAGGAAAGAAACAAATGAAAGGAGCGGCCGAAGCCTGTGAGATTTTGGAGCGACGTCGGGCCAAAGGGAAGGACGGAACTTCACCGCATCGCTCCATTCGGACGCACTCCGCCTCCGATCTCCGCCGTTGCTGATCGCCTCTCTCTCTCTCTCTCTCTCTCTCTCTCTTCCCCCGTCGTCAGCCAGCTCGGAAGACAATGGCGAGCCGATACTGGGTGGTTTCGCTTCCGGTGCAGGGCTCCATGTCCGCCTCTTCTCTGTGGAACCGCCTGCAGGAGCAGATCTCCAGGCACTCCTTCGACACCCCTCTCTACCGGGTATTCCTCTTCTTCTTGGAGATCCGACTCCGAGACCATGCTCATTTCTCCCTCCCCCGATCTTTGTTGAATCCTTGGAAGCTGATCCCGCCCGATTCTGCAGTTCAATATACCCAATCTTCGCGTGGGAACCCTAGACTCTCTTCTCGCTCTCAGCGACGATCTCTCAAAGGTGATTCGGCTTCCGCGGCGTGCGTGTTTTGGTTATCTCGGATTGAATTTGTCAGTCTTCGTGGTCATTGCAATCCATTTGAATTTAAGGATTCTGAGCTGTAGAGTGTGTAATTGGGTGTATGGGTTGTTCGATGAATGCGCAGTCAAATAGCTTCGTGGAAGGCGTGTCCCACAAGATCAGGCGTCAGATCGAGGATTTGGAGAGGGTGTCAGGTGTGGAGAGCAGTTCTCTTACGGTGGATGGTGTGCCGGTTGATTCTTACCTCACAAGGTACGTGTTATTTCTCAATTGTGTCATAGTTCTTTCTTGTGTCACTCTTCTGGAAAATTGGCCGTATCTTAGAAATAGGTGCCCCTGTTCAGTTATAAATTCAATTTCGGGCCTTTTGGGGAAATGAAGGAACCTAACCTCTTATTATTGCTTTATGTAATTCTTTTTTTTACCTTTTAGCATGTAGAATTAATCTTTCTGTCAGGAACTGAGCCTTGATCTTGCATGGAAGGTTTGTCTGGGATGATGCCAAGTACCCGACAATGTCTCCCTTGAGGGAGATTGTTGATACAATTCAGGGACAAGTTGCAAAGATCGAAGATGATCTGAAGGTAAACTTTCCTTTTGCTTTTCATGTTTAGTGTATGTACATGTTATCTGTGCCTTCCTTAGCTAAATGAGGTAGTTAGTCCATGCGAGGGAGTAGTAGTTTTGCTTCTGTTTGCTTATAGAAGTCTTTCTTGATAGTATAGCTAAGGGAGGGTATTAGGCTTGACAACATTCATGTGATGAACATAGCTTAGCGAATAAAGCTGGGTTGGTCAATGATGATGTTACTATTGTTGCTGCAAAAGGTCGGCTTAGTAACTTTTGGTGATCGGACATCAAATTTGGCACCTCTTTTGTGCAAAGCTAACACTTGCTATCATGACCATTGCCTGTTAGTTCATTGGGTCTTAAAGCTTTCTCTTGTATGTTAGATTCGTGTTGCTGAGTATAACAATGTGCGGAGTCAGCTCAATGCTATCAACAGAAAGCAGAGTGGAAGGTAAAACTATCATCCATTTCTGATTGGACTACAGCATGAATGCTTCCATTACTCATTGCTTGGTTACTTCTCTCTATACTTCAGCTTAGCCGTCCGTGATCTTTCAAATCTGGTCAAACCTGAGGATATTGTCATGTCAGAAAACCTGATAACTCTCCTCGCAGTAGTACCTAAATACTCGCAGAAGGATTGGCTGTCAAGCTATGAAACTTTGACAAGCTATGTGGTAAGCGTTTCTTTTATCTCTACTGTTGGTACTGCCCCCGTGTTATGATGAGTGCTACCTCTGCTGCATGTAATATGTTGCCAGGATAACATCTGCAACTCTCCGGCCTACTTTCCTCCTGCTTTGTCTTGCTAATTCTATGATCATCCAGGTCCCCAGATCCTCAAAGAAGTTGTATGAGGATAACGAATACGCTCTTTACACTGTCACGCTCTTTCGCCGAGTTGCTGATAACTTTCGGACAAGTGCTCGGGAAAGAGGTTTTCAGGTGTGCCTCCCAATTAGTTGCACTGGCTTTTTCTGATTCATGAGCACTGAAAAGTGACCAAACTCAACAACAGCAGACCTCAACTTGTCTAGATTATATATATATATATATATTCAGCTAGAGATTGTTCTCTCCTGACATTACTTATGTTCTTCAAAAGCATTTAGGTGCATTTAACAAAGATATCCTTATTTTTTGAATGGATCGGAGATCTAATTGATCGTCTTATGTTGCCATGTAGATTCGTGACTTTGAATACGATTCGGAGGCGCAAGAGAGCAGGAAGCAGGAGTTGGAGAGGTTGATGCGGGATCAGGATAATCTTAGAAGCTCTCTTTTGCAATGGTGCTATACCAGTTATGGAGAGGTATTTTTTTGTTATTCTTGATCTTGAAGCTGGGATTCTAATCTTGAAGGCGGGTATACATCTGCTGTCTCATGCAAAGCATTAGCCTGTTGTTGGACTCCAGTGCACTATGAAAATTGGGGAAGGCGTGTAAACTGATAATTGTAATGAATAACTTATGATACCCCGATGGGAGATTTCTTACTTTCGTTATATTTTATATTTTCTCGAAAAGTGAGTGATGAGAGGTTACCAGTGCTACATGGCCTCTATTTTGAAGGCAAAAGGACAACTTAAGTGCCAATATTTGTACATCGCTCACTTTGGTGCCGATATTTTTTTTTTTATCACTTAAGTGCCAATTTTTTTTAAAACAATTAGTTAAGTGCCAACTCCGATGAGGTCGCCGGAATTTCTTATTGTTGACAGTGATCGTTTTTTCTCCGATTTAGCACTAAAATGATCGTTTTTTAGATCACTTAATTGCCAATTATTTTGAAAAAAAATTATTTAAGTGTTAATTCCGGTGAATTCATCGAAATTTCTCGCTGCTGGCATTAAAGTGATTGTTTTTTTCCTCGATTTGGCACCTAAGTGATTAAAAAAAAAATGGCACTAAAGTGAGCGCCATACACAAATATTGACACTTGAGGTTGAGGTGTTCTTATGTCCTATTTTAAAGGAAGTGGCATTGGACCTTTACCATGACAATAGTGTTAAAGCATTGCTTGATTTCTCTTCTTTTCTTGTTTATGATGTAGAAATTACGTTATTTTGCTGTTGTATATGTCTGTAGTTGCTCTATTTTGCTTTGGCATACTTGTTATTGTATGTGTTGCTTAACTGTAGGTTTTCAGTTCATGGATGCACTTCTGTGCTGTACGCATCTTTGCAGAGAGTATCTTGCGATATGGTTTGCCGCCATCTTTCTTGGTGAGCTTAATGCCATAATATGTCCCTTACTGCCATTGCTTTCTTTATTTATAGTTGACATTTTAGTGTAATTTGTTGATGCGATTTCAGGCATGTGTTCTTGCTCCATCAGTGAAAAGTGAGAAAAAAGTCCGTTCAATTCTTGAAGGCTTGTGCGACAATACAAATAGGCAAGCCAAACAAAAAAGCTTTACTTTATGTCAAACACATGATTAAATTTGTATTGCATCATGTTTTCTTGCTTTGGCTGATAAAATCTAGTGGCTGGACTTTGCAATCGTTAAAAGCGTAAACTATTTGTGGCCAAAAAAGACAAGCGCAGACTATTGCGTCGTCAATGATGGATATTGCACTCCTGGTCTGTAAAGTTCAGGCTAAGTGATTGTGGTGCTATTTCACAATTGTCGTCTGGCAAAACCAATATGCGTTTCCCTTAATGTGGGAGTCTCTATTAAAATTACTTCAAAGAGCAATCTTATGTGGAAGTTTGATCTTGTTAATCAATTTGGGGACCTTGATGGCAACATGGCACCCCACTACTGCCAGAATTTGTTGATTGTAGTTCAACTTTTTAACTTTCTTCCCTTCAACTCAAATTCTAGGTCTTCTCCTGTCATAGCTGGTCTTGCTTCGTCAATTTCTGTAACTTCTGTTGGAGCTGCTTCTTCCTCCCCCCCCCCCCCGCCTCCCCCCCCTCTTCATTTTTCTTCTCCTCATGCCTTGAATTGAATCTCTGACCTTGAGTTTGAATCATCTTAAGGGTTTACAAGCAAAAGGGCACAAAGAAGGCCATTTCTGTAACTTCTAGGAGAAATCTTTTTGTTTAACATTGCATTTGATGATCCGTATAGTTTTGTTGGATCTGAAGATTCGGAACTATAAAGAAGATGTAACTGCCAGCCTCCTCTCTCTCTCTCTCTCTCTCTCTCACACGCACACGCACACACAAACACGCACACGACACAAACGGGTGTGTGCACAGAGTCTCTGCCTGATGTTTGGTTTCAACGTCTAATTAGTTGCGCATTATCCATTTGTTTCCACATAACATGGTTGTGTATTAGATTTTTAACTGCTAATCATGCAACTTTTCCTGAACAAATAATGTTTGACTCATCGATATATCTGTCTTATTACAGTGCATACTGGAAATCTGAAGAAGATGTGGGAGCGATGGCTGGGCTGGGAGGTGATGCAGATACTCATCCATATGTTTCCTTCACAATCAACCTTGCTTGATGAATGTTGAAGATGGTTAAAGTCCCGGGAACTCATCTGTTTAAGTAATAATAGGGGACAGGTTTCAGCTGAGACATTGTATTATAGCGTCAATAAACTTATTCTTTGGTTATTTGTCTGTAATTTTAGCGTTCTGGAGTTCAGGTTGCTCTCTTTTTTTCTTTTTTCTTTTTTGAATATGAGTGATGGTTTTGTGGGTATCATGTGGCTATTTATACTTGGGCACGAAGATCTATTTGACCAGCATTTTCCATTTAATAACTAAAGATAAGATTTTTACTTGTGCTGGTGAACGAGCCTTCTGGGCTTTGGGGATGGGGAACTTTGATATAGGTTCATTTGCAATTTGCCTGCTGACTGCTGAGGGTATTTAGCAATTTATTTTTCACCTCAGCCCAAGAGGAAATCGCCAACCACAAATCCGACTTAAAAAGGTTGAAAACCATGAAACTAGCTGATGAGAGAAGGGTAGAACGACAGATTCACTCCAAGCGAAACAAAAAGTAAAAGGTTCGATTTTCTTCGACAGTGATTTCAAGCACAACAATTTACCGTCGGGGAATAAACTTGTAGCGTGCTTGAAGATCTTAGTCCTCTCTGCCTCTGCTGTGCATTTGCGTTAGAGTTGATCGATTCCTTGTTGATTCTTACCTTGTTCGTGATGAAATGCACTAATCTGGTGGCATGTACATAAGAGCCGTCGATAAGGGTTAATAACCCATTCTTCACTCATATTTAATACAAATATATTATATATGGGCTCTAAGTTTGTAAAGAGTTAAATAAAAATGGAACCAAAATATTTAAGTTGATTCAAATGGATCAAAAATGAGTCGCACGTAAACTCATTTTCGGCCCATATTGGATCCATTTTCGATCTATGAGGACAAATTCCTTTCACATATTACAAATAGTCCCAAGACCTCAAAGGCTTTTTTGTTGTTGTTATTGTTGTTATTTAATTTTTTTATTTTTATAAGTGAATGAAATAAATCAAAAACAAGTAAAAATATAAAAACTGCTGCTACCAATCGCTTGTTGCCGCTGCCGCTGCCCGAAAAGAATGAAAACAAAATAAATTAGAAAAATTCTTTTAAAAAATAATTAAAAAAATTGAATGAAAGACGTTTTTAATAATAAAATATTTTTGAATAGTTAATATTTTAAAAAAATTAAAAAAAAAGGAAAAATTTTCACTAGACTTTTTATTGCATTGAAGTATTTTAGTAATATTGTTGTGTTAGAATATTATTTTGATTTGGTAATATGGATCAAAACGAGTTTGGGTCAGATATACGTAATTGAATATGGTCAAAATGGACTAGACGGATCAATATGAGTAGACCATATTCGATGATACCCACCCATTTGATACCTTTAATGTACAGGAGCTGAAATTAGAAATTAGCTCCTCCCGTTGGGAGCGAACTTGTGCCCTAAGTACGATTAGATGTCCTTTGTAAGTTCGGCGATCCACTTAACGCCAAATTTTGCTGGTCCTTGCTCGTGGAAACTTATTGATACCGCTAGACCGATTCACAACATAATCGCTGGCAAAACAATGAAATACCTAAGGTATGAACTGGAATCCAAGGATCGTCGACAACCGTTTTGTCACGCCAAATGAGGCTCAACACAGCAGTACCAATTTCGCAAAGCTTCCGACCTGGAGGTCCTATCAAAGAGTTGTAGGCGAAAATAAAAAAGCATTGGGTTTATACAGTGGTCGCCAACAGGGCCGATATCCACATGCAAAAAGTCGAGTACAGCAACGATCAGACTTACATATTTTTCAGCTCAGCAGAGCTCGGGGAGCGGAGGATAGTTAGCCGCAAGGAACAAATACAACGGCACGTATTCAGATGAGAAACGCAAAGAGATATCTAGAAAGAACAATCACAAACGATTATCTCAAGTCTCCAAAAGTATACCTTCTACTATGGCCCCCAAACTGCCTGGTTATTTAATTGTGTATGCCTCTGTCACCGTTCACAGGGGGATTCAAAAACTTTAGTTTCGACTGGATTTAGAACATGGGACCTAGCTACAAAAAGATTTAATAGATTCGAAGGACAAGGACCTAGCATCCTCCCCAAAACAAAATTCAGTCGAGTAAAAATTGAACACTTGAGTTCCGAATATGAAAGAATAGTCAAATCACTTCGAGAGCCATTGAACCAGCTCCAGCAAATCTACTATTATTATCACTTCCCATTGCAGATGAGTCTTCATGCCTGAGACAAATGCTGATCCCCTTGGTCACTAAGACATTCTAAACCTTGGCAAGCTCAGTAGCGACCGGGGCGGCAGCAGCTGGAGCAACACCACCCGTTGTTGGCCTAGAATTCGTAGTAAGTTGTCTTTAGTATTCATACAATATATAGCAGAAATTAAGTTTACGAGATCTAAAATATCTGGAGAAAACTTACAGTCCCACAAAAACTTTGAATGCGTCATAGATACCCCATTGGGCTCCAGTAAGAGTACCGATCATGACTATACGGAGAGGAAGACCGCGGGTGAAGAGACCCACCACACCCATTTTCTTCACAGCCTGCACAACAAGAAAAGAAACAGTAGTGAGTACAGCAGATATCAGATCCAAGCCAAGAGGCGAACGACAGGAAAATACAGCAAGTGGAACACTCACATCACCGACGGTAGCTCCCTTAGCGTTGTTGAGGAAAGAGACAAGATTGTCAGCAGGATGAGACACAATAGCACAGAAAACACCTGCCACATAACCACCAGCGAAACTGATACCGAGCTGCAAAGATTTACTGCACTGTTCTTTTGGTTGGGGCATGGCATATTTGTAGATCATCTCAACAATGGCCTCAAAAGATGCAAACTTCATCATCGTATCTGTAAGAAAATGCATGTTAATTAATTAAGTTCCTGCAGGATAGTGCTGTTAAAACAAGTTGAAGGGAAGCCAGCCTATGCGAGCTGGTAAATAAGTAGGTCAGGGAACTGAACCACACAACAGCACAAAAAGTTCCAAGCCAAACTATCTTAGGGCCTATATGTTTGGATCTGAATAAAAGCAAAGCTTGCCAAAATCTAAATATTATTCGAATTTCAGAAAATTATGAAAACATTGTAAGTGAATCCAAGTTTCAACATTGGTGCATTGCGAAAGTTTCAAGAGTTTTGGAATTAAAAAAAAGAAGAAGTCAAAGTGCATGAGCCGCGAGATTTAGATTAAGCAAAATGTAAAAAATAAAATTCAAACTAGACAGGCCCTAATTGCTTCGCCAGCTTAAGCTATTTGCTAGGGACATGATTTCAGACATTACTAATTCATAAGATACAAGTGACCTTGACAAGTTCTCAAGCATAATAAAGAAAGTTTCTTATTGCATGGAAGAGTCAACAAATTGAAAGATCAAACGTCATAAGAAATAAAACATGAGTAAGTATCAACCAGCATCCTCAAATGTATCGAGCTTTACATGAATCAGTAATATTCTCGTGCAAAGCAGAAAAAAGGAGAAGTAAATAGACCACAACAAAAGGTCAACTTCAGTAACAGGTAGCTTCGCTAGACCATTAAATGTATAGATCGGTAGAAAAATCAGCAACCATGGAGACATATGATGCATTAAGACTATTGGATCTCTTGTTAGCAGATGGAGAAATTCCAGTATGTGGTTTTCTAGCAATTGACGAATAGCATGTTGCGGAAAGACAAGCAAACAAAACCAGCTATCTTTGAAATTGAGCATGCGGAGGATAATTTTGTGTGTGTATAAATATATACTTTGGTAAAAACTACATATCTAAAGAAAAACAGACGTAATTTGCCAAACTTACATGGTATTTGACGACCCCAGAGAGGAACAAGGCCCTTGTATAACCTGCATTCATTGGCAGGAGAAAGTTACAACACAAAAAGCACTATGACTTGGCTGAACCAACAAAATGTCGCATGTGTTGGATACATACCCAAGAGCGCCTTCAGATTTTATATACTTGGGTAATCCATCTGACAGACCTCTTGCAAATCCCGGCTGAGTTTGCACTCTGACCTTCACTGCTTCGAAGGGGCAAAGTGCAACATCGGCTATGACCTCAGCTGATGCAGAGCCCGCTAGGTAGATCAATGTCTTGTACTTGGTTGCATACTCAGGTCCAGCAATGTCAGAGTAATATTTCTTGAAGAACTCATAGAAGCCAAACTTGCAGGCACCTTGGGCACTATAACCAAGCAGAGTGGGCACCCAGCCCCTGAAAAAACCTTTGACGCCCTGCTCTTTAAATAGAGTTCCAAAGCCAGATGAAATGCTCTTGTACTTGACAGGGTCAATCTGAAATATCACAAAACAAGATTCATAAGATGTTAATTACTACATTTCAACACCAAAATGAAGATCCACTTCAAAACAAGTAGACCACCAAGTCGAGAAACTTGCAAACTTCCATAATCCTTACAAGACATCATTTCCCTTCATGGGAAAGCAATTCAGACCATAAATCAACATAACAACAGTCAATACTTGGCCAAATTCTCAAAATCACAAAAAAGAAGTAAGATCCAATTGCATCACATTCTTTTCATAGATATTCTTTACGCAGTAAGATTTACTATGCGGCAGGCCAGCCTAATCATGGAATGCGCTCAGGGGCAACAAAAGTATTTACCAACATATACAAGTTCTCTATGCATGTATGACCACCTTTTGTAATGCGAACAAACCAGAAACATAGCAGCGAATAGCATAAGGCTCAATAAGCACGCCACAATAATCAAGACGCCTCACAGAAGCACACCAACCGTAGTCCTTCCAATGTCTCACGCGATTACAATCAGAGAGATAATCGAACTAACGAAAGATTAGGCATACAGCTGTTTATACACGCATACACACAGGCATCTGCAGAACAAGAAAGCAAGGATCCAGTCTCCAGACAAATCAAAGCACACACTAAAATGAAACAAAAAAATGAAGAGAAAATCCAAAAACACCAGCGAGATCTCCCAGAAAGTCAAAGCCCGTGACCTGCATATTACACTTGACGAGGTCGAGAGGCGTGACGGCCATGTGAGTGAGGCCGCAGCTGAGGATGCCTCCGGCGGTGCAGGCGGCGTAGAATTCCGGCGAGTACATCGCGATCTTCTTCGACGGCTCCTTGGGGGCCGGAATCAGGAAGGCGCTCCGATCCGCGGGCGGCGAGGGGGAGGAGGCGGGAGCGGGGAAGGACCGGGGGCCGGAGCCGAGTATCTTCTCCAGGTAGAGCGACTTGGAGGCGGAGGAGGAGGAGGAGGAGGAGGCGTAGAGGAAGCTGGGGATCAGCGACTGCCGCGAGCTCGAGCCGTCCGCGAACGCCATGGGTGTTGGGGGGAAATTGCGAGATCTGCGAGAATGCGAGCGTGAAGAGAAAGAGAGAGATTGAGGGAAATGAGTTTCCAACAATCTCTCGCAGAGCAGGGAGTCTAGTGTGTAAGAGAGAGAAGGGGAGATTGCAGAGAGAGGAGAGCGAAAGGGGTGGCGATTTTATTGGGCAAACCCTCGCGTGATGCCTACGACGCCCTGAGCTCCGGCCCTCCGTTTTCGAGTTAATTGCGGTATTGCCACTTGCGCGGGCCAAGCCTCTTATTGGTCAACGGAAGCTGGCTGGATGGCCGGCTGCGGCCGGGAAGAATAGGAGAAAAAAAATGAAACAAAAAGGAAAAATGGAACGAATTTTCGCGTACCAAATGAATACTCGAAGGTTAATTAGTTAATAAAAAAATATTTTTATCATCGTTGCTAAAATTTAATGTGCTAAGGATAGTAGAAATGCAATTTACATTGGAATATTTTCTCGAACGATAAAATCATTTTCATTTTTTTTTTGTCATCGTCCCTAATAGTTAATGTGTTAAGGGTAGTAGAAATGTAATTTATATTAGAATAATAATTTTTTAAATTATTCATTTTTTGCTAAAATGAATGCAGTTTTAAAACTTTAAAAAATCTCTCGCTCCCCTTCTATGTGTCACTGCCGTACGATGTGAAAGGAGCGGACGCACTGCTTTCTCGCGGGCGGCATCATATGTGATTGTGACGTGCCGATAGTTTGCTCAAGCTTCGTGGGAGCTTGGCCCAAGCAGCTCAAGTTTCGTTGAGCTCGCAGGCTAATTGCTTTCCGAATTTCATCAAGGCTTTGTCCATTCCTGCTCCATCTTTAGGCTTTCACCAAGCTCGCGACCATGGCAGCTCGACACTCGTGCGTCATCGAGCTAGCGGCTACGGCCGCTCGAGATTCCAGCCTCCGTCGAGCCCCTGCCCAAGGATACACGTTGAGCTCGTTGTCAGAGCCCACTCGAGTTTCATCGATTTAGGCCGTGGCTGCCTTTAGCTTCTAGGCTTTTTCAAGCTCGAGCGTTCCTGCTGGCTGCTGCCCTTCAAATCTTCGTTGTCTCCTCTTCATTGCAATCATGGACAAAAAATACTAAAAAAAGTCATAAATATATTGTTTTGGTATTAACTCGGTTATATGCTTTCTAATTAAATTAATTTCATCTCAAACTTTTTCACATTGGTAACGAGTAAATTATCAAGTTAGCATCTATTTGTAACAGAAAGAAGATTAACGATAAAATATCAAGTTAGCATCTAATTGTTGAACAATCGTAGATGCAAATTTATTTAATTAACGAACCGGAGAAGATACACAACAAAACCACCCTAGATTTTGATGAACTAAGGTTGCGTTTGGTCATCCGGATTTTTGTCAAGATAGGATTGGATAGGATATGATATGAAATCTAAGGATTTTGCCATATCATATCCTGTGTTTGGTAAATCGCAATAATAGGGCCGGATATGTTCGTATTATATAATATTCATTGTTTGGTATATATGATATATCAATATAAAATGAATTTGAAAAATCACAAGCGAAAAATATAAGAATCTCTTGTAATTCATTGCTGAATCTAGTAAAAGAAAGAAAATATAAATATTCAACTTTTGCTGAAGAGTTTTGCATTTTTCATGACATTCGTTAAACCTCAATATGAAATATAAGGTTATGGAGTAAAAAGAGGTTTGACTCTCTTTTTGATTTCCTTAAACTTTAATGTGAACTAGAAAACTAAGAATGAGAATAAGTTTCAACTATCTCGCTATTTTCGTAAATTTTTATAATAAACTATAAAGTTATAAAGCAATTATGAAACTTCCACATGAATTAGAGTTAGAGAGACGAATGTGAATATCTTTTTTTTAAAAATTTCATTACTCATTCTCTTCAAGAATTAAAGAAATCATTTTCAAGTTTGAACATATTTACTTAAAATCTAGTTTTTTCTACTTCATTTTTATTATTTTTTAATTATAAATATCTTATTATTATTATTTTGACTCATTTCCATCATTTCTTAATAAAAATTTTCATTAAATAATATATTGTACTATTATACTTAAAACATTTAATGATATAGATACTAAGTGTGTGTGTGTATACGTATACAAATTATATATTATAATGAAGAAAGAAATCAAATTATAAATATGATTTATAAAAAAATAAAAATAAAGATTATTTTGATTTTGATTTTTCTTTCTAACGTTTGAATTCAAACTTATTTAAAAATAATTACTATTTTAATTTTATTATATAAGAAGTCTGTGATTCAGAAAAATAATTTTTATACTATAAACAAAAGAAATCATATTCACCTTTATCCTACCTCCCCCTAGGATAATTATATTCAAGCTATATTCCTTTATATCTTGCTATATCTTATCACGAGTAGAAACTAAACACATGATAGCATAAATTTTATACTATCCTGACTTATATCCTAACTGCCAAACGTAACCTAATTGTTTTTATGAAAAATGACACAAATGGTCCCTAAACTTTAGCTGAATGTGTAATGTGGTAATTGACCTTTCAATTTGTTCAATGTGATCTCCAAATTTTTTGAATATATTCACCTTAGGCCCTGAACAATAGGAAAATTTTCAATGACGTCTTGAACTTAAATTAATAGAATGACTACATTAAATATCTTCCTACAGTTCATAGACTAAGTTTTAACATGTTCCAAAAGTTGAAAAATCATGTTGATCAAATTAAAATTCGGATATCATATTGCACATTGGATTAAAGTTCATGGATCATATTAGTTAAAACAAAAATTCATGGATCGCATTACACATTTGCTCAAAGTTCAAGAATCAATTATGTCATTATCTCTTACTTTTATCCTATTTTCAATTTTTTATTTCTTTTTTCTTTTAAAATGCAATCAATTTTATTTTGTATTGTGGGATGTCTCATCCACTTCACGTGTAAAAAAAAAAAAACCGTCGGTGTTCTTCTTGATCAACCTAAGAGAGAATCAACGGAATGATTTGATTGCGCAGATGAGATAAGTTTTTGCGACTTAATTTTACTTTTTGAAAATCTTAGGGAAAGTAATCAGTAATCGCATTTTCCTAATAACTTTTACAATTCATGATGCAAAGGAAGCCATTCGAGCCGATTCTCGTATTACGTAATTGCTTACGACAGCGTGCATCTCCATGAGGGGTTAAAACCGTGATTTGTGCAGGAATAATGGGTGGCTTAACTGTCGTCTGAAAGTATAAAGGTGAACAATTTGCCCCCTTTTGTTTTGGAAAAATCAATCGGTATTGACCGTCCACTTCAAAGTCCGACCACATCAACGGTATCACAGACGTGATCCTTAAGATTACTCTAGTGACGTGATGCATGTCAAATTCGAATCAAACGGTCAAAATCACTTAAGCACGCCAATTTTTTCTGCTCGTCAAATCAAAATGTTATTTTTTAGTTCTCGGTTGAAATGGAAGAGTTCTTCGGGTTATAGTAGTGAGAAATTTTAGATGCCTTTGAAGTTTCCGAATTCCAGGAGTTGGCCTCGTCAGATCTAGCAAGGGGACCTCGTTGAGCCGACCCTCGCCTAGAAGAGGTCATCCCTCACCCCGTTATCAGTAAAAAGAAAACGAAACAAAGGAAAATCATAAAAAAAAATTACAAAATATTCACGTCAGCATCAACTATTCCATGTCGGTCGGACTCTACATTAGTAGTTATAGCCTAAATCAGTTGAATGACTTGAATCAGTACTAACTTAAAAATGTTAAAGACTAAGTTTGTCCAATCGAAATCTTTATGGTTAAATTGGTACCAATTCAATATTTGGAAATTTTTTTTTTGTACTTTTCCGTGCAAGCTCCTCTGAAAGAAGATGAACTTTTTAAGGACAAATAATTAGGCCTTTGAACGAAAGTAGGAGATGAAATTTCTAAAAGGAAACTAATTTTATTTAACGTCTAACTGAAAGAAGATCAACAATAAATTATTTAGTTGACATTTAATTGTTGAACAATCATAATAACGAACACGAACAGCAGAAGATAAACAATAACAACTACCTTGGATTTGGATGAACTAATAAATGCGTTTGGTGGTCAAGATAAAAAACAGGAAATGTTAAAAGTTATCATATTTTTCGTTTTGTTACCGCTTAGGACTGAATAAAGTGGGATATAAGGGGATATATCCTATATAAAATTATTTCATAGGAGATGTGGGATAAATATGGATAGGATTTCTTATGTTCGTAATATAAAAAATATTTTTTCCTAAATAACAAAATTCTTAAAAATAAAATTAAAATAATAATTAAATGAATTATATTTGAATCTATTATTGAAAACGAAATTATGAATTAAAATAAGTAAAATAATTTTTTATTTAACCCTATATTTATTTATAAATTTTATTTTCTTTTTACTTTACAATATATATTCTATGCACATACTTACAAACACTTCATTCTCATGTCATTACGAATTGAATTATTTTTTATTTGGTGAGTCGAAGGAAGGATTTTTTGGTAGTATACTTTGTTGTTTAATTAAAAATTTTATTAATAAATTATATAACGGAATAAAAATATCAAAAAAAGGATACAAAAAAGTAAGTAAATAAAATTCAAGTAGAATAACCCAAATTTTAAATGAACAAAGTCAAACTTGAAATAATCTTTCGAATTCTTGAAGAACATGCGGGCAATTAAATTTTTTGAAAAAAAAATAAAAATCTCCTTCTCCTATGTATCTTTGGTTCAGATTGAAAGTTCACCATTTCTTCATAGTTTCTTAGTTCATGTAAAAAAATTCTACAAAAACGGTGAGAGAGTTGAAATTTCCTTGTCTTCGAGCGCGCCCGCGCGCGCACACATATATAATGTTGACATGAATAACGAGAAATCCTGTGAAAAACATGATCGCCTGCCAGTGGAAGGCTTCCTACTTTCCGTCAATCTACGTAGAGTGAATCGGTCCCTAAGAAACCCCCGAAAGGGCTGCCGTCCGATGGGCACACGGAAGTGACGAAGTTGCTTTGACTACAGAACCATGTTTGTCGAAAATAGGGGATGCGATAACAGTAGCGGGGAATCTCATGGAAAAGATTCCACTAGGAGCTTGCATTCGCTGCATCAATGAATGTGCTTGCGTACTCTTCAATTCTTGTGGGAAGTGGGACTAAGATAATTCAACGAATCGTTTCTTGCAGGAACAGTTTAGAAATCTCTCCTGATTCATGTCAAAAGCCTATGAAAATAGAAAGAGAGTTCAACGAAAGTAGTGAGAGAGAAAAACCTTTTCGTAGTTGTAAATGCGAGTCATCATATTTTCTCTCTTACTAGAGTTGGAGTAAATTGTGAGAGATTCTTAAATTCTCCGTTTGTTTATTTTAATATTCATTTACATATATATATATATATATATATATATAAATACTAAACAATAAGCATAATAGGATATGAATATATACGGCTTTGTTACCGTGATTCACCAAACAGTGGATAGGATATGAAAAAATACATGGATTTCATATTCTATCCTATCCAATCCAATCTTGACTAGAAATCCCTACGACCAAATGCAGCCTAATTATTCTTACTATTATTTTTCAGTTTTTTTTTTACCATTTTCTTCTTTTTGAAAAATTTCAATTTTCGTTTATGTGATGGGAATACACATCGACACCAAGTGTTAAAAGAGAGGCGAAAAAAGCACATTGGCATTTTCTTTAACCAAATTGGAGGAATGACTTCGCAATTGTTCGATAAGTTTTCAGACCTAATTTCACTTTTTGAAAGTTCCATAAATTAATTGCACTTTCCCAACAAGTTTTAGAATTCATGATATATTTAACTTTTACTTATTGGATTGACAGCGCCACTATTTCATGGATAATAAATTATTTGAAAAATATTTTCCTAAAAGTGATCGCTTATACTACTTACAAAAATAACTGAACGAAAAATATTTTCATCCAAGACAAGGGAGCTGCGGAATACATAATCGTGGTAGTTGATTTCCCAACTACATTAAAATACTTCATTCCTCATATAGGAGCAATTTTCACTGAATATTTTATTTTCATGAACGTCACATTTTAATTAAGGAGAATTACCAAAAAAAATCTTAAACCCATCGCCGTTGTGCCAATTCAGCCAAAAGCTTTTTTTTTTTTTGTCAATTGAGTCCTAAACCTTTTGTATTTATGCTAATTCAGTCTATCTAGCTAATTTTGATAGATCGGCGTTGCATGTCCCTGGTGGCACTAACATGATAATTTTTATTTTTTCAAAAAATTTATTTGTTTCATTTATTTTTTCCTTTTTTTCCATCTCCTTCTTGATCCAGCCAATCCCTTCATCAGCGACCGACCGAAAGAAGAAGGAGATGAAAAAATAAATAAATAAAAATAAGGAAAACATAGATGTTTTTTGAAAAATATTAAGATATTATTAAAAATTTGACATGTCAGCACATGTAGCGTCATGCCTGTGCCATATGGCTAAAATTAATAGGATGAACTGAATTTTTTGCACAAATAAAAAATATTTATGATTCTATTGATTAAAGAAAGAGAGTGTAAAACTGAATTAGCACAATTGCAATATGTTTAGGATTTCTCTTTTGTAATTTTTCCTTTAATCATTTATGATGTTCTTTGCACACATGTATCGGATTATCACCAACTATCTCTTCTATGATGTTCTATGACGAAGACCATCCGATTTCACATAAATATTTAGATATAGTTCGATGTCGATAATGAAAATATTTTTCATTGATTAACAATTTCAAGCGATATAAGTGGCTAATATTAGAAAAATAATATTTAAATTATTTATTTTTTACAAGGCAGACGGAGCCTAAAAGAAAACTATATAAATGAGATGTTTTTAGCAAATGTGTTTGACCATGAAAAAGGGGGCATTCGAGTCGATTCTTATGTTGCCTAATTGCTTACGGAAACGGGCATCTCCACGGGGGGTTAAAACCGTGATTAATTCGGGAAAAGAGGATCGTTAGCTAAGGCATATAAAATATTAAAAAAGAAAGACGGCTCTACGGAAAAGAGTCCTACGGCATATTCCTCCATATGTCTTGGAAAGTTCAATCGATATTGACCGTCCATTTCAAACTTTTGACCAAATCATGGAATTTGGGATCGATCAAACGGTCTCATGGACTAGAGTCTCAAGATTAATGGTTGGCTTTTTTTTTTTTTTTGGTTAAACGATGCTCCTCTCCGCCACGCATGAACTAAACCAACAATTAAGATAAGCACGAAAAATTAGAAGCTTCTGTAAAACACGAACACGCAAGCCAAGCACGATCAATCAAGCGGGCAAAATACGTTCGGCCCGTGAAATCAAATCGTTATTCTAGCTCTCGACTGAAATAACAAAGAGTTTTTTTTTGGGGGGGCACCTTTTTACGATTATGAACTAATTTTCATCGGCTTCAGCGTTATTTATACCTAATGAGGCGTACAGCGCTAGATGCAAAGATGGTTTTCGAACTCTGAAGAGCCTGAGCAAACTATAAAAAAAAAAAAGAGATTAGGGAATATGAGAATAAAAAATTATATCAAATTTATAGAGCCATAACATTTTCGAACGTAATATTTCAACAAGATGGAAAGAATTAATTAGGAATAATTAATCTCACTCGAGAAAGTGGGATTAGCAATTCATTTCTTTGGGGTGGGGGGGGGGTGTCATGATATTAGCGCAGATTAATCATATGTTCTCAAGCGATTTTGAGCTTTACATGGGGAATGATTCTAATCGTGCGTCCGAAGCTTTTTGAAAAAGCTTCTTGTGAGGATGGCATCTTATTCTGTAGTAATTTCACCTTTTTTTTTTTTTTGGGGGGGGGGGGGGTGACTTTTCCTCTGGCCAATAGAAGGAATATGCTCCTAGAAACATAGAACGTTCTTATTTTCGCTAATTTTGAACTTTCAAATCAACTTTACTAAGAAAAACTAATTTTGGATTCTTCATCGGATGCCACGATTTGGTTTGATTTTCAATTTGTGATTTACGAATTCGAAACTTCTATTTATGAACGTTTCAGTTTTGCAAGTACACAATTTCGAAGCAGGGAAGTCTCAAGAGCCGCTTCTCTAGGGAATAGCCCTCTCACTTAGCACCGATACGGCACGCCTGAGACGTGGTTTCTCGAAACAATAGAAAATTCCGTCACGTTGTACAATAAATGTATATTTTTATGCATACATGACAAATTCTTATAAAGTATATATGTTTTTAATAGATTTATATTTTGATCCCTAATTTATTGAAAATACTTAAAATTGATCACGTGCTTGTGAAAATGGCGCTACGGTATGCTGGATTAGCATGTCACCGGCGTGTTTGAAGCGATGATTGCGTGTCAATCGCATGTCAGAGAGTATTCGGCACAACACGACACGACATGGAGTCTCTCGAAGAGTGTCCGCCCCACATAAATAGCCTCTCAGTATGGCACGAACACCTACGCTTGGACGTGGAATGGCGAGCCCCGTCGGAATGAGATTGGCAAACGAGAGATCGAGAGAGAGGGGGAAGAAATGACCTGAGTAACAGCTAAGGCGGAGGTGGTGGAGATGGGGGCGACGATAATCACCGGACGAGCCGGGAAGCCGATTTTAATGTTCTATGAGACTCGATTATAACATAGAATTCATATATGATTGTACGAGTTTGATTGGGATTTGTCATATAAGGGTATTGCTCAAGCCCGCCCATTGATCACCTCTACAAAGGCGGTGAGGCGGTGATTCCGAACCAGATGAGGTTGCGGTGGAGCGGAGTACGGCGGTCTACGGGTGGGCAGACGGCCAAAAAGAGAGAGAGAGGGGTTTCTTGTTTTCTGGTCATAAGGGCGTTTTTCATTTGGCGTGATAAAGACCATATGGAAAGGACACGTGGTGGGGTCCGGCGAAGGAGGAAAGCACATGAGAACGCCGAGGAGGACGAGGAACCTACATCTGAATAACGTGGTCAGTTACCAACACGGAATATCTGTCACATTGTCGCGGGCCCCCCTCGCTTCCATTACATCGACGGACGCGGATTGCCTCGGGGAAATGGCAATCATTCGAAGATCGATCAGTAATAAAAGAAAGCCGCTGCATCATTCGATGAATGCAACTGATGAAATCGTTGCCAATGCTACTAGCCCACACTAAATATGAGAGAAGCCTTTTTCATCACCGTGTGATAGAAACAACAGCGTACGTACGCCAAACCGTGTCGAGATTCAATCGACCACAAAACTCTGAGAAATGCCGCTGCTGTGGCCGAACCGAATGAAAACAAACTGTCGGAGGTTAACCGTCGACAAAGCTTTCAAAAAGTAAAGGTGCAAGGTTGGAATTTAATCGACGATGCAGCACTTAGGATAAGGATATCCGACGGATGACGACGGCACGTGTTTAGAAGCTACAGCTATAAAACAAGCTGAAATTTATTGGATGGCGTCAATTTGGAAACTAAAATAAAATCGCGGGAAAGTTAAAGATAATTGTGTGTTTGGTGGACGAACGATCGTTTTATAGCGGTGGTGCCATATAACCGTCTCTCGAGCAGTTCTTCTGCGGTTGTAGCCATGTTTCCTCGTCTCCAAAAATCGTGCGCCCATGCTCCACCATGCCATGATCTTGTCTTCAAGCGGTTACTCCCTTAAGAGTTAAGATCGCATTTTGGTTACTCCACCGCCCTGATTTGGCGCATAATTAAACCCAAGTTAAACGTAAATCGAAAGAGAAATCAAAAAACGAAATTTTATCATCGTTCACTCTTAAATTAGGGCTACGTTTTGCAAATGATTCCACTATAATTAACACATTGCACTTCTCATTACATCACTCAATTGTAAGAAAAAATGAGTATATATAGCAATAGCTATTCATGATCCAAAATTCAAAATACTAATGAAAAATTACGGATTTAAATTTTAAAAGCCTTTTGGTGTTCTGGGGGCAAATGAACTTTGGGGGAACTTAAAATGCCTTTAGCCTAACGGGTTTTCGAGAAATGCAAATAGCGTTTGAAAATCAACTTTGGTTTAACTAGTGTTTGGCAAGGAAAATTTATGAATGAGCTTTCTTATAATATTTCTTTTTAAATAAAATATAATGAAAAAAATAAAAATTAAACCTAGGGTAAAGGCCTCTAGTGGTCGGGTGACGGTCATTGTGGTCGCGTAACCCTTGGCTGCCTCGGCTGCCTAAGGTTTCCTTTCCTTTCCTTTCCTTTTTTTCAATAAAAAAATAATGGACAAAATTGGAATTTGAAATAAAAAGGTAGGACACTTCTTGAAATAAAAAACCCTAACTCATCATTTAACCAAATGCTGAAAGCTCAATACAAGTCCCTACCAGTATTGAGGTTCCAACATTCCCAAGGGCAACTTTCATCCCAAAGCACCTTGAAAAGGGTTGCTAAATGCACTGCATTTTTCCTTAGAGGCTTTGGGAAAACTGAATCAAACCCACCCGGAGACTCCAGTTAGGGCGGCTCCCCCAGACCCCTACCCATTCAACATGAATCGAGACCCATGTGTTTTCATGTCTCGGGAAAGTATGAACCATACTCTAATGATGCAGACATCCTGGACTTCCTTGCCTTACTCTCCGATGACTTCAAACTCATAACTGCGTCTTGATGCCCTCGGGCGGATCGACTTTCTCTTGATACCTCAATTTGGCCTTTTCAACCAATATTTTTTTTTTATCGATTATTGCTAATCATATGTGGTCGTACATGAACAAGTGATAGATGGTCATCAATGTACTTTAGTATCTACAAAAATCCTTATGGTCATTAAATGGCTCATGTGTACAATAATAATCTGCCCTCAAGTCAAGTGCCTATCTAGGTCGACAACCTAGCCAATTTTTGGTGCAAACAGATACCATGTGCGAAATTCATGATTGGTAGGATTCAGGCAGTCCTTGAAATCGTGTGAAATACCCGAAATACTAGTACAACCATCCACCCATGAAGGTAACATTTAAGACTGAAAGGGCAATTGGCGAAATTTTAATGAAATAGTTTGTCTAAACACCACCGCATTTGTATAATAGACACTAGAGATAGGGTCCTAAGCATGACCTCAAAAAGTTTCTGTCTGAACAAGATGTAAGAATTCAGGAATATTCCTTTGAGGTGAAGTAAAGAAAAATATTTTCTCTCAACTTGAAGGTGGCGGTGGGAAGGTGGACTTCACATTATCTTTGAATAGCTATTGCTAGGTAGGCTCTTATAATAGTGATCCACCCCCGGAACGAGTCATCGGAGTTTCGACTCTTACGTTGTTAGTTTGTGCTTTGCATAGTACTTGTAACCAACTTGTTGGCAACGTACCCCCAATTACAAGCATTGTGCAAAAGTAGCAATTATATCGTACACCATGAAATATGGGAAGAAAATACAATATCTCGGGAGTGACAAACCTCGATAAAATTATGCATAAAATAAAAGGGATAGATACGCGTCGAATTGATAGATTTAAAGTTGAGCACGTAATGTAGATTTTTGTATGATTCGGTAGTCTAGGAATCCGTCCTATAAGTACGTTGTAGTTTGAATTTCATAATCTTGTTACGAAGGAAATCTAATTTGGGGAAGGTTTTTAACCGGGGGTGTACCCAATTGAAACATCCATAAAAGGAAATTATGAGCAATTAATTAGGCCGCAATTGAAAATGGTGCATTTTGAAATATGGGAAGCAATGCCTTGTATGGCGAGGAACGTTAAGGAGAGAGGGGCTTTGGAATTAAAAATAAAAAATAAAAATTCTTGACGTGCCCCTTTTTTTTCCGTCCTGCCGAGAATTACAGCAGATACCAAGCCTTCTTCTGATCCTTCTCCTGGTTCACGAGTCTGAACCATTGTTCTTCTGGGTGATCCCATGACAATGGCGAGTGAGAAGTTCTGCTGTACATGGGTTGCACTTGCGGATGTCACCTCCGAGACCCGCCAGTCCCGGTGGCTCCAGGAAACTCTCTCCTGTCAGATCTCTTTCTCTCTCTTTCTCTCTCTCTCTTCACGCTCTCGTGTTTTGCATGGCCGGTGTGTCCGGGGTCCTCGTGCTCGAGTTCTTGGCTTGTCGGTTTTCGATATGCGGGCATCTATTTGCGCGTATCTGTTTCGATTGATGGGTGTGTGGAGAGAGGGAGACTAGGAATGGAACATGAGGACTCCTGTGATCCTGATGAAAACAGGACATTAGATTTACTATGCCTGTCCAGTAAGGATGGAATTGAATCAGAAAGGAATGCACAAGTCTCCCCCTTTTGGCAAGAAAGAACCTGTTTCTAGAATCCAGAAGACTGCATTGAGTGTTTGATTTTTCTCCGAGGATGAGCTTTGGACAACTTAAAGCCCCATCTGTTCTTGATTCGAACAAGATTCTCTCTCGATATCGATTTCGAGCTAATATTCCCAGAAAGTATGAACGCTTCCTGGCAATTATACATCGTCTCATCTTTCTCATCAGGACTTGTCATAATCTCCGGGAAAATATGAATGTACTATATATAGTTTATTACGGGCACGGCTAACCGGGAAAAATTAAATTACAGATGCATGTCCATTGTGCGGCTATGAATTTCTTGGTGATGGTTAAACATGAAATACTGAATCTGGATAATGAGAAAGATGGAAGCAAGCAGTATTCCTACAAACCTGCACAAGAAAAAACTTGGTATTAGAATTGTTCCTGTGTACTAAATCATTCCATTTTTCATTGCAGATGTAGACAAAAAAGTGGGTGCCATTAGAGCACTTGTGGAAGATGGCGGTGATAGATCACAAATTGTTCTAATCCTTGAAGAACTGCAGAAGTCTTACTGTGCTTTAGCAGAGGGCCATGATAAGTTGAGGTCCAAGTTCAGTGACCTCCAGGATGCAAGAACTTCAGCATCCCCCTTCAACCCCGAGATTCTCCTCGAAGATGTCAACAACGAGGATGCATCGGGAGTCTCTGGGAACCACAAAATGGACACTCTTGAGTCCCCACCGGAGTCTGCAGTCACAAATCCCGAAGTGGAGTTCGACAACTTCTGCTTCGAGATCCCGGACAAGTCGACCGATGGTATAGTCCGGGATGATCCTACCAGTGCCAAGCTGACTCTGATCAGACCAATTGGTGGAGAAATTAATGAAAAAGGTACTGATGTGCCCATCAATGAAGAAATCACTCCTGCGATACACGGTTCTGAGACTGATCAGAAAGTAAGTGGCGATCACTGGACTGAACATCTAGGGTGTCAGATGAAGTGGAATAAGCTGAAGCTGCAGGTCACTAAGCTGATGGAGGAGAACTTGCAGAAGCAAACAGAGTTGGTGAAAAGAAATGAAGAAAAGAGGGGAATTATTACAGGCCTCAGGTCGCAGCTGAACGGCTTGAAGGCCGAGAATAAGGCGCTGCAGGACTGTCTCGTCTGCTCTAAGGCCGACCCGAAGGGCAACCAGTTTCAGATGGCAAGATTGAAAGGACTAGTCTTGAGTATAATTTTTGGAAGAAGTTCATGACAGTCTTGGGGAGATCAAAAGCCGCTGCATCGCCACTCTCAACCGAAACGAATCACTTCAGCTAATAAAGTTAGTTCTCTCGTCATGCCACAAGCAGCATGCGGCCTCGCGAGTGAATATATAGTGAGCCCGGATGCTGGTTTTCTTGTTCATATGTAGGCTCCGACAGACTGTCCAGGAGTCTTCTGCTTCGAATCTCCTATCGGCTTTAACTTCTAGTAAAAATTCTGTAGCTTACCTTCAATCAGATCATACATAAGAAATGGAATACCATGTTGACATATCAATCAGGACAGCATGATTTTTTATGCCCCACAGTCAGTTTTTAGATCAACAATTCCAAGCATTGTATTACCAGATGAGTCACTCTTTGCCAAGAACCTGTACGAGTGCTACAAAGAATCACAAATACAAAAAGGTCGAACTCCAGGCGGCTGTTCTTTTTGTTTTTTTGGCTCGGAGTTCATGAGCATGGAGGAATAAATATATGATAGGTTACAACATCATTGCAAGTGTTTGCAGAGGAAAAAAGAATCACTCAAACGTACAAATCCAATACATAAAGCAGACTGACATGGGATTTAACTTGATAATCAATTCCCAATCTTCTCGATACCAAGCTTTGCGTCCGTTGAGTTCTCCATCTAAAGGAGCCTCAGGTGCGAGGTATCATTCAATCTTTTTATCTGCCAACCCATTTTCCAGGAGTGCTGTAAGACTGTCACTGAGGAATCTTCCACGCAGATCTTATGAGACATTTGCGGACTGCAACCCATAATCCCCGTGATTAGACACTTTATCGTGGTTGGATGCGTAAATATACCGACGCAAGAGGAAATACTGGAAAGAGAGCTCCTTTCATTTAGATCGTGCAGTGTGTTCCGGGGATGCACTTCCTGAGGAGAATTTTCATCTTCGGGATCATGATCTCCAGTAGTAGTGACATACTGAAGCCTGCTCTTACCGGATTTTTTCTTCGCAAATCCCTGCCGGTGCCTGTGATGAAGCACATCGGAGCGGGGTGATGGGAGGGAAGGCCCATCTCGGTCACCAATAAAATTGGACGAAGCATATGCATTCTGGTGGGAGTATCGATGGTTCTCGTTTGCACAGTGGAGAGAGAAATCCAAGCGCAACTTCTCAGGCAGACCGAGCACGGTTCCATTTAAGAAGTGAACAGTTCGGAACTCCACCTCTCTAAGTGACTCTCCACCTGGCACGGAAAAATCAGGCTGAAGTCTCTCCATTAAACCCAAAATTTCAGGCGTATATACTTCTGACACAGGACATCCCTCCCATTGACCTTGGCTCATCTCTGTAAGCGCATCTGACAACTGAATCTGTTCCAAGGAAAAATTCATTTCCTACAGAATCATAAAATGAGTGGTCGGTTCAAATTATATAACGTCAAAGACAGGATGAAAGCATTCTTAGATAAAAAACATTCCCTCAACCAAGTAATATGACATTTCCTATGGGTATGGGATGCTTAAAAGGGGCTTGTCGGCGTATCCAAAGAAGCTCGCAAACTGCGTTGGGGTCAGTCAGCTTTGAGAAGATCTTTGCTTTGTAATGTGGGATTGCTGATACTCACCGGGTGACAAGAAAATTTTATCACAAGCTAAGCTTCTTGGATATAATTTGGTGGTGTCTACATTGTCTTGACATGTTTGGCGTAAAACTCATGGACTTAGTGAAGAAAAAGTTGTCTATGATGCTCAAACCCCGTCATGCTTCTCATCCACTTCTTATGTCTATTCAGCAGTATCTAGGGGCCTATGAACTTGACCCACTACTTAAATTTACCTTCCTTCAGAACCAACATCCACTACGAATCGATCAGTTCCACAGTTGCAAATCACGGTTCCGCTGAAGATCTGAACAATCCCGTTTACAGATCTCAAGATATATTGATAATGCCTCCATATACCAGCAGCCCTGCATTGGCATTTCAAAAAGAATGCCTCTACCACTTGAACGTATGATCTTAGGACCTAGGTCTCAATGGGGTATTTGCAGTTCTACTAAAGCTCACCGGCAGTAACTAATTAAAGCAACTGAATATTCTGACAGGTCAATGAAGACGACAGTCCTTAGCTACAATTGGTTATTTATACACCCGTCCTCCTAAATTAATGCTCGAAATCCTACACTTCAATATGACCCATATTATCAGATTGACAATTCAGCACAAGTTATTTTCCAAGCCGAGTTAAACCTCACATTTCAAGCAGCCAAGCTTCGCCCTTCTGACTCGAAACTGATTAATTCCGTCCATCAAGAGTTGACACATAAAATTTACAACAGTAATCAGCAACAGTTTGCATTCGCATTGCTAGTATATTCTGCTTAGTTCCTCCAATTCATTGCATCAATCCTAACAAAATTCAAGCTCTTGATGCTCCCAAGTTGACATCGTTTACGACGGTCGAGAATTGACACTTTGGATTGATGATTCCAAAGATGCAAACACCACTTTAACACCACTTTAATCCACATTCTCCAGCAGCAAGCAACCAAATTTAAAGCTCATCTGGCGATAAATCCAACAAGAATCCAATTTTACCTGACAAACCAAAGCTGCCATCGACCTTGCTCGATCCAGCGGCGAAGAATAAACCGCGCAGAACCGGACGCCGTGCGAATTCAGCAGTACGGCCAAGGCTCTGGCCTGCCGCTTCCCGTTGGCTGTCAGCCCCACGGCAGCGCACCGCCCACCGACCAAATCCGGCCTCAAACTGGCCTCGCACTCGCCGTGGCTGATCAAGAACACCTCCGTCGCGCCCCGGTCCTCCTCCATCGTGCTCGAGGAGAAGCTCCGAGAAAACACCGGCGGAGGTGGTGGCAGCGGCGGGGGCGGCGCAAGGACGTTGTAGGGGTCCCACACCTTGATTGACGGCCCCATCCGCGGCGTCCCGAGGGTGGAGAGTTGCGGAGAGAGCGGCGACGCCGACGCGTAGCACGGCAACATCTCCGGCTCTTGCTCTAGCACCTTCTTCACCAGGTGGGTGTTGCTCATTTCGTTCCTGCTGAGCACCGCATTCTCGTCTTCCTCCTCATCCTCCTCTTCTTCTTCGTCGCCGTCTTCTCCATCTTGGCTCTCGTCCTCGTCCCTCCCTTCCTGAACCGAGTGAGAGGATCCCATCGATTCCACCGAGAGCTCCGATCCAACCCGCTCCGATCGCTAGGATCCGAGTCGAAGCATCAATCAAACGGATCGCTCGCCAAGCAAGACGCGAAATTTTCGATGCCAAGATTACACGCGATTCGAACAATGAAATGGGTAAGTTCAAGATGAATTCGCCGCGAATGCCGGGGGTGAATGGATTGATGTTCGAGATGGGCAACGGGAAGAGAGCGAGAGAGAGAGATCTGAAGGAATCTGATAAGATCTGGTTAGATTATGGGTGTCCGCGGGCTCGGCGGGTCGGGTTTCCGGCGGGTCAGGGATCGAATCTCTCAGATTCAGATGCAGAACCAAAAAGCTCAGTCTCAGACGCAAAAAAAAAAAAAAAACAGGAGTTTCCTAACTTGTTGCTAAGAGGTGGGGCCAGTGGTCGCGCCGGCGGCGAGATGTCTCCACACTCGACGCGGAGCATGTGAGCCTATTTTATCTCACTCATCTAGTGATGTACGTCTCACGTAAGATTCGGATCACATTTGGGACGGTCTCGATTGGGATTTAAACAAATGCAATTTCATACTGTTCATTTTTATTGGGTATTATGGAAATCTCCATATTCGAGATAAGTCTCGATGCGAATCTAAATAAATGCACTCTCATATGATTCAATCCAATTGGGTATCATGGAAATCCGACCTAAATTGATTTATTGATGCCTTTACATAAGACCTACTGTAAATTTGACGATGGATATGAAGTATGGAATGTACATGCAGCAAGACATTTGGGACATGATTGCAAAACTAGAATGGCCATGTTTCAACTGTGTCTACATAATTCTCTATGCCATTACCATTATTTGTTCTCTCTTGGGTTTGTTAATGGAAGAAAGCTTCTCGTTGGCTTCGTTGCGTGCTTTCAAGAGTGAAGGTCAATTCAAGTATTGGATCCACCCACTTTTCCTTTTCCGCTGTGTCCAAAAGCCCGCCCTTTGGCGCTTGAGGCATTTTCTACCGCTGTTTATTTAAAACAATTGTTTTTTCCTCTTTGATAAGTTTTCTACCTCGACATAATACTATCGACAATAAATTTGATTCAATTGCGATTGGACTCTTTATTTTTCACATGCACATATACGGATTTCTAATTTCACTAATGGAAAGTGTGTAAAATAGTTAAAAAGTAAGCGTTGAACTTCTTATTTGAGTCTACCAAAAAAATAAAAAATAAAAACTACCGTCGGTTTGACGGGCGATTTCCGTCCTCGGCCACTCAGCATTGTTCGGCGGCCATGTGAGAACATGGTCAATGTCAATAGGCCGACGAGCCTAATTGGGCTGGGCTTATGGCCCACCCTCAGCCCAACCCAGTTATTTTTTGTTCAACCTTTTTTTTTTTTTACTTTTTTTTCCTGATTTTGTGATACATAATAAGAAAAACCAATCAAAAGTGTCTAATTAATTTTTCTGGTCATTAGTTATGAGAGAGGGAAAAAAAAAGGCTAATGCTATTGCCACCGCGAAAAATAGCTGGTGCTTGCTACAAAAGCAAGGACAAAATTGCATGCAAAAGTGAATTTCTAAAGGTGTTTATTATTCGGTTTGACGGTGTTTTTTTTAGACCCAAATCAATTCAATAGGATTATAACTCGAACAGAAAAAAAAAAAAACAACTCAGGTTTTTTTTTTTAATCGGTCAGGTTCGGGGTCAAACGGTTAATATCAAACTATTTGGCTTCAACGTGCAGTGGAAACTAACATAGAAAGCCTATTTCTACACACTTAACAAAAAAAAAAAAAGGGAACATAATCACGACTAAATCAAATTGAATTATTGAATAAAAAATATTAGCTAACTCAAAGAAAGAACACAAAAGATCATACAACACTCTTTCTTTAGTATGAAGATTTTTATAAAAAAAAAAAAATCAACAATGGCCAACTTGAGAAATCGACTTCTTCCATTTAATAGTATAAAGAATTTTTGATAGGATGAACTTATTTAGGCTTTGATATAAATACCATTAGTGAAAAGGAAAATGAATTTGATTACTAAACTCATCGATTTGGTTCGGTTTGAATGTTCTTTAAAGTTATAAAGGAAAGCCAAGCTAATCAAGCTATAACAGAGAATCCAAATCAATACCAAACCGATAAATCAATAATCCGAACTTATCTGTTTATTATGGACTTTCGAATTTTTTTTTTTTGTGACCTAGGGATTACTTTCACTAACTTTTTGTGAGCTAAGGGTGCGTATGGCAACATTTCTGCTCTAGAAATGAATTTCTGGTTAAAAATTGATTTTTCTACTTTTATTTCTAGAGAGAAATAATTTTTTTTTTACTCCTTCAAGTGACTCCAAAATTACTTCTGGTGCATAAAAATGCTCTACAAGTTAAAAAAAATGAAATTGTATAACCAAACGGATTTTTGATCTAGAAATTTTGTCGTACCCGCAAACTCAACCTAAAACAAACAACATCAAGTTCAGTGCTCCTCCTATTTCCCAATCCAAGATGACTGTGGGCAAAGGTGTAAGGAAGTGGACTACAAATGGCCACAAAGGGTACATTGTTCAATTCAGCAAACCTTGCTGTGGCCCCAGTCATTTTGGCTGTGCCGACAGAACTTGCCAAAAAATATTGTTTGTTAGGTATTTTGTAAGCAAGTAATTAAAATTAAGATCTCTAGAATCTAGCTAGAACTTATCATGTAAATTTGTTTTTTTGGTCAGAAGAAAATCATTTCATTTCATCAAGGATGAGCCTAATGACTACTAAAAGGGGTTTTCCGCGCATACAAAATTTCACAAGGTTTCGAGAGGGTTAACAACCTAATTATAGAGAAAAGATTTACACCTTTGGGCCTTGACAATCAAGTCTGATTTACTTTCCTATTACAATGGGCCAAAAGAACGTTTGAAACTGATTTATCATGTCAATTGTCCGTGAAATAAACGTGTCCTTTTTAAAATTTGAAAGTACTTCATTAGACCGAAAATATCATTTCTTATTAACTCGGTGTTATTATGTATCAAAGTATAGTTTTTTTCTTTCTTTAATTCACAATGATTTATTTTGGAAGTGTTCTTTGTATAAATATCGGTAACAAAAACTATGAGTAACAAATGTTGAGAATTCTCGGTTGAAATCATACCGTACATAAGTTATTAATTTGATATTATGAATTTCGCTGGTTTGTTTTTAGCTTGAATTGAGAATTTTCCCAACCTATAACTTCCCACAATTTGATTAATTTCACTAAACAATGAGAATTTGTGAATTATTAGTCCATCTTGCACTTGTGTTGGCAACAAAAAAAAAAAAAAGCCATAGACTTAGGTGAATCAATATGAAAACAAGAACATTGATCCGAGTGGACCTGCTAGAGATTCACCACTTACGTAGATTATTCTTTGTTACGCCTATAAAAGCAAAGAGGACAGCATAGTCTGTTTTTGAAGGAATCATAGATGTTTGACCAAACAAAAAAAAGGAATAATATATGGAAAATGAGGGTCTGATTTAAAAATAACTTTGGCTTGGGCCTCGTTTGATAAAACTGGAAAATAAGTTTTGAAAGTTAAAATGGTGAATATTAAGTGCTGCAATTTTGATTTCAAGTGCCAAATTTGAAACAAAAAAGTTGTTTGATGGGAAATGACAAATAAGTCATGATTTTTGTTATTTTTTAAATAAACATGAATAGTGCACATTATTGCCAGGTTTTGATAGCATAACTGATAATGCTTTAATGAAATTAGCAAGCATAACAGTCTTTGAGTGATTGTGAGAGTAATAATATATTATGAGCCACAAATTTTTAAAAGAGTGGATTCACAATAATTTTTAATGAATTTTTATTTGTTTATTTTTTTTGTGGCAAAAGATATGTTATTAGTATAACAGTAACTCAAACACACTGTTACATAATCAATTCCTTACTTCAATCTTTATTGGATATTTTATAACTTGACTAATCAAGTAAGCCCTTCATTACGTACCGCATTAAGTTGCTTTTGACTTAAAACAATCGATTAATTTGTGTGTAATTAGAGTTATCAAATGCACTTAGTAAGGTCCTGAAAAGCTTAATTTTCAACACTTAATATGGTTGTCATCATTTATCTCAATTGCCCCCTTAGCCATCTTTAACAGCCTCGCCACCATCTCCGGTGCGCATCTTCCCTCCACCTTGCGAGATGGGACTAACCTATGGGTCTCCAAACTCTGTTGTGCGGGGCTGTGCCGGTGTGGAGAGGATGACGCCAGCGTTGTTTCAGCTGCCAAGCCGATGATAGCGGAGGATGAGGCCGGCGATCTTGAGCATGGTGGACCTGTGTTAGAGATTGAGAACGTGGGTTGGGGGGGGGGGGGGGAGGGGAGGGATTGAGAGAAAGAACAGAAATAGGCTTTCCTGCATTATTGTGGTGATCTAGATCTGGGTGATTGAAAGGGCCTCACAAGCCGCCACGCCTTTGTGGGGCAACGTCAACGCCGCCGGTCCGGCACCGACTAAACCTTTTCCTTACATGGCATATCGCAAACGATACGACCTTGTTAAGTACTCGCCCTTGGAAAAAGAATTCATATCCTCAGGTGACTCCCTTTTGTTCATGGGAGACACTATTTGGGACTCACCATTTCGACAAGAAATGTCCGAGAAGGTCAATTTGGGTGACCCATGGATCCACATGGGATGTACTTTGCCACAATACAAACCATCTTTCCATTCACACATGCATATGCCTCATTTCAGTCTTTCATGCACAACCCTACCCAACAGTGTCCTCACATCATTGGCTGAGACATTAGGAACCCTGTAGTTTAGAGATCGATCATTGGGAGATCGCATGAAAACATGTGCGAACATGTTGACTACGTCAGAGGAATGATACATTTCAACTATTAGGCAAAAAATACCAATTCAATGCTAAAACTTTCAATTAGACCATTGTAGTCTTAAATCTTTTTACATTGATATCAGTTCAGTGCGGTCGAAAATCGCATGAAAACATGTGCGAACATGTTGACTATGATAGAGGAATGATACATTTTGACTATTAGGCGAAAAATACCAATTCAATGTTAAAACTTTCAATTGGACCATTGTAGTCTTAAACCTTTTTACATTGATATCAGTTTAGTCCGAACAAAAATCGCATGAAAACATGAGCGAACATGTTGACTATGATAGAGGAATGATACATTTCGACTATTAGGCGAAAAATACCAATTCAATGCTAAAACTTTCAATTGGACCATTGTAGTCTTAAACCTTTTTACATTGATATCAGTTTAGTCCGGTCAAAAATCGCATGAAAACATGTGCGAACATGTTGACTATGATAGAGGAATGATACATTTCGACTATTAGGCGAAAAATACCAATTCAATGCTAAAACTTTCAATTGGACCATTGTAGTTTTAAACCTTTTTACATTGATATCAGTTCAGTTCGGTCGAAAATCGCATGAAAACATGTGCGAACATGTTGACTATGATAGAGGAATGATACATTTCGACTATTAGGCGAAAAATACCAATTCAATGCTAAAACTTTCAATTGGACCATTGTAGTCTTAAACCTTTTTACATTGATATCAGTTCAGTTCGGTCGAAAATCGCATGAAAACATGTGCGAACATGTTGACTATGATAGAGGAATGATACATTTCGACTATTAGGCGAAAAATACCAATTCAATGCTAAAACTTTCAATTGGACCATTGTAGTCTTAAACCTTTTTACATTGATATCAGTTCAGTCCGAACAAAAATCGCATGAAAACATGTTGACTATGATAGAGGAATGATACATTTCGACTATTAGGCACAAATACCAATTCAATGCTAAAACTTTCAATTAGACCATTGTAGTCCTAAATCTTTTTACATTGATATCAGTTCAGTCCGATCGAAAATCGATGACATGGATGCCGGTTATCCTATGTGTCATAATGGGTACTGACGTGAACATTTATTTTCATAATCTATTGCTAATTTCTTTGATTTTTTTTCCTTTTTTCCCTTTTCTTTTTGCCGATATCTGGTGAGGGTGGGCACTATTAAGGGTGAGAGCCGACGAGTCTCGCCCTCTCTTGGGCAAAGGTAGGCGATTGTGCGTTGAGCCTCGCCCTCGCTTAGGAGAGGTTCGGTAAAGCCCCCTTGATTTGAGGGATAGTCAACCTCACCAGATCTAGCAAGGGGTGCCTCGCTGGCGCTTGCCTAGATGCAGCCCGATGAGGTTGACTCTGGCCTGCAACTAGCCACCAATAAAAAGATAAAGGAAAGAAAAAAATTAATAAAATAATTATCCGTGTTAGTACAAGTTGTGCCACATATAATAGTTGATATTCACATTAGCGATTTCTAGTCTAAATTGACTTGATGGACTAAATTAGCACTAATGTAAATTGAAAGGTTTATGACTGAAATGATATCAATGTAATATGTTTGACTTTTTTGGTAATTTTTTTAATTATTAGGGATCATACTTTTGCTGGTCTCCACACTTCATTTTTTTCCCTTTCGTGCAATTTTTTTTTTTTTGTGTGCAAAATTTTGTATTTTCATGTGCATGCAATTCTTCACATTTTTATTTAGAACGTCCCACGAAGATATTGTAGATGCTCTTTATGCACTAAACATACACAGCAACATAAAACGGCATGGGTACACAAAGATGTTACAAGATTTTAGAGAAGCTGGATCCATGCTAAGTGTGTACGTGCCAAAATTATATCAGCTCATTTGATAAATTATTAATTGGTTCGGGTTCAAATTAATTTCTATGACTTAAAACTAATAGGTATGACTTTTTAATTAAAGATGCGCATTTGCCCATGTAAAAGAAACAGGCCATTTGTTCCTTTTGACCCAATCGTAGTCGATCTTCTGCCACGCATTGGAAAATGGCAAATGGTGTTTTACAATATTTTAACTTGAAAAAGCATCACAGATGGTTTAGAAGTTTCTTAAAGAACGAAGTGAATGATTGAAAAAGGTGACAATGTCTTTAAGTACATGTCCAAATTACCTTACTGAATAAATAAGAGATATGTGCATCTTTAATATGCTCTTTATTGGGGTGTGATTCATACTCCCCTACGATAGAAAAGCACGCGGAACTCACTCATGAATAGCTATTGCTATATATACTCTTTTTCGCTTGAAATTTTTTATTAGTAATTTGGACTTGTTCTCTTGAATAGCTACTGCCATATGCTAATTATAGTAAAATCATCTACTGGGCGTAACTCTAATTTAAGGATGAAACAAAATAAAATATCATGTCTCGACTTCCCTTTCTCACTTTATGTTTTACTTCGATTTGATTATGAGTCGAATCCCAACGATCTTCCCATGTATTAATCTACATTGTTGGACAAAAGGAATAAAACTCCGAACATTTATTTAATCTATTTCTATTATCTTCTTTTCCCCTTTTCCACTCAATGGTACTTACAAATGAATTTTCAAGCTCGAAAAGGTTAATTGGAATGTGTTTCCATACCTAAAACCGTTAAATAATGAAAAGATTAGAGATACCCGTTAAAATATGTTTCGAGTTTGAGCCTATAAAAAAACTCGATCCAAATAAGTTTTATAATTTGATTAAGCTTCCGAAATCAAGTGATTTTCTAGTTTGAGTAGGTTTCCTAAAGGCTTTCTAACAAATATGTATGTGTGTATATATATATATGTGTGTGTGTGTATGTGTATATTTAGTGATGAGATCTATCTTTACTCGATTTTTACGGACTAAAGAAAGCACAAGGAGCGTTAGGTTTTTCTTTTGTGAGTTTTCTAAGTGAGTTTTCGGTGAGAGACTATGAGAACACTTGGGATTTTGTTTTAAATGAAGCGCTTGAGGGGTTGAGCGATTGTGAACTCTATATTCTCTGGATTTAGAGCACATTGTTTTTGGCGATAGACTCTCCCCCGGAGTAGGTATCAACCCTCCAACAGCACCAGGTAAATATATGGTCCTATGACCGTGTAATGTCCCATACCGCCACACCTGAGATTAGGGCTTGCCAAACTCGTGATATTCTTTAATCTTTCGTTGCTCAGAGTAATTGACACATGTGGAAGCTCAATCAAGAATAGCGAGAAAGCCATACGGGCACAAGTGCATGGCATATAATAAACCAAGTGACAGGCATGCCTACAAGGATTTGACCTTTCATGGATTGAATTAACTATATAACACACATATCAATAGCAAGATCATTCAGCAAATTTGTTTAGTCATACTCTTACTCGTACTTAAACCAAACGAGTTACATTATTCCTTTATTTTGCACAAGCCCCTGGGAGGATTTACGAAGGAAGATTATCTATTCTTGATTATTAAAACTATCCACGGATCAACGGGGGATAACATCAAACTAGCTTGCTCATCCGAAAAATGGTTAATCAACGGGAGTAAGCCGAAACTCTTCCGCGAGTAGGATCACTAGGTCAAACGGCTAAACCAGGTATAACATCGCTGAATTGCAATCAAAATCACTACAATAGAATCCAAGCTATTCCAAAGGTTAGAATTTCAAATTCAACTAGAATTCAAGATTAAAATCAACCAGAATCCCAGGATAGAATCTCACCAGAGTCATAATCACCATAAATCGAGGATTATCAAACCAGAATTTAGAATATTCAAGGATAGGATTTCAAAACCTCAAAATATCCAAATCGAAGCCATCACAGCCAAAATAGGTCAACAAACAATGCTCACAATAGCAAAACCATAGACAATCTAGTAATAAGGACTAGAAATCCATTTGTCTTGATTAATCAAGTAAATGATTTAGAAACGACAATGGATGGACATACAAGAAGATGGGCAGATGCATGGGTGGATGCCGACTTCAACATCGACGGACAGATGGCAGTCGACCAAACACGACCAATGACAAGACGAAGGCGCACGGTGGTCGAATGACGGCTTAGATGGCATACCGACAGAATAATGACGTTTTGACGGTCGTACGGCGACATGAACAAACGTCAGAAATTTATATAGGGAAAACGGCTGAAGACCAATTAGCTCGAGGCGACTCAGCTTAGCACGACTAAGCCGCGGCATGACACATGTCAAGTGTTGCCCCCACGGTGACACATGGCCTTATGGGCTGTCATGTGTGGACACGTGGCCCCCACCTATTCACATGCGGCCAAGTGCTATTTTTTGCCTCTTGCACATATTTGTCCGATGAGATCCAACTAAATGCTCAGGGTCCCTAAAAATAATATCGGGCCAATAATAATTTCTCAAAAATATCATTGAGTTCGGATAATAATCTCTCAAAGCTTATTCAATAATCCAAACTCATTAAATACTAATCAACTCTTAATCGGGTAAGCATTTTTAGGCCATCACAGACCGTTCCTTGAGGAATTCTCTAGTTATTTTTGAATAGCGAGATCAGTTAGCTTACGCATTGCTTTCACAAAAATTGGTGTCAGTGCTAGACTAGGGTTTTTTGGATTTACTTTGGGGTTTTCACTTGTCTGACGACTACATAGAATTTGTTTCGTTACAATTGTGTCTGGGGATAAAGTAGAATTTGAAAAGTTTAGTGGGGGGATCCAAACGCTAAGATGAGTGTACTGTTAACAACTCAAGATTTGGCCAAGCGGTTTGGATGCCAATGAAGAAGCATGCCGCAAGTTGTAGGCAAAGCACTTTTCTAATTCATTCTTATAGGCGTGTATTGCAATTATCTTTTACCTCGTTCTATGTTCAGTGTTAGAGGAGGAAGTTGTGACATGACAATATGGCTCAAAATATAGCATATAAACTAGTGATCTGACAAAAAAAAAAAAACTAGTGATCCGACAATCGTGTGAAGTTGCTTTGAGTGTCATAAGAAGGAGCACACCAAGTTAATTGAAATGTGTTTGCATATTCAATATGCTCTTCCTAAATACTAAAACATTATTGGACAAAAAGAACACCGATCCGAACTTTTGATATATCTTTGTTATCGTTTCTACGCTTTTCCGATTCATTGTTAGGTACAAACGCATTTTCAAGCATGTGAATGCTAAATTGAAATGTGTTTCCATACCAAGAGGCACGGGGTCAATAGTTATACTATTTCTTAGATTCATGGATCCAATTTCATAAATTAGAGCCCTTAAACTAACCATGTCGCACCCACCATGCATCGCTAAATCTACTCGCAACGAACACATTAATTGAGCCTCAAGTATGTGGCTTTATCGATAGTCGAGGATTATGTATATCCACGTAAAATAAATTTGCATCTTTTGCATGCGTAGATAATAATAAGCATTTGTTGCCAGAGAGCGTTCTCAAGACATTTTTCTGCATATTAAGTGATTAAATTTTTAAGCCAATAATTACGCATAAAACGAGAAAGCAATGCATCAGAAATTATAAAATCCGCCTTTTCGGTTGCACGAGTGAATTGAGTAATGAAAAGTAGCTCCACTAGTAATGGCGCATGCACAGACTCCTTTACCCCATTTATCTTCGTTAAAGAATTTCTAGGGCACTGCTTTTTTGGTGCTTACTTAATTACTAATTAGGAGTGATTATTCTAAAAAATTCGGACAGGAAAGTCCGGCAAAGCTGGTTTCATGGAGCTTGTCTGACGGTTGTCTCCGTTGTCTCCATAAGATGACAACCTTTTATCCTGTTAAATTAGCCAATAAAGTAACGAATCCCAAAAGTCAAAATATTCACTTTGTCATGGAACGTTATTTTTTATTTTTATTTTGTTCTAAGCTAAATTAGGGTTTGACGCTCGCCTAGATCGTCACGCCCCGCTACTGCACTGGCATTGGGATCCACCACAAGCCTCATGAATATTTTGTTTAAAAAATCTTGAACGCATTACATTTTTCTGTCAATTACGTACTATGTAATTTCACATTTTATCAGTTAAGTTCAGCCGATCAAATTTGATAAAAAAAATTAATGATGTTGAAATCAATCGTCCTACAAAGACGCTAATGTAGATAATTTTTAATAATATTTTAATATTTTGTTGATTTTTTTTGTTTTCTTAATGTGGTTGGCGAGGGTCGCGAGGCCCTCGTTGGCCGTGGGTCAAGACTAGACAACACTTGCCTAGGCTCGTCCGCAACTAGTAAGGGCCCAACGCAATGAGGGCTCGACGACCCTCGTCAGTCACTATAAGAAAAATTAATAAGGAAAAGAAAGGAAAAAGAAAAATATATATATCGTGTTAGTAAATTTTTTCCAACGTTGGTTTCGGTCTTGCCATATAGCATATTCGTCGTCCATGTGAGCAGATTCCTGATCGAAATTCTTAATTGGAAAAACATGAAATGTTTAGAAACATTGACAAAATTAAAAGATTCAAGACTGATTGATAAAAGTATAATATGTTTAGGAATTGTTGAACAATTTTCCCCATTGTCACGCACTACATCTAGAAAATAACATTATATTTAAGGTCCATATTCGTGCACTTTCCCACCTAGGTAAGTTAAAGAGAAATTAATCATAGTTGAAAGCACAAAACACACACAAAAACGAAGTACATTACACGGGACAAAGTGGGAGAAAAAAATGGGGGGTTATATCTACTATTTCATTTAATCGGGTTACAATGACCACCCTTGTCGAGCATGGTTCCAAGGTTGCACCTTCGTCGCTTTGCCTCCCCTATGAGGCGAGCGATTGTAACACAAAGGTTACGCGAGGGTATGAACCCTCACCGTCGTGAATGCGGGCTGCCACACCCTCATTTGATCTCCAAATAAGGGTGGCAATCCTTTGTAAAAGAGGGAAGGGGAACTAACTATGGTCGTCACCACTATTTAGACTCTAGATCTAAGCAAGGATGGCCGCCTCCTTCGACTTAACCTCGTTTTTCTTTTTATTGGATGAACGCATTTATTTTTGTTTTGTCAATTAGTTTTTAATTTCTAAATATATCGACCGCTGTAGTCAAGTCTCGACCTTGCCGCCACTATTTTAAGTGTGGGTTTTCACCTTCCCCCACCTCAAACCAAATGAGGTTGGACCTGATGACTTGACGTGCTTTTGTTACAAGGATAATACCGCATAGGAAATCTGAATTTTGATTTAATATGCAACGTGATTCCTAAATTTTGAAATGTGTAATATTGTTCATAGACTTTTCATTTATTCAATGAGATATGTAGACTGTTGGTACATATTCAACTTAATCTGGACTCTATAAAATGTACAATGTCTAGACTCTATGAAATGTACAATGTCGTTATTCTATTGATTCAAATTAAGAGACAATATTGAATATTTTCATATAGTTTAGAGACTAAATTGAACATGTAACAAAAGTTCAAAGATTATATTAAATAAATTAAAAGTTCAGGGATGACATTGTATGTTAAGGTAAAGTTCATGTACCGCCTTGAATAAATCTAAAATTTAGGGACCGCATTGCACATTGAGCTAAAATTCAAGAACCATTTGTGTTATTTACCGGAATAATTATCAAAACAATCCTAAACATATTGCAATTATGTGAATTTTGTAATAAACATTTTGTATTTATTTCAATTTAATCAATTTGGTCGGCCAGTGTTTTTTTTTTATGACCGAGATATTCGGACCAGCTTGCGATTGGTTGGCCAGTGTTGATGTGGCCAATTTTGATTAATTTCTTTCTTTATTTTTTTATTCTTCTTTTTCTGTTTGTGGTTGGCGAGGGCTTCGCGACCCCCACTTGGCCTCGCCAGGCTGAGCGAGGTCTCCGTAACCAGATCTGGGCGAGGACAACCTTACCTTGGCCTTGCCGGTCACGAGCGAAGTCAGCCTCGCCTGTGCTCGTGCTTCATGAGGATTTCGTGGGGTACGGCCTTGCCAGCCCGGGTGAGCCCTCCTCCTTCGCCTGCGGCTACGAGGCTGCCCTCAATGAAACATGATCTACGACGAACTTTAGATATGTCTGTAGAGCAACCTGATTTTGGGGGAACTTGGATACCGCTTACGAAATGGTGTTGGAGCCGAGTAATGGCCGCAGTCAAATGTTGAACATACCCCGTTTCGGTGGTTGGAAAAAATCGCCATTTTAGTCCACCTAGAGGAATTCGATTCGGATGGGATAGGCTAGCTTGCAGTAGAAGAAGGTTTTCATGGCATTTAGGCGAAGCACAGAGTTCAGGGAGGCTGTGGTGGCCACGATGATTCGTGATTGCTATGGAGGTCGTCACTTGTGATGGTTGTGACAAAAGTGATGGTTGGTATAGGAGAGAACATCATCGAAATTAGAATGGAATATGCTTACGTGATAGTTACTGTTTTTTTTTTTTTAATCTATGAGAGATTGAGGACATGCTGTGAGTTATAAAAAATGAATAATAGATAATTAAAAATTATTATAGGGTTAGTTATAAAATCCAACCCAAAAGCTTAAATTGATAAGTGGAGGAAAACCACATGATATAAAGAGCATATAAGAACTGTTGTCAGGCGATGTGGAACAATAACTTCAACAGGGTCCATTCTTTCAAGAATTTGTGATTGATAACGTGCTGTTATTCTCTCAATCACAAAAAAAAAAGCAGTTATGATAGCAAAGTCCGATCAGAATTGCTTATGGTGTCGAGGGTTCGATGCATTCAACTAGGTAAATATGGTGTATTTTGATGGGTTTTTTTCCCCTTGGATTGGCTTGAAGAGATAAATCATATTCCTTTAAGAGAGAAATCCATAAAAAAAAAAAAAAGATTATGTCCATTGTGACATATTTGCCATGATTTTTTTTTTGTGACATAAAAAATCTTAAACTATGTCCATTGCGATACATACCACAAACTTTTTTCTTGTAACATAAAAAAAAAATTCCAAACATGTACTTATGTGATAAAATATACCCTTCGCCAATGTTCTGTCGAATGACTTTTTAGCGAAAACAACATCGTTTTTGTTTTACTTAAGCCACGCAAGCGCCATCTCAACACCGTTTGTTTTGCGGAGTCAAAGGAGACAGATTAGCAACAATTCTCATTGATGAAAATTTGACGAAGTCATAAACGTGTCACACAAATACGAGTTTAAGGTTAGAGTAAATATGCATTAATAGGCATAATTTGAGATTTTTAGAAGCTTTTATTTTATTTTTCTTTTTATTTATTTTTTTCAGATTAGAAAGGGCATCCTAGGGCATTGGAAAGTGAAAGCTAATATAGCGCAATAATTGAAAAGATAGAGAGCATTATGCTAGTGGGAAAGATTGAAGGCGGATCCACATGGAGTAGTGTTAAAGCAGTGGTTTTTGCCGAGAGACTATGATATGCCCATTATCAAGTTCGAAAATATCCACTCGAAAAAACAAAAATTGCTGAAGTTACAAGGTTTAATCAACAATGGTTTCCCTAATTGTAAAGATGAATTGACAAGCCGCCAAAGGATATTCCTCTTCCGACCAAAAAAAAAAAGAAAGAAAGAGAAAAGAATAATCCTCATGTCAATCATTGGAAATTTGTGTGAACAAGTCAGAATTATCTTTAAAATCATTATAAATACCTTGCATTGTTTATTTCATGGAAGAATCATCTTTCCATTTCAACAACAATTAAAAAACAAAAAGTTACATGTTTGTCACACAAAATCATAGCAATTAACAGATTTTTATTTTGCAATAGAATTCACTATCATAACCCATTAAGTAAAGTTACTTATTAATATTACCAAAATTTGTCCACGTTAGAGCAGGTAGTCTTTAGCGACACGATCGGTATTCACGTCTGCGATTTTGGGTTAATAATGATCGAAAAGACTGAATTTACATAAATCTAAATGTTTAGAATTGAATTGGCAAAAAAAAAACTAAATTAATATAATTACAATAAATTTATATCTTTTATCGATATTTTTTTTGCTCCGTTAATCCACAAGATCGAGGATTACTCCCGCATAAAGTAATTTTATATAAATCACGATCGACGATGAAAGGGGCTCCTACCACTCCTGCCTAGGGCGTCGTAGACCTAGAGTAGTCTTTTTAAAAAGTTTTCTTCTTCCAAGCTTTATGTTCTTAAGATAAACTAATGTAATCCCACCGCCAACAAAGATGGTCGGCTCCCCCATTCTCTTTTTGTCTTAGATTCACGATTACAGTCACGATCGTCTATCCACCCTTTTTGACAACTTTTGACAACCCCGAATCCGGGTCACTAGATCAGTAGATTGTATCGAATTCCATCGCACGATCTAATCGCGCATGCGGTAGAGTGCGATCGTGCTTGAAATTTCGTGTCGTTTCACGGGACGCTTTCGAATTCATTAATTCTCATTTTTGCATATGGGTAGAATTAGGTCACCTCGGTTCGGAATCCCCGGCCGAGCTGCTTGTTTGATGTGAGAACTCTCTCTTACACATGCTATGTTGCTCTGTTACAAAGTCAACGATGTTAATTAACGCGCTGAGTGCTTGACTAAGAGAGTTTTTCATTTTTGGTCACTCTTGTCACGTGCTCCCGAGTTGTTGGGAGTCTGCCTACTTAATTACCTAAAACTCAAAATTAATTAACATTGGTCTTTCTTGTATGAGTTTATTCATAAACATTGCCTAATTCTACTCCGTTTTGTTTAATTAAAATTGAAATAAAAATAAATTAGGAAGCTAAAATCTGATTTTCGATTTAAATTTAGATCTGCTTCATTACTTTCGAAATCAAAGGTATTTAGTCTGAAAATGAGAAAAGAAGCAAGATTGGAATGCTTTATAATTTCAATAAAACATGTTCAATCTGATTTATTTGCCTGAAGCATTTATTTTCTTTCCTATTACCGTAATGTTGTCCTCACGAATTAGACTTTTTTTTTTTAAACAGGGAATTAAATCCACCTTTCTCACTCGATAAGAATTAGGTCATTCATGAAAAGGGTACATCAAAATGTTGGCTAACCCTAGAATCGTTCGTGTCATCTTCATCAAAACATGAACGACCTTCATAACCAACTTACTTGTTTAGGACTTGCGCATTGCGATTCTTCGCGACCAATTCCATCATTCTCTAATTTTCGATTAAACCTCGTCGCAAATCAAATAAATGATGCCATGCAGATTGGGCAAAACTAGTTTATGTACAGATATGCTCTATCACAGTTTATGTAGATAGCTACATTTTGTGATTACTTGAACTTTTCTTAGAAGATACTTAATTGTTTGTCATAAAATGAGAGCACGAATTTGATTTCAAATTTATGCTCCATTTATTTCTCGGAAATTAATTGATTTGGAAGATATTTTCCTGAAAATAATAATTCTTTTAAAGATATTTTTAGAATTACTTAGTTTTCGCGAAACGAATGGAAGGAAAGAGTGCGAAGTGGCATCTGCTTCTTTTTTGTTTTATATCAAAACCAATACCATATAGACTTTTATTTTAAAAGATAAAATTCTTTTTCATTGGAAAATGGGTGTCCAATACACGTGCTGGATCGTTTCACTTCGCCTCTCATAAATACACACCTCGGTCTCTCTCCTCCCGCTGTCCCCCCTTCTCAATTCAGTGAAGAAGAAAGAAACCACCATTAAAGATTTCTCTGAATCTCACCTGAGCCGCATTCTGCATTCTTCCCCAGAGTCGCCATCTTCGCCTCGCCAACAATGCTCCGATCGCTTGCCAGGTCTCTCTCTCTCTCTCTCTCGCTTCGTCATCCCATCTCTTTCCATGGGAACATCTGGTGCAAACCAGGAGCTCACCATGGAGCTACTTGCGAACTTACTGGACCCTTTGGTTTTCTGTTTCTCTTTCTGTCCATAACGGCAGGGGGTTCCAGCTAGTGGCCCCCGTCGCATTCCGGAGGCGCGTGGCATCGTTCTCCACCGGAGATGGAGGAGGAGGTGCCGGCGGCGCCGCCAGTGGCAGGAGGTACCCAAGCTCCCTTCATCAAACTCTGTGTGCTTGCTACTGATCTGTCGGGTGGACAGATGAAGTTGATTGATAGGTTGTGGGGCAAAATGCTTGATGCGACACATGGCTTGGTTCTGTTTTCCCTTTTTTTTGGGGGGGGGGGAAGTTCTTATTCTCTTTCTTTTTCTTTTTTTTCCCTGTTTAGTTTTGACTTTTTTTTTTCTTGATGACTTTAGAGTATAATTTTGGGTTCTCATGCTTTTTTTGCAAAGCCGTTGACTAATTTTTCATTTTTCCCCTTGTCCTAAAACGTTATATTGGGAACCTCAAACCTGTTTCTTAGTTTTTTTTATGGTCTCTTCATGCATTTTTGCTAATGTTTATTCCATCTCTACATTAAGGTATAGATTTGGATTCTTAAGGTATTAATAATCAATGATTAATTGATCAATTAATTTCATACGATGCTTAATCGAATATGCATTGATATTCTGTTATGACTTAAACTTTAGACCATGAATAAACGAGACTGATTAGGAAAATTCACGAGGCTTCCAAAGTCATTTTGTCTGTTTCTTTCTCGACCTTTTGGATTATTTTTTTACCACTTTTGTTAGTCGAATTATTAGTAAGGTTCAGATATTGATTGCTATTATGTTATACTTTAAACTTCAGATCTTGAACAAACGAGCTCGATTGCGTTCAATTAAAAAAATTCACGACACTTACAAATTCAATTTGGCTGTTTTTTTTTTTCAGCCTTGCAAGATTTCTTCTACCACTCTTGCTGGTTCAATTTCTTAATCAGATTTTCATTCCCCCCCCCCCTTCAAGTGGCTCACATAATATTATAAATTTCTCCACCTTCAAATCCCAGCAAATTTTTTTTTTTTTTATCGACATTGATAAATTTCCATTTTATATGCTTATTCTCATGACATTTGCTGGAATTCTTTTATCAGTTTTTAAGCATAAGTCAGCATAACTTTCTCTTTATTAAGCTAACAATTTCTTAATAAAGAATTTCAGATAAAATTACTATAAATCAACATGGATCTGGTCATCTTGATGGGTTGCATACATGTGCATTAGGGAAACCATTTATGGGAAAATTGCTGAAAAATCGAGTTACATATAATATACGCAAAACACATGAAGGGACCTAATATAAAAGGTGTAGGATTTTACTACCGATAATTTTAAATTGTGCTAAGATTCTGATCTTACATAAAACTCGCAGGTAATTATGCCGCATATTCAGCATCGTCATGATTATTATTACTACCGCTGCTGTAGCATATGCGAGAATAATAATAACTATTATCATTTGTATTTTGGGTATACATTAAATCGTTTGTCTCCTACTCATGCTTTCCTACCTACTTGCCTTTGATCTCCGTTAATTCATTGGTTTCATACTTCACGAGACACCTACTGACTTTTTCATTGATTGGTCGAATTTTAAAGTAGCGGATATATTGAAATATAGTCAAGAAATATTCTCACCTTATGACTTAATGTGATCTCTGTCCTCTTCGTGTTGATATTTGAACTTAACAAACAAATATCACATCTTAGAGCTGATCCTCTCAACCCCCTTTAAAGAAAACAACCAAAACTCCTCTTAATAATATTATTGATCAAACTATGTTGTTTAGGACCGTCGTAGAAAAAGAGCAATTTGCCCTAACCTACACTTGATGGGACGTTCGTACTTTTTGTTGTTGGTCACATCAATTTGATAGAACATTTTCCTGTTCCTCTCTTATCGTCCTTCGAGCTTCTGCTCAAAAGACATCGACTAGTTTTGTCTTTTCAGTCACATTGAAATCTTTTCATAGCCAATGATTAATTTCTTGATCGGCAGGCTTGTGGGCAAAGTGGCCCTTATAACTGGAGGAGCGAGTGGGCTTGGTAAGGCCACGGCCCATGAATTCATCCAAAATGGAGCCCAAGTCATCATCGCTGACATCGACTTGGAGCTTGGTCCGCAAGTGGCCCAAAGCCTAGGTCCTTCGGCCCACTTTGTTCGCTGCGACGTGGCCGACGAGGCCCAGGTGGCTGACGCGGTGGACGCCGCAGTGGCCCGCCATGGGAAGTTGGACATCATGTACAACAATGCCGGCGTAACCGGCCCAGCATATCCCCCGAGCATTGCCGACCTCGACATGGACAAATTCGACGAGGTCATGAGGATCAATCTCCGTGGCTCGGTTGCCGGGATAAAGCACGCGGCACGGGTCATGATACCGACGGCCTCGGGGTCCATCCTGTGCACATCCAGCATCAGCGGCATCATGGCCGGGCTAGGGCCTCATCCCTACACGGTATCCAAATTCGCGATCCCTGGGCTCGTGAAGTCTGCTGCCGCCGAGCTGTGCCGCCATGGGATCAGGATCAACTGCATCTCGCCCGCCCCGATCTCAACGCCGATGTCAGTGAGCCAAATAGCACAGTTTTATCCCAGTCTGACGCAAGAGCAGGTGGCCAGGATCATACACGGGCTCGGAGAGCTTAAAGGGGCCCATTGCGAGGATGCCGACGTGGCCATGGCGGCCTTGTACTTGGCGTCGGATGAGGCTAAGTATGTGACGGGCCATAACCTGGTTGTGGATGGGGGATTCACTTGCTTCAAAAATTTGAGCTTCCCTTCTCCGGATCAGGCTGTGTAATGTTGACATTGTATTAACAGGTTCATAGCGCTTTGCTTTTTCTACTCTTCCTGCTCTCCTTCATGTGTCCTTTTCAGTGTTATTACTCGGTGTAATTAGTGAAGATTAATAAGTGATTTCGATGGTTGACTTATTCTTTTGAAAGTACTAGTATTTGGGCCGTCAACAAGCACAAAACCAGCTTGGGTCCATTAATGGGCTACCGCCATGATGACAGAGGGAGACATGGAAAGGGAAAGAGGACAATGGATAAGGAATTTGGAACACTCAACTCAAGGAACAAGGATTATAAGAAGCAAGTTATCTTAGTTCTTAGATAATCATAGTCCTGCTAAATGGCGACTTGCATCTGTGTAGGTATGTGTATTCTGGGTTAATTGTGATCTTAGGAGATCAGTTGATTTCAGTAATAATTTACGTGTCTCCTCGAATTCAGGTCCAAATGACGCGTCAAGGTGGCCGACCTTTGGAGGGGAATGCGAAAGAGCGAGGTCGATTCCGACGGTTTTCGAGACGGTTGTTAAATAAATGGTCAAACAAGAAAGAGTACCATTTGAAGCCGGAGTACGGGCTGCTCCACAGTGGGACTCCGCCGGAGTTCGTTGACCCATCCTTGCCGGTGGCCGTTTGGCCGACTCTGTAGCGTTTGATTTGCAACCCTAGGGACTTCAGGGCCCCAGGCATGTGGTTAACAATCGGCAATGCGGATTGTCGTTTCACAGTCTCATGGTCCGAGTAAATTACTTTTCGCCCACTGTTCACTTGTAATGTCTCCTTCGTGCAGACTCGGATGCCTAGGCAGAGATCGTTCATGCACAGGGCAGCAAAGGGTCGCCCTTCTGTGTCACGTCCTTCAATGACACAGGAAGGCGTTTCAAGTTTGAAGGAAGATCCTAGGGTTTCGACCCGGTTGAACCCATCACCTGACTGTGAAATCAAAACTTTAACCAGATCGGGGGTGCGGGTTAGGGTTCGTTCAGGGACAAGACAGATGGTTTTTGTCTCTTACCCACCTCCATAAACGACAACCTTGGACGACAGACATGAATAATACAGCTCCAGGGCGTCGCTAGGATGATCAACAGACCTGTGTTAGCATTGCAGGTCACCCCCTTGGGATGATCGAGAGCGGCCGGCCTCCGACTACTTCTCTGTATGGTCGAGATCGGGAGACTCGGCCGTCCGGAGTTCGATGTTTGTGGTTAAGACGCTCTAAAAGATCAATCTGTCTTCGTGGTCGTATTCAGATTTTCTTCATCCACACGATTCCTTTCTTACGGTTGTTGAAACAAGTATCGCATTATTGGAAGCGAAGGCTGCACATGTAACCATTCTCTTCCGAAAAAACTAATTCCGAGTAGAATGGATTTTTCTGATTCCATTCCAATATTAGTTTTAGAAATTCATAACGCGTTTGATAACTGTACAAAATTTTTGTTTTGAAAAACGGTTTCTCTTCCTAATTTTTTTTTTCATTTAAGTCAAATAAATATGTAGTTACTTTATAAAATTTCATCCTAAATTGAATAATAGTTTCCAATACACACTAAAATAGTTTAAATTATATATTTTTTTAACATGTTATAAATGAAACATAAATTTTAATACATAACGTTTGAAGTTCGATTGAAACATTGGACAGGTCCCATATTAAGAACTTATTGTTTTCCCTCAAATGTTGCGTTGCCAAAATATATACAAACATAGCTGCCGAATAATCAAATTATCCATTGAAAAAAAAACCAAAATTATCCTCCTTGATACGAAGTATAAGTACGTCACTATCATTTTGTAACTTATGTCTTACATCCAAGTGGGTGTGTGGTTCCAGTTCCATGTATAGATGGTCACATTTTGTGACGCACGATTACGAGTATATATGTTATCATTTGCATGTTGGATGCCTTTATCTTATGAGACATTTTTTTTTTTTTTGCAAAAGAGTGAAATCTATAAAATCTAGAAAATTTAGGCTCAAATTTATGAAAATGAGATCAAACTAACCTAATCTAAGCTTCTTCTATTTCTAGGGATTTTTTTATTTTATTTTTTTGTGATTTTTAAAAAAAATTCCAATTTTATTTTATTTGTATTAGTTGAGGACGAAGTGACGAGAGAACTAAAAAGTAAAAGTGAAAGATGTGAGACTTCATTTTGTTTTGTGATTCTCAAAGTTGATTCTTTTTTTTTTCAAAATTGACTTTTTTTTTGTTTTGGGATTTTGAGCTAAAAGCTGATTTTGATTCTCCAAAACTGATTATGACAATAGAATCGGAATTATTTACGTCATCAAACATAATTCTCATCTTTTTTATTTTTATTTCAGGGAACATAATCAAAGAATCAAAATGATTCTCATGCAGACCTGAAGTGGATTCAAGTATGCCAAAGTTAAACAAGAAGCGAAAACTTTAGGAGGTTGATGAAACATGGCACAATGGATATGGTCCCTCCATCCCACGTGCACACATGTTTTTGCTTTGCTGGCTAGCGGACCGCAAAAAGTGAAAGCGAAAAAAAAAGGAAAAATGCAAAATTCTTTTTTTTTATAAAAAATTATGAAACGTCCACGTGAATGCTGGTCGTGCCGTTTAGAATGACTGGTTTTCATGTAATCGATTTCCGACCGTAATTGATTGAATTGACAGAATTGATATATATGTAAAATGTTTAAAATTAATTTGATGTAATTAAAAAGAATAGAATTGAGTTGATATTGATAGATTTTTCGGGTTCCCCACTCCCCCTGTTGTCCCCTTCGTGCCCAAGATGCCAACGGAAATGTAGGGGTCCATCATAACTGGCACCACCCGTATGACATCGACTGAATGGTTTTTGCTGTCTGTCCAACCTTGAGGCAAATTCTTGTACGCCTAGATTTGCCTAGTCCGTGACGTTTTGGCACTCATGATTTTTCAGATTTATTTTTTTAAATTTTTTTTAAAGGAGATAACTCATTCATCCCGCAGTGAAAAAATTAATTACAGACTCTTTAAATGAGTAGCAATGTTATTGCAAATCACCCTTTTCTCATTCAATTCTTATTTGTAGTTTGGTGCATTGCCAGAATTTTCCCTGTTATCTATGTTGTTATTGCAAGAGTAGCATGAGTTCGTACTCAAAACTCGGCGATGGATGGTCGAGTGGTCCAAGACTTAGTCTGAGAGCCGGACATCGGCTAGTCGCGAGGTCAACTCTCGTGTCTACCTTCGGCCTCGACAAACTTTAGTAAGTCTAAGGATAAAAGGGGCGTACTTAAGGCGTATCGCCCTATTGAGCGTACTTAAGTCACGAGCTCAATTATCCTTTTTCTTTTCCTTTTCTTTCGTACTGGTTCGGGGCCATTATCTTCTAAATGAAGTATTAAATTTAACTCTATGGTTCGGCCATCCATGTCGGAACTAGACAATTCGTAAGGAATCGTTTTTTTAAATGACATGGCCCTACGAAATTACCGTCTTTTGTCTTAACATTAATAATGACATTTACAAGAATAAAGCAAGGCTAAAGTTTCATTCTCTTGGGCTCGATATTTCTGGTCAAAAATGAATGACTTGAAAAAAAAAATTCTTAGAATCGACCGTTTGTACCGCTTGAAATAATTGAACGATGAAAATGTTTTCGTTTCCAACAACGGTTTATGTCTAAATAATTTTGTGGCCGACAAGAATATTTTTGTTCATTCGTTTTGGTAAGCGATACACACAATTATTCTCGTGAAAATATTTTTCAAACCATTCCTTTTTTGTTAAATAAATAGAGCTTTATTTTCTCAGTTAACTTAATCTAATCTAGGTAAAATTATCAAAAAAAGTCATGAACATATTGCATTTATGCTAATTAGGTTATAATTCTTTCAATTATGCCAATCCGAGACCTATTGTCATGTTTTGCCAATTGAGTCCAATCGATCAATTTCGAAAAGAAATTACTGATGTAGATATTGAACATCCTACGTGGCAAGACCAATCCTAGTCTAATCGTGATCATTGAAAGCAGCCTCGCCCAGCCCTTTCTGGCCATTGCTTGGGATAGCCATCGGCAAAAAGGAAGCAAAATAACAGAAAAAGATACAAAAAAAATAAGATAAAATGTAGAAAAAGAGAAAAAAATTCATAAAAAGTAAGAAAAACCGCCATGTTATCATCGATGCGCCAATAAAATGATCAGTATTGACTCGATTATCACATCAACGTTTTTCAGTCAAAATTGAGCGGACGGACTCATTTGGCAAAACGCGAAAATGTTGAGGACTCAATTGACATAATTAAAAGGTTTATAATCGAATTGACAGAAAATGCAACAAGTTTAAAACTTTTTTATATATAATTTTCCTCCTAATCTAGAAATATCCCGTCTCTCCACTTCTGGAGAGCCCCAAAAAGATCTGTCCTGCACATAATATTTCGGTCCCCCCGTACTCATTCCAATCTATGGTCCAAAGCAAATTTTGTCATAGCCCATCAAAGCATTCGATCCCTTCGATTCAAATATTGGGCGGAAAATGGGAAATTAATGCACATTGAATGCAAACAAACAAACAAAAAAAAAAGCAACAAGAGGGCTCATGTTGCAACTTTGTTTTTGGTCGAAAGTTCATGTTGCTACTTCGACGTGCCATATATGCCACCAATCCGTGAGCAAGTATAGAATTAGAGATGAAGTTTGATGACGATAAAGAGAGAGAAGAAAGAGGAAGAGGGAAAAAAAAGAGATTTCTCTTTCTTCAATCATGAACAGCTCCTAAAGAAAGCGACCCCTCTATATATATATATATATGCACACGAATTCTTTTTTTAAAAAATTTTTGGATCATTGAGTGTGGGATAAAGTGCAAAATTAACACTCTTATCTCCATGGTAGATCTAAAAAAAAAAAATTGAAACAAGTCACGAGATGAGCAACCCGAGTATTAATGTGTAAATGCCCCACTACATAAGTTGCCAGGGAAATTCCCTTTCCTAGGGTGGCACCCAAACCCCACAAGTTGTCACCATAGAGAGGTTCCCATGCAAGCCTGTCATGCTGGGGTCATTAGTACATGTCCATGTCCATTTCCAGCCTCCGAAACTTCTTGGAGTTCGTGTCTAGGTCAATCATACGGAGAGAGGGGAGGGAGGAGCCTCTTTGGGGTAACGCTTTTTTATATTAATAAATGAAAGATGAGAAAGACATACGTTCTCCGTACGTTCTTCATGAAAGGTAATGTATGTACATTTATAATATTGACAAGACATAAAAATAAAAGAAAACAAACGTACATGATTTTTATCTTCATAAAATATAGTATCAATTAGATTAACCAGTTTAATCTAATCTTCAATATTTGATTATGAGAATTAGGATCTCCAACACTCCTCCTCAAGATGACGGCCTATATATATCCCGGACGCCAAGCTTGCTTAGGAGATACGCGTTTTGTCTTTGACATAACGGTTTGGTGAAAATATCTGCATGTTGTTCCTCTGTCCCAATTCCTCTAGTGGCCAGAACTCCCTCTCGAATTTTATCTCGCGTGAAGTGACAATCAATCTCAATGTGCTTCGTTCTCTCATGAAAAATTGGATTTGCTGCCAACTTGAATACTGCATCATTATCGCAGAATAATTCAGTTGGTCCTTCTACTTGTACCCCGAGATCAGCGAGTAATCCTCGTAACCAAACTATCTCATAGACAGTTTTTGCCATGACAAGGTATTCTGCTTCTGTAGATGGCAAAGAAACTGTCGTTTGCTTCTTAGTTTTCCATGAGATCAAGGACTTTCCTAACTTTACGCAGAAACCAGTAATGGATCTTCTAGTCATTGACAAGTGGCATAATTAATGTCACGAAAAGCTATCATTCTCATGTTGCAGTCGCGAGATAAGAAAACTCCGAGTCCTGGACATCCCTTTAGATACTTTACCACTTTTAATGTTGCGTTCATATGAGATTTTTTTGGTTGGTGCATGAACTGGCTCAATAGCTGAACGGCATAGCATATATCAAGTCTTGTCATAGTGAGAAATATCAACTTTTCTATAAGTCTATGATATCCTGATGGATCCTTGAGTATTGGATCATCAGTGGAAGTGGAAATCTCCAAATCATATTCATGACTTGTCATCTTGACATTCTGTTCTATGGGTATGACGGTTGGTTTGCATCCTGATAAAACGGCTTCAGATACAATTTTCATTGCAAACTTCTGTTGATTGAGGTTGATGCTTTTATCTGAACGTGCAATCTCAATCCCAAGGAAATATTTTGGTGATCCTAAATCCTCAATATGGAATATAGAATGCAAATATTCATTGAATTTTTCAATGCTAGACTCGTCATTTCCCATAATAAGCATGCCATCAACATAAATCATTAAATAAATGGACGCAGCACCTGATGTCTTTGTGAAGAGGGTATAGTCATGTTTTAAGTGCTGAAATTCTATTGCTGTTAAGGCATCTGTAAATTTAGCATACCATTGCTTGGAAGCTTGTTTGAGACCATATAAGGATTTTCGAAAACGACATACATGAGACTCCCACTGTCTGCAAAATCCCGGTGGAAGATTCTTGTAAATTTCTTCGTTAAGGTCTCCATGAATGAAAGCGTTGTTAACATCCATCTGATGTAGGGACCAGTGATGTGCAGCCGCAATTAAGAAGAAAGTGCGAACAGTAACTTCCTTCGCAACTGGTGAGAAAGTTTCATGATAATCGAAACCCTTCCTTTGAGTAAAGCCTTATGCCACTAAACGAGCCTTGTAGCGTTCAACAAACCCATCCGCCTTGAATTTTATATTGTAGACCCATTTGCATCCAATAGGCTTTCGATGCTCAGGTAGAGGATAACATCCCATGTGTGATTTTCAATGAGTGCATTGAGTTCAGCTTCCATTGCCTTTTGTCATCGAGGATCTCGTGCAGCTTCCTGGTATGAGGACGGCTCATGTTCCTCGAAAATTCGACTAATGCTACACATATATGTAGAAGAAAGTACGATTGAATGACACGTAAGATGATACAGGACAAGAAATTACTGAATTTTTGGATGTTGAGCAAATATAATCTTTGATCCATGTAGGTAGACGAATAGTCCACCCAGAATGTCGCGGCTACTCTAGAGGAATTAGAGACGAATCTGAGGAAGAAACATCTGTTAAACTAGCTGGTGAAGAAGCCACTGGTGATGATAAAGAATCAGTAATAAGTGATAAAGGATCAGTCGTTGAAGATGATTCCGACGATATTGGAGATGCCATTTCCATGCATTCACTTGGAACTGATGCAATCGGTCTTGTTGGAGCAACAAAATAAGAATTTTGGTCGATTTGGAGTGGCCGAATATGAAAAAAATCCCATTTTGAAAAGGGAAAGCATCTTCATGAAAAATAACATCCCCGCTAACAAAAAAATTTCCACATGATACCCTTTTTGTAGAGTAGGGTATCCCATGAAAACACGTGGAGTGGCACAAGGATTCATCTTAGTCCGAGATCCCACGGTTGTCGCATAACATAATCATCCAAATGTCCGCAGATGATCAATGGAAGACAATTTTTTCATAAAGTAATTTGTAAGGAGTACGACCTCCAAAAACTCTACTCAACATGCGGTTAATCAAATAAGTAGTAGTGATCATATAATCGCCCCAGAATTACTCAGGAATATAAGTTTGGTATTTGAGAGCACTTCCAATAGATGTCTATGTTTGCGTTCCACAATTTAATTTTTGTTGTGGGGTATAAATGTAGGTAGTCTCATGGAGTATACAATGAGAAGTAAGCAAGGATTGACAATCATTGGAAATAAATTCACGTCCGTTGTTTGTTCAAACTTTTTGAACAGATGCATCGTATTGAGTTTTGATCATGGAAAAGAATTGATAATTTGGAAACAATCTGGCTTTAGATTGCATGAGAAATATCCAAGTGGCACGTGAAAAATCATCAACGATTGTGAGAAAAAAAAAAACAAGAGCCATCACGATGTGCCATATGATAAGGATCCCAGATATCGAGATGCATTAGTGAGAAAGGACGAGTGTCTCGAGATGTACTAATGGAAAAATGTCGTCTGGATTGCTTATTTAGAGGGCATACTGAACGTTTCGGATTGGGAAATTTTTCAATATGACCCAAACGCTGATGATAAATGATATTTTTATTGATAGCAGTAGCATTACAAGATATGCTTTTATTCAAAAAATTCAAATCTCTAAGAGAGTTAACCTAGAAAAATAACTCATCTTCAACTTTACCCAAGCCCATCAGTTTCCCAGTCGTACGGTCCTAAAACAAGCAATTGTCGGAATTAAAAGTGATATTGCAGGAATTATCTCGACAAATTTTCGAGACAGAAAGAAAATTGAATTCGAACTTAGGGATATGTAGAACATTTTGAAAGATTAAATTTTTCCCAAGTTGAACAGTGCCAATTTTAGTACCTTCAGTAGTGTTACCATTTGGAAGTCGCATTTACTGAGGAAATTGAAGTTGTTCATCAATATGGGAAAACAAACTCTCAGCGCAAATTATATGGTTACTGACACCTGAATATACTATCCATGCATTGACCGAAATAGAATTTTCTTAGGATAGAAAGGTACCTGAAAATTTTGCACTTTTATCATGGTTCTTCATCTTGTTCAGCATGTTTATGATATTTTGATACTGATCCTGTGTAATAGTGTTGTGGGTTCCAACTGGCTTTTGTACAGAAATTTGATAGGTATATACTTCCTTATCCTTTCTCTCACAACCACTTAGACGTCCATGTAATTTTCAGCATGTATTTATGGTATGATGTGGCCTTTTGCAATAATCACAAAATTTATTTTTGGACTTTAAGAAATTACCAGTCATTTTCCCTGATGACGTGACTACACAAGAGTTGTTGGATCCCCGTGCTGATGTGGTCGATCCATAACCGCTTGATCTGCCTCCTCTGCTGATTATTTTTGAGCCGTTGGATGTCAGCTTCAGATCGTGGCCATCCAACCCCTAAGTAATTAGGGTATGCCTTCGGCGCTCCACCAGATGACGGTGTTCTTGATCTTTCTTCTTCCCTGTTCTTGAGATACAGTAAACACGATGGAGCTTCCCAAACCGTCCTTGTGGTTGTTCTGAGCGCGATGGGGGTAAGAAGGCTGAAAGGGCTACTCCCTCACCGTGTCTTGTTATTGTCTGCGTTGTCGATCGCTGGCTTACCTCCTGAATAGCTAGCTGAAAAATTCGGCCGACGGTAGTGGCTCCATTGCAATGATCTGAGTCCGAAAATGTAGGTACTCTTCGTTTAGTACCAGTAAAAACCTTGTGGCTTTCTCTCGGTCGCGTATTGCTTGGTATTGTTGAAGGGTCTCTTCGGGACCGACTAGGGTTTCTTTGGCTCCTTCGATTTCATTCCATAGTGCTGACAAGCGATTGAAAACGCTTGTTACGGACTAATTTCCTTATCTGAGTTCTGATAAAGCCTGTGTAAGAGAAAAAAGTTTCGCTCGATCAAGCTTTCCGTACATCTCCCGTATATTCGACTACATGGTCTTGGCATCCTCAATTGGTGATAAATCGACAGCCACCTTAGCCGTAAGGCAATTCCTGATCCATTGTCGCACTAATTGATTGCAGCGACTCCAGTGACGTTGCTGTCACTCATAGGCCGGAATTGGGATTGTGCTGTCGAGAAAACCATCTTTCTCTTTCATGGCAAGTGCTCGGCGGAGATCCCTTGCCCAGGCAGAATAATGCTCGAGCCGAGCCAACTAAAGGTTGATTAGACGCAGTTCCAGTTCGCCAGATGGTGTCGTGTACGGTGGGTGTGACGCCCTGGAAATTCAACCCTTGTAAGTGCCGGGAGTCGATTAAATGATATGAATGTATAGTCATAATCGACGCCCATTTTGGACTATAAGGACTGAAAAGACGAAAATTTGGACGAATTCCGAACTTTAGATTATTTCGAATTGAGTTTCGAAATTAATCCGCGGCGATTTTTAAATTGCCGTTTTTGCAAACGAGCTTAACCCTGATCGAGCTTGACCAGTGAAATTGCCGAAATTACCCTTCGATCAGTACACCAAAAATTTCGTTTCAGTCCCGGCGCGCCAAAATTACCATTTTGCCCCCCCAATAATTCATTCATATAAGACAAAAGAAATTAAATTTTGGTCTTCAAAGTCAAGGTGGGCCCTCCATTGTTCTGCCCAACGTGCGCGCCTCTGCTGCTTCCTTCTTCTTCTTTCTGCTGTTGTCTTCTTCTCTTCTTCTTCTTTCTTTTTTTTTTTTCTCTTCTCTTGCCCGAGAGCTCCCTTGGCCGATCGATTCCTCCTCCGTTCGTGGCCATTTTTCGCGACCACCACACCCCCACCGGCAGCCACCGTCCCCAGCCACTCGCCGCCGTCGCCTGGACCCCGGCCAAGCCGCCGCCGCCGCCGTTTCGCCGAAGTAAACCACCCGGTCGAGCGTCCCCTGTTTCGGGTCAGGGGAACCGAGGGCTCCGCGGCCTCCTCCGGCCGCCACAGCCGCCACCGACGCCGACCACCACCACCCAGCTAACCCCCGACTCCCCCTCGACCGATCCCACCCCTCGTCACCGACCGTCCGCCGCCGGAGTCGCCGGAATCCGGCCCGAAAGTCTCGGTACTCTGTTTTTGAACCGGGTTGTTCCGGTCTTCGTTTCGGCCGCCACCGTCGCCGCCGTACCACACCGCCACCGCCAGACGACTCCCCTGAGTCTCCTCTACCGCCACCCAGCCCAGCTCCGCCGGTCGCCGCGCGTGGCCGCCGGAAATTGTCGCCGACCGAGAGCCCTGTTTCGGGCGACAGCAGGACAGCCACTGATCGCGGCTGTCCGCCGTCGCCGGCCGCCTTCCGCCGCCGTCCACCTGTCCCTGCCGACCCCCACTGACCCCTAGGTGAGCCCCCGACCCTTGGCCGGCCTTGTCCAGGCCCGTGTCGCCGAAAAACGGCCAAAAACCGTGAATTGCCGGTTGAATACTCTGGTTTCTCACTGTTGCAGGCTGCCGGCCGCCGCTCGCCGGAGCTCCGCCGTCGGCCACCTGTTCCGGCGACCTCGCCGGACTCCCACGGGGTGTCACCGAAGTTTGAGCTCGATTCGCCGCGCGATAAACATTAGTTTTATCGTCGCCGCCGCCGCCGCCGCCGTCGTCGTCGCCGATCGAGCTAACTCAAATAGTGAGTTGACCCTAAACCTTGATTAGGGTGCTAATTGCGCTTAGGATTAGTCTGTTTTAATTATTTATTTATTTAATTTTATAAAAAAAAAATATTTCGATCGGAACCGGTTTAGATAGAAACCATGGTTAGGATACATGGTCGATCGATTATTTGTCTGTGGCTATTTGTGATAATTTAGCAATTAATTGTTTGATTGAGTTACTCGCGAGTGAGTGACAGGTTAGAGACGAGCGAACGATTGATTGCTATAATTTGACTAAGAATTAAGATTTCTAATATGAATTGAGCTTGAAATTGCCGGGTTAAGTGGGTTACTCGAGAGTGAGTGGATTGCTTGATTGGTTTGTTTGCCTGGCTGAAAAGTTCAATTGGGAATCTTATGGGCCTTGGGGTCGAGTTGATTGTATTTCCTGTGGATTTTGGCGTTAATCCAAGATAATCAATGAATTGATTGCCGAGTGCAATTTGTGTGGTCATTTAAAGGGTCAATGACGTTACCTGGCAAGTTCGCTTTGTACCGTGGGTACTTGTACCGTACTGATTGTATGAAAATTTGCGACTTGTCAGAAGCACGATAATCCATGCCCCGTGCCAGTCGTACGGTTTTAAGGGATTATCGGATGCCGGTCGCAGCTTGTGAAGGACCGAAGCTCCTTTTTAAGGAATGCCTACTCGCAGTGCCGTGCCGGGTGCACTGGATACACTGCTTGTAGTAGCCGTCGCTGAGAGGGTAAAGTGGACGTAGCCTGGTTTTGCCAGAAGAGTGCGGGATCGCACTATTGATGTATTTATCACGCCAGTCGCGTGGGTAATTGATTAATAATGAACTTTTGTATGCCTGAGTGGTTGTATTTCTGTTGGTGGTAGATTTGTCAGACTTGTTATGATTGATATATTTATATATTTATATATCCGTTGTTATCTTGTGATCTTTTTGTGGTACTTTGGACGTTCTGGGCGAATCATTGTCCTAACCGAGATTAGGCTTGATTCACTGAGATTCATTTCTCACCCCGTCGCGGGACAAATTTTTCAGGTCCGAAGTAATAGAAAGACCGGTGCGGTTCGGCACCCCCACTGACTCATCACTTGATATCAGTCTCCATCCGGTACCAGGTACGGACCAGATGTGGGAGCGTCACATCACGACGATATGGGTTGATGAAGGGATGCCACATCTGGTGGCACATCTCTTTAAAGCCTGGTATCTTCGTGATGGGATGGATCTTTTCGGTCCGCTTTGAGGATTTGAGGGGCCACCTCTACAGGGGGTCCCTAATATCCCCGCTTGGGACCCGATGGATATTGATAGAAATGATGGGGAAGTGATGGACCCCGCGCCTGATATGGAGCTCGATCTCGAGCCTGAGCAATCGGTAGCCCCCTCTGTGCGTTCTAGCCAGAGTTCTTGTGATGATCCAAATGACCCGGCTCCCCCGGTTGACTATTACGACACGGATGTCGAGTCTTCCCAATAGAGGGTTAGGGCCTTTTTGTAGTCAGGGAACTGTGGTTATTTTTGTGGGGAATACTGTTTTGGGATAGATGAGAGTTAACCTTACCTGACTCATGTATCTTTTTGTGAGTCCTAGAGGGCCACCCCGAAGCATGGGGTTGTATTTATCAGTTGATGGCTCTGTAAGGTTATGAATCATCTATTCTCATCAGCCTTTCGTATTTTGCAATCTGGTTTTACTTTCTATCTATCCCATATAATTTTATTTGAATGGAAGATGGTACGTTCCGCTGGCGCAATATAAGCTTAGGTCGATAGCAATTGCCTGGGACGCTATCTATTATGACCTGGTGGCGATTTGGCAAGGGATGTCGCGGGCTCGAGAGTCGGGACGTGACAGTGGGTCTCATATCTCCAGCCGGTTGTTTCTGATTTCGACTGGATACGGAAAAAAAGATTGGTAGCCAAGTGAAGGAGTCGGATATGGATCCGTTCCAAAAACCCGTCGTCACGCATGTTTCTAGTAATTGACTCGCATAAAGAAAGCTGAACTCGAGAGTTGAGCTTGCCCCATATTCGGTTGGTAAGCCTCCCCCGAGATGTGTACGACCCTATGATTCTTCGGTTGATGATGGCAATGATGACCCAAGGACAGTGGACTGAGCAGGTCCATAGTACCATGAGACTGTTGGAGCCGGCATATAGGGAACCCGATCGGCTGCCTTTGGTTGGTCTGAAAATGTTGCCACTGAACGGGCTGAGCCTCAATGGGATTGCCCTGACTAGGCTGTTCCTCTGTGACATGGCTGCTTTCAATAGCAGTATCTTCAGGAATTATGGGAGGAGCATCCTCCACGCCAGAATGGGTAGACACGGTGAGTTGTTCCTGGTTCCTTTTTTCCATGGTAAAAGAAAATGAATGATTTCTCTCTCGTAATTCTGACTTTGTTTTGTAGGTGTGATGACAGCAACAAGAGAGAGCAAAAACAATGATCAAGAATAGGAATAGCAGAAGCTAGGCCAAGGATTGGCGCTCTGATACCATGAAAGATGACGAACTAGAAACCAAATATGAGAAAGAAATACGTTCTCTGTATATTCTTCATGAAAGGTAATGTCTGTACATTTATAATATTGACAAGACAGAAAAATAAAATAGAAACAAATGTACATGGTTTTTATCTTCCTAAAATACAGTATCAATTAGATCAATCGGTTCAATCTATTCTTCAATCAATCCTCAATTAGGAGAATCAGGATCTCCAACAATAAAGTTAACGTTTTTTTAACTACTTAACTTAGCGGGGATGGAGGAAACATGTTCTTGTACAGGGATGACGTGGTTCGTACTCCCCATCAACAGAAAATCATATGAGTCCAGCTCAAGGCTTTTATAGTTGGAGCTCATATTTTATTGGTAGTTCGAGCTATGGCCCGTGAATAGCTTTCTTTTTCGCTTGTAATTAAGTGATATAACAAAAAATATTAATTATAATGGAATCTCTACTGAATATGGCCCCAAATCTTAACAATATCATGTAGCCATCAATTATTATCGCTCACAACTTGTGATGTCGACACATGAATTGAAAAAGCCAATAGAAAGATTTCGTTATTACATTGCTGGGTTGCATGATTGATGATTGTGCCCGGGTTCAATGCCCTGATGAACGTGCGTCTTGTGCACAAGAGCATTAGTGGTTGGGCGCAAAGGCAAGGGCTATCTAATAAGATATAGTTAGGTTGCGTTTGGTTGTCGGAATAAAAATGATATGATATGTTTTATTCTATTCTATTTTTGGGAGCTGTCCAGAGTAGGATAAAGAGAGATATAACTTGGATTTAAAAAAAAAAAATCATATGCGAGGTGGTGGAATAGACTTGGATAGAATTTCTCATGAGAGCAGACATGAGAAGAACTAGTTTTTTTCACAACCATTGCCTCTTCGTCAGGCCATGCCGCCTCTCTTGCGATGCCAGAATAGGGTCTCCACGACCTCATTCTTTGATTAACTATTCGCATGATATGAGATAACATCCCTCATTATTTAATAACTGGAATCTTTCTAACGTACGAAAGGGGTCTTGACATGTTATGAAAAAATCGAGGTCGATTATCGACTTTCAAGGAAACTCTCTTAGACAATATGCATGAGTGCATCTTTAACTTACGAAAAGAGATTGAATGATTTCAATTTTCAGCACTTGTTTACTCCCTTGATAAGACAACAAGTATATCCAATAGGTCATTCTCGAAGGATTCGATCTCAAATAAAGATCCTTGGCTCTACAGGTCTGCTAGATTGATGTCATGCTCGAGTTCAAATGGCACAAACCTTTACTCAACAATAACTCACTCATTAGAATCACTAAATAATTTTAAAGTATTCCGATGTTTCACCAAAACAGAGTCGATCTTACCAATGCCCGACCTCTGCTTATCCGACTCTATATCCGCAGTTACCAAACAGTAGTAAGTATATTATAAAATCCATGGATTTCTTATCCTATCCTATCATATCAAACCATATTCTAACTAAAAATCCAAACAGCCAAAAACAACCTTAGGATTGAGCAATGATTAGTAATCAACACTCGAATTCCCTAGAATCGACCTTGTCGGTCCGGTTCAAGGCCGGTTACGAGGAAATTCGGGAGAGGTTCACGACTTCCAAAACCCGGGAACCGACCAAGTTCGATTCGGTCCCCTGATTAAGCGTTGAGCCCGCACGTTATATAAAGGAACCTGAACTGAAACTGGTTTTATTGAGCTGGTTCTAGACCAATTAGCATATTTTCCAAATATTTAGCCATAAAGCCCGACCTGAGAATTTAATGCAATTTTTTTTTTAATTCCATGGGCATGACTTGAGTGACAATAAAGCCAATTTAAGGGCTCGACCCCGTCATTGGACGCTCACGATTTTATTACCTCACATCATTTATATATTTAAAAAAAAAAAAACTGTGCAGACCATCTCCACATAGAAATGTACATAAATCTTTGTTTTGTCAAGAAAAGTATATTTAACAAAAGATTATATTTAGAAATAGGAACCCGCTAGTACGATAATTTGACAATATTGTCATTATTTATGACCTCATGATTTTTCAATTAATGAGTGTTTTATGTAAAAACACGCGGTGTTGGTGTGTGAAATTATGGTCAGAAATAATTAATAGCACCATTAACTGTCAGGGAAGCATTTTTTCCTTAGAAATATCGACCTATTTGTTTGATTTTTTTTTTCACACTAACCCCTTCGAATCCCAGTTAATACCAGATTTATCACGATCCTGTTACCTAATCGTTCTCTAACCCAGTTGATCGTAATTTACTTTATAACAATGGGGTATCCGAACCTCTCAGCCGACGGATAGATGCGTTTTGCCCGGTTCACGTGATTCGAGTAAGTCTCCACTCCGTTATTAGCCGGCGACGTTGCTAATTTAAACATAAAATCTGCTAAAATCCCAACTGAGCGCTTAATTACTAAGTCAACCCATTCGAGGTTCTTTCTTTTATACATGCTTTTAGTGAAATCTCTCTTTTATGTTGGGTATGGTGTGTAGGAAGGCGGGGGTTTTGGACGAAGACTTCATAACGCATTTGCAATTTGAGCAGAACAAGTTCGATTCAACGTTTCTCTCACTGAAGAAATCGAAGGTGGAAAGCTAGTCTCGCGCGTGTTCAGGAAACAATTTGGCCTTTAATGGTCAGATTTGCTTGCACAGCAGGCCTAATTGAGCCATGAATCTTTTAAGATTGGAGCAGTTGGTCGGGACGTAAGGGGATTGGTATCTCAAGAACTCGAGGTCGCATGTTCATATCCAACTAAACTCTTGATTCAGGGCCACCTGCGACGGCTAAAGCTCCGGATTAAAATCGACCTATGGTGCTTGTACAGGACGTTCCACGACCGCTCGGATTAACCGAGCCTTTACGCTAGTGCCCGCAGAGGGAGAGAGAAATGGAAAAATTGAAGGGTTATTAAGTCCTTAACTCTATTTTTGATCGGTCATTACAAGATACGGACATCACCCGCACGAAAATTTAACGAAAATGAAAAAGCGAGCTATGCGCATGTATGTTTGTAGCTCGCCTATCAGAAATAGTAAGGCCCTTTACTTCTCTTGTGATGATGGCCAAATAAACAATGTCAAGTATGTTAAGATTACATACAAATTATCACGTCGGTTTTGCTAGATATATGTAGCATTATTATTACTATTAGGGTTAATGCCACGAAAAATCATTAAACTAATACGCCTGTGATAAATTTACCTCAATTTGTGTTAAACATAGGGTAAAAATCTTAAACTGATACACTCATGAACTACCACTTGTCATATAACTCAGTAATTTAACGGTTAAATTCAACGAAAACTAACGGAAAATAAATTTGTCATAGGTGTATCAATTTGGGGTAAATTTGTCATAAGTGCATTAATTTAAAATTTTTTATGCTTAAAAAAATAATTTAAGCTAAATTTATTATAGTTGTACCAATTTTAGATTTGTTAGTATTTATTATTACTTACGAATTCGAAGGTTTTTTTGTTTTTTTTTCTTGAATTGCGCGACACGCATAGTCAAGTACGAGGGATCGTGACGCTGCTGTCCCAACAGCGTTCGTCTTCCTCTAAGAAGAATCTCAGGCGAGAAGAAAGAAGAAGAAACCGCCATTGTTGACAGCTCCGAGGGGAGGCTCCAAAGGGATGGCCGGCCCTCGATCTCGACCCCGGTCGGCTGCATGTCCGCCACGTGTCCGGTCCTGATCTTATCCCCCCTCCCCTTCCCTAATGCAGTTCAATTTTCACGTGAAGAGAGAGAGAGAGAGACTGGGACTGGAATCGTCGTCCCTGTTCTTCTCTCTCTTTCTCTCTCTACGAAGTGAACCGCCGTATACGGTCTTCTCATGCTTGTGGACCGACTTCTCTACGCGGATGCGTTGTTAGGGAACTGTTACGTGGCATATATATATAAATAGTGCCAAAAATATTATTAATCCCGTTGCCCAAGTTGTGATGGAGCACTCGTGATGAACTTTTTTTTTTTTTTTAAGTTATGTGATTCAAATGATCGATTTTAAAAATTACATGACTGTTAACGATCGGGAAAAAAGTTGTGGCATGCGAGTCGGCATCGCATAAAAGTTATGACATTCAATTGATCAAAACAAAAAAGTTATCATGCTCAAGTGAGCGTTGTATGAAAATTACGTCTATTTTGATGATCGTATCTCATCAAAATTCAATGGAGAATCAAGAGAGCAACATCTACATAGGTTAATGGAGGAAGTTTCATGAATGCTTTCGTGTGGGTCGTTGTCTAAGGTTAGGAGATTGTACGACTTTTCTTCTCGAATCCCTTTCACTTAAGCTTCTATGTCCCTCGATTCGATTCGATGGCTACTCGAGATCGGCTCATTTGATTTTGCGTCGATCTCGACAGGTCTTGCAATCCTAATTAATCTAACATGGTGAAGGGTTCCACTTTTTCCCAACATATCTTTAATTGAAAAAAAAAATGATGGGAATATCCTCGAAATTTTGTATGTGTGTGTCTTTTTTTTTGTTTTTTTGTTTTTTTGAAGATTCAGCTCGCGCTCGAGCTCTTCCCTAAGATTGATTGTAATTGAGTCGAGTTCGAGCGAAGAAGGCATCTCAAGTATCTAGTCGAGTCGGTTCGAGCAAACTCGATCAAGCTAAATTCGAATTTCGAGCATCGATCGAGTACACGAGTCGAGTCAAATTAAAACTTGGATCATTAATCAGTCATGTACAACCATCATTGAGAGAGAGAGAGAGAGAGAGATGGGGATTGATGACGGGGAGGAGGAGTAGGTGCGGTGAAGTGGAGTGGAGTCACGAGAAACTTGGCTTGGTCGTTTTGCTTTCAGCCCAAACAAAAAGAAGAAGAAGAAGAAAATTAGAAGTTATTCCCTTTTAATTTCAAAGTCTCTTCCATCTTTCCTCATGGCAATCGCCAAATTCAAATCTCTCTCTCTCTCTCTCTAGGGTTTCAATTTCTCACGGTATCCATTGATTCTTACTCGGTTGACCGTTCCTCAATGGAGCTTTTCCCGAAACCTAATCGACATTGTTTGAACACCTGAAAATGACAAAAATAGGCATCCCGCGTCTCGAGAGAGGCGCCGACTTCGCGAGGTGACGACCGTATCAAGCGATAGACGTCGAGTTTGGTCCTCCGAAGTTATGAAAAATCTTGTCCACCAAAAATCGTGACCAGCATAGGATCGGCTTTGGCAATTTTGCGACTAAGAAGTCGGAGACGGCCCTGGAACATCAGGGAATGCGAAGAGCTTGGCAAACACACGGCACAGGCGGCTGGAATTTCGGGGTCCGATCGCATAGGAGAAGCATATTGACGTACGCGGGGGGGGAGGGGAGGCGGTAGCATGATGCTGAAACTTGTTGCCAGAACACAAGTCGATTGACGCCAGCTCGTACGTGGCCTAGGTTCGAAACGTGAAGGACGCACACCCCAATATTATTGGGAAACGCAATCAGAACATGGGGAACCAAATCTTTAAAACCTGCGAGTAAGACCCTAGAGGCTGATGAAGTATGATTTCAGTATTAAATATTTTAATTGTGTCAGATTCATTTCTAAATATTTTGTCAATTCTTCATTTCAATCCCAACCCTTTCATTCTTAAACCTTTTGTCAATTCGCCAATCCCAAACCTTTTAATTACGCCGATTTAGTCCTAACTATTTTAATAATTTGACTAACTGGACCTAAACCTTTCAACTAATTGTCAATTTAGTCTTTCCGATCGATTACTCGATTAATATATTTACGACTAAAATGAAAAAACTTCAAAAGATTTAGGACTAAATAAATATAATTGAAAGGTTTATGAATAAATTGGTAAATAATCAAAAGGTTTGCGACTAAAGTGGAACAATTAAAAAGGTTTTTGACTGAAATGGTCGCCCCCGTATAATAGGTTTAAGAATTATTTGGTAAATCTCTCCTAATTAAATATATAATAGGTTTAGCAAAAGAAACGATGATATAGGACTCCCCGTGCCAACAACGTCTATTTAAACCAGAAACCTGTGGAGATAACATATTTTATACGCATGATTAAATAAAAAAGGGGAATCTCAATTTTTTTTTTTAAAAAAAAACATAGAACAGGCTTACCAAAAATGAACCCATCTTCCAAATCCCAACGTTTCGACCACTTCGAATGAATATTTTATTGCGACATTCGCAGTTTAATCAACTGTCCGTGCAAGAACACTTATTCCTCGTATATAATCAATGCAATCTAAATCATTCTTGGACATACAGATTAGTGTCGGCTAGAGACATGTCCCAACCGAACATGAGATTGAGACTTGCGTAGCCGTTGACCTATAGGTGCGATTTTGGCCGGTCGTGGGCACATATGGAAATTGTTTCAGTTTTCCTGAGAAATATGAAAAAAAAAGCAAGATTAGTTCTTTATTGATAATGTACTTAAATATTAAATCACACATTTATTTTACAGTTTAAGTTTCTAGAATAACTCTTAGTGGCCTGACAAGATTTCGCGTTATATTTGAGCATGAGATCTTGAGTATCCCTACTGTTTGCGAACCCAAATTTCAAGCTTATTGGATATTTAAGTATTAAACCACATATTCGTATGACAACTTAAATTTTTATAATAGCGGATAGGCAAAATTTCATGTTTATAAATCTAAAAAAAAAAAAATGGGTTTGTTGTGTCCGATACAAGAATATTGAAGCAATATGTCGGAAGCATAACGATTTGCCATTTCAACTAGAGTCATGAGTTATGCCAATTTCGATAGGCAAGCCAATGCTTTATTCCTATTTATAACTTCGAGACTCTTCTATCATTTGCAATCCTATGAAGAAATTGTATAGATTTTGTTTATGAAATCTCCCGTTTGTTAATATGTGATCGATATGATTTATTACGAATAATATCTAATACTTGCTTCGCAATTATTGAGGAAAAACTTAGAAATTAGGGATAATTGCAGAAGCGCATGTCAAGATTGCACTCACATATCAAATACCATCCCCGCTTTTAGATAGCTAATATATACATTTTCGATTTTGTAATTTCATATTAATTTTGATCATGAAAATCGCCATTTATTTAGAAACTCGCTATTTTTCTTTCTAAACTATTCACGTAAAAAAAAAAGAATCCGAATATCTAGACCTCTACGGACTATTGCCAAACTTGAATAGTTGGCTTCTAATCTGGCTTTGATTGGATTGTGCTTTGGTGTCCATGCCACATCCAAGGAAGACCTATGAGCTCTACCATGAGGCTTGTGCTAGCCTCGCTAGGTTGAGCTAGCGTGCCGATCGACCCAAAACTTCTAAGGCTGGAGTCACAAGACTCAGCGAAAGAGAGGAGATGGGAGGTCGGCGCTATCGACGGGTGGCAATGCCGTTAAGGGATGGACAAAGAGACTGTTGTGGTGTAATATGAGAAAGAGCATGTACGAAGATAAATAATTACTTTCAATTCGTAAAAGATATAAATTAAATATTTTTAAAGAATGGGAAATTTTTTTTTATAGGTAAGTGGAAATTTCGAAATGGGTTTTTATAAATCAACTTTATTATTATAATAATTTTTTCAAGTGATTATGAAAATAACAGTATGTAGTGAGTTATAAACTTTTAAAAATGTGAATCCCATAATAAATTTTAATTAATTTTATTTATTTTTTGAGTCTCAAAAGCAGACTGTCGCCATAACAGTCATCTAAAAATTATTATATAATTGATTATCTTTCCTAATTTTGTTAAATCCAACTCTCACAAAATAACGGCTCGCCAGATGAGAACGAAAAATTTGACCCCTCCCCAAAAAAAAAAAAAAAAAAAAAAAACAGAACGAGAAGCCGTAGGACAGAGGAGCAGAGTGATAAAGACAACATCGGGAGGGTAAATCTGTCCACAAGAAAATTTCAGAAAGAGAAGAGGGCTCTGCTTTCGGAAACAAGCCGTAGCTTCCCTTCTTACCAGTTTCATCGTCTTCAGCAACAGCAAAAACAGAGGAGAGAGAGAGAAGCACAAGCACAGACAGATAACCGTAAAGCATCACCGTCTCCACTCATTTTTTCACACTCTTCGCTTAAAAACGAAAAGCGAGTGGCAAAAACCCTACCACCCTTTTCACTGCTACTTCTTCAGCTTCTTCTAATCTCTCTCTCTCCCTCTCCCTCTGTTTCTCTGTGAGCAGAAGAAGAGAGATGGTTCTGGGTCCCAACGGCGTTGTCTGGATGGAGAACGTGGGCGAGGAAGACGAAGTGTCTTGGACCAGAGACGCCACCGCCCACCACCACCACGATGGCAACGGCGACGAAGCGGTGCAGCCCAAGGAAGACGACGAAGCCATGGGAGGAGCTTCCCTTCCCAACTTCAAGTCCATGCTCGACGCCGACTGGTCCTACTTCAACACCAACCCATCTCACCATTCCCAGCAGCAGCAGCAGCAGCAGCTCCAGCAGCTCCAACCCACTCCAGAGATGACCGACCTGTCCTTCTCCTCCGGCCCGATTCCCGACAACGCCCTCCTCCTCAACCACCACCCCCACCCGCTCGACTCCTCCTCCTCCTGCTCGCCGTCGCAGGCCTTTCTACTCGACCCCTCGCAGGCCCACCAGCCCTTCCTGCAACCCAAGAACTGCTTCTCCTCCCTCCTCAACGTCGCCTGGAACAATTCCTTCGACAATGGCTTCGATTTGAGCTGCGACGCCGCCGGGCTTTTTGGCTCGGTGCAGGGCAATCAGACCTCGAGCGCGCCGCTTCTGATGGGCGGCTCTGAGCTGGGCCCCAGTTCTGAGCTGCTGCCCGTGCCGACTCGGCTCGTCCCGCTCGCTGAAAACTCAGCCCAATTGCCAGGCGGCGGCTTCGGGCTGACCGGTTTTGAGGGCTTTGAGAGCCCTGGCAACCCACTGTTCGGAAATAGGTCGAGCAAGGTCCTACGGCCTCTTGAGGTTTTCCCCCAGACGGGTGCCCAGCCCACTCTGTTTCAGAAGAGAGCTGCCCTGAGAAATGGCTCCAACGGTAATGGCGGCGGGGCTGAGAAATTGGGGAATTTGGAGATCTCGGTGTCAAGGTTCGCGGAGTTGGACAAGAAGAGGAAGAGGATTGATGAGGGTTACAATGACGAATTGAGCATTGACGGGTCTGGTTTGAATTATGACACCGACGAGGGTAATGAGAGTGGGAAGGCTGCTGAGGACTCTAAGCACGATGGGTGCAATTCGAATGCAAACAGCACGATCACAGCCGGCGATCAGAAGGGGAAGAAGAAGGGGCTGCCGGCGAAGAATCTGATGGCTGAGCGGCGCCGGAGGAAGAAGCTGAATGACAGGCTGTACATGCTTAGGTCGGTTGTTCCCAAGATCAGCAAGGTCGGAAGTTTCTCTGAGAAAGTTGCAATTCTTTTTCATAAAGTTTCTCTTTGCGAGTGTTTTATTGATTAAATGGGTGTTATTTGCATGTTTGTGGCCGGATCGTCCTTCGAGTGGGTTAGGTTTGCTATATCAAAACCTCTGTCTTGTCTGAGATTGCTTTTCATGTTCTAGTGTCTGATCTTGTGTTGCCATGATCTCTTATGTGGGCCATCTCTGTCTATTACACAGAGTAGCCATAATGGCTCTTTACTTCACCAACATTTTAGTTGTGGATCCTTAGAAGAGTTCTTCGAGTTCTTTGTGAACCTCTTGGGTCTTCTTATACCAGTGCTATCCTAAAGAAAGCCGGTGGATGGAGTCTGACACTCTGGCCACGGATTTTGAAATGATAGATGAAAAATAGGTTCGATGTGTGTTAGGGTAGGATATAAGAACTTTGCGCACTAATGAAAGAAGACTGGTGTTATGCTTTCCAAAATTCTGTCATGGTAACTTCTGATGATCTGAATTATGTCTGGCAGATGGATAGAGCTTCAATTCTAGGGGATGCCATTGACTACTTGAAGGAGCTTCTGCAGAGGATCAATGACCTCCATAATGAGCTGGAGTCGACCCCGCCTGGATCCATGTTGCCCCCTTCGACGAATTTTCATCCGTTGACACCAACTCCACCCACTCTCCCTTGCCGTGTGAAGGAAGAACTGTGCCCGAGCTCCTTGCCGAGTCCTAAAGGCCAGCCTGCAAGAGTAAATTTCTATCATCTAATTATGTTTGCTGTTAATCGTGATGTTTTACTTCAGCTGTATCTTGCATTAAGCTTTTACAAAACCTGAGCCTTGGTTGTTTGGTGCATTCATGAAAACTTCAGGTTTCAACGGAGTGAATTTCTGATATATAATTACCATCACGTAATTATGTTCTGCTTCACATTAAGGAGGTTGGGAAAATAGTAATTAAGTGATCTTTGTGACTGACTCAAGTTGCAGATAATACTAAGTCGATGACAGTCCTCTTTGTTTTCTTCTTTAAGTTGCAGATTGCTTCAGCACTCAAGTTGGGGTGTACTCCGATTTTTGTGAGAAATCTTAATCTGTTTTGCCAATCAAATGTTGGTTTCATTACTTCTCTAGATTTTGAACCTGCTTTCAAATGGTTAATAAGAGATTAGACATCCAAGATCGGTCTTGACCATAGTTTCTTTTATTTATCTCATAGCACTAAATTCCTTTTGCATATGTAGTTTCTTCCTTTAAAATTGAAAGCAAAACAAGAATGCACAGATTTTGGTATGAAGTGTTAAGATCTACTTTAAAGCATTTAACTAGAGTCAATACCTAAGTCTAGCCTTGGATTCACAAAGTAAAATGTCCTCCCTTTTCCACAACCAAATCATTATTCACATCAATCGAATAATTTCTTTTACATATTCCAAGTACATTACATTTTCTAGTCTTTGCATAAGCACCCTGTTTTGCTTTTTGCAGGTGGAGGTTAGAGTGAGGGAAGGGAGAGCAGTTAACATCCACATGTTTTGTGCACGCAGACCGGGACTCTTGCTCTCCACCATGAGGGCTCTAGACAACCTCGGGTTGGACATTCAACAGGCTGTCATCAGCTGTTTCAACGGATTCGCATTGGACGTTTTCCGAGCTGAGGTGCGTTTCATTCTCTTTTCCCTTGTCCTGTGGATAATTTGACTGAGCACGCAAACTATGCTGCGCTAGCTTTTGCTGGAGGTACTGAACTCGTGTTCCGCTACCACGTGCCTTTCGTTCTTGTTGAGGAGCTAGCATTTTGATGGCTAACCGAAACATAAATGATGATGATGCACATCATAAAAATAAATGATGCAAGGTAATACGGATGCACATCATAAACATAAATGATGCAAGGTAATACGGAAGAAAATCAGAATAAACAATAACTCTATTAGCATTAATTTGAACGAATGGCTTGAATGAATTAAGTAAAGAAATTGACACAACGTCTTTAAAGAAACTTCCATCTATGCATCTCTATTTGGCAATCTGTTGACTTTTTCTCTTTCACAAGACGATACGAAATCATATGCATTTTCCTACGAAATTCTTTAAATGCACCAACATAACGGGAAGCATCGTAGCTCATGATGCTTGCCTTCGTTGTCACTCTTCCTCTATTAATCATTTCTCCGATTTGGTGTGTCCCATGTCTCAGCAATGTAGGGAAGGTCAAGATGTCCTCCCAGAACAGATAAAGGCTGTCCTCTTAGATTCTGCTGGCTTCCATGGGATAGTGTGACTCGAGGGGAGTTGATTAACTGAAGCGAAGCCGGTGCTAACCCTAGTTTCCGTTTGAAATATTTAGTCTCTTTAAATTGTAAATGCTGCCTCCTCTGGTATGCTGAAGCAGAAAGTAGGTTAGCTAGTTTAATGTCGCAATTTCGAGGTTGAATTACTTGCTTACCTGAATGGGATGTACTTCCATGAACAGGCCTCTAGAGAGCAAGGTGTTGTTCTTGAGTTTCCAGTTCCGAAGATAGAAATTTGCTCTCCCTTTTCCTTTTCAGTTTGATTGTTTTCTTAGTGGTGGTTGCAGTTCATGTCCTTGTAATATTAGATGCATTTCTCCTTTCGCTTAAGGTCATGAGGATGCTGTGGAATGTGATGGCTATGTGTTTTAGTGGCTGTACTTAGACCTCAGATGAACTGTGAAACTTTGGAGGCATGAGAGTATAAGTATGCATGCTAATTGCTAGCTGCCTAGCAAAAGCAGGGTGTGATTCTTGTTGGTTGTGCTAATGGATGAAGATGGAGGACAACTTTTGGACCCCCAAACTTAAATTGTTTGTGTTATGGGGTTCCTCGACTTTGTTGTCCCATCTTTTTAATTCTTTTGATTTTGTGCAGCGTTCGTTATTATGGCACTGCATGATAATTATTCTGATTTTTTGATTTTATTTCTCAAAACAGAAATAGATGGGAATTCTGTTTGGCAATGTAAATGATTTTAATTTTATTATCAAAATTAATTTTAGAGAATCAGAATCAGTTTTAGGGCAAAAAAAAATTAATTAAAAAAAATCAATTTTCAAAATCACAAAATAAAATGAAGTCTCTTTTTTCTCAACCTAAAATGGAACAGCGAGGTCTTATTTTCAAAAAAAAAAAATAATAAATTGCAAAATTTCTAAAAAAATCACAATTTGTTTTTTGAAAATTCCTAAAAATAGAATAAGCTTAGATTAGGTTAGTTTGATCTTATTTTCATAAATTTGGACATAAATTTTTTAGATTTCATTGTTCTTTTTTTTAAAAAAAATCATAAGCACATTTGAAATTAAACTCAAACCACAATTTTCTAAGCTCTTAGGGTTTCGTTAGGTTTTATGATGCGATTTATCAATGTCATGATTCCTTGATGGTGCACTTGATTTCAATGATTGTGATTTGCGTAGGTTTATGTATTTTAGATTTAGTCTAGTTTTAGAAAATTTTAAAAAAAGAAAAAATAACTAGCATAAACACTTAGGCTGCGTATGGTAACACTCCAGAAACCTTCAAGAAAAGTGTTTATGTTTCAAAGGTGTTCTCGAAATACATTTGGAACAGAAATGCGTATAGTTTAAAAATATTTCGCGAAACACTTTGTGCCGGGAACCCTTTTGAAGAAACAAAAAAAAAACTTGATTTTGTGTTTTGGAACACTTTTGGAACCACCACCCATCGCCGCCAACGCGGCTACTGCCCATCGGCCATTGTTCCCATCGGTCGCCCCCACCGCCGCCGGTTGCCGTTGTCACCTAACGTTGGTCGGCTCTCGCCTCTACCGCCCCCCACCGTCGCCTCCAGTTAACGGCGGCGGCGAAGAAATTATTTATTTTTTACTTACCAAACGCGTTTCTGTTCCCAAAAATTTTAGCCGGGAACAGAAACACAAAAAAAAAATGTTTCTGTTCCAAAAATGTGCCAAGGAATAGAAACTTTACCATACGTACCCTTAACAATCTCTTGCTCTTAAGTTTTGAGTGAATTAAGACAGATTTGATTTCCTTGAACCAAAAACATGCACCAATGCAGGATAGTGAAGTGCACTTTTCTTGCAGAAATGAGATTGTCGTTCGTGTTGGTTATCTGCTCGCTCAGAAGAGTTGGATGAAATCTTATAATAAATGGCGAAAATGAGTTGTGATGATTCTTGATATTTGTTTTTACATTTCTATATGCAATATATTATATAAGAGAATCAATTAATTCGAAATGTAAAAATTGTGAAGAATAATTGTTCCTGGAAACAGAAATTATGTGCATCAACCAAACACATTTTTGTTTCAAGAACAAAAAATTTATACAGTTACCAAATACATTATGATTCTCTAAAAATCATCCAGGGAATAAAGAAAAAGTCGTTTCAATGCTAATCACTTTTTCGGATCAAAATGATTACCATGTAGGCCCTAACACTGTTGAATTGGTGATGTGTCGAAAACTGACATGGAGTGCCAAGTTGGCGTATCAAAAACTGATTAGAGAAAAAATTATGAGAGAGAGAGAGGAGTGCACCATTGCCTAATCGCTTGAGTTGTTGTCTTCTTTCTTGCTCGGGGTGGCGCGGGTCGTGGGATCCTTGCTAGGGCGTTGCTCAAATATAGACGATGGCTTGGTGACCTTCATCGGCCATTAATAAACCTATCAAAATGCGTCATTAATCTATTTGTTAATCTATATATAATGGGCTGAATTATTATATGGACTAGCTATATTCCTCGCGTTAACTCGCTTTGCACTCATACCTTAATTTGGGTATGGGTTTAGTAGATTGGATTAAGAATGAAAGTGTTCTAAAAATATGGGTGGGGTCACGTAAGGGTCAATAGATCTGCATTATAATAAATTGGTCATAAACAGGTTAAATGTGTCAGACCTTTTATTATCTGATCCACCTGTCTGACGGGTCTAGCTAGACATGACCACAGTTCCGGTACGTGGCTAGCATTGAGCCGGAACCGGCCCTTGAATGGTAGTCCTAGTTTCGGTTCGAGACCATTGGTTCCGATTTTGATTTTTAAATTTAAATAATAAATAATAAAATAAATAATAAATTATAAATTATAAATTATAATCAAATTGTACATTTGAGGGGAATTGGCCTTGCTTGGACAACGAGTGCCCTAAAAAACCTTACTTTACTATACTAAACACCTAAGACATTGAGCCAAGAGAAGCGACTAATCTCAGCTCAGTCACTGTTGGAAATAATGAAAATTATGATCCCAAAGATTGTCATTGACTGATTTGATTGGATTTATTTTGGGAAGATACAATCAAGTTTATGCACTTTCTATTTTACTTTCTTCTTCTTGAATTATAAATAGACAAGTGTACAAACGTTCCAATGAAATACAATATACATTTTCCATTTCAACTATCGTTTCTTTCATGGTATCAGAGTCTCTCGCCTTCCTGGCCTAGCTTCTGCACACACCATCCCTTGATTGTATTTCGGATCATCTTTTGCTTCTTGCTATTGCAAAAAATGGATTCACCAACCTGCAAAGCACTTAGCACTCCGTATAGAAATCATCTTACCGAGATATCATGAATAACGACAAAAATGTTTTCGACGAAAACCAAATGTGTCTTGATGAACAGTTACCCCAGATTTCGGAACCAATTTCAAAACCTAATATTCAGGCTCAGCCCAATTAGTGGCAATTTTTCTAGGCTTAACCTCACCAGGGGCAGCTCATCCCGAGCCAGCCTATCCAGTGGGTACCTGCTCCAGCATCATAAGACCCACGGTATTATGGGCCCGTTCAGCCCACTATTTCGGGTCCATCATTGCCTGCTGCTAAAATGGGCCAGACGCACATTCAACCTAGGGAAGAAGACTCGCCAGCCACAATTGGGGTAAGCCCAGTCCCCAGGCCCAACACATCTTATGCGAAGTATACAGGGTAAATGTCTGAATCGGGTCAATCAAGTGTTGGGTCAAATCCCTACCCAGTTCCTTTACCTAGTTACCATGTCGCATATCCATACTAGATCGGAATCGGCGGCGGCCGACCGCAAATAGGAGATTCGTTATACACATCACCAGCCGATAGGCCAGAGTTACGTCTCATTAGCCTCCAACTCGCTGGACCCGAGGGTTACTTGGCCTGGGCAAGGGATCGCAGACGATCTCTGGTCACCAAAGATAAAGACGAGTTCTTATACGGGACTGTACCCGTTCCGTTCGACGAGTGATTGCGTCGACATTGGCAACGGTGCAATCAACTCGTTCGGTAATGGATCGAAACTGTCTCAAAGCCGAAGTGGCTCCCAGATTACCTCCCACTGAAGATGCTCAAACCATGTGGAACAATGTTTGGGAAATGTATGGTAAACTAGATAGGGCGAAATTATTTTATCTCACACAGACACTTTCTAAATTAAAGCAGGGAAACCAATCAGTGACTACCGTGTTCAATCGTCTCTCGGCACTGTGGAACGAGATTGAAGCTGCTGAGGAATGGCTAGAAGGCTCCGAGCAAAACCTTTGCCAATATCGAATGATTCGAGAACAAGAGAAGGCTACTCGGTTCTTACTCATCCTCAACGATGATTATTTATCTTTTCGAATGTAGATCCTTGCGATGGAACCAGCGCCTTCCCTCGGATGAATCTTTCAGCTAGCGATGCAAGAAGAGAGACAATGATTGGCGGCGACGACACCTGGTTCAGGAGTTGCCCTCACCTCACAACGCTCTTGAAGGAGCTCAAGGAATTGGGGGCTCCGTTGCTGCCCTTTCTGTCTTACGCAGAAAGGGAAATGGAGGGTTCCATAACATGCCTGACAAATGGCGTGGAGGCTCTAATGGGCTCGCAACAGGCGGGCGTGGAAACCTTAATGGGTTTGCAGCGGACGACCTAGATTATAAAGGGAGATCTGACGGCTTCAATTCTTCCACTCAAATAGCCGGATCGAGTGTTTCTTGTGCTGCCATGTCATCAGGTAAAATTAATAGCAATTATTCCAAATCAAAGAATAAGTATTGTGAATATTGCAAGCGACCACATCACGCTATGGAGATGCGTTGGAAATTACATGGACGACTAAATGATTGCAAAAGAAGAAAAAATGAAGCCTATGCATTTCAGGTTTCCAAACAGAAGGTTGATGGAGATCACTCCACAATTACTCAGGATCAATACCAACATATTATAAAAATGCTGAGCCAATTGAAGACTAGTGATGATGGCGCGGGTTTTTCAGGTACCCTTCTATTGCAAGTAAACTATATTTCTAGTTTTTCAGGTACCCTTCTATTGCAAGTAGACCATATAGTTTGTACCGAGACTTTATTTTCATATATTCATGATCATTTGTAGTTTCCCTTATTAGTGCGTACTACTAATGGAAATACTACCCAAGTCACTAAAATCGTCACTGTTCCCTTCGGCCCAAATTTTGTCCTTCACAATGTTCTATACATTCCTGAATTTGAGTTTAATCTCCTTTCTGTTTCAAATGTATGCAAAGATAATTCTTGCAATGTCATCTTCAATTCCGACAATCGCTTATTTCAGGACCATATGACTGGCAAAATGATGGGTTTGGGTAAAGTAAAAAATGAATTATTTTTCCGGATTGATTCCCCTAGAGATTTAGAATTTTTCAATAAGAGCATTTCTCGTAATGCAATTTCAAGGAATAAAAATCTCCTTTTACATCAACGTTTGAGTCTTAGTGCACGGTATCCTCATCCGAAATGTTCCATATGTCCATTAGCTAAACAATCTAGACCGTCCTTCCCTATCAGCACATCTCGAGTTGCTTGCCCTTTCTTACCGTTGCATGTGGACATTTGGGGACCCTATCGCACTCCTCACAACGACAGTTCACGATTTTTCCTCACAATTGTTGATGATTTTACCCGTGCTACTTGGATTTTTCTTATGCAATCCAAGAGTCAGACTCTTTCTCGCCTAACGAACTTCCTTTCTTTGGTCCAAACTTAGTTCGATACATCTATCAACAGAATTCGGACAGATAATGGGCGTGAATTTCTCTCAAATGATTGTGAGTCTCTTTTGGTCTCTCATGGCATTATCCATGAAACATCTTGCACCTACACCATACAACAGAATAGAATTGTGGAAAGAAAACATTGACACCTTTTAGAAGTTGCAAGAGCTCTCAAATATCAAGTCTCCATTCTCGAGGAATCTGGGGTGATTGTGTTGTCACTGCTACCTATTTGACTAATCACATGCTGAGTAGAATTCTTGATGGTAGAACTCCTTATGAATTACTTTATAATACTATGCCATCTATCAATCATCTGCGAATATTTGGTTGTTTGTGCTGTGCAATGACTGTGGGACCTTGGGACGAGATGGCTTTTCATGTCATTCCATGTGTTTTCATGGGATATCCCACTCTGCAGAAAGTATATAGAGTTATGGATATTTCTACTGGACATTTTTTTATAAGTAGGGATGTCATTTTCATGAAGGAAAATTTTCTTTCCGAGACACAGCGTCTTCATTTCCCACATCAAAATCATCTTTGGACCGTTTGGCTTTCTTGGAAGATGATGTTTCACCCTCTTATAGTGTTATTCCTTCGACATCAAATACATCCATTCCAGAGAACACTTTGCGCCCAGCGTCTGCATCATCTGAATCACTTCCTACGGAGATTTCCCAGTTGTCTGTGGCCGACTCGTCACCATCTCCAGTTACTACATTGGCGTCTTCATCGGACTCTACTCCAGAAGTCCTTGAACCACCTCAACATTCTAGACGTATTGTCAGACCACCGACTTGAACGCAGGATTATGTATGTTCTACCTCTCGCCCTTTAGGCATTCATTACCCTGTATCTTCCTATGTTTCCTTCAGTCGGCTCTCTCCTACATACGTGTGTAGCATTAGCCGAATTTTTGAGGAACATGAACCATCTTCCTATCATATGGCATCCATAGATCCTTGTTGGCAATAGGCTATGGCAACTGAACTAGACGCCCTCATTGCCAATCATACATGGGACATTGTTCCGTTACCTCCACATCAAAAATCCATTGGCTGCAAATGGGTCAACAAAATTAAATTCAAAGCCAATGGATTCGTGGAATATTATATGGCTCACTTAGTAGCGAAAGGTTTTACTCATCGCGAGGGGTTTTTATTATCACAAGATATTTTCCCCGGTCGCAAAGGAAGTTACCGTTCGCTCCTTCTTCTCTATTGCGACCATTCGTAATTGGTCACTCCATTAGATGGATGTTCACAATGCCTTCCGTCATGGCGATCTCGATGAGGAAATCTATATGGATCTTCCATAGGGATTACACAAACAGGGAGAGTTTCGGGTGTGTCGTCTTCGCAAATCCCTGTATGGGCTCAAACAGGCTTCCCGACAATGGTATGCGAAATCTATCGATGCCTTAACAACTGCAGATTCCAACATTCCAAATATAATTATGCGCTATTCACATGGACTTCAGGTACTTCATCGATATATTTGCTTATATATGTTGATGATATTCTTATCATGGGGAATGAGAACTCTACATTGGTAAATTCAAATAATATTTGCATTCTGCCTTTCCTATCAATGACTTAGGAGCTCCTAAATATTTCCTTGGAATTGAAATTGCGCGTTCCAACAAAGGAATTAATCTTAGTCAGCGTAAATTTGCCATGGAGATTGTATGTGAAGCTGGTTTATCGGGATGTAAGTCAGTTGTCATTCCAATATAACAGAATGTAAGATGACAACTCATGAATATGACATGGGAATTTCATCATCCATCAAAGCCCTTTACTCGAAGATCCATCAGGATATTAGAGACTTGTTGGAAAACTGATATATCTCACTATAACAAGGCCTGACATATGTTATGCGGTTCAGATGCTCAATCAATTCATGCACAAGCCAATACAATCGCACATGAATACGACGTTGAAAGTAATGCGATACTTAAAGGGATGTTCGGGGCTTGGGATTTTTTTGTCACATGACCGCGATATGAAGATGGCTGCTTATTGCAACACAGACTATGCTACATGTCCAATGACTAGACGATCTATCATTGGTTTTTGAATAAAATTAGGAAGATCATTGATTTCATGGAAAACAAAGAAACAATCAACCGTATCCTTATCATCAGCAGAAGCAGAATATTGTGCAATGGTCAAAACTGTCTGTGAAATTATTTGGATATGAGGATTACTCTTAGATCTTGGAATACAAAGTGAAAGGCCAACTAATTATTCTACGACAATGATTCCGCGTTCAAGTTAGCTGCGAATCCGGTTTTCCATGAAAGGATGATGCATATCGAAGTTGATTTCCATTTCACTCTAGACAAAATTCGAGAAGGAATCATTGTGACAAAGGGAATTGATACTACGGAACAGCCTGCAGACATTTTCACCAAGCCTTTATGTTAGAGACATCACATATACATTCTAAGCAAGCTTGACACCCTTGATATCTGTAGGCCGCCAGTTTGAGGCGGAGTGTTGGGAATAATGAAAATTATGATCTCGAAGATTATCATTGAAGATCCTGATTTGATGGGATTTATTTTGGGAAGATGCAATTAAGTTTATACACTTTTTATTTTACTTTCTTCTTCTTGAATTTTAAATAGACAAGTGCACATACATTCAAATGTAATACAATATACATTTTCCATTTCCTCTATCGTTTTTTTCAATCATTGAGCATCTTAAAGAATTATCTCACTCGTAATTCCCACTAAACAATCGATGTGAGATTTCTTGCTTAAACCTTTAGCCCTCATCCTGACTCTTTAAAAGGAATTCGCGTGTGTCTCTCTTTCTTACCAAATAATGTGGGATTCATTCTCATTTTCTTATGATTCATGACTAGCGCAAAAGTCTCAGGAAAAGAGAGGTAACATCTTATAAAATGGCGGCTCAGTCATATTTTTAATTAATTAAAAAAATGAAAAAAAGGGGAGCCGTCCATTGCAATGGCTCTTTCCCTAGTACTTTTTGTTTTAAAGGCAAGGCTATTTGGCCTGTTTGAAACAGACGCCGGCTTGGAATTGCCAGTTCTGACATTTTGTTGAACTTTAACTGGCCCATAAGGGCCGGACCGATTTCGTTTGGTCAACGGGCTGGTTCTAGATCCAAATCAGTCTGTGGCCATGCCTAGCCACCGGTAAAAGGGTGATCATGGAAATGCAACCATACCCCATCTCGATCTGGCAAGAGTCGTCGTGGGCCTCGTGGCCATCCAGGAAATGGATTTGCGCCACCCTTAAAAGGTTTAAAGGCATGCATGCCTGCTCTTCTTCTTGGTGGATTCTCAAAAGGTTACATGCCCATCTTAAATGAAGCAATTGATAGTCGATCCGTATGAAACATTGACACCATAGGAATGCCACCGAATGTGCAAATCATCTTACCGATGAAGTAATGTCAAGACTATCTATTCTTTTTAAGATTGTTTATCAAAAGCCTAAAGCCTAAAGCAATGTGATACATAACCAAGCTATGAATCTTTCAAAGATCCCAACTATGTCACTCCTTGCCTTACTCCTAATGACTCCCTAAATCCGAATGTCCTAGTGCTAATCCTTGTGTATCGCCTATAGGAAGCGAAACATCGCAACAAATGTTAATTCATCATGTATAGATTGAGTTTATATGGTCGTAAGCTTCGATCTCACTATTTCCTTGAGTTTTATAAACAATCGATCTTTTTTTTTTATGAAGAAAAAATTTATAATTGAAATACTGGCTATTTTTGGAAGGGATGTAAAAGTATATTAGAATGACAGAAATCAAAGTTTAGACCAGGAACTGCAATTGTATTACTCTGTTTTTGAATGTACAAAACTTAGCACTACTTATAGTGCCAAAAAGGAATAGGAAAAGAATTTACAAGATTACCCTTTCCTATTCTATAAATCAATCATGGATAGATTGAATCGATTAGTCTAACAACATAATCGCATCAAATCTATTCATAATCAAATCAAAACAAGCCATATTTCCAACATAGAAATTTGGTAAAATCATTAAAACTTCATATATGATATCTGAAATTCTGAAATGTTCGAAGTTTTTCATATCAAATGAAAGCCCAATGGCGAGGCGCAAAAATTTGTGAAAAATTGTAAAAGGAGCCCTTGCAAGGATTAATTAACTCCCGGTATGATTTACACTAATCATACTAAAGCAAGGCTAGATATTTGGACTTCTTTGTTTTATCGTGGCAAAATTGCAATAGATCAAAACTTCAAGGGCCAATTTGAAATTTCCTTAAGAAGAAGCGGCATATCTCTAAACCATATAAAACCCACCCCAAAGTGCAATTTCTAGGGTTGTCACTCTCCCCCTTGAATCAACCTTCTACTTCTTCCATGGCGTGCACGATAGACTTTCGCTCTCTCGACGAGGGCTTCGGCGGCAAGACCTACAAGCGCAAGCGCGAGTCACAATCCTCCGCCGCAACCTCCGCGTGCGCCGATGGCGGCGTCGCCATGGAAATCGACGACGCCCGCCTTCCGCCGTTGAAGCGGACGGCTATCCCCTCGCTGGAGGACCCCGACAGGCCGACCACCGCGTCGACGTTCTCCTTCGGGAGGCCGACCTACGACGGGGTGATCGCGGGGAGGGTGTCGGGGCGGAAGTGGAAGCAGCCGCGGAGGCAGCGGGCGTCGGCGTCGAGGGTGAGCGTGAAGGGGACGAGCTTGGAGGAGAGGGTGAGGCAGAAGGAGATAAAGAGGGCGTACAGGGAGAGGATATCGGAGCTGAAGGAGGCGATAAGGGCGAACAAGGTGGAGAAGAGGAGGAAGAGGGAGGAGAGGGAGAAGAAGAAGCAGGAGAACATCCTGAGGTCGGGGACGAAGCTGCAGAAGATCACCAACCCGAAAACACTGAAGAAGATCTCCAAGTCGAAGCAGAGGAAGCTGCTCAAGGTCGTCCCTGACGAGTTGGTCAGGAAGTGAAGCTCTCTGTGTTCTTGTCTCAGGGTTACTTTTTCTTTGCAGTTCCTTTTTTTTTTTTTTATGTATAAGAGATGAAGTTTTGATTGAGATCTAGATCAGGTTTATCTCTTATCTTTGCCCTTCTTGAAGTCTTCGTGCTCTTTGGTAATTCACTGAAATTCGATCAGTATCGTGTTTACCTCATGGTCTTGCCTTACTTGAAGTCTTCTTCATGCTCTTTGGGAATTCACTGAATTTGAATCTGATCGATATCAAGCTGATAGCTGATTGGAGTCTTGAAATCTCTAGTGGGTTTAACCTCATTTTCAGTTTCTGGCGAGGGATGGAAACATCGATCAGGATCGTGTTTACTACCCCACATGATCTTGCCTTACTTGTAGTCTTCTTCACGCTCTTTGGTAATTCACTGAATTTGAATCTGATCGATGTCAAGCTGATAGCTGATTGGAGTCTTGAAATCTCTAGAGGGTTTAACCTCATTTTCAGTTTCTAGCGAGGGATGGAAAGATCGATCAGGATCGTGTTTACCTCTCATGATCTTGCCTTACTTGAAGTCTTCTTCGTGCTCTTTGGTAATTCACTCTGAATTTGAATCTGATTGATGTCAAGCTGACTGCAGTGTTGAAATGTGCCAGAGAGTGCAATGGGCTTAATCTCACTTTCGACCTCTGGTGACGGATGGCGATGCACGGAATTTGATGGTTAGAGAGCCTACGAGGGCCGCTCCGATGCTCCTCGTTAAGAACCTTCGGATGATTTATCACTGACTCACCCTTCTATCCAGGGGGGTTCATGCGGGGCACCGATGAAACAATACAAGCTACATCGCTGCTACTCAGCAACAAGAGGCATTGGTTATTTTCTTGAGATTGAACCAATCTCTTAAGGGCTTGATCGACTGGGGCCTCGCCTCCGCATGAGGAGAGAGGTTCAGCCGTCGGCCAACAGTCAATCCTGAACGAAGATTGACGATTCTGACCTGTGTAGCGTTTGTGTAATCTGGGGGATGAAAATAAAGGAGGGGTCATCAAAGGTTCTCTTAAGACAAATCAATTTCCGGCCCAACCTACTGGCGGATCATACACAGTGCACGAATTTATTGCTCGTGTAACCTGTAACGATTCATAAGCATTCCAAGTATGAATTGACTTTTCCCGCTCCTCCGCGTGGGCAGATTGCATCAACGATTCTAATGGAAGTACCGCGATAAAAACATTTTTTTTTAAAAAAAAAAATTGTGAACAAAAAAGAAGTTTTGGGATGATGTTGAATAAGGAGCTTGTTCAAGAACTACTAGCGTGATTACCCCTCATTTATGTTAGGAGGTCAGATAGTCTCGCGTGCTCCTTTGGGTATGGACTAGTTTATATCATGAATACTCATTTACAATTCCAATTGCAATTTTGAATCTTCTGTTTGATTCTGCTTTGAATGCCCATCAATCGGTCCTTAATTGATTTCAAGTACTTTCAAGTGAATTACCACGAAATTAGAGTTTGGTACCTAATCGATTCATGCCGGAATTTGGCCCTTAATAATTCCTTAAAATTTGATGGGTATAAATTCACTTGTCGATCACACATAATTCAAGAAGAAAAAATATTTTCTATTGGATTGATTATTGTTAATTGTCGTGGAGAGCAACCCTTTCCGATTGAATTAGTGAAATGGATGCTTTCGGTTCAAAGAAGTTCGTAAATGAGGTTTTGCGGGATTCAAGGATTTTTTTAGAAATGGGATATCGAAGGAGCTGACTCTGTTCTTGTCATAACAAAACAGAGATTGCTTCTTCATGTAATGATCAGGAAAAGAACCAACGACCGCGGCTCCAACCGCCACCAACGGTCAAGCCTATGGCGAAAGTGCACGGACCTCCCCGCGCTGAAGCAGATCCAGGCTTCCCTCGTTGTCAGAGGCTTCAATTCGAACCGCGCAGCTCTGCGAGAGCTCATCTTTGCCGGCGCGATCGCCGTTTCGGGCACCATCGGCTACGCCCTCCGGCTGTTCGCTCAAATTGCTGAACCGGATCTTTTCATGTGGAACACCGTCATAAGAGGCGCGGCTCAGAGCCTAAACCCTTCCAATGCCGTCCATCTTTATTCCCAGATGGAGAGCCGGTTCGTGAAGCCGGACGATTTCACGTTCCCGTTTGTGCTCAAGGCTTGCACTAAGCTTTCTTGCGTCAAGATGGGTTTCGGTATCCATGGGAGGATTATCAAGTTTGGTTTCGAGTCCAACACGTTCGTGAGGAACACCCTTATCTATTTTCATGGTAACTGTGGCGAATTGGGCATTGCCAGATACTACTTTGAGGGCTCGGCGGAGAGGGATGTTGTGGCCTGGTCCGCATTGACTGCTGGGTATGCTAGGAGAGGGGAGCTACGCATCGCTCGGCAGCTATTTGATGAGATGCCTGTGAAGGATCTGGTTTCTTGGAACGTGATGATTACAGGCTATGCAAAGAGAGGGGAGATAGAAAGCGCGAGGAAGCTTTTTGACCAGGCCTCGGAGAGGGATGTTGTGACATGGAATGCGATGATCGCAGGTTACGTGCTTTGTGGCGGTAATGAGCAGGCACTGGAGATGTTTGAGGAGATGAGAAGAGTTGGAGAGAAGCCGGATGAAGTGACAATGTTGAGCCTGTTGTCTGCTTGTGCAGAAATGGGAGATTTGGAGGTTGGGCAGAAGACGCACCATTCGCTTTCGGAGTTGTGTTTAGGAGATTTGGGTGTGCTACTCGAGAACGTGCTCATAGACATGTATGCCAAGTGTGGTAGCATCGAGAGGGCGTTCGCGGTGTTCAAAGGCATGAGAGAAAGAGACATATCGTCATGGAATTCGATCATAGGAGGTTTGGCTTTTCATGGCCATGCCGAGCAATCTATCAATCTGTTTAGGGAGATGCAGAGGTTGGAAATCAAGCCGAACGAGATAACCATGGTTGGAGTTCTAGTTGCATGTAGTCATGCCGGCAAAGTCGAAGAGGGTCGTCGATATTTCGATATGATGAGAGATAGATATGGTATCGAGCCAAACATGAGGCACTCTGGGTGTATGGTGGATATGCTAGGACGTGCTGGGCTACTGGATGAAGCGTTCGAGTTCATTCGATCAATGGAGATAGCACCCAATGCCATCATCTGGAGGACTCTGCTTGGGGCTTGTAGAGTTCATGGAGACGTCGAGTTAGGGAAACTTGCGAACGAGAAGCTCCTGTCTATGAGACATGACCAGAGCGGCGACTACATTTTGCTTTCTAACCTGTACGCTTTGAAAGGGGAGTGGGATGGCGTTGAGAAGGTGAGGAAGTCGATGGGTGATAGGGGAGTGAGGAAAGAAGCTGGGCATAGCCTCACCGAAGGAGACGGCAAAGCGCTCATGCACTATTTGTTTGATTCAAAGCCTAGGTTAAGCTCAGGAAACAGAGCATGTCGAGTTGGGAGAGGATAAAGAGTTTGTACTTTTCTGAAACGAGGAAGCTACCAATTTTCAGTTCCTGTCTGAACGGGAGTTATTATTTCCTTTCCACTCGTAGGATTACTACCGAACCGGCGAACCGCACTACCTGCTTCCGTGAACAATAGAGGAAAAGAAACTCGTTTTCATCTAGGTTTTAACAAGATTGAACGGCCGTTTTTTTTTTTTAACCCAGCATAGTTGCATTAGCAGATCACTTGCTAAGGCAGCGAAGAAATTGGTGATGACAATCGGCATCGGAGCAAAGCTCGGACATACTCGCACTCCATCGATCCCTGCACTTTTGAGCATATAAAATGAAGGAACAAGTCGGATATGCACATGGCGACACAAGCTTGTCGACTCAACACACAAGATTCAAATGTTTTCTTTGCAGTTCCTTCCAATGACCCCAAAAGTAGCATCATCATCCTCGGCCGTCATGTAGTCGTGCAAATGACCACTATCAGTAACAGATGAACAACTGGAGGAACACGAGACTAACAAAGTGGTCATTTTCAATAGATCGAGTTTTTGCAGTAAAGGTATCGTTCATCATAGTCCTTTTCCTTCTTCTTTTTCAAGTCTGGCCACATTCCGATCATCAAGACGCATGGATGTGGCCTGGAAAAAAAAAATTACACAACGTGCACTCCTGCCAACTTCAGTTCTACCGAGTCCAACAAAATTTCAAGACTCGGATGACAGCCATAGCTGCTGCTACTGTGCCCTACCGATCAGTCTCAATCCAACGATTAAACTATCATCTTTTACCAGGAAAAAAACATCAGAAACCAACAACTGGACCACTGCCAGATCATAAATGCAAGTATATGTAGACACAGTTCAAAGGCTTTCGGAAGAAAGAGACTGTTCATGAGATAAGTAAACAGAAATTGTTGTCCCATTGAGAAGTTCTCTTGTGGATGGAAAACAGAAATGTATGAGACGATTTCCGCATTCCCTAACACTAGAGACATAAGTAATCAGCATTCAGACACGATGCCTCATTGACTACATTCATTTTTCCAGTCACAACATCGCTAAAATACACTGAAACAATAGCTTTGGCCCATTCTTGGTCCACACTCGCCAAGATTCAAGAGATCTCGAGTTCAATTTGTCTCTTTCCCCTCCCTATCTTACCTATCCCAAAAAAGGGGGACAATTCCAATACACTTGGCTTGTTGAGCAGATGTATACATGCATTGTAATTTGTAAACAGCTAGAGTCAAGGATCAGGTCCAACTATATATGCCCGCTGAAATATAAAGGATTGAAAGGAAGATATCGATCCTACTCCATTCTGAAAAACTGAATCTGAAGGGAAAAAAAAAAGAAGCACCCACCCACTGAGCTTCCACAAGTAAGTGAATGGAAACAGATCACCCCAACTAAACTAAAACCAATGGCTCAATAGTTTAGGAGCTGGGGTCATTAAAAGACAGTGCTCCACCTCCAGGTACAACTGCAACCAGTTACGGTAGCTGCTTGTAATTGGTCAAGGAAGCAAGTAAGTCAATTTGAGCCCTTACTTTGTATGCACATCAGATCAAACGATATAGCGCCCTGGCACATGGTTCACGGAAAAAACAAGCAAGTCTTTCTGCCACTCGTCAGGTGGTCTGTCTAATCTCCATAGTTGCTACCTCCTGAGCATCCACAGCACTAAGAACAGGTTCTACAGTTCTTTCAGCCTCAGATGTCTTGGTATGAGAAGTTGCTCTTTCGTCATTCTCTTCAATATCTTCCGCATTAACATCTGCTATAACCTGAAGAAGGTCCAAGGGGGTGGCGGCGGGGTCCAGTTCAAGGCATCCCTTGGGAGAATTGGGAGCTTCTTGTCCACTAAGCATGCATGAGGGAACCTGATGTGAAAAGCGGAACATCTCTTCTCTTGGAATCCTTCTGATTTCCCTGAGGTCCAGATGCCGATGAAACACTGCCCTGAATCTGGCAACTTTCACTAATGAGATGACGAGCACGCCTTGTTCGTCATCATAGTCTTCTAGCACCTCCACCATGTCATACTTATGTATTATGTCATCTGCAGTCAGCTCGTTCCAATTAGGTGACCAATTTCTATAGAGAGCCCATACATCACCTTTTCTTGGAAATATGCGGATAACACCACGCACACCTTTGGTCGACCGGACCTTGTGAGAGAAGGCATTGAGCGAGTCATAAATCTCGTATTTTCCCACTCTGAAATCTCCACAAGTTTTCGAGAAACCAGAAGCGACCCAATTTAAGGGGCCTAATTCACTGTTCGTCTTGGAATTAAGCCAGCTAATACGCATCTTGAATGGATTTAAGGAAATCACTTTCTGAATCAGGGCATAAAATCTAGGCATCCCATCATCATCGTCATACACTGCCCAAACATGGTTTTCTTTAAATGATTTTTCTGTTCGGTCTTTATCGAAATCATGGAAATCTGGATCCAGGACGGTCATTGACAGCGTCCGCAAAGTTCCAGCATCTGTACTAAGAATGCCTGGGAAGGACTTAGCAGCAGAATATTCTTTCTTCGGATCCACAGACTCTCGAGACTTCATTTTATCATCAGTGCCAACATCTACAGGAACTTTTCCGTCCGACTCATTAGTTTTATCATCCTTCCCATTCCTCTTCCCCTTATCTGCAGTTTTAGCTATAGTTACTGATCTCGATTCATTTAGGTTCTTGCCAAGTTCTCTCCAGGCCTTCATAATCAGTGTTTTCTGAACTTGAAGCTCAGTTATTTCCCTTATTGCATTATGCCTTGTGATGCCATTAACAGAAACTGCTCCAAAGTTTACTTGTTTGGAAAAAGCTGCACCCACACCACCACTCCCCATTCCCATTTGATTGGTAGCGTCCCTCCCATGGTCACCGCCACCAAGATCATCCATACCTCTCCTTCTCTTCACACCACCAGTGTAACCAGTCGATGACATGCCGCTGTTCTTTCTAGAAACTTGCTTCCTTCGAAGAGCCTCTTCTCTTTTTGTCGCTGCCTGAGCCTCCTCTCGCTCTCTCTTCACTTTCTCATATGCATGTTGCACCACACTTGCAGCTTGAGCTGCGGTTGAAGCAGTACTTGTTTTTGAGAATGGACTCCAGTGAAGGTTGCTTTGCATGTAAGAATCATGACCACTGAAGCCCCCCACTCCAGTACCGGAAGAAGGTGCATTACTCCGGCCTGAGTTCGTTGTGTCCTTGCTACTCACTTGATGATTTGTGGACTGCTGCTGCTGGGAAAAATTCCAGGGGGTAGCTGACGTAGTTCTATCAGATGATGGTGGAGCTATTTCTATTGCAAAAAAGGGCTTCTGGCAGTTGGGACATAGCAGGTTGTGATTGAGGTAAACTCTGAGATACTCATATTGCATTTTGCAGCGGTGACAAACTGTCCAAAATGTACTAGGTTTTGTCTTCTGGGAAGAGTGCCGTGTTCGATCTGTAGTCCTATGACTCTTAGTAGTCGTATTTGTCGTAGCAGTTGCATTCGGGGTCTTATCGAAGTTATAAAAACTATTGGCCCTTGGAGTTGCTGATGAAGCACCGGTCGATTTAGGAACCTTTTGGAAGGTCCTTACAAATCTCTTCTGGTCGTATGCTACCCTCTTAACCTTATCTGATAGCAAACTCCAGGCCTGTGATATCAGTTTAAAAGCCCCTTCTGCTCCAATAGACTTGTTCTTATCCGGATGCAGCATGAGAGCAAGCTTCCTATATTGTCTCCTCACCATCTCTTCATCAGCTGTTGGATCCACACCGAGCACACCGTACCAATCTGGCTCCCCATTGACTTTGTTCTCAGCAGAAACATACACATCAAGTGTAGATAACATTTGGGTCATGCCTTCCAGTCCCGGATAAAGACTTTGGGCCTTCAAAGCAAACTTTTTGGCCCCTGCTATGTCCCTTGCTATGAACTTCGTCTCTGCAATTTCTTTTGCCCTTGTAGCCTCATCTTTATTGCAGTCCATTCCCCCCCTGTCTGCACAAAACCTGTACAAATAGCGATCAGTTTTTGCGTGTTTTGTTACGACTTAATCGGGGGAGATAGGAGGGAAGGGGGGATATAGAAGATTTTAATAATTGTATAGTAAACTAGTGAAATAACTTCCGCAGTTCCCAAATATCTCAATGAAGCCAGTCAATTAATTTAACAGATTCAAACGACTCTGTTACATTAAGTCAACTAATCGGCATCACTAGCAGGTCTTGGACAATATGCATCAAGTCTAAATCTACCTTAAACAGCACTTAACGCAAACAGAATACTCAGAATTTTACAAAACTCACACTTGCAGGTCGAACTATCAATAGAAAGTCTTCAAAACATAAATGAGACATCGTAGCTATTAGATTAGGATCCAGAGCCTAGACAATAAAAAGAACATTAACGACAGGCAAAAGTCACACATCATGGCATGTATATCAATTGAAGGAGTCTATCGCTTACCTTAACTAGGGAGGAACTGATTTACATTGAACCTCGTAAAAGCAACTTAGCTTATGCTTACTCCACATGAAAACTAAGCAAACATAGACCATGGCTATGTAAACAAAACCGCAATAGCCAGACTATTAATCATGACCAATACAATCACATTCCTAAATCAACTTAGAGAAACCCATTTTTCAGCAAACTCACTCGAATAGCTTGGGTCAATAGAAACCCTAGACGCAACCACAAATGAGAACACAAAGCAAATTAGCCCGACACCATATAACAAGAATTAGTGTTTACCTAATAGTCGGAGCAGTTGCTTGATGTCAAGTTTCAAGTTCTCAAAGCCACCGCATCCAGACCTCCATTACCATTTTATTCTTTTCCTCACACAAATCCCGAAAGAAAAGCCAAAAGTAGGCTTCCTTTTTCTTGCCAAAAGTCACAACAATTAAACATGCCCTAAGCTTGTTGAGGAAGTGTATGGATGTGAACCTTATTGGACCATTAACGAACCAACTGACCTGTCTCTATAGTAAAGGTTAAAGATCAACTCTTGTCCGGTCAAAAAGATTCAAGAAGAACAGGAGAATTGGAACCAGGATACACAGCGAAATAGTGACAAGTGATGCCTGCAACAAAGATAAGGAAGAGAAGCAGAGGAGTTAAATCTTGTCACACTGGCAGACGGATTTGAGCAACACGTATCAAGTAAATATACCTTAAAAAGCACTTAACGCAAAATGAATAGCAAAATGAACACTTAGAATTTTAAAAGACTACCAACTTCAGATCGAATACCACCTAAAAGTCCGCAAAACATAAATTTATCACAGGAACAATTAGAGCGGGTTCCACTTTTTAGGAATATGAGCTGGGACAATAACGGCAAAAGTCACAAACTGAAAGTATGCATATCTATCAAGGAGTCTATGGGTTACCTTAACCGAAGGAACTGAATCACACTGAACCTTGTAACAGGTGACTTAGCTTATGCTTACTTCGTATGAAAACTAACCAAACATGGACCACGGCAATGGAACCAAAACCGCAATAAAGAAGACTATTAATCATGACTGATACGAATTCATTTCTAAATCAACTTAGCAAAGAGAACCAGTAGTCCGAAAATTCACTTGAATTGCTTGCACCAATAAAAGCCCTAAAAGCAGACCATTGAACATGCAAAGCCAACCAGCCCAACATTTTACAACAAAAATCCAAGTTTACCTAATAATAGGAGCAGTTGCTTGATATCGAGTTTCGAGTTCTCAAAGCCACCATGTCCAGTCCTCAATTACAAACTTATTCTTTTCCTCACGCAAATCCCCCCCAAAAAAAGGCCAACAGGGGCTTCGTTTTTTTTGTCAAAAGTCACAACATTTCAATGCTAAATCAACTTAGCAAAGAGAACCAGTAGTCCGAAAATTCACTTGAATTGCTTGCACCAATAAAAGCCCTAAAAGCAGACCATTGAACATGCAAAGCCAACCAGCCCAACATTTTACAACAAAAATCCAAGTTTACCTAATAATAGGAGCAGTTGCTTGATATCGAGTTTCGAGTTCTCAAAGCCACCATGTCCAGTCCTCAATTACAAACTTATTCTTTTCCTCACGCAAATCCCCCCCAAAAAAAGGCCAACAGGGGCTTCGTTTTTTTTGTCAAAAGTCACAACATTTCAATGCTAAATCAACTTAGCAAAGAGAACCAGTAGTCCGAAAATTCACTTGAATTGCTTGCACCAATAAAAGCCCTAAAAGCAGACCATTGAACATGCAAAGCCAACCAGCCCAACATTTTACAACAAAAATCCAAGTTTACCTAATAATAGGAGCAGTTGCTTGATATCGAGTTTCGAGTTCTCAAAGCCACCATGTCCAGTCCTCAATTACAAACTTATTCTTTTCCTCACGCAAATCCCCCCCAAAAAAAGGCCAACAGGGGCTTCGTTTTTCTTGTCAAAAGTCACAACATTTCAATGTTCCCTAACTAGTTGAGGAAGCGCATGGATGTACGAACCGATTGACACATCTCTAGTAAAGGTTAAAAATAAATCCTTGTCTGTTACAAAGATTCAAGAAGAGCAGGAGAATCAGAACCAGAATACCAAACCTTCAAAAGAGTATCAAGCAACACCTGTAACAAAGAGAATAAAAAAAAAGCAAGGGATGAGTTACCACTACCATACTTGCAAAAGGATTGGGGGCAATACGTTTCTAGTAAAATATGTACCTTAAAAAACACTCAATGCAAAAGAAAAACAAAAAAAGATACTAAGAATTTTACAAAACTCACACGTTCAGATCGAACTACCAATAGAAAGTCTAAGAAACATAAAGGAAACATAGGAGCCATTAGAGCAGGATCCACATTTTAGGAATATGAGCCGCACGAGAATATTAATGATATGGAAAATTCACAAACTCGAAGCATGCATGTCGGTTAAGGTGTCTATGGAGCTACCTTAACTAGGAAAGAACTAAATTACCCGAACCTCGTAACAGGCAACTTAGTTTAAGCTTCACACGAAAAAATAAGCAAACATGGACCATATCGATGTAACCAAAACTGCAATAACAAGACTGTTAATGATGACCGATACAAATTCGTCCCTAAATCAGCTTAGTAAAGATAATATTAATGACATGGAAAAATTCACAAACTCGAAGCACGCGTGTCAATTAAGGCATCTATGGCATTACCTTAACTAGGAACGAACACTGAACCTCATAACAGGCAACTTAGCTTAAGCTTACTTCACATGAAAACTAAGCAAACATGGACCATGATTACGTAACCAAAACTGCAATAACAAGACTATTAATCATGACCGATACAAACTCGTCCCTAAATCAGATTAGCAAAGAGAACCATTTGTCAGAAATTTCACTTGAATTGCTTGCGTCGATAGAAGCCCTAGAAGTAGACCATGGAACATGCAAAGCAAACTAACCCAACACTATGCAACAAGAATTCGAGTTTACCTAATAATAAAAGGGGTTGCTTGATGTCGAGTTTCAAGTTCTCAAAGCCACCATGTCCAGAATTGCCAACTTATTCTTTTCCTCGTGAGAATCCCAAAAATGAAAAAACCAAACCGGGGGTTCGATTTTCTTGTCAAGAGTCGCGAAAATTCAGTAAGCCCTAAGCTCGTCGAGGAAGTGCACGGATATACAAACCAATTGACACGTCTCTAGTAAAGGTTAAAGATCAACGCTTATCTGGTCACAAAGATTCAAGAAGAGCCAGGGAATCAGAACCAGAATACATAACCTTCAAAGCAACGCCTGCAACAAAGAGAAGGAAGAGAAGCAGAGGATTAGTTACCATTGTCATACTTGCAGAAGGATTTGGGCAACACGTTTCAAGTAAAAATATACCTTAAAAGCGCTTAACGCAGAAAGAATACGCAAAATTATACAGAATTCGCTCGTGCAGATCAAACTACCAATAGAAAGTTCATGAAACATAAATGACACGTAGGAGCCGTTAGGCGGTACACACATTTTAGGAAATGAGCCACGTAAATAACGAGAATATAAATGACATGGCAAAAGTCACAAACTCAAAGCGTGTATATCAATTCAAGGAATCTCCGCATTACCTTAACTAGGAATGAATTGAACTAACCGTCATAACAAGCAACTTAGCTTATGCTTATTTCACATGAAAACTAAGCAAAAACGGACAACAGCAATGACCAAATCCAGAATAATGAGACTATATTATTCATGACCGATGCGAATTCATCCCTGAATCAACTCAGCAAAGAGAACCCATTTGTTAGATTACTCAAATTTCTTGCATCAATAGAAACCCTAGAAGCAACCACACAGTGAACACATACAAAGCATTTGTAGCCCAGGACTACACAACAGATATTCAGGTTTACCTAATAAAAGGAGCAGTGGGTTGATTTCGAGTTTCAAGTTCTCAAAGCCACCATGGCCAGACCTCCATTACCAATTTATTCTTTTTCTCAGGCGAATTTCAAGAAAAAAAGAAGAAGAAAGCGGCTTCGTTTTGCTTGTCAAAGGTCACAACTTCTCAGCATGCCCTAAGCTGGTCGAGGAAGGGCATGGATGCCTGACGTACAGGATCATTAACGAATCAATCTACGCGTCTCTAGTAAAAGGTTAAAGATCACCGCTTGTCTCGCCAGCAAGATTCAAGAACAGCGGGGGAATCAGAACCAGAGTACGGAACCTGTGTAAAAAGAGTGACCGGCCATGCCTACGAGAAAGTGAAGGAAGAAGAACCAGAGGATGAAGTTTACCATCTTCATTGCCTCACGAGGGAGATCAGAGCCACGGACACAGCAAGACCACGGGCGAGATGAAGAAGAGCGACGCAGGCGATTATCTCCCTCCTAGGTCTCTGTCCTCGTAAAACCTTAAACTTATCCTAATTTTCTATGAGAAATGAGAAAATTTATAAAACTCGTCACCTCGCTAATTTGAGCAAGCGAATCAGGAAAAGGTCAAAAAAGAAAAAAAGAAAAAAAAGAGAGCACGCGCGCATGCATATATATATATATATATATATACGCGCGCACACACATACACACATACACACGAGCTATGACTTAGGCCCGTGACTAAGTTATAATTGTATTGTGAAATGCTGTAAATTAAATGTTCAACGACACATGAATAGACTTTTAAAGCAGGAGAACCTCAAAACAGAGCTAGACGAATGCTTGGACTGTTTGTGGAATACCTTAAAAAAAAAGTAATGCCTCTCATTATTATCATAGCTGTTTTTTTGAAAACTATACGGCGGTTATCATTTGTAGTAGACGTATGCATGGGTTCTATGACTTTGCCCGTCATTAGACAAATCTTCGTGTATAATAATAGATAATAAACGAAATTTTTATATAATAAGCGAGCTAGAGCTAGACTCTCTTAAGTCTCCTGCTATGGCCAATTGGATAATTAGATTATTGTCCCATCTATAAATTCAACTAAAGACCGTTAATAGCCGGGAAAAAAGCAGAATAGAGACTTTGATTTACCTTTTGGAGTCTTATTCGGTAAATAAAAATGTCACAAAGAAATAGACGGAAAGTAATCGAAACAAAAATTACGAAATGGGAGTAATGAATAACCTCTAAATTGCTGTGCTTGTTAACATTTTGTGTTTTAAATAAAGTTCCAATTTTCAAATTGTAAGTAACTAAAAACTTTGGCAACTATTAGATTTACGATTGCATCTACCATATGAAACTTTCCTCTTATAGTATGTTAATGAAAGGGGTGGGGCCATTTTCACAGCTATACGACTAAATCCACTCCTTTTTGTTTAGATAGACAAAAATCTGCCTCAATGGCTCCCATATTTGTATAGTTTTCCTTAAACTTAGATATTTTTCCTTTTATGATCTTCCGTCAAATTGACATTAACTGCTGTTTTGGAAATAAAAATCAGTCTCTTCTGCATCACCATTACTTTTGTGGCAACTAATTTACTCTTCGTTCCACCTATGTCAAAAAAATCACTTTCCTAATTATTTTTCTATTTCGACAAAAAAATGATTTTCTATCGTTTAATTCCATTAGTCTAAAAATAAAATCAGATATTTTTATTCACAATATCAAAAGAATTTATGTTTTTTCTTTGTTATAAAAAAAAGACATTAAAGTGAAAAAAAAGTATGCGCATCTTGATATATATATATATACTTTGTGAACACTCCATGTATGTTATTGATTTTTTTCGATCCAAAATGAATGAAATTTCATTGACATTTTAAAGAATTCATTTTTTTTCTTTTGCGAAAGCTTTGATTTAGTTATATTTCATTGTCGAGAGTTTCACATTCAAGAATGTATTTATAACTTTGTTTTAGAAAATCTTCCAAGAGGGTTTTATTTGGGTTCATCAAACTATGTTATTAAACTCATGCAATTGTGCTAAAAAGTTGTTTATGTAGAAATTCTTTTAGATCCTACTTGTAAAAATTAATTCATAAATTCGCTTACAACGTAGGAAAGAATTAGGTTTCTTTGGAATTTCTCCATTCGGCAAAGCTAATCTCTACCGAAGTAAAACCTAAAAGCACAGAAAAAATAGTGTCTGCAAACAAACACGGCCTACTCACAATGAAATAATAATAATAACAACAACCAAGTATTTGATATTCTTAATTATGGCAACTAGATCCTATGTAAAAATAATAATAATAAAAGATGAAAACCAATTTTTTTGGGTTTCCCATTGTAAATTGAAGTTAAATAATGGGTTAATACTACAAAAAAACACAAATTGATACACTTGTGAAGAATTTACCTTCCATTAGGTTTATATGATTTTACAGTCAAATTGCTTAATTTGATGACATCTGAGAGTTGACGGGTGTATTAATTTAAGATTTTTACCATCCATTTGTCACGAGTGTACCAATTTGAGATTTTTCATGATATTAACTCAATTTAGTTATGATGGCCCGAAAATCTTCACCTGCTTATTGTTAGCATGAGCTGTATATTATATTGAAAATAGGAAGAGATATTCTTATTGTTTACTTTTCTTATGTATATCCTATGTTTTTATGTATATCCTCTTACTTGTAGGTCAATTAGGGTTGGTTCTCTTCTCTCTGTATAAGTGTGTTTATAGCCTTGTAATCAATTGAAGGAAAATAGAAATCACAATTGATTCATTTCAAATTTCTTCTTTTCTACACTAATGAGTGAATTAGCATTTAATGAGCTCGGATTATTAGATATGCATTAAATAATTTTTATTAGAGACCCGATATTATTTTTAGGGACATCATGTATTTAATTCGTGTCGCTTCGAGTCAAATATGCATGAACTTGGGACAGAATTAGGACAATGGGGGCAAGGGCAACCACGAGTCAAGCCATGGTACAAGTGCGGACGCATGGCAGCCAGGTGTCACGCCGTGGACACGTCTATGCATGCGCGACACATGTCACATGCTTGACATGTGTTGCGTTCTAGCGCGACTACAAATTGCTACTCGTCATAAGCTGACTTTGCTGCAAGCTCACTGTTCTAAATTGACTAGTCTTCAACTGCATCCCCTATAAATATCTTTGGGTCAGTGTATTCGTCAGAACGTCGTCATATTGCTTAAACCATTAACCGCAGCCCCTTGGCTATCCATCCATGTCTGCGATCGCCGTTGCCATCGTAGTCGCAGTTCGGCCGCCATCTCCGTTCGATGCGCACCTTGCACCGTCTTAGCACCATCCGCCACCTTAGCCGACTGCCTTAGTTGTTTGGTGCCCTAGCTCGGCCGTCTTTTCGTCCGTTTGATCATTCGTTCATTTGTTGAATTCTCAATTAATCGAGGCAAGTCGATTTCTAATCCTTATTACTAGCTTATCTATGTTTCGTTGTTGTGAGTGATGATCACCGATCGATCTTGATTGCAATGATATTTGATGTGATGATCGTGGCTATGATGATTTATCCTAGTTGATTCCCATGAGTGATGATTTCTGGTTATACACCCTTGCGTGTTTGGATTTGATGTTGGTGACCTTTTCTTGCAATTTTACGAGTCGTTTGGCTTAGGGATCTTCTTGCTAGGTTATACATATTCGTTATGGAAATCATTTTTCAGTTCACTAGGATATCTACGGATCCAATGCCTATATGGCATCGTCAATATGATTATCCTTTAAGGATTGGCCATACATCTGAAGAGTTTACTCATCATTATCCAAAGATACCATAATATCCAATCTACAAGTTGGTTCGTTCCAAGATTATATAGATGAAGTACCCCCAATGGGATCACGAAGCATGAATACAATGTGATATACTATCGCGGTTTAGGAAGATGGATATAGACCTTATAGGTCTTGATATGCACGACTTGTTCGCCTCTTATCTTTATCTAATGGAGGATCTAGTTGAGAAATCACATGAGGATACAAGCGAGAGTTCAAACTCCGACTCAGAAAATTCGGTGAGGAGCTGTATTAATCTAAAGTAGATCATCCTCTTTTGTCGTCACGTGAATGTTGTAGATAAAGTAAATAGTTATATAAATATGTATAAAGGAGTGGATAGTGAGGTTGAATAATTGATGAATGGAACAAGATATGAATGCGAAGTTCATGTAAGTTGTTTTATAATGAATGAATTGTGTGTGGATCTAATTAGTGAAACCATGAAAGATTGTACTCTTTTCCGTATAGGCGTGCCAGCCAATCGGATATTTTGTATTACATGCACTTGTGACCATATGGCTGCCCCATCTGATTTTCAATTTTAGAGCTTTCGCATGCGTCAATTACTCTGAATAAAGAAAAAGAATAAAGAAGACGGTGGGTTTTGGGCAGGCAAACCTTAAGGTGTGGCAGAATAGGGACGCTACATTAGCGAAAATTAACGGAGGATAAATTTATAAAAAATGTACTAGTTTAGGATATTTGATGATCAAAATTAATTTAGGATAATTTTATCACAAGTGTACCAATTTAGGATTTTTTGGGGTAAAAAAATTAATTTGAAATAAATTTGTTACATGTTTACCGTTTTGTGCTTTTTTGTGGTATTAATCCTCAAATAATTGATAACGATTTTTGCTTCTTTATTGAAAGCGGGACAACATACTTACAATAACAAAAATGAATTCTGTGATATTCTTAATTATGGCAATTAGATCTTGCATAATAATAATAAGCAAATTTTAAAAAATGAAAACTATATAATTTTGAGGTATCCACTTTACATTGCAATTAAATAATTGTGGGCAATTTTGCTTCTTTATTGAAAACGGGTGTATTTAGTCATACAAAGCTGGAAATAGTCTTGACTTAGTGAAAATAGGTAATAAGCCATTGTCACATTTAATGCAACCAAACAATACTGATTGTGGCAATAAAAATCTCATTTTCATTCCGGTGGCTCTACTTCCAATGTCCAGATAGGGCCTGGGTGTTCAATCATTTTCTTAGATAGAACTTTATATGTTACAATTTCATATTTTTTATGCATACTCAACGATGGGCCTATTTGGTTCAGCATTTGACAAATAGACTTTGAAAAAAATGCAAATATCGACGGGTGATAGCGGATGGCGGCGGTCGATTGCGGCCGTCGACAGTGGCAACGGCAATGACGGTGGTCGATGGACGGCGATGGCGATGGCGATGGTGGGCGATGGCGGCAGTAAGAGGTGGGAGCAACGGTGATCGGTGGAGGCAACAACGGCAGTTGAAGGTGGCAAAGGTAAGTGGGCGACAAAGGCGACGAGTGGCGGTAAATGGAGATAACAAAGTTGAAAGAAAATAAAATTAGTTGCATTTCGGAAATGCAACTTTCCTAAATATCTCCAGAGGTACTTTGGGTTAAAGGCCTTTAAGTGGACAGCAGAGGTAACGGGTGGCGGTAAATGGAGATGACAAAGTTAAAAGAAAAAAAATAGTTACATTTTGAAAATGCAACTTTCCAAAGTATCAAAGGTCTTTAGGAGCCTTTGAAAACGCAATTGCATTTTCTCAAAGTTGAGCAAAGACAAACCAAACACTATTTGTATTTGGCTAATGGACTTTAGAGCCATTTTTCTTTTTCTTTTTTAACCAATAGAAAACATTTTCTTTTCACTTTTCAATATCATGAAAATATACCCTTTATCGTTTTTGTTTTGCAATTGTACTAATTCAATCTATCCGGTAATTTTTGGTTAGCCAGCGCTGAGATGGAAGTCGGCTCGTCAGTGACCTATTATTTTAATATTTTTAAATTATTTTTAGCATTTTAATATTTTTTGGAGTTATTTTTTCTTTTCTTTTTTCCTTCCTCTCCCCTGTTCTTCCTCCCTCCCATCTTCCTCCAGCTAGCTTCGGCGACCGACTATAAGACGGTCGGTGAGAGCCATGCCAACCTCGCGATGAAGCCGTACTATGGCCAATCGAGGACGGTTAAGCCTCACCAACCCAGATCTAGGCAAGGCTCAGCCTCGCCCGACCAAAAGCAACAACGACAATGGAACTCCAGATGGTCATCAATATAAAAATCCTTGATTTCTTAAGAGGCAACTCGCTAAATACAGTAGTAGTTTTTGACAGAGTAGCAAAACACGAATTTTTAGCTTCAAAGGGTTGGATTCCCATAGCTCAATTTGTACCTAGAGCTCTGGTGACCTCGTCATGGCTAAGCGAGACCAGCCTTACCTAGCCACTACGAGGCTCGACATCACTAGCCACAACAAGGTCGAGTCTCGCCCGGCAAAGGCTTTCACCTGCTGTCCTCTAGCCGGTCACCAAAGCTAGCTGGAAGAAGAAGAGGGCGGGAGGAAGAAAAAATAAAATAAAATAAAAAAATAATCCTAAAAAAATTAAAATATAGATTAAATTTGAAAATATTATGTTGCTGGACGGCCGGCGTCCACGTCAGCGCTGACCGATCAAAATTTATCAGATGAACTGAATTGACATAATTGAAAAAGATTTAGGACTGAATCAGGAAAAAAAATATTAGGACTAAATCGACACAATTGCGATATGTTTATGGATTTTCTTTGAAAATTTTCCCATTGAAGGTGAATTAGGGCACGCATGGCAACATTTATGCTCAAGAAATTAACTTCGGTCCAGAAGTTAATTTTTCTGCGTTTGTTTTTTTATCATAACTTTCTTTTTCTACTTATGGAGATAAGTATTTTTATTTTTTTTTACTTCTTCAAGTGACTTTAAAATTACTTATGGAGCAAAAAAAATGCTCCAAAAGTACAAAAATAAAGTTGCACAACCAAATAAATTTGTGCTAAAAAAATTACATTACCAAACGAATTTCTGCTCCAGCAATACTTATGGAGCAGAAATTTTACTGCAGAAATATTGTCATATGTTGATTGCATATCATGTTTCACGTGGATTTGAATGGCTCTAGTTTGTTATATCGAAGTCCAATCATCGTGCCTACATCAACCTTGATATACCATAGAGCAAAGAAACCACCGCATACTATACCGAGCAAACAAAAAATTGAACGACTAAAAGACCTGCTAATTTTCCTTCCAAGACCGTGAAATCGATTTGTTAACTTGTAACAATTCTAGGTTTTTTTTTGGTAAAACAATTCTAGGTTTACAGGCCATGAAATCGGTGAAACAAACCACGACGGCACAATAGAAGCCCCTATGATTGAGTATGTTCTTTACACTCATAAATTATAGTAGCTAGCTACATAGATACAAAATGGCAAAAGCTCAGGACAAAGTTGCATTTCAAGCGATCCCATCTAGATCCCAACACCTGGGTAACTTAAAAATCCACAAGGTTTGCGGTATGAACGCCAACTTGATCTGAATTTGACCAAAGCTGCATGAAGATTTGGCTTCTGTTCTTGTATATTTCCTGGAGATGTGGCAGGAAGCAACAAGTAATGGGGTATCATCCAAAAGTTTTCTAATATTCCGCCCAAATTTCCCTTCAAAATTTTTGTTTCGGCCATATTCCCTTCTACCGAACTCCGATTAATGCCATCTTACTATCTTCACGAAGCTTATTCGATGTACTACAAAAGTTCTAGCATGACCAACCTCATCCGACAACTAAAAACTAAGAAAATCAGCCTTCAAAGTTCGTTATTCGCGCAGAACAGACTGTGCACCAAATTTAAATTGCTCTCTTCGAGCAAATCATAACATGAAATCCAAATCCATCATATCCTACGGCTTCAAAACATCCTAAAAATTTCATTTTTAAGAAAAAAACACAGTCAATCGCCCTTGATATCGGACACAACAAATTAGTTTCCTCCAAAATCCGAAATTCAGCCTTAATTCCCAAAATTCACTCCCATACGAGAAACAAGAAGACGATTACTTACTGGATATTGCTAATCGATGTCGGGATTATTTGATGTGGCAACATGGATTGGAAGCGAGGAAAAATCTGTTCTTTATGGCAAGGACCATAGCGTGTTACAGCAAAGTGAAGTGGCGGAACTTCTTGCGTGATATTTTGATTTTCAGTCAATTTCAGGCTCATTAATGAGAAGTGTATATCTAGAGATGTATTTCAGTCGTATTCCGCTCGAATCTAATCAATTCGAGTAGACTGACCAAAAGAGAAAGGCTAATGCGAGACGAGGTACGTGGACCTAAGGAACTCGGATAGAAAACGACGCTTTGGCCATAAGGATTGTCGAGGGAACTAGCGATAGACACTCACAATTATATAACAACCAAAGCTGCCACGAATTGACGAGCTCTAAGCGTGATATAAATCACGGGGTCAATACGCGTCATATCTGCAAAAGCCACCCGGCGGTTCAGGATAGGCTGGAACCACGTCTGGCAGAGAAAAACATCAGAAATGAGCCTTGAAAATTGAAAGTGGAGAATCAAGAATTTCAACATTACAATTGGATTGGTCGTCGCCCTATCGGAGAAAATTGGATGAGACGTTCCGGACGTCAAGGTACAATGACCCTTTTGCCCCTCAAGCCTAGAACCTTACCCATACAATTCAAGAAGGGAAAATTGGTCCTTGCCCCACCTTAAGGCTGCCAAAACTCAAGGAGCAAGGATGGTCGTTGGATCACCTTGGAATGATTAATGTACATGTGTCAATGGATGGGCAAAAGAGAGGTCATGTCCAACTTTTGGCCATTTACCATTCAAGCTTTGACCATGGACTTGAATATATAGTATTCTCTCTCACTCCTCACTCATTTGGCCGGCCACACCCCACAAAACCACCGAAAACCTCTATTCTTCCTCTCTTCCTCACTCTGCGCCGGCGACCAGAACTGAAGCTGTTGTTCGGCCATTTCGACGACCACTTCCGGCCACCATTTGACCGCCTGCCGACCACACCAACCTAGATCTATATTTTGCCGACGTCCTTGAAGTGGAAGTGAGGCATTTGGACCACCGAGGAGCTCCGGCCAAGCATTTTCCCGGAAGTCGATGAAAATTGACCCAACTTGAGGTAGGTCCGGTTTTTGACCATTTTGAAGGCCTAAATGTTGGAGTTTTGGACTTAAATTTTATGGAGATCTAGCTGGGACGTGTAGGATTCTGTGATAAAATTGGGGCTTAATTTGATAAAGTTTTGACCATGAACCGGTCTTGCTAATATTGAACAGAATTTGCTCGGTAATCTGACTTGGGGGATCCGACGACCTTGGGTGAGTTTTCGGCGACCAATCGACTTCAAATATTCAGTGAGCCTCCTAAACCCTTAGGTAGACATGTTAAGAGGTAGGATAAGGGTTAGATATTGGATTTGGAGTTGAATTAGGGCTAGTAGCTCACGGCATGCATAGAACCATGAGAAACTGGTTTGGTTATGTGCATGGCCGAACCTTGGAAGGCTATTGGCATTGGATTGTGAGTCCCAAATTGATGATTAAGGCATGTTAAGAGGATGAGGGTTATGCTATGGTAGTTTATGGTTAATGGATTGAGGAATTGGATATAGAAAATTGACGGATTGGTTGAATATGCTAGGTTGCGATGTGAATGGGCCCTTGGTTTAATTTGGCCGAAACTTTGAGGACCCAAGAGAAGGAAATTATGATATCGAAATCAAGGTAAGGAAATTCCTAATCTTATGCTAGGAAGACCAGACTCGATTGGGTGAGTCGAGGCTTAATTGGTTCAATCTATGAGAGTATTCCAAAAGGATAGTCTTTAAAATGTCCTAAGTGGATAGAGGAAGTCATGTGTGATATTGTTTGCATTTAAATCCCATGCCATGTCGTCTATCGATGATTGTCTTACATGCCATGAAGTTTTAAATTGTGCATGAGATGCACTTGTTGTTTTATTTGTGAAATGAATTGTAAATCATGGCATGAGCATGACATGGCGATGCCCTGAGGCGTAAGAGACGCGGGGTGGAGTTGAAATTGAGTGGCGTCCTGATACGATGAGATCGCGGGGTTGAGTTGGCTACGGTCCTGATGCGAATTATTCGCGGGACGGAGAGGCCTTGAGGCATATGAGACGCGGGGCAGGAGATGTATACCTTGATGCGACGAGATTGCGGGGTTGAGATAACCACGATCCTGATGCGAACTATTCGCGGGACGGAGCTATGAGATGAGGATATTGGCCTGGAGATTTATTGAAACTTGATGCGTTTGCGAGGTTTGCCGATGATGGTCTAATGTGTTTACACGAACCGAGCCTGATGCGGTGAGATCGGGGGCTAGAGATTGAGGTAGGGGGAGATTGGGTATGTCGTGAAGTGATAGGACTGGTGTACATGATCATTTGAGTGTGACATGAGGTCATCGTTGCACGCATGTCATCTGCATGTTGCTATTTTATCGATTGGGCTTGATATGCCTATGTGATTATGAGTTTGAAACATCTGGATAGATGACTGCCTGAGTGGACGGTCGGCCTAACCTAGGGTTATAACCTATCTTACTGAGATTTATATCTCACCCCAGTGGGGGCTTACATTTTTCAGGTTCCAGGTGAAGGAAGCATGAGCTTGCCAAGGATTAGTATTTGTAGAGATAGTTGATCAACTGTACTAAAGAGGGTTGCAAGTTATGAATTTACATTTTGTGATATTAGGGTTAGTCTTTTTGATTAGTAAATTATTGAATTGAACCTTAGTGAATGAATAAATGAAATTTTGATGTATTTGTCCTAAGTCATAGGATGTTGTTGTATTTATATAATTAGAGTTGGCATCGCTTTCGCGTGCATATTCTGGAAAGAGTTGTAAGTTATTGGCCGTTGGATCCTAGAGCTTAAATAAGTAACGGCTTAGTGGAATGCTCGCGTGCTCGCCGGGTTCGGGACGTGACATCCCAGTCCGATTTGATTTCAGAGTAAGGTTAGCTCGATCCAATGTGATTGAGACTTAGAGTGATAAGGAGCGATGACTTGGGGACAATTAGATATTGAGGACTATAGGACTAGGCATGGATTGTTGAGTCTTGAGGATGGTAGGCTTGAACTTGTGTACACTTTAATGGTCCTAGAACTGACTTTAATGGATGACTTTGAGTTATGTGGTGATTTAGGTAAGTGGAAGCAAGTTGGGATTAAAGAGTCATAAGCATGGATTTTGAGGTAATAATTGTGCTTGAGGATAGTAGAAAATTGCTTATGAATGAAGGGTCAATTGAGGTGAATGATTGTGATCTTGATTTGTCAATGACCCCAACTCGAGGAGTGCCAATTATAAAGAGGCGACTGATATTAGTGGATTTAGGCTTGAATTACGTGATACCTTGGTGATCTAGCTATCAATTGTTATTGTTAGCCTTGGATGATATGAGATGAGATGAATACAAGGAATATTTGAATTGAAGATCAGTTGTGATCGAATGCATAGGGATTTGATTTGAATGTTGACTGGACTTGAGATATATAATGGAACATAGGCAATTGATCTATGAGATATGATGGTCATAGGTGGAATTAGAACTCTGGAATGGATAGGAATTGATCTGAAGGCGATTCTGACAGAATAAGTGATGAGAACGGTCATGCTGTGCTTATGTTTATGGCTTGAAATGAAAGTTGGTGAGGGTGTTTGCAGTGACTTATCGCTGTTGGACTTAATAAACCGTCGCTTGGTATGGGACGAGTTGATGGGATACCTATAAACTGTAATGAAACATGGTACGGGACATGTAGAACGGGGCTTTCTCCGTAGATGTATGGTTTTGGACAACCTACAATGACCAGGTCTGATGAGGGCGGGGAGTGATCGCCGAGACAGAGAGGTTCGAACAAGAAGCGGCTCCTGGCAGGTTTCTAAGATAGCAAGAAGCAGAAATGACCCAAGTCATAACTTGAAAGGGGAAGCTTAGGTATTAGGTTGAGTCCAATTATGAATAAGAGATGTGCGGCACGGATTGATCCTCATCAAGGATGATCGAAAGTGGCATGACATGTGTAATGATGCCTGTGATTGATGTGGTTAAAAACTTCGTGCTTGATAGTGGATGTCTTTTGAAAAAGAAAAGTGATGGTTGTGATGGACCTGTTAGGTATGTTTGATCTTCATGTGATTGGCTTAGCCAAGGCATGATTGGGAGGTTAGATGACATAAGAGATTTATACCCGTTGAATCGAGGCATGCTGAGATGAGATAGTCTGTCTTGACTATGTTAGAGTGGCAGATGCCTTTAGACCTAGAGTATGAGCTATTGACTCAATGAGTTGTTGTCTTGAGTGCTTGATTGATAGATGCCCAGTTGAGGCTAGCCTAGTAATGACTGTTAGTTGAGAAGTTGCATCGTTGAGGCTGGCTTGAGGAAGGATTGCTGATCAAGGATGATTTGGGATCCTTGAATAATTGGCAATTAATTGGGAATTGCTTAAGAACCATTAGAGGGTTGGTTGATGGTGAAATATATTGAGATGAACAGCTTGAGATTGATGGACTTGAATAGATGACTTGAGTCTTGGATTACTGGAGGGAATCATAGTGGTTCAAGTGACATGAGATCCTAATAAGACTGAAGGACCAAAGTATGGTCGCTAGAGTAGCACTTGGCTTGCGTATGTGAGATACAAAAAGATCCAAGAACTAAGATGGATCATGAGAATTGAGCAAAGATGAGTAACCAAAACGAGAAAATCAGCAGAGCAATTGACTCGAGTTTGTGAACTACATGGAACCCAAGAGTTGAATGGGTCGTGAGAACCTTGAATAGAAACGAAAAATCTTTATAGGTAGGCAAGCTCAAAAAGGGGCTGCCATTGTTACCCAAGTCGTTGAGACAACTAGTGCCGATAAGTTAAGTGATAAAAGTCACGAGAAAGGTAACTCTGAATTATTTCACTCACGTGGAAAATGAATATGTGGGAAGAATCATGAGAGCTTTGGGAAACTTGTGAAGTTGTGAATAAGAATGAGATTGATTGAGTTTGATGGAATGATGAAAGTTGAAATTGCCTCTTCTAGATTAGGGATCTTGATAAAGAAACCTCGAAGGCTTTGGGTACACTGAAGAGAGGGAGTGACCCTAACGATTACTAGCCCTAAGAGGCTATTGAGGATTAGTGAAAGATCACTAAAGGAAGGATTTCATCGGAGGCATGAGACCTGCCTAAGCTACTTCTATTGAGTTGTTCGATGGAAAGTATTGTCCTAGGACTGCTTGAGAGTAAGGGTTGCTTAGATCCTGATACTTTTGCAAGGACCGTAGGGTGGTCGACCAATGTAAGACAAAGTTCTCAAGGTCGCGTAAGCATATGGTAAAAGTGGTCCAAGACCCTTGAATGAGATAAATAAGTCCCTAAGTGGATTGAAACTTGAGAACCATATGGCTAATTGTTACTCCTGATTTTGAGGAATGGAGATGGGACCTAGCGAAAGAGGAGAATGATCGAAAGATTTATGAATAAGAGAACTCTTGCTCATGGATTACGAGCAAGGAAGACGTTCATTATGAATATGGAGCGTGCCTGCAGGGAAATGGTTGATTACCTGGGCGTAAGACATATGGTGAAAAGTGAGTAGTAAGTCTTTCCTATTATGGATGAGATCGAGGAAGAATCAACATGCTACCTTGCCTGGAGTTAATGATTTCATGGGATCGATTGATTGAATTAGAACCATGAGAAATGAAGTCATGAGTTGCTATCCCCTAAGGAATATGGTATTATTCTTAAAGAGGGCGGTTGGATCATGAATTGGTCGGTGACGAAAGAAAAAGTGAACGGACTTGATAATCCTAATTAATTGTGATTCTAGTGAATGACCTAGTAAGCGAAAAGAGCGCTTAGAGAGTACTTGCAAAGTGATTTGAGGTAATCGAACTGACCATTCGACAAGTGAACTGGTGGAGACTCAAAGACGAACAGACATTGTCATTGAAGGTGACTGAGTTATAAGAAAGAAAATGTGAAAGCATGGTGGCATATGAACCCTAGAGTAAAGGTATCGCCGCCAGCATAGACTCCAAGGTTGACGTCCTATGAAATAGAAAGGACCAGGTGAATTTGAAGTGAGACAATGCCACGGAGTTGTGTAGTTTCTTCCTTGGGGTAAGAGACCCTACTGTAAAAGGAAGAAAAGCTCTAAAGTGTCTTAGTATGATGAATAAACGTTTGTACCAAGAAAGAGGACGCAGAACTTGAATGACTCCTGGAATTGAAATCCGAGAGACAGTCTTGTAGACAATATTGAAAGAGGAAATTTGGGAGAGAAATTTCAAAATTTTTGAAGGAGTGATATGGATCAAATCTAACCCATTTTGATTTGGACAGCCCGATTTGTTCAACGTCACCCGTGTCAATGTTAGAAGATTTGGATCCTCAAAAGTAAACTCATTTGTTTGCTACGATATCCCAAAAATTGACAAAATGATTGATTGCTAACTCATCAAGCATTTGGATAACTCTGCCATGTTCTAGACAAGGTGGTGAGCTCATTAAGCAATTTCTTCACAAGTAAGAACACTTTGTCCGCTTCTACTCGAATTCGTTTATCGTTGTCCCTATCTCAAAAGTATGTTCACATTATCATTTAAATCGATAACGATTGCATAGACACACTAAGCACATCACAATACCGTGGACATTCTACTGACGGAGTGCCTTGCTCTGGCCACCACCAAGATAGAGGGTGTAATATCTGATCATTTTTTCTTGTTCAAAATAAATGATAGGATCAACTATTATATATGAAAAAGAAGAGAGCTGATAGTTTCTCATAAACGAGGCGACGAAAGTCTTCATCGCATAAAGAGAGGAAATAAAAAACAGAAAGGGGAAATGAAGAAACGAAGGGAGAGAGAAAGAAGAGAAAGGATAAGAGAGGAAAAATAAAAAAGGAAATGGATTTCCCTCCCGTCAAATCTACGTTGCCACTTTAAATAATCTCGATATTGATTAGCAACGTCCGGTAAGTATTCGTCTTCTCGTACCTCGTATGCAAGTTATTTTTTGGAATTAAGATTGAATTTCAGATACCGGAGGAAAAGAATTTATTGTGTCTGATATCATGGGCGTTTGACCACATTTTTTTTCTTAAAAATGAAATTTTAGATGTTTTGAACCTGTAGGATTTGACGGATTTCCATTTCATGTTATGGTTTACCCGAAGCGTGCAATTTAAATTTGGTGCGCAGTCTATTCTCCTCGAATAGCAAACTTCGAGGGCCAATTTTTTTAGTTTTTAGTTGTCGGAAGAGTTTGGTCATGCTAGGACTTTTGTAGTAAATCAAATAAGTTTTGTGTGGACATTAATCGGAGTTCGATAGAGAGTGATATGGCCGAAATAAAAATTTTAAAAGGAAATTTAGGCAGAAAATTTCCCATGAAAATCAAAATGGACGGCCATATTTGATCCACATTATAGATTGAAATGCTAAAAATTTGGGCGAAAAATTTCAAAAAATTTGAAGGGGCTATGTAGATCAAATCTGGCCGTTCATTTTCATTTGAACGGCCCGATTTGATTAAAGTCACCCCTAACATTGAACGAGATCTGGATCCTCAAAAGTAATCTCATTTGTTTGCTATGATATCCCAAAAATTGATCAAATAATTTTTTGCTAATTAATCAAGCATTTGGATAACTCAGCCTTATACAGTACGAGGTGGTGAGCCAATTAAGTAATTTCTTCACTAGTAAGATAACCTTGTCCACTTTTACTCAGATTCGTTTATCATTGTCACTATCTTGAATGTCCACATCATCATTTGAATAGACACCGATTCACACCAAGCACATCACAATACCGAGAACGTACTGCTGATAGACTGCCAAGCTCTGGCCACCACTTGGATAAATGGTGTAATATTTGAGACTTTTTTACTATGTCAAAATAAGTGATGTGATCCATTGTAATATATAAAAAGAAGAAGAGTGTAGATGATTTCTCATAAAATAGGCATCGAGAGTTTTTTATCGCATAAAGAGAGGAAAAAGAAAACAGAAAAAGGAAAGGAGGAAAAGAATAGAAAGAGAAAAAAGGGGAATGAGAAGAGAGGAAAAATAAGAAAGGAAACGGATTTCCCTCACGTCAAATTCACGTTGTCACGTCAAATAATACCGACATCGATTAGCAACGTTTGGTAAGTAATTCGCCTTCTTGTTCCTCGTATGGAAGTTATTTTTGAGAATTAAGACTGAATTTCGGATTTTGGAGGAAAATAAGCTGTTGTGTCCGATATAATGGGCCTTTGACTTCGTTTTTTTTCTTTAAAATGAAATTTTAGGATATTTGGAAGCCGTAGGATTTGACGGATTTCGATTTCATGTTTTGGTTTGCCCGAAGCATGCAATTTAAATTTGATGCGCAATCTGTTCTCCTCTAATAGCAAACTTCAAGGGCCAAGGTCCAATTTTCTTAGATTTTAGTTGTTCGATGAGGTTAGTCATGCTAAAACTTTTGTAGTATATCGAATAAGTTTCGTGTGGACAATAAGATTACATTAATCGGAGTTTGGTAGAGTGGAATATGAACGAAACAAAAATTTTGAAGGGAAATTTGGTCGGGAAATTTCCCGTGAAGTTCGGATTTGATCCCCATCATATCTTGAAATGGACAAATTTGGGAGGAAGAAAGTAAGAAAAAGATGGTTTCGGATGTTGTTTTGTTAATGCTAGCACAATCTTGATTTTTGCTCTTTTGTTAAGTCTATAGAACCTGTTCTTTATTTATATTTAAATTTCTCTTGTAACACCAGACCAAGGGTCAAAATGAAACTTTGGAGATAGAAAACAGCTCTTCAATCCGAGGAATGGGCTGAATTGTGCATACGCTCAGTGGGGAGGAGATATGGAATAGGGGAACATGGTCAATATTCTTCAGTCTACTCAGAATCAAAGCAATAATAGTCCATATGTTATTGAATTGTTTTTTTTTTTTTTCATGAACCGCATGACACACTTCCTTTATTAACATTCTTTTTGTACGAAGATCAACCAATGGAAAGATGCAGAAAGGAGTTTGTTCATGTTACTTTCACATATAGCTGCTTCAAGCAATATCAGTCTATCTATTATTGAATTGTCTTTTTCCAAGAACCACGTAACACACTTGCTTTATCAGCATTATTTTTGCATGAAGAACAACCAATGGGAATATACAGAAAGGAGTTTGTTCATGTTCCTTCCCCATATAACACCTTTTCAATGTGCAATTTTTCATAAGGACATGGCTGGATGGTTTCGGCCAGCTGTTGACAAAATTAAGGAATTTTCGAGGGATTTAACGGATTTCGTTTTAATGTTATGATTTGCCCGAAGTGTGCAATTTAAATTTAGTGCGCAATATATTTTGCTTGAATAGCAAATTTCGAGGGCCGATTTTCTTAGTTTCTAGTTGTCGAATAAGGTTGGTCATCTAGAATTTTTTTAGGATGTTTTGAAATCGTAGGATTTTAAGGATTTCAATTTTATGTTATGATTTGTCCGAAACGTGCAATTTAAATTTGGTGTGCAGTCTATTCTCCTCTAATAGCGAACTTCTAGGGCCGATTTTCTCATATTTTAGTTGACAAATGAGGTTAGTCATGCTAAGACTTTTGTACTATATCGAATAAGCTTTTCATGTGGACAGTAAAATTGCATTAATCGGAGTTTGGAAGAGAGAAATATGGTCGAAACAAAAATTTTGGTGGGAAATTTGGGCGGAAAATTTCCCGTGACAATCAAAATGGACAATTGGATTTGATCTACATCATATTTTGAAAGGGGAAAATTTGGCGGAAGGAAGTAAAAAAGATGGTTCCAGATGCTCTTTTGATAATGCTAGCACAATCTTAATTTTTGCTCTTTTGTTAACTCTATAGAATATAATCTTTATTTATACTTACATTTATCTTTTGATAATACATACTTATTTATTTTTACATATTTATCTCTTCTTCCTCCATTGATTTTGCTTTAATTTTTATCATTTTTTGGGGTTCATCGACTACCGACCCAACTAGTTTGAGATAAAGGTATTGTTAATGTTGATGTTGATTTTTTTTTTTTTTTGTCTTCTTATGTTATAGTTGGGGGGGAGGAGGGAAGGGGAATATAAAAGATTATACATAACTGTAAACAAGCGAAATATCTTTTGCAATTCTCAAATATCTCAGCGAAACCTGCCAATTAATTTGACAGATTCAAGCGACCCCGCAATGCTAAGTCAACTAATCGGCATCGCTATAGCAGGAGGACTTGCGCAACATGCATGAAGTCAAAATCTACCTTAAAAAGAACTTGGCACATAAGAATAATCAGAATTTTACGCTTGCAGATCGAACTTCCAACAGAAAGTCTACACAAATAAATGAAACATCCTTGTGGTGTTTGACACATTTTGCCATCCATTTCGTACAGGGATACACCTTCCATTTGGATAAAATGATCTCGTGCTTCCTTCCTTAGCTTCTCTAAAGGCATCAGTTCCCATTTGCTGTAATTCGAATATTTCCTGGCATCGCTCATGTCTTTTGAGCCAGAGACCCGCCCTTGGTTTTTAGGGTCTGCATTGCCCCAAACCTTACAACTACCGGACTGTCCCCGTCCACCACTCTGACCAGCTTGACCCCTCTTTTAATTGCAACGCAGCCGCATTAGCACTCCTTATCATATCTCGATTAGGCACATCTGACCAATCTTGCTTCATTTTGGCCCTCATGGGAGAATGGATTCTTATAACCTGACAAAATAAACCAAGTTAGATGAACCATGAGAAGCAATTCGCTAAGAATTACATGAGATGATTAACTTATAATTTATTTCATACACCAAGGCATTCTAATAGCTGATAATAAGCCCGCCCTTGAAGTGGATTATGACCTTTCTTCGGTTCAGAGAAATAACGAGTCCTGCAAGAAAAATTTGAAAATTGATCAGCAGCACAGATGGATCTACAGCTTTTCTCCACCCAACAAAAGTCAATAGGTAAACTTGTAATGTTCTGGGCACTTGCCATCTTTCCAAATCATTTCCGTCATAAAACTTCTGCTAAAGTTACCACACAAGGTACTCACGCCTTTTTCTTTTCGCTTTTATCCCAGATCAAACTGGGAGCGTGTCCCTGATCCTCAACGATACACATTAAAAGATCTGCTGCGAAATTTGTCGTAACAAGAGTAAGCATATATGCCGTTAGTCGCATACAATTTCACAATAGGAGGAGATCACGTATTTGAAAAGATCGTCACAAGCAGTATAAGAAAAGAGAGTTGAAGTTAAGCGGAATGACTTTGCACCATTGTAGTAAGAAAAATTAAATGTCCTATGCAATCCCAGATCCTACAGCTAAAGCAGTCCAACTCAAGTTTACAATCAGTCAAAAAAATCTCTCTTTGGGATCAGTAGTCATCAGATAAAGAAGCTAAAAGGAAAATCATGAAATGAACATGATTATTGCACGCGATCATAAAATCAAAATGCAAATAAATTACCAGAGTTGGGTACTATAAAAACATCCAAGAAAGCTAACATTATGAGTAAGAATGGAACTAACCATTCTGTATAGCATAGAAAGTGCTAGCTCAATAGGCTTCGTTCCAGTCCCCTTTGCTCCCCTGCGCAGCACAATCCCTAGACAGGATTTGGAACTTTCTGCACATGATATAAAAAGAAGGTAACTACATTGATCTAGAGACAGCTGACTTTCAAATGCTTGATTGACAAGGTTAAGCGAAAATCCACGCGGTTCATTGGTTTAGGGGAAGCATTTAGCGGTAGACATGCTAACTGGATCAGGAATAAGCACAATGCAGCCGCGGGCATAGGAGCTTTGTGTAAAAAGTACAGACATTAGCCATCAGCATTTCTTCAATTAACTTTTTAGTTGACCAAGGAAATGGAATACATGAACAAAATGCTTACCTTTATCATTTCGTTGAAGTCTCGATGAGTTAAACTTTTAATTATGAGTACCTCGTCATCTGCAGGAAAATACTAGGAGTAATGACAAATGCAGGGAACCTTCGTTAACAATGCATGATTCAGATAAAATTTTAGAGACAACTCCTTACTATATTGAAAATCAATCAACATGCCCTAGTCAGCAAAAGACTCCTTTAAAGGTTACACCCCCAGCAGAGGTGAAGATCTGACCACTTTTCGAGAGGGTCAAACCCTTTTTTCAGTCAACAATTTTGGGGTCAACCTCTCAACTTCAACAACACGTGCAAAAATAATAATAATAATATATTAATCGAAGAAGAGGGGTTGTCCATCAAATTAAGCTAGAGAACAGGGTGGGTGTCTAAAAGTTTTTCCTAATTCAAATTATTTGCATCAAAGAAAGGAAACAGATGAAAAAAAAAAAGTGTAATGAGACTGAGAATCGAAAGCAGATACAGTTTTGATTTTGTCAATTATGAATCAAGAAATTGCTCAATGACCAGGGAAAACCAGGGTTTGATAAGTTCCTACTTTGTTCTAAAAGATCAGAAACATACCAAACCCATTCAGTATGGTAATCATGTTTTGAGCACCACCATGAACCACGAGGCGGAAATCCCTTTTCATGCCAACATATTTGGCATACTTCTGTATCGAGTGAGAAGCCAGAATGTGCCAGGCGAGAACTAGGAAATTCATGCAAGGGGGAAAAAGACTCAACAGCCACACAACTTATTGAAAAAAATGTCAGCACGAAAACCAAAAAGAAAAACAGACAAGGAAGTAATTTGTAAATGCATGTTTCTTCAAGAGAGAAGGAAACAAAAAGCCTCAGTCCTTTAGTTAAAAAGTTTCATACGTAATGACAGGGAGTATCATAGCTCATGTACCTCATTAACACTTGACAGGAGCCTCATTTTCTCTCATTACAGCGTCTTCAACAAATCTTCGTAGTTTGTGACGACAGCACATCCATGAAACTGTCGGGGGGTGAAAGGGAGAACTCGATGGTAGAATCATATTTAAATGCTCCTCACAAAGAGTTCGATTGTAGGCTTTGTAGCATTTGAAGTAATCACTGACCTTTCATTCCAGGTGTCTGATTGATTTCTTATATGTAGTGTCCTTGTGCTCCTCCCCCCCCCCCCCCCCCCCCCGGGGCCCCGGGGCGATGACTTCCCACCTCGAACTTAGTCACAGATATCGCCCATAAAACGATGCCCATGATCACCATCAAAGAGAAATGAAAATGAAAAAAATAAAAATCAAACGAGAGGGACGAGAGTTTGGATCCATCGACTGCAAAAGTGTGAAATTTTGTTCGGTGTTCATCACACTTTAATCTTCTTTTATTTCAGAAAAATATTCAATGTTCAACTGGTCACCGACTTCGGGCGGCGGATCGCATGCTGACTCATATAAAACCAACTCCATCTTCGGCGGAATACTCTCACTTGTGCCCTAATTTGAAACTTTTCCAACTTTGAAATCTCTGCAATGTATTTGTTTTTACTTTTGTACCAATTCTACCATTGTTAACATTCCGTCTATAATCACAATTAGTTAATCCTACATGGAATTCTCACGTTATTAATGAATTACACATCATCAAAGCTAACATGAAAAATCCTTGAACTTTTCTTCTGTAACTTGCTTCCCTACATATTGTAGGGAGATACGGAGTTTCTAAATTTTTTTTAATAATTAAGATGTCTGGGTCAGTTTGCGCGTACCTCGACTATTCCCAAAATTTTTAAATTTCGCCATCTCTAAAACCTATTATTTCTAAATTTCGAAGATTCACTGATAAGTTCGACGAGAAAATAACGGTGATTATGGATTGAAGGCCAAAGTGGTAGAGTTAGATAAAAGTAAAAGTTGAGGAATTTTAACGAGACAAAAAAAAAAGTTTCGGACATAATTACAACATATGTTAAGGTTTTTCGGGATATTAAATAGGTGGAATTGGGACAAAATTGAAAGTTGGGGGTGTTTTATGAAACAAAAAAAAATTAAATATAATTATCACATATGCTAAAGTTGGAATCTTTTTTTGGATATTAAGCCCCTCTCTTGTGGGTGCATGAGTTTTATTGCTATTGTCTAGCTTTCTTCATTGTAATCCTTAGTACAGAACTTCATTGCTTGCTGGAATTTTAAGTTCGTCAGCAGTTGACTTGGTAATTCTGGTGATCAGTGTAGCTGTACTTGGACAAAAGAAGAAAAAAAGGGTGCAAACTTGATGGCGTAAGTCTTGCTAGCGGGACTGAGGTATGTGTTTACTGTGATTGAATGCATTGAAACGAAGATGAGGATTACGGTATGGGTCTGAGCCATGTATCATGTGAAAGTTTGCTTGCGGCTTGGGACCGGTCGAACATATGTCAGCATGTGTAATTAATCTTGTCATGTAATTGAGTACAAGATACACTTAAAAACTCCTTGCTCTCTCCCAGAGACAAGTCGCGATCGAGCCTTAATGTTAAGGGTTTCCTAGTTTCCATCCCAGAAGACGAACTAGACGATTGGTGTTCAATTCCTCCACCGGAGCAGCGCTGATTTGCCCCCTCGATTTGACCAAACCCTTTTTACCAGTCAACCATTCATATCCACTTGATCGTAAAACAAGAGAAGAAGGGCCGAAAAGAAGAGAACGGAAAATAAAAGGTGGTCAATACAGGTAAAAAGAAAGAGAACGAAATTAATAAATAGTCATGAAAATCATCAAATTGGTCTCACTTTAAGCCTTGAACTACGCAAACTCTATGAACATTTGATATATAAGTATTCCTAAGGGGCCAGAATATGTCTCATCACGTCAATAACTTCGGTCACCCCTTCGATGAAGACAAGAAAGGGCCGAGGATTTGAGCATGTTCTGCATTCGGACCGACTTACAGCGATTCCTCCTACGTTATGCTTGTGAACGCACATGATCGATCATCTGATTTATCATCAAAGCCGTTGTCTTGCAATGACTCGTCCTTTACCAAGAAAGATGTACCCACAAAAGTTCCACAAGACAGAGACTCGTGCTGGGGAGGAGAAGAAGAAGAAGAAGCCGAAGGACCATAACTTCATTTCAATTGACGTCCGTCCAATAAAATTCTAAGTTTATCTTTTCTCAGGTTTCACCTGAAGCAGCATCTAGTAAAAAAGAGCAGCCAAGTTATTACATTATGATATCATTTAACCAGTGTTTTGTTTTGATTTGCAGGTCACATTAAATTTGCATGTGGGTGTCCATAACTGATATCCCACCAACTAACAGCATATGAGTCGGCCCGACTTCAAAGCAAACGAGTTGGCTTGACTTCTAAACAAACTAGAGCCAAATCCAAATAGGTGGGACAATTATCAAAGAAGTCCTAGACCCATCGTAATTGTGTCAATTCAATCATAGACTTTTCTTTTGATGATCGAGTCATAGATCTTTTACATTTGTGCCAATTTAATCTATCCAGATAATTTTTTGTCCGAAATCGCTGACTCAGACGTGGCGTGATCGGTGCTAACGTGAACAGTTTGTAATAATATTTTAATATATTCTCCAATTAGTGTTTATTTTATTATATTTTTCCTTCCTTTCCTTCTTCCTCCAACCGGTCACTAGACCTTGGTGACCAACCAGAGGCGACCGACCAGAAGCGAGGGCCGGAAAGTTCGATTTTGCTGGTCGCTGGTGAAACTTGCCTTTCCTTAGTGAGGCTCAATCTCACAGTCGTTGGGCAAGGTCAAGCCTCGCCAGTGGTCGCGCGAGGACCTTGCCGGTCCTCTTCTCTAGCCGATCCCTGGCCTCGAGCTATTGGAAGAAAAAGGAAGAGAAGAACAAAATAAGAAAAAAATAAGAAAAAAAAGGAAGAAGAAAATAATGAATAAAAAAACTTCATTAAAAGTTATCCACAGGCCAACAACGCCACATAAGATGATGGCCTACGTCCTATAATGATTTTCAACCAAAATTGGTTAGATTGACTAAATTGCCACAAGTGCAAAAGGTTTAAGACTTAATTGGCCAAAAATTATCATGACTGAGTTGACACGATTATTTGGTAATTTTTTCCCCAAATAGGCAGGTTTATTAGCACATTCACCTCTTTTTCTCAACAAAGGCATAATCACTACAAAAAAAGGGATTTAGCCACGAAAATTTTGCAACGAAAAAAATTTGTTGCTAATTTGCGACGAAAACAAAATTGGTCGCTATTTGAGACAAAATTAGTGGCAAAAAAATTCATCACTAATTTTGTGAAAAATTTTGCGAGGAACAAAACTTCGTCTCTAATTGGCGACGAAAATAGCGAGAAAAACAAAATTCGCCGTTACTTTAGTGAGTAGCGACGAAAAACCATTTTCGTCGCTAATTTGCAATAAAATTAGTGATAAAACGACATTCGTCGCTAAATCAGTCAAACGCTTGGGTAAGTCTTCTTGACATGGTATTTTTTTTTCATTTTGTTCAATTTCAAAGTAATTGTTTCATCACGGACAGAATTTTAATTTTTACAATTTTATGGTTTTAATTAAGAAAACTAAATTGTAGATATGGTGTTTTTAATACTTTATGATATTTTTTTAATATTTATATAGACACGTTGCAAAGAGACCGGACTTGGATATATAATAAAAACTTACCTAGACGTCGAGGATTGACTGATGAGTTTCGTACTAGGTTGGAATAGTTTTTGGACTTTGCTAGCAGTAAATTTGAGTGCGTCACTTAATTAAGTAAATTTTCTATTCGTCACCAAATGTGCAATCGCTAATTTTGCGATGAAACAATGCTCTCGTCGCAAATTAACAACGAAACAATATTCTCTTTGCAAATTAGTTTAGCGACGAACAAGTAATTCACCGCTGAATCAACGATCGTTAATTTTGAAATGAATTCATTTTCGTCGTAAATTAGCCATGAATATTGATTTGTCACAAAAAATTTCGTCTCTAATTTGCTACAAATATCTAATTCATCGCTAAACTAATTTACAACGAAAACATTTTTCGTCATTAATTTGCAACGAATAATAATTCGTCCCAAATTAGCGGTCGTTAATTTTGCGACGAAAAAGAGTTCTTGTAGCATATGAGGAGTTAATTCCTACCTAATTTTTGAAAACGCTAATTTTGGAACAAAAAGTAGTTATCGTCGCAAATTAGGGACGAATAGTTAATTTGTCCCACAATTTGAATCTAATTTTGCGATGAAAAGCGACGAATAGGCAATTCGTCGCTGTAATTGCGACGAAGCTGCATTTATCGTCGCAAAATTAGCCACGAAAGCTCTATTCGTCGCTAAATTTTGCGACGAATATGTATTTGTCGTCGCAAATTATCGACGAATAGATTGTTTTCGTCGCAAATGTCACCCTATCTTTACTTCAAAGAGAAAAAGAGAGGCGCGTCCAAGCCCCTCTCTCCTTTCGTCTGTCTTCTCTCGCCTCTCTCTCGCTTCTCTCGCGGCCCCCTCACTCGACGTGCAATATCCCATCTCGCTGGACCCCGACACCCACGGATGCCGCGTCCAGACCCTCTCGGCCTCGTGCACTCAGCCGCGCCTCGCCTCACCCGCTTGTCGCTCCGCCACATCCCGTCGCTGGCCTCCGACCCCAGCCCTGGCCGAGAACCCCAGCCTCGCCCTTTGTCCATACACCACCGCGACCCTCTCTTCAACCCCTTCTATTTTCACCGCCCTATTGCTTCGAAAGAGGGGTTTGTTTGGTTTGTCTAATCGTTTGTATTTCCGGATTTTCAGTTGCAGAAGCCGAGCACATGGAATTGGTCTGGGAAGCACAGTCGTCAGCAACTTTTGTTCGTCTTGCTCATACAGGTATTTTCACTGCTTTCTGTTCAGATATGGACGTATAGTGTGTGGTGACGGGTTGCTCCTGCTTCGCGCTTACCTGCGTTGCCTGCATTTCATCGCATGCGCGTTTCCTTTTAGTGCTAGAATGCCCCTGTACAGTGTCTGTGCTTGTTAGTTGCGATATGATCGTCCGCGCACTTCTGGTAACAAGTTTGTTTCTGGCCTTACAGGCGTTCTTGCCTGTTGCTCCCTTTAGTGGGATACGTTTTTGTTTGTGCTTGGAAGGAACAAGCTTGGATTGATGCCAATTGATAGCCCCTTGAGAACTATGACTTGCCATAGTTGTTGATCTATGTGGTTGTAGAGGGTTTGCAATCTCATTTAAGACTATGAAGTGATTGCCAAACATTTGTAAAGTATGATGAAATTGGTGGAGTAACTACTGTGATATGATTTAAGATGGTTATAGTCATATTAAAATTGAAAGAAAAAACAACGACCCTCGTCCGGAATCTTGTTTTCTTTTTTGGAGTTCAATCAAATTGATAAGGTAAAAGCTTGGTCTGTTCTCTTTTCATGGCCAAGTCAAGAGTACCTTATCAATTTCCATTTCAGTTCCATTTTCTTTTAGTGCTGTTTTAATGGATCTCGTTTGTTCTAGGAAACACTAGTTGAGGATTTGTAGTTGAAGAGAGCCTTTAACTGTCTCTTCATATTGTTCTCTTCTCATTGGTTGTATCTTTACATTTGGTTATAGGATACTTCAGATTTGGATGCCAAAATTTATCTTTCTGCATCAGTTTTCAAAGTTGCTCTGCAATTTGTTTCTTCAGTGCAAGCATTTTCGCATTGTCATGTAATATCATTATATGTGGCTGAGGACATCAATTTTTGGGGCTTCAATTGATTACTTGAAAAGATTCACCCAATCAATGATATATCGAGATGTTGGAGGTTTTGTTAACCATGCGCTGCCAGTGAAACCTTTTACTTATTATGTGTCTCACTTGCCTTTCTTTGACAGGACAAGGTGCGGTACATGGTGGCTGATCAATTGTATGAGCTTTGCGAAGCTGTCGGACCTGAGCCTACGAGGCATGGCTTTAATTCAAGCCATGGGATAGCCTTGTGCACCCTACGCACGAAGCTGGTTGCGAGTAGTCTAGATAATTTGCTCGTCTTAGTAGTCATATGCGCTTGTATCTGTACTCAATATCTGCATTGCTGTTCCCTGCGGCTGTTATGGACTCGACAAAAATTTGGAAAAACTCAAAGGTACTTTCACCGGCGTAGGTTGCAAGTCCTTGTCAATGCTGGTGCAGATTTGCTGGCCTTTGAGACTGTTCCTAACAAACTGGAAGCTCAGGTGTGTTCTTTTCTTGTCCGAATATTATGAATTTTCTCCAAACTAAAACTCAAATTAAACATATTAGTCTGATATATGAAGATGCTGAGCATTGGGGGCTGGTGATTGGTCAGCATGACACTCTGTCCAACCTGAAATTGTGATTGTGACAAATTTTTTTTGTGATGCTACTTGGGTCTTTACTGATGCAATTCAAATGTTAGGTTGAGAAAACAAAGCATGATATGACGAGCAAGGATTTGCAAATTAAAAAGATGGAGGAGACAATGCATTCTCAGGATGCAAAAATTAAAGAAAGTGACCTTAAGAACAAGAATCTGCATGAAAAGGTATAAAACTGCAGTAACATCTAGTTGTCCAAGATAGGCTTGTCTGCTCAGCACATTATGCATGTTCTCTTCTTGGTAACTTTTCCACGAACATTTTGTAAATAAATTCTTAATTTTCAGATCATTTCGATGCTTTTACTTTGCAGATAAAGAGGAACTTGAGTCTCTGCTTCTCGTAGAAAGAAAACTAGCTAGACAGCATATGGATCTTTCAAAAATAGCAGAGCAGCATTGTCATGTGAAGCGGCAGGAGGAACGGATCTTCTAGATGAGGCCACCACTCGCCAGTAGCCGACCTATGGGTCATTGAGAGGAGCCTCATCTTTTTATGGGTCCAATTCCCAAAAAAAACTTCAAATTTTAGAATTTGTCACAAAAATATCCACAACTTTTTGTTATCGCCTAAAAAACCTCTAACTTTATCCTTTATCCCAAAAATATCCACTACTTTTTTTGCCTCTTACAAAACCTTCAACTTTTGAATTGTTCCTAAATCTACCAGTCTAATCACAAAAAAAAAAACCCCTCAAAACGCATCTCGTAAAATTTCCTACAACTTCGACGTCGGCCGTTTAGCTTCTGTCGAAGCTCCAAGTGATTCTTAATCGTTGCTCGATAGTGTGGCCTTATCCCGAGATAATAACAATCCTCGTCATCGGCTCCTTACTCTTTGATAGTACTCGATGTCAATCGAGACTTCCACCGAGGATCATTGTCGACCCTGCATCTGTGACAACAAGGTGCTGCCGACCCTATTTTTGTGACAACAAACTGCTGCCGATCCTACCTCTGTGACAACAAGCTGTTGCCCTCAACGCTCTATTGTGATTATCATTTTGGTAAAGGTTTGAAGTATAAGAAGAAGATCCGTTAATAAATTGTTCCCATTGAAATTTATATGTGAATCTTGAGTAACTTAATTATGTCTCAAAATGAATGAATGCGACTGTAATGTGTCAAATATTCTCCCTTGAAACAATTAGAAATACATTTTGATCTTTGTCGAACAATCATGGATTCTGTTCAACTAGGCGAAACACTTATTTTTTTAATAACTGTGGTTAATTTGAGACAAAATCAAAGCTTGGAGGTTTTTTAGGAGACAAAAAAAAGTATGAATTTTTTGGGACAAAGACCAAAGTTTGAGGTTTTTTGTGAGACAAAATTAAAAGTTGAAGGTTTTTTAGGAGACAAAAAAAAGTAATGAATATTTTTGGGACAAACATCAAAGTTTGAGGTTTTTTTATAAAAAAAAAAAATAGGGCTCTTTTTATGTGATATTAGCCAATTGTGATACTTGTTGTGACTTTTATGATTTCCTTCTAATGTCATGGCATATAGGTGGCTGTGTGGATGGGTCTAGTTGAGGACATTCTTTGGTCTTTCGCTAAATCTGTGGGGAAAAAAAAAAGAATGGTAGATGAATATATTTTGTTTGCATGTTATTATAATATTTGGATCTTCCTTTGTCAATGTTCAATACAAATTCTAGAAATTAATTTTTTTAAAATTAAAAATTAAAAGAAATTATTTTATCATACGATTACAAATTATAAAATCATCTCGTGTCCAGTCGTCTCAAAATCCTTCGCTAGAGAAGGTTTAAAAATTGATAAAATTTTGTCGCTAAATTCATCGTCAGACAATTTGTCGCAAAATTCATTGCTAAATAATAAATAAAAAATCGTAAGCTCGATGGCTGGTGAACATTTGATAATGACTCGAACTTATGAATCAAGCCATACATCCTCTACCTCTGTGGGATGAGATTGTTATGCGAACTTCCACTCATTATAATTGAACGCCCTTGTCAGTGTCGGTCTTAAGTCCAAGATCACATTAGACCGCAAGTTCAAGAGACAGACTCTCTCAGCCGTTTAACATAATGTTTCAAGGGGAAAAATCCCACGTCGTAGCAATCTGTTCTACTCGACGCTCTTGGCTGTTGAGCTACTCCAACACCGTTCATCACCGTCCGATGCATCTCTTCTACTCATAAACGATCGAATCAAGACAGGCCTTCTCAATAATTGGCAATATTTCGCCCCCCCCCCCCCCAAAAAAAAAAATAAAATTGGCAAGAGTACCAAAGGCAAGCGAATCTGACAAAGTCTTTGGTCAGATGAAAGGCAAGCAAGGTGAGTCGTATGCTATTGAGAGAGGGAAGTCTCTTCACGGAAAATGAAAAAGGCAAGAGATGACAGAACGCAAGGTCGCCCCCCATGAAACTTCGACGTTGAGCTTTCTGCACCCTACTCTTGCTCGGCTGTCATCGGGATTGGCCGAAGCCGCCCCCACACGTTCTTGGCCGGAAGAACTTACTTATCCACAATATTTACGTAATACTTAGCCATACTTAGCTACTGGCATAAAAACCAGTGCAACGCATGCGATTTGGTCTTCATCAAATAGAAAGATACAACACATTCATGAAACTTAAACCGTTATAAACATGAATTAATGTTTTTCAGAATTGTGTCCACGTTGAGATGCTATTTATGTTGTGTTCCACCTCCTTTTGAAGAAAATATACGATTGTATCATTTAATTTTTTTTTATAAGTATCTTTCCAATTAAATATTCTCCCTATTTATTTTCCTTTTGCCACCAAGTAAGCATTGTTTCTGAAATTCCATTATTTTCTAATGTTAATTCATATAGACGTATCGATATAGATTCCAGAAATCAGCTAATCCTCAGAGGGAATATATTTGATAGAGCGAGAAATAATATACACAGGCACTTGAGGTAGTTAAAAATCTGACAATTGAGATACAATTTTTAAAGTTTAAATTTCAATTCATTAAATAACTTTATATGCAATTTCATTTAAAGTTGGCTCCTTTTTTATGATTAAAACACGTTAGTGATTTTCTGTGTTATATGCATTTCAGAAATTCAGCATTCTTTGTTTATCCTAGATGAATACATGGAGGTCACACGTAATAAATCTCTTTTCTTTTAATTAGTTCGTCCAAAGTTGGAAAATAGAGTACACCGCAATACTACCATTAATTAGTATTATCACATAAAACCACTTAAGTCTTTCTTCTTCTTTTTTCAATCCTTCATAGAGTGTTAATTCTGTATTGGGCAAATTAAACATGTCATCGAATAAATAACTTGCCAATTGTCATCACACTAGAAAAATCACCAAAGCTTTCTAGTAGCATGATATGGTATCTTAGCTACAGTTAGCTACCGTAGGTTGTCTGGTTACAGAAGGGCAATCATAAGTTCAAAAGGGGAACAGAAAATCCAACAACGCAGAAGCACCCAGGCAATTGAACAATCCTGCCAAGTATTTTCTCGTACCGTCGTACGTATATCACTACGTCAAACTGGACTTCCATAAAGTCGAGCAAATATCGAGATTCCAATAAATCAGATGTATCGAAGATCCCAGCTGCATCTTCTGGTGTCTATCTCTAGTCATTTATCATGCTTGACAGTAAAGACTAAAGAGTAGAGAATTATCCATAGAGCTTGTCACGTCCCGACTCTCGAACCCGCGACATCCCTTGTCAAATCGCCACCAGATCATAATAGATAGCGTCCCAGGCAACTGCTATCGACCTAAGATTATACTGCGCAAACGAAACGTACAATCTTCCATTCAATAAAATCATATGGGATAGATAGGAAGTGAAGCCAGAAATCACAACACTAAATAAGCCGATGAGAATAGATGATCTATAACCTTACAGAGCCATCAATTGATAATTACAACCTCATGCTTCGGGGCGGCCCTCTAGGACTCACAAAAAGATACAGGAGTCAGGTAAGGTTAACTCTCATCTACTCCAAAACAGTACCCCCACAAAAACATCATCGGTTCCCTGACCACAAAAGGAACCTAATCCTCTATTGGGAAAACTCGACATCCGGGTCGTCATAACCAATCGGGGGAGCCGGGTCGTTCAGGTCATCACATGAACTCTGGCTAGAATGCACAGAGAGGGCTACTGATTGTTCAGGCTCGAGCTCGAGCTGCATACCAGGCATGGGGTCCACCACTTCCCCATCAGGTGTATTAATATCCATCGGGTCCCAAGCGAAGATATTAGGGACTCGCTGAAAAGGTGACCCCTCAAATCCTCTAAGCGGACCAAAGAGATCCATCCCATCACGAAGATACCAGGCCTTGAAGAGGTGTGCCACCAGCTGTGGCATCCCCTCGTCAACCCATATCGTCGTGATGTGACGTTTCCACATTTGGTTCGTCCTTGGTACCGGATGGAGACTGATATCAAGTGATGAGTGGGTGGGAGTACCGAACCGCACCGGTCTCTCCATTACTTCATACTTGAAAAATTGTCTCACGACGGGATGAGAAATTAATCTCAGTGAATCAAGCCTAATCTCGGTTAGAACATTGATTCGCCCAGAACGTCCTAAGCACCACAAAAAGTCATAAGATTTCAACAGAGATATATATATCAATCAAAATAAATCTATCAAATCTACAACCAACAGAAGCACAACCACTTAGGCATACACAAGTCCATTATTAAACAATGACCCACGCGATTGGCGTGATAGATACATCAATAGTGCGATCCCGTACTCTTCTGGCAGGACCAAGCTACGTCCACTTTACCCTCTCAGCGACGGCTACTACAAGCGGTGTATCCAGTGCACCCGGCACAGCACTGCAAGTAGGCATTCCTTAAAAAGGAGCTTCGGTCCATCACAAGTTGCGATCGGCATCCAATAATCCCTTAAAACCATACGACTGGCACGGGACATGGATTATCGTGCTTCTGACAAGTCGCGAATTTTCATACAATCTGTACGGCACAAGTACTCAAGGTACAATGCGAACTTGCCAAGTAGCATCATCGATTCTTTAAATGATCATACAAGTTGCATTCGGCAATCAACTCATTGATTATCTTGGATTAACGCCAAAATCCACAAGAAATACAATCAACTCGGCCCCAAGGCCCACAAGACTCCCAATTGAGCATTTCAGCCAGGCAAACAAACCAATCAAGCAATTCACGCACTCTCGAGTAATCAACTTAACCCGGCAATTTCAAGCTCAATTCATATATAAAAAAAAATCTTAATTCTCAGTCAAATTATAGCAATCAATCGTTCGCTCGTCTCTAACATGTCACTCACTCGCGAACAACTCAATCAATCAATTAATTGATAAATTACTACAAATAGCCACAGACAAATAATCGATCGACCATATATCCTAACCAAGGTTTCTATCTAAACCGGTCCCGATTGAAATTTTTTTTAATAAATAAATAAATAAAATTAATCCTAAGCGCAATTAGCGCCCTAACCAAGGTTTAGGGTCAACTCACAATGTGAGTTAGCTCGATCGGCAGTGGCGGCGGCGGCGACGGCAATAAAACTAAGGTTTATCGCGCGGCGGACCGAACTTAAACTTCGGCGACACCCCGAGGGAGTCCGGCGAGGTCGCCGGAACAGGTGGCCGACGGCGAAGCTCCGGCGAGCGGCGGACGGCGGCCTGAAACAGTGAACAACAGTATACTCAACCGGCAAACTCTACTGTTTTGGCCATTTTCCGGCGACACGGGCCGGGACAAGGCCGGTCAAGGGTCGGGGGCTCACCTAGGGATCGGTGGGGGTCGGCCGGGATAGGTGGACGGCGGCGGGAGACGGCCGGCGACGGCGGACAGCCACGATTAGTGGCTGCCCTGTTCGGCACCGAAACAGGGGTTTCAGTCGGCGGCCGTTTCCGGCGGTCACGCGCGGCGACCGGCAGAGGTGAGCTAGGCGGCTATGGAGGGGACTCAAGGGAGTCGTCTGGCGGTGGCGGTGAGACACGGCGGCGGCTGTGGCGGCCGGATCGAAAATCGAAATGAACCGGACCCGAAACAGGGCACCAGAACTTCAAGGCCCGATTCCGGCGACTCTGGCGGCTGACGGTCGGCGACGAGGGGTTGGATCGGTCGAGGGGAAGTCGAGGGTTAGTTGGGTGGTGGTGGTCGGCGTCGGTGGCGGCCGAGGCGACCGGAGGAGGCCGCGGGGTTCTCGGGTCCTTTGACCCGAAAACAGGGGAGACTTCACCCGTAGTTTTCTTCGGCTGATCGACAGCGACGGTGACTCGGCCGGGGTCAAGGCGGTGGCGGAGAGTGGCTGAGGACAGTGACTGCCGGTGGTGGGTCGGTGGTCGCGAAAAATGGCGACGGAAGAGGAAGGATTGATCGGCAAAAGAGAAGTCAGTCGTTCGGCCAAAATAAAGAAGAACAGCAGAAGAAGAAGAAACGAAGAAGAAAGCAGACGGAGAAGCGACGTTGTATTGGGCAGAGAGAAGATGGCCCACGACCAAGACTTTGAGGACCAGCATTAAAATTTTTTTGTCTTTTGTGGGTAAATAATTGCAGGGGTAGAACGGTAATTTTGGCACGTCGGGACTGAAACGAAATTTTTGGTGTACTGAACGAAGGGTAATTTCGGTAATTTCACTAGCCAAGCTCGGTCAGGGTTAAGCTCGTTTGCGAAAACGACAATTCAAAAATTGTCTCGGATTAATTTCGAAACTCAATTCGAAATAATCTAAAGTTCGGAATTCGTCCAAATTTTCGTCTTTTCAGTCCTTATAGTCCAAAATAGACGTCGACTATAACTATAAATTCATATCATTTAATCGACTTCCGGCGCTTACAAGGATTGAATTTCCAAGACGTCACAGATCTGACAAAGCATATCTACTAGCTTGGCCATATCCGGTTTTACTGAACTTGGGGCACATAGGGAAGGTGTAAAAGTATTAATCCAACCAAGTCATAAAGTTGCAAGTTCGATTGGATGCCAATGCAATCTTAAGCAATCCTCCGTCGAATAGCCCTCGAGTATTTGATTGCAGGATGCTCCTCAACCAGGGAGGCAAATTGAGTTGCTGATATGCTGGCCGAAATGGGAAGAACATGAACTAAAAGATACCAAATTTGGAAGCAAAGCCAGGATGAGGCTGCATTTTTTGGCCAGACAAGATTTGAAAGGCCTACTTTCTGATGCAACTTTGATTATTCTTTCTCCTCGCCGGTTGCTCCCCTTTGCAAGGAAAAAAAATTTGGGAAACCATGGCCCCTTTTTTATTTACTTCTAATTTCTTCTCCAGCGAACATGAGGAGCATCCCTTTATGAGAGTTGGGAATATAATTCCCCACGATAATATAAATCGATGTGTTAATGCAATCATGTTTTTTGCCTAAGTGAAGTAGCATTTAATTAAGCCGAGCGGCACAAAAAATTGCGATATTGACGTGTCAAACGAAGGACATGCGTTCAACAAAAGACCTTACTTTCCAAACAAACATTTCACAAATTTGTAATGGGGGCCACCTCTGCATTTGTCCTTCCTACCTACTTTTGCTTCCCCTTCGAGCAAAGGTTGATTTTGCGTGTCCTGTCCTACTGCTATTCAAGCAATGGAGAGAGGAGTTGGGACAAATTTGCAGGAGATTAAAAAATAATAAATAAAAAAAGGTTGATTTTTCAAGGGACAAGATTTCATGAAGAGGACGAAAGAAATAAAGCAGAAAAATCACTTTGAAGTTTGATCATTTCACGAATGTCGCGTTTTCTCGATGGACAAGAATCGAGAACCGCTCAATTTTTTCGACCAAAAGAAAAATAAATCAAATAAAAGACCGGATGGATGTGGACGTGGATGTGGCTTCAATGTTGCATACGTAATCAGTACGTAAATTTTGGCAAAATTAATTAATGTTGCTCAGGTCAAAAGCTGTGTGGGTTGGCTTCTACTTTCCTACACGTAAGTGACAAGGAATCCGTACAATTAACGTTGGCAGAAATCAATGTTGCTCAGATTTCGACCTTTCATAGTACCATTAGAATTGATTGCACTACCACAAAAGAGAAGTACAAGTAAAGACAGGGAGAGGCAGCAACAATCAATGATCCCTTTTTATGTTTTTTTCTTTTTCTTTTTTCGTGTTAGCAACCCCAAAGTTAATTTCTGCTAACAACCAACATTAATATCTACGATGATGTAATCATATGAGACTTTTTCGGGGAATTGTTCTTGTGAGGTAATGTAATCAATTCTAATGTACTGATGATGCACGGAATCGGTACAATGTGTCATGCGAACCAGTCGTCTCACCTGCACAGCCCTTCTAATTACCTCGCACCCCTTTTCTGGGTTCTGTCTCATTCACAAGTGAATCGAACGTTCGACGTTCATCGTTTTTTTTTTTTCCCTCTCTATAAAGTCGTTGCACCTTGTTTCCTACAGCCATCTCTCTGAACCGCCAAGCTTCTACAAAAGATGGAAAATCGTGGTAACATCTTCCTGCTCCACAGCCCGAACAACCACTCTGTCCACCAAATAGACTTCCACGACAACACCGTGGACGTACTCTTGACGGACTGCCATGCTCCGGCCACCACCTGGATAGAGGGCGTTGGCGCCGGTCCATTCCACGTTGGTCTGGGCACAGCACGGAGGCCTCGCGATGACAATAGCCCAAGCAGCAAGGTCGCGATAATTCAACTAAGCGAAACACGTTCTACGGGGTGGGGATCAGGGGTGATGTCCAGATGCTGGAACAAGACCACGGGCTCTGTGTGAGCAACACGAAAGACCTGAAAGAAATGGCAAAGGGGAAGCTGGCTCGAGAGCTCATGGGCTACGGACTAGAGGAGGCGGGCATCGTTACCCGGAGTCAATGGGACCGGCCTATACTATCTCTTGTCCAAATTAAGTACGCTGCCCTTGATGCATTTGTGGCAGCAAAGATAGCAGAGGCTCTTATGTGATCGATGATGGAGGAAAGTTATCACTGCATTCCTGAAGACGATTCTCATGATTTTTTTTTTATTTTTTTTTTAAGGTTTATGGATCTTCTTGTCAGTTTTTCAGTTTTTTTTTCCCCTGCTTTCGTGTAATGAATTGACGCTTAGCTCGCAATTGAAGTCAAGAACTATCTATATTTACAATGCATTATGACTATCGAGGCCTCTTCATTCAGCATTCTGATCACTCCACAGCCTTCAATCCAATTTCCATTGTTCTCCCCGAGCCAAAACAATGCATCCAATAGAAAGATACAACAAAAATCTGTCACGTGTTTTGATTATGACTTTCGGTATGAAGGTAAAGAAAGTCCAGGAAAACCACCCCGTTTCTGATGAGGAAAGAAGCTATCCAGTTCCAGACGAAGAAGACAAGTTCACATAATTAATAAATTACGTCACCTAATGATCGTTATTGCCCGTGCAATTTGCTGTATCATTGCACTTCAATTTCCCATGGCCCGATGCTCTAAATTTTCTTTCTTTTTGCAATCGAGGCAACTTTGACGGGATGGACAGGTGGCTACTTCTCCAGGCATCGCGTCCTGCTACTTCCCCGCGGATTATATATGCGTTGACCAACCGTAATCCAAAAGTTACACGACTTGATTTTCAAAATTCGCCAGTGAAGTTTTAATGGCCAGAAATTAGGTATACTCAGTATTTTTTTTTATTTTTTTTTTGTGATACGTGTCGGAACATCCATCGTAACATTGCTCGAAAGACATTCGACGGGAAAATTAGCTATATTCACTTGGACGCATTCAGTTGAATTCACGAAAAAATCAAATGAGGTAGTTGGAGTTACTTGAAAGAAAGAACCCCATCTCTCCTTTAAAATTTTTTTTTTTCGTGGAATTCAATCGAACGCTCTGAATTCAAGAACGAAATTCTCTCTCTATCTAAAATATTAAATGGGATTGACCCTTTCAGGATGTTGAAAGGAGGGAGACTTTGGGAATAACCCTAGGGTTGGGAATAAAGATTTCGAGGGGGTCATCGCCATTCTCTTTAATTTGATCACATTGCTAAGCAGAGAAAAAAAGGCGGTAATTGTGACCGGCCAACAGAAAAATTATTAATTGTGTATTAAGGTTTGTGCCTATTGATCATCGAGGGGCCCTCGGCCAATATTTGCGTAGTTAGTGAAGTTTTGGAAGAGTTCAATCTAAATGGCGAATATATCTTATGGGTATTGCTAAGATGCATTTTCGATCGCGTTTGATGAGGATCCAAAAGTCCTAGAGAGCCACGAAGCATTTCAGATTCACTGGAAGTATGCTGGTCGCGACGGCGCCGAGAACCAGCCATTGGAATAGATGTTAGACGAATTTCAAGGACGGTAGGAGCAAGAGCCCAGAAGCGATTGCATAGAGAGGCTTAGCCATCTAAAACCCCCCCGATGACCTTCACATTTGCTTCTAACCTTGCTTGATTTAGTACAACACCGTCGTTAGGGGCCCAAAGACAGGACAAGAGGTTTCGCGTGCATGATAATTGGCGGTGCTTGTATGGAAGATACTATTTTTATTTTTGACCCTTTACTCGTCAGCGGCAAATGGAATCTTGCAAGCGAGGATATGGAAAAAGAGCGTCGAAATCCTTGTCCCACGATTTCGTCTGGGAACGCAAAGTAGGGGTGCGCATGATCCGGGCCTGTTCGGTCTCAGTATCAAACCGGGGACTAGACCTTGGAATGTGCATGGTTCGGTCCCGGCATGGAACCGGGGACCGGATTAGAAGCCTCGGTCCTCATATTTTTGGGACCGCCGGTCCGGTCTGGTCATGTCCCGATCCCGGCCCAGTAAAACTGCTAACTATAACCTCATGCATCATTTTGAGCTCGATGGATTGATTATGAAAGTAAATTTTCCTTGTTTTTAAAATAATTTTTCAAAAATAATTAGAGACAAGGGAGATTGAAGTATCTCGTGCAGCAAACTGAGATTTTTGTTTATTTTGCCAAAGGGAGCCAGTCCTCTTCAGTGAAAGGAAAGGGACCATTGAAAATCAAGCACGCGTGGTAAAAGCTTCAATGATTCAAACATCTCCAATCAATAAGTAGGTCAACTTTCAATTCCAATCTTTTATGGTCCTATTTCTACTAGAAAATCATTATCCTTTTTTAATTGTATATATTTTTATATATAAATAATTATATATTATAGTCGATTTGATCCGTTCCGATCCCAACACATGAAATCGGGAATCGGATTATCCATTTCAATGACCGGACCAATTCGATTGGTCTGGTGCGATTTAGTACAGTTTGCACACCCCTGATACAAACTCCAACACGTGACTTATCCCGCCATAAATTTGTGTCGATCCAATACTACAACTGTAATCCTGACCTCGTTATAAAACTGGCCGAGAGAAGGAGAGAGAGAGAGAGAGAGTCGCACGGATACGAAGACGGGTAACGGGGATGGAGGAGAGAAGAAAGGAGGTAACTTTGAAATTTGGGGTGGTTGGCGGCCGTATCTCGAGGCCACTAATGCTCCTTTGCCAAGTCTTTCAATCAAATCTGTAGTTCCATCTCCTCTCGGTCTCTATGGCCATTAAATATGTCAGGAAGAAGCACCTCCCTTCCCACACATACTAATGCTTTTAAAAGAAAAGGAAGTACCACCCTCTTTAATGAACAGATGCAAAGCCTCAATCCCCACTTTAACCTCTCTCTCTTCAAACCCATGAACTGAGCTGAGCGGTTGTCTTTTCCTCTCCAAAGGGCTTGCGGTGGTGGGAAAGGGTCTCTACTGTTCTTTTATTCTTTCGGGTTTACTTCTCTCTTAACCTTTGAATCTGTTTGCTGGAACTCCTGACGCCCTTCTACGACTGTGCGTCGTAAAGTTTTCTTAATGCCAGAAACGCAATGGAAATTGACTAAATAGAACAATTGAAATTGATACGAGAAACAATTTGTTCTATCCATTATGGTTATCGAAATCGATATAATGTCAAAGTCTCAAAGTCTAAAATCTGCTCTTCTACAAACCCTAAACACCCTTTTATACGGTGTCAACCCTAATTACAATAAGAAATGCATAATTACGATAACGCCACTAAAATTACGAAATTGCTTAAAAACTAAAACATGCCTAAAAACCCATCAAAACTACTACGAAACCCCAAAAAAAAAAAAACGACGTTGATCATAGCATAACAGTGAGTATTGATTAGCAGCCGACCAAATTTCAGCCCATTCTGAGTTCGCCAACCTCACTTCTCCTACTATATGGAATTGTTGGGAAAAATGAATTTTATGAATGAGAAAGACGTTAATTCTTGGACCTTTCGTTGTTCTCTGAGTTATTAAAGTTTTGGTAAGACTACAAATTGTAGTGGTACACCAGCAATAAAGCAGCTTTGGGCAAGCCTTAAAAATTGCAAAGCTGCACAACACATAGCTAGATCACGGGAATTTAGAACATAATAAGTTGTACATAAGTAGTTGTTTTTATTGCACTTAAATCATTACCATGAATACATATGACTTATCATTAGATGGCCTGAGCAATTTAGGAACATTTGTGCTTGAGGTTTAATGAAAAAAAAAATTCGTCTAATTCAAGATTCCCAAGAGGCAAAATGTCTACTACGAAGCTAAATGGAAGAGCCAAAGAAAATTCATTCAAGCTTCTTAAGCTCTCTGTGCCATTCCAATCTTCAGACAGAAATACTTGTTCTGTGAGCCGAGAAAATTAACAACATTAACATTGAACCCTAAATATACAAGTAGAAAGAAGACTACATTTCGTTTATGTATATTAAAAACTTAAAACAACGCCACAAAGAAGAAACAAGTACGTGTAAATGCACGAGAAACAATTGACAGGGCGTCCCCCATCGGCTCGCCAATAATTTAGGATAACAAGTCTCTGAGTTTCTGAGATTCATGGGATTGGTGCAACGGCCGTGGCTGTCGACAAGCTGCGTGTTGATTATCATATTCGCTGCCTCGCTCGGGTATTATTTGTCCCAAGTACGTGCTTCAAATAGTCTTCCCACATGCGAATGGTTGAAGCGCATTGTATTATACCTAACAAATTGGCCCACGTTTCCATAGCATGCATGACTCGCTGTCGTAAATCCTGGGATTGAAAACCCAAGTTTACATTCTCTAAAGATATCTCTAAAAGGCTAAACTTATGTCTCTGAATGAACCTATGTTGCTTGCAAAAACATGACACATGCAAAGTATAACCTAATAAAAGTGTAAAATTTTCTCTAGTACCATGTTTGTCATGGTCATGACTTCCGTGACCATATCATAGAAATTGGCGGTTGTCTTTTCATTTCAGTTTCAATTAGCACGAAGCTACGTAGAGATTGAGAATAGGAATCAAACTGGAGAGGCGCCAAGTCAAAGAGACGGTGTGTCCGACAGTCTGAGGACTTCTCCAGAGCATTCAACTTTCTCCTCCTCCAACTTGCAGCGATGACGACTTTGCGAAGTGGGGCAGTTTCGGATGGGGTCAACTTTGAATAAAGTGGACCGATCATGATATGGGCTTGGGCTTGGGCTTCTGAGAAGCCCATCTGGTGCTGTTGAAGCCTCCCACCATTTCTCTGAGTCGCCGTCGTCATCCTCCTCTAAAACCTTAAGGCCTCCTTATAAAGCCACCATTTCCCACGACCCAGAAACGTCCTCCATCTTCTTCACTCCCACACTTAAACCCTAACCAGAAACCACTCCTCGCCCTCACTCTCTAGCCCTCCACTTCGCGACTGAGTCCGCAACCCGGGACCCGTTCCGCCATGTCCGAGCTCGAGATGTCCCACTCCGAGAGGAAGAAGAAGAAGAAGCAGCAGCACCGCTCCAAGGACGGCGAGCCCGAGAACCGCGATTCGGCGGCGCCCGCCCCACAAGGACGCCGACGATGCCCCCGCCGCCGCCGATGACTACATGATCAAGCCCCAGTCTTTCGCCCCCTCTATCGACAGCTCGCAGTGGCCGATCCTGCTCAAGAACTACGACCGACTCAACGTCCGGACGGGGCACTACACCCCGCTCCCCTCCGGCTTCACCCCGCTCAAGCGCCCCCTCACCGAGGACATCTGTTACGGCATCCTCAATCTTGATAAGCCCGCGAACCCCTCTCTCTACTCTCCCAGTGCACACTAACCTCTCTCTACTGTTGCTCCTCTCTCTCCTTATCAGCCCGACAGCCTCCCGGTCATCACTCTTTCCGGCGATGACTGTGTGGTTCGCGACGCCTTCTACAAGAACCAGTCTCTCCGCGTCTCCAACGTCGCCCCCTCGGGCGACAAGTCGGCCGCCTTCTCTGATCAGCTGTTCTGGCCAAGGCAGGATCGTTTTGGAAATATATGGGGATGGCGAGGATCAAGAAGTGATAGATGCGACGAAAAAGTGCCGGATTTTTGGCGGAGGCGCCGGTAGATGAGGCCTTGTGGAGCGGGTTTGTGTTGAATTGGACGGCGACCGATTGCATCGTGTGCGAGGGAAGTGGTGTCAAGTGCGGGTTGGATCACTAGATCTACCATCTCCAGTGTCACTGCCCTGGCCGGCCACATGCTGCACTTTGCAGAACTGGTACGTTCACATCATCTTCTCCTCCTTGCTTGGATTTCGAAAGTCGATGATTAGAACAAGCTCTAGTTTAGTTCTTTTTCGTCTTTGTCCATTTCAGTTTGATGATTGGAACAAGCTCTGGCTAGGCAATCCATAGCAAACTCTGTTGGGTTGGGTTTGAGACAGATTTACGGCTCCATAGCAAACTCTGTTGGATTTACTGCCAAGGCGATGACATAGTTTTATGGTCAGATAATCTAATGGTATTGCCGTGACCGATGCAGTATTGAGGTCTTCCGTCACACGAAAGCTCTTCCAAGGCTCTGATTCGACTTCCCTAAAAAAATTTGTAAAAATGTGGAAGCATAAATAAAGAGACTCAACAAAAGCTAGCATACCAAAAGAGTTTCCAAAACATCTTTTTACTTTCAAGCCATCTAGGACCTTTTCATTGGGTTTAATCAGCACCTTCTGCGCAGAAGGTGCTGATTTCCAAGCCATCTAGGGACTTTTTATTGGACCAGCCTTTTTATTTGGTTCAATCAGCGCCTTCTGCACAGAGCAGAAGGTGCTGATTTCCAAGCCATCTAGGGACTTTTTATTGAACCGGCCTTTTTATTTGGTTCAATCAGCGCTTTCTGCACAGAGCAGAAGATGCTGATTGAACCAAATGAAAAGGCTTTAGATGGCTTGGAAGGAAGTAAAAAGATGGTTTTAAAAGCTCTTTTGGTAATGTTAACACCATCTTGATTTGAGTCTATAGAACCTGTTCTTTATTTGTGTTTATATTTCTCTTGTAACGCCAGGCGGCGGTGCTTCTAAATGAAGCTTTGGAGGGAGATGTCAAAATGAAGCTTTGGAGATGTCTGTTTTTAATCCGAGAAATGGGCTGAATTGTGTATATGCTAAGTGGATAGGAGATATGGAATCAAGTATTTGATTCATGGATTATCAATTTCATTGGTTTCTTGTGTTGTATTATCCGAATTTGCCAAAATTTGTTGGCCATATAAGGCCATTTGTAATGACTGTAATGCCATTGTCTTTTGTTATAAAAGGGAAAAAGGATCTTGAAAGAAAGGCAAACGTGAACTTCTCATGAAAATCTTAAGTATCATCTCTAGCTAACCATGCTCTTCTAAAGTGCTTTGGGCCTGATATTGGTAGAAGGACTGGACAATCCCTTTAATTAGATAATTAAGTTCGCATCGCGTGTAATGCGTGTATGCTTTTCACTAGCCACTTCAAGTGAGTCATCTGTCTCAAAAATCAGTCTAAAATCGTTGAGTCTTCACGTGTTCATTTATTATGAGATTTAGAGATCGGGATTGTTATATATATATATATAGAAAAAAATGAATAATTTGAAAATTAATTTTTTGGAAAAAAAATATGATTTTTATCTCTTAAAAATCTGTAGTATTGATGACAATTTATGTATAATCACTTTCATAAATAATGAAAATATTTGCATTCCTTCATTCTCGTGAGCTTTATAAATATTGTTTTTCGAAAAGAAAAAAAAAAGCGGAGCCCAAAAGGCAATCCTAAGAAATAGCCAAAGAGATGTGTAATGATGAGTAGCATACTTGTCTTCAATTTCTATGATAAGTGGTCACCTAAAAACCCACACGACTCGAGTCAAGTCGGGTCATTTGACCGTCAATAGAGCTCATAATGGAGTCGTCAAAATGAATCTAATGGCTGCCTTATGTTTTCAAAATAAGCTAAGTAGATCGTAAATGAGTTACCTACCTATCTACTTTTTTCACAAATTCACTTTTTAAGCGAGACTTCTATTTAGAGGTTTTTTTTTTTTTTAAAATGGTAACTCAATTGGAAAAAAGAAATGAAAACCGGTGTCTTACGAGATTGCGGGGCCGGAATCAACTTTCACAGACTTGTAGGTCGCTGGAGAAGCTTTCGCCGGAGAGGCTCGAGACGAAACTGAAGAAGAGGGCTTGGAAGGCAAAGCTAAGGGGTTAGAGAGGTTCTTGGATGGTGTCACTGGAAGGAGGGATGGTGCGAGGAATAAAGCTGCTTGCATTTTGAATGTCGAGTTGTTGTGAGATCTGATGATGTGTTTTCTGTAATAACAAAGAAAGTAAAGCCCAATTTATAGGAGATGGATTGGACGCTGGAAAATGAAGATTTTTGTCAACTTTGGACAATTTATGACAGCTTTGCCTCGGATACTTTCTGAGAGATTAAGAAACATTATCAAGTTCCAATCTTTCCGGAGATTTTTATGAATACCATTCTCAGACTCGATCTTTGATATTGAAGTTGCACAGTGTTGGCATACGATGACCTAGTGTAGATTGCATTTGGAAAATGGGAAATTCCGCTCGATCGGCGGTTATCGGCCATTTGGTTCACTTGTCGGCATCAAGCTAGAGATTGTAATGATAAATATCCTCTGTAATATCACTGCTTCCAAGATTTCCGTCAACCGATGAACAATATCTGTGTAAGCTTCGTCTTGAGTAGCTCCTACGATTCTGTATGTTTACTGTTATTCATTTACTTTTATAAGCTTCAGTACCCTCAATGACCACATAGATACAAAATGGCAAAAGCTCGGGACAAAGATGCATTGCAAGCGGTCCCATCCAGATCCCAACACCCGGCTAACTTGAAAATCCGCAAGGTTTGCAATATGAACTCCAACTTGATCTGAACTTGAACAAAGCTGCATGAAGATTTGGCTTCTGTTCATGTACATTTCCTGGAGATGTGGCAAGAAGCAACAAGTAAAGGGGTATTGTCTTGGTTTCTTCTGACGTAGATAACCTGAGAGCAGAACATGTCAAAAGTGCAGATGCTCATTATACCTCAAAATTGCACGGGAAAAGCGGAGCATTGCACTTGCAACCTCATAAACTGAGACAGACATTGGGAGACGAATACTCAATTGGAATCTCTCAGACAACCCATATGAAGTCACCAAAAGGTATTGATCAAGCCTCTGATCTTAGAGCGTGCCGCACACAGACAAGATCATCCAACTTGTTGCCATCCATTTTGTACAGGGATACACCTTCCATTTGGATAAAATGATCTCGTGCTTCCTTCCTTAGCTTCTCTAAAGGCATCAGTTCCCATTTGCTGTAATTCGAATATTTCCTGACATCACTCATGTCTTTTGAACCAGAGACCCGCCCTTGGTTTTTAGGGTCTGCATCACCCCAAACCTTACATCTACCAAACTGTCCCCGTCCACCACTCTGACCAGCTTGACCCCTCTTTAAGTGCAATGCAGCTGCATGAGCACTCCTTATCATATCGCGATTAGGCACATCTGACCAATCTTGCTTCATTTTGGCCCTCATGGGAGAATGGATTCTTATAACCTGACAAAACAAACCAAGTTAGATGAACCATGGAGAAGAAATTCGCTAAGAATTACATGAGATGATTAACTTATAATCTATTTCATACACCAAGGCATTCTAATAGCTGATAATAAGCCCGCCCTTGAAGTGGATTATGACCTTTCTTCGGTTCAGAGAAATAACGAGTCCTGCAAGAAAATTTTGAAAATTGATCAGCAGCACAAATGGATCTACAGCTTTTCTCCACCCAACTAAAGTCAACAGGTAAAAAGTTCATTTAGGAGAAGAAAATGATGGCGTTTTGATGGCGATGGTAACGTTCCAGGCACTTACCATCTTTTCAAATCATTTCCATCACAAACTTCTGCCAAAGTCACTACACAAAGTACTCGCACTTTTTTCTTTTGGCTTTTATCCCAGATCAAACCGGGAGTGTGTCCCTGATCCTCAACGATACATATTAAAAGATCTACTACTAAATTTGTCATAAAAAGAATAAGCAAATACGCGGCTAGTCCCATACAATTTCACAATAGGAGGAGATCACGTCTTTGAAAAGATCGTCACAAGCAGCATAAGAAAAGGGAATTGAAGATAAGTGGAATGACTTTGCACAATTGTAGTAAGAAAAATTAAATATGCCATGCAATCCCAGATCCTATTGCTAAAGCAGTCCAACACAAGTTTACAATTAATTAAAAAATCTCTCTTTTGGGATCAGTAATCATCAGATAGAGAAGCTAAATGGAAATATGAAAAGAACACGATTACTGCACACGATCATAAAATCAAAACGCAAATAAATTACCAGAGTTGGGTACTATAAAAAACATCCAAGAAAGCTAACATTATGAGTAAGAATTGAACTAACCATTCTGTATAACCTGGATCAACAGTGAAACCATATATGTCAACAATATCGCACATAGAAAGTGCTAGCTCAATAGACTTCATTCCGGTCCCCTTTGCTCCCCTGCGCAGCACAATCCCTTGGAACAGATAGACAGGATTTGGAACTTTCTGCACATGATATAAAAAGAAGTTAACTACATTGATCTAGAGACAGCTGATTTTCAAATGCTTGATTGACAAGATGAAGCGAAAATCCACACAGTTCATTGGTTGAGGGCAAGCATTTAGTGGTAGACATGCTAACTGGATCAGGAATAAGCACAATGCAGCCGCAGGCATAGGAGCTTTGTGTAAAAAGCATAGAAACTAGCCATCAGGATTTCTTCAATTGATTAATTAGCTGACCAAGGAACTGGAATACATGAACAAAATGCTCACCTTTATCATTTCGTTGAAGTCTCGATGAGTCAAACTTTTAATTATGAGTACCTCGTCATCTGCAGGAAAAGACTAGGGGTGATGACAAATACAGGGAATCTTCATTAACAATGCATGATTCAGATAAAATTTTAGAGACAACTTGTTGAAGCCTCTTTATACCTCTTTATGTTTATTGTTAGTGTTAGTGGGCCTAATTAGTTGTGCCTAGTTTATTTATTTATTGTCATAAGGTTGAGAACTATCTATTCTCCATATATATTGTATCTCTTGCTCTTCTAAAAGTATGAATGAAATTATCCTTTCTTTCAACATGGTATCAGAGCTAGGTTCCGTAACCTAGCGTCCCTTCTCTAAAATCTGCCAGCCGCCATCTTCCTCTCGCCCCTGCCCTTTGAAATCCGCCTTCTTCCTTCATCTCTCGGCCTTCATCCCAGCAATCCGCGATCTTCCCTCCCAAACCCTAGCATCTCCTTCATCTCCAGCAACCTTTGATACCTGTCGGAAGCTACTCTTCTCGCTGTTGTAGCTGTCGGCAACTTCTTCTCCCTCCCAATGCTATCGGCAGCCTCCATGCCTTGTCCGGCACTTTCCGAGAGGCTCCTTGGTGCCGACTAGCCATAATGTTGTACAGATCATACGTTATATGATCTAAATCTTGTTCTTCGATACAACTTATCATCCGAGATCATGTCAGAGACTAAAACTTCGGACTCTCCTAGGGAATTGAGTCATAGTGCTCCTGGTGTTTATCCCTCTTTTCCGACAAATCCCATCAGGTTAGATGGCTCCAACTACCTGGTTTGGTCTCGCTCATGTTACCCCACCATTGTTTCACGTGGTATTACCGGCTATCTTACTGGAGAGAGCGTGCAACCTACTACCGGAGATGATGATATACGCAAGTAGATCTCCGAGAATGCCTTAGTTATGGCTTACCTTGTCAATTCAATGACTAATACTATCGCCTGTGGCTACTTATTTTTAGATACAGCAGCAAAGATTTGGGAGGCTGCTTGAAATACTTATTCTCAAGTGGGGAATGATACCCAAGTCTATGAACTCCAACAGAAAATTCATGAAACCAAGCAAAGGGAGCTGTCATTATCTCAATATTATTCTGAGTTACGTAGTTTATGGCATGAACTGGATTTTTATGATGATTTTCATCCTTCAAACCCCCTTGATGCTGCTGCTTTTAAAAAAAGGGTGGACAAATTTTGTTTTTTCGAGTTCTTGGCTGGCCTTAATATGGAGTATGATCAGATTAAGGCCCAGATCTTATGACGGGTGCCTTTTCCAACCTTGGAACAATCCTATGCTATGGTCCATCTAGAGGAAAAGCGTCGAAGCGCGATGCATCAGCCCGTTGTCCTAGAGCGCTCTGTCCTTTATACATCTGTGGGAATTGAATCTCACAGTCGTTTTGGCAATGACAAATCGGTTGTGAAGTGTGATTATTATGGAAAAGAACGTCACACTCGCGAAACTTGCTATAAACTTCAAGGGCGTCCTTCAAATGCTGGTTGAGGTCGCGGAAGGGTCCGTACCAGGCCTCAGATACACTTGAGTGAAGCTCCAGGTCAGCCACCAGCAGCTCCATCGGATTCTTTATCTACTGCCGAGTTGACTAGTCTACGTCTTCTCTTAGCACGCAACGTTGACAGCCATGGCACCTCTACATCATCGGCCTCTAGCACTTTGGCCTCTAATTTCGCACAGTCAGGTAGCTTTTTCGATGGTTTGTATAAATCTTCTCAGCCGTGGATCCTTGATTTAGGTGCCACACATCATATGACCGGTGATATTACACTCTTTGCTAATTATTTTCATGCCCCTAAGTATGATTATATTACTGTTGCTGATGATTCCTTAGCCCCTATAGCCGGTCAAGACTCGGTTTCTATTACCCGTGATATTATTCTATCATCCGTTTTACATGTTCCTACAGTTTACACTAATCTCCTATCAGTTGGTTTCCTGACTCGTGCTTTGAAGTGCCAAGTGTTTTTCTTTCCATCTTATTGTGTCATGCAGGGCTTGGCAACGGGTCGGGAGATTGGTCGTGGTAGAGTAGAGGGGGGCTTATATGTGTTCGATTTACCACCATCAGCTCATCTTGTCACTTCAACTTCCTCAGTTGCCTTATCTGAGCTACATGTTTGGCATCGCAGTTTGGGACATCCACCGCTTGGAACCTTAATAAAGATCTGTCCAGATTTAGTTGATAAATATAGTGGTCAAGATTTCTTTTGCGATTCTTGTGTTCTAGCAAAATAAACTCGAGTTACTTATTCTCCTATTAATAATAAAAGTGATGCACCCTTTGCTCTTGTGCATTCGGATGTTTGGAGTCCTGCCCGTGTTTCCTCCATTTCGGGCCACCGTTGGTTTGTGACATTTATTGATTGTTATACCCGCACTACTTGGGTTTATTTATTGCAACAGAAAAGTGATGTTTTCCAATGCTTTCAGCAGTTTCTGGCAATGGTTCGGACACAGTTTGATGGCAAGCTCCGTATTCTTCGAAGTGACAATGGAACGGAGTATACCAGGTCATATTTTCAAGCGTTTTTACATGACCGTGGTATTCTCCATCAAACAAGCTGTGTTAATACTCCTGCACAAAATGGTGTGGCGAAACGCAAGAATCGCCATCTCTTGGAGGTTGCTCGTTCCCTTATATTTGCCATGAATGTTCCAGCTCAATATTGGAGTGATGCTATTCTGAGTGCGGCTTATTTGATCAATCGCCTACCATCACGAATTCTCCAATATCACTCTCCCATTGAGACCTTTACTAGTTCTCATAAGTTTTTGGTTACTCCGAAGGTGTTTGGGTGTGAATGTTTTGTACGTATTACTCACCCAGCTGATAAGCTTGCCCCTCGCAGTTTCAAGTGTATTTTTTTGGGCTATTCTCCCACACAAAAGGTCTACAAGTGCTATTACCCCTCCACTAGGCGCTATTTTGTTTCCATAGATGTTATCTTTCATGAGTCTCGGCCATTTCACCCACAGACACCTCTTCAGGGGAAGCCTACTCAGGGTGAAGATGTGTACTCTAGTGTGGATGTGATACCTTTACAAGGGGAGTTAATTCAGGATATTTCTGGTAAAAAATCTGACCCTACAGCTGCTACCAATACCGGAAAAACAGCCCCACTAGCAGTTACAACAGATTTGGCGGCAAGTACTGAAGACTCGACAAGTACTGAAAATCTTGATTATGTCAATGCAGAAAATTTAGCAGAGGATCCACCGATTCAGGAACAATTTCGGTACCCAATTGTGTTTACTCGACAGAATGTTCGTAAAGCCCCCTCTATCACTACTCTACTCTTTGACAACTCTCCTCCCGCCAGTACTACAGCCAAAGTTCCGGGTAACGACATCTCCCCTATGATTATTGCTAATGACGATACAAATGATGAATTACCGATTACACTTAGAAAAGGCAAACGTTCATGTACACAACATCCCATATCCAATGCTGCGTCATATGATCGATTGTCGTCATCCTACCGTGCTTTTTCTTTATCTCTATTGTCTACAGTTGTCCCCAGAACATGGCAAGAGGCCCTAGCTAACAAAAAATGAAAGGAAGCTATGTTAGAAGAGATGAAAGCTCTTCAGAAAAATGGTACTTGGGAGTTAGTTCAAAAGATAAAAGTACCGTTGGATGCAAGTGGGTGTTTGTTGTCAAACAGAAAGCCGATGGCACTATTGACCGCTACAAAGCTCGCTTGGTGGCCAAGGGCTACACCCAAACCTATGGCCTTGATTACACCGAGACATTCGCACTGGTTGTCAAGATGAACAGCATTAGAGTTTTTATCTCATGTGCTGTCAATCTTGGATGGGACTTACAACAGTTGGATGTGAAGAATGCATTTCTTCACAAGGAGCTTGAGGAAGAAGTGTATATGGACATTACTCCAGCCTTTTCTAGCCCGGAGACAAAAGGTCATGTGTACAAACTCAGAAAGTCATTATATGGCTTAAAATAGTCCCCTAGAGCCTAGTTTGGTCGATTTCAAAAGGCTATGATTGGCTTTGGTTTTACTCAAAGTAATGTTGATTATACCTTATTCATCAAACGATCAAGTAGTCAAGTTGTTGTTCTTATCGTATATGTTGATGACATGGTAGTGACCGGGAATGATACGGTTGAAATTTCTCGTCTTAAACAATATCCGAGGAGAGAAATTGAAATTAAAGACCTAGGAAGTCTTCGGTATTTTCTAGGTATCGAAGTTGCTCGGTCTGAAAAAGGGGTATGCCTCTCACAATTGAAGTATATTATGAATCTTTTGGCTGAAGTTGGAATGCTTGGATGCAAGCCGGCTGAAACTCCTCTTGAGGCCAATGGCCACTTGCGGTCTAAAGAAGGAAAGCTCGTTGATAAAGGAAGTTACCAACGATTGGTGGGTCGGCTAATTTATCTCTCCCATACTCTACTAGATATAGCGTATGCGGTGAGTTTGATGAGTCAATACATGCATGATCCATACTCCTCGCATCTTGAAGTAGTTCACAGGATTCTTCGTTATTTGAAATCTGCTCCAGGGAAAGGGATTTTATTTGCACCTAATGATCATCTTTCTGTGGAGTCTCATACGGATGCTGATTGGGCTGGATCTTTGGATGATCGACGATTTACTTCCGGCAATTGTACTCTTGTTAGAGGTAACCTGGTCACGTGGCGCAGTAAAAAGCAAGCCGTGGTTTCCCGCTCAAGTGCCGAGGCAGAATTTTGTGCTATGGCTCCAGGAGTTTGTGAGTTACTTTGGCCAAAGACCCTTCTCACTGATCTCGGAGTTGTTGTTCCACAACCAATGTAACTTTATTGTGACAGCAAGTCTGCTATAGGCATTGCTCATAATCCAACACAACATGATCGCACCAAGCACGTGGAGATCGATCGTCATTTTATAAAGGAAAAATTGGACAACAATCTCATCAACTTCTCCTCCGTTGCCTCTAAGGATCAGCTTGCAGATATCTTCACCAAAGGCATGAATGGGCGCACGTTTCATACCATTCTTTGCAAGTTGGGCATGTCTGACATCTATGCTCCAACTTGAGGGGGAGTATTGAAGCCTCTTTATACCTCTTTATGTTTATTGTTAGTGTTAGTGGGCCTAATTAGTTGGGCCTAGTTTATTTATTTATTTTCATAGGGTTGAGAATTATCTCTTCTCTATATATATTGTATCTTTTGCTCTTCTAAAAGGATGAATGAAATTATCCTTTCTTTCAACACAACTCCTTACTATATTGAAACTTAATCAACGTGCCCTAGTCAACAAAAGCCTCCTTTAAAGGTTACACCCCCAGCAGAGGCGAAGATCTGACCACTTTTCGAGAGGGTCAAACCTTTTTTCAATCAACAAATTTGGGGTCAACCTCTCAACTTCAACAACACGTGCAAAAAAAAAAATTTATATATATATATATATATATATATATATCAAAGAAGAGGCGTTGTCCATCAAATTAAGCTAGAGTACGGGGTGTCTAAAAGTTTTCCCTAATTCAAATTATTTGCATCAAAGAAACGAACAGATGAAAAAAGCGTAATGAGACTGAGAATTGAAAGCAGATACAGCTTTGATTTTGTCAATTATGAATCAAGAAATTGCTCAATAACAAGGGAAACAAGTACATGGGGAAAACCAGGATTTGATAAGTTTCTACTTTGTTCTAAAAGATCAGAAACATACCAGACCCATTCAGTATGGTAATCATGTTTTGAGCACCACCACGAACCACGAGACGGAAATCCCTTTTCATGCCAACATATTTTGCATACTTCTGTATCAAGTGAGAAGCCAGAATAGATGGCCAAAAAAGCCAGAATAAGCACAATTCTATTTGCTTGCAACAATCTAATCAACAGGAATGTGCCAAGCAATATCAACATCAACAACACCTTTATCCCAAACTAGCTGGGGCGATGAACTCCAAAGAATCATAAAAATAAAAGCAGAATCAAGGAAGGTGTCAGGCAAGAACTATGAAATTCATGCAAGGGAGAAAAAGACTCAACAACCACATAACTTATAAAAAAAAAAAGTCAGCACAAAAACCAAAAAGAAAAACAGATAAGGAAGTAAATGCATGTTTCTTCAAGAAAGAAAATGAAACAAAAAAACTCAGTCCTTTAGTTAAAGTTTCATACATAATGACAGGAAGCACCATAGCTCATGTACCTCATTAACAGGAGCCTCATTTTCTCTAATTACAGCATCATGACTATCTATCTCTTTTCCAAACTCCGTCTTCAACAAATCTCCAGAGTTTCCGACAACAGCACATCTGTGAAACTGTTGGGGGTGAAAGGGAGGATTTGATGGTAGAATCATGTTTAAATGCTCCTCACAAAGAGTTCGATTGTAGCATTTATCAGCGCCCCTAGAACCAGCCAATAAGCACAAGTTAGCAGCCGCCAAGCATTCCAGATTTAAGCTATAACAGACGAATGGGGAAAAAGATGGTAAAAATGAGATTTTACAGTTGTGCTATTCTTTTTGCCGCATATTCCAGCCATCCATCTGGCCGAGCATCAAGATATTCTCTAGTCAGCACAGTCGTCATGTTACGATACTGCACCCTAGACACATTGGCTCATATTATCTCCCCAGAAAATATACCGGCAATCCACACAAAAATACGACAAAACTGACCTGTTCCCACAATAAGATGGCCTCACAGACATCATATTTGTATTCCAAGGGCTCAAAGATTTTAAACTGTGCATTGTACTGCAATCAAAGACAAGAAAGTTCAGCCACTCGGAATGATGAAACATCAGGATAAGGACGCAAATGAGAAGGAGAGAGGGGTCTGACCCAAGTACTGTTAGTGCCTTTTGGGAACTTCAGGACTAAGTTGCAATGATCAATTATGTGTGCGGAAAGTCCAAGCCCTCTCTTAGCCTATAATCAGAATCAGTGACTCAGAACCGAGCACAATTTAGCACCGGAGATTCATCAACAACCCATCGTGCATATGCGGACGCTATAATACCAAGCAATAAGGAACGACTAACTTTGCAATATCAGCAAGAAAGGGACAGCAATCTTCCCAAGAACACGACTCATCTACCAATGTCAGCTATAAGGCAAGCTTAGCAACCACGATCGCGAAACATTCTGCAGCACTACGAAGTCTAATTGATTCAGAGAGATGCGGAACGCAAATCATTCGAAAAGGGTTGGGGACTAACCACGCATTGTCGCACGCCGGACTGAAAGTCGGACAAAACTCGAACTTCCTCTCCGTCGAGATCCGTACTCTGTTCGCCTGAAAACCCAAAAAAGGAAAAAGAAAAAAGGTAGAAGAAGGAAAGGAGATCGAAATGAGCAAGTGACGCGGCGCGAGTTCGACTCAGGGAGGGAAGGTGGCGGGAAACAGAAGGCGGGACCTGCGAAGAAGGAAGATTGGGCAACGAAGACGAGAAGACAGAGGAATGCAGCAACGCAGACCAGATGCGGAACCGTCAACCTCCTGCTGCCATTGCCGGAGGATGAAGATGACGACGCTCTTTGGTACCTCATCTTCCTTCTCCACCAACCACGAGAGAAGGGGAGACAGGGAGAGCCCGGAGACGGCATAAAATCATCGCGTGTTAAAAATCGAATTTTTTTTTTTTCACCGTTCTTGAAAATTATTATGATTTATTGGCCGGCTAATTAGTAATTATTACAAAAAATTATGATTAATCAATTTTAGAAAAAACTTTCCATTTTTTGAGAAAACAAGTGAACTCTAAATAATGAGATAAAAGTGTTTTTTTTTTTTTTGGTATACCGTGAATTACCATATCCAAAAAAAAAAAAACTACATGTCCCGTAAACAGATTCAAAACCCAACATTTATATATAAGCCAATATTTAGCAACTATAATGATAAACTTCCAGTATTTACTTTTTTATTGGGTTATCTGGTTATCGAAGCTACTAACTCGGAGTGTTAACTTTATTCAAAGGGGATTAGTGTATTAGAAGTGTTAAAACTTATTACGAAAGTATAATTAAATCCTAAAATTTTCAAAAATTGTGGTTGAGCCCCAAAGCTTATCATAAAATTGCATTGGAATCCTTCTACTACTTTCAATTTTTTAAAATTTTTAGGAATCGATATGAGCACTTCTTTTCTCTACACTATCAAGTTTATTAACTGTTTGAGAGAGCAAAATTGCTCTGATATCATGTTCGAAAGTTCAACCCAAAATTTAAATTGATATGTGGAAGACGTTCACATGAATATAAAAATCATATAAAATTTGTTGATCGGCAATGTGGAACAATGCCTTCAAAGCCAATTACTTTCATCCTTTACCAATATTTATTTTTGTGACTTACCAATGCCTTTTAGTTATGCTTTTGACTGATGTACTAACATTCGTGGGTTTAACAAAGCATAGTTATTTTAGTCGCTTACAACAATTATGTTGCTTGGTTTTGAAAAGTAACACCTTTTATATATCTTTCCAGAATTACAAACTGATTTTGCAAAATACCAGTATTTATTTTCATGACTTACAACTATGGGTGATCAGTTCCATGATGGGTGATTCCTACCCCAGAACCGAAAACCGTCCGCTAAATATCAGTTCTGCAAAATGCAAATGATGAACCACCTGTTCGTTTCGTGGATCCACCAAAAAATTGAATCGTCGATCCGGTTCGGTTTTCGGTTGGATCCCAGTTACTGTCCTACCGAGATAACTAGTCCCTCCGTTGGGGGCAGAATTACAACACTGAAGAGATTGTGGAGATATGATTAAGAAGAAACTGCAGGACGATGCAGTTTGAATTGGACGAGAAAATCTAACACTAAAAGAATTGCAAGTGTAGAGGAGCATTGACTTGGTATATGGTGCAAGGAGCATTGGTTTGATGGGTCTGGTTTCTCAGGTCGTCTTCGACGGAGGTCGCCACGAATTAGGGTAATGACGCAGCTATTATACAGATCCCTCTCTGGTTTACACAACGGACTTACTCATCGTTTTTTTGACTCACTCTTCCTTTCCTTGTAACTTTTCTTACAGAATGATCCCCAAGACTCTGATGCTCCAGGAGGTGATCCATCTTACATGAACTTCATTCGATCTTGTCATTACCGCACGAGTTCTTCGGTTAAGTGTACATCAAGTAAACGAGTGCAGCTTGATTTTCTTTGAATGCAGATTCCATGAGAGACAATTGGAGAAGCGAGAGCAGTGCATACAAAGCCTCCTTCAAATTGGACCTGTTTGTTGGGCAGGTTGGATGTATCCCATCTGAAACCGGAAACTGAACCGATACACGTTGGTTCTAGAAAATTGGAACCGAGCTGTACCTGCCGGTTACCATCCAAAATCAACTGGTTGGGTACGGTCCGGTTTGGTTGGATTGTGATTTTTTTGCTCACTCCTATTTACAACTAGCTTTTATTCAAAAGTATCAATTTTTTTTTTATCATTGATGTACCAATATTCATCACATTATGATGCCATTTAATTTTAGTCATTCACCTACTCTTTATCTTTCTTGGTTTTGAAAAGTACGACCACGTCTTTATACTTCAGAGATTATTCACTACCTTTATAATTTATTTTTGTCTTATTAACTCATCTGAAATTACCAACTTTTATTTGAAATTACCGTTCTTAATTTTACTAACGATATCTTATTGTGACGAATATTGGTACATCAATTGAATCAAGATTGGTAATTCCGACTGTAACTTCCACGATAGAAAGATTATTTAAGTAGTTGATAATTTTGGGACTTCTCCAAACCAAGCAAGATAAAAAGTTGATAGTGACTAAAATTAGTCTATATCTTAATGTGACGAATGTTGATATATCAGCTTAATTAAGGTTGGTAATTTTGTATAAAAATTAGTAATTTCAAAAGAGTTGGTAAACCACAAAACAAATGTCAGAAGGCTATTTAATTAATTGATAATCTTGGAAGTATAGTGTCTGTATATTTCAAAATCAACCAAGATATAAGGTTGGTAAGTCACTAGAAATAGTTGGAATCTTCACCTGACAAATGTTGGTACATCAATCAAATTAAGGTCGGTAGTTAGTGAATTTCAAAGCGTTGTTGAGCCATAAAAATAAAAAATGTTGATGCATTTTCAAAATTTTTGTTAATCTCAATAATGTGACAAACGTTGGCATACTAATAAAGTTTAGTCGTTGACTTTGCAAAGTTAGTACCTCATCCCAACCCTTGAAAAAGCCATGAAAACAAAAATAAATGTGTACATTTTTTTGGGGGGTGAAGTATAGCCTATTTTTATTTTGGGCAATTGTATAGTCGAATCTAGTAGGGTACACATTTGTATGTTGATCATTTCGCATCCCACCTAAGCTATTGCAATTAGACACTTGAGTATCGACTTGGCTTAATGAATGATTAAATATTAAATCAAGTATTCGTCTAATAGCCTAAACCGATAAAAATAATTGGCATGTGATGTCGGAGCATGAGATCCTAAATTTGAATCTTTCCATATCTCTATTTATCTCTCACCTTAATGGAATATTTCCGCAATTAGTAAGTACTAGTCAAAAAGATCGGGGATGATAAAATAAAAAAATATTGTATCGCTCATTCATCTAACGTTAAGTATTTAAAACAGTTCGCAGGGATTTTAGTTGAGCTTTCGTGCGATGGGGAGTGGGCCTATTCCTCGCTCTCATCCTCGGCTTTACATAAGCATTCGTCGCTATTAAAAGAAGTCATCACTTTGAACTGACTACTTTTATCGCCTCAAACTCTTCCTCTCTCGGCACCACCTCCCTCCTCGCCTCCGCTCTTTCGATCTTTGCCTTCACCATCACATAAAATGGTTCGGCACGCGGTGATCTATCTGATGATCGGTGACAATCCCACATCGAGAGCAAAATTAACACCACTAGGTCTTGAAAGTGCGTCGCGCAATGGCATTAATCAGCGTACTGGTCTATTTAAAGTAAGAAACCACATCTTCAAAACACATTTAGTGAATCCAAACAAACGCAAGACACTCTTCATCATTCGTCTTAGAGAAATTGCCATTGAAGGAGTTGCCACAAAAAAATCAGGAAGAATTGCAAACGGGTAGACATATTTTACTACTTTATTTTCCTCTACTCAGCGGATAAATGTACAGAAAATTGAAAGGAAGGAGAGCATAGGAAGCTCAAGAGTAGCTTATACAGAAGGATGGTTTAAAACCTGTCGCATGTAGCGTGAAGGAGAAATATGTTTCTCCTCAAGCACCATACATTTGAAGATAATCATTGTTGAGAAGAAGTTCGGCTTTCCATTGAAGCGTGTTCTACCACCAGCTCTTTGGGATCGACAGGCCTTCCTCTCCTTACCTCTGTTTCCTCAGTAGGACTTTCGAGGATAATCAAAGTCAAGAAGGAAAGTTCGGATTTCCATTGGGGCAAGTTCGATCACCAGCTCTTCGGGATTGACAGGCCCCCCTCTCTTTACCTCCGGTTCATCGGTGGAACCTTCAACTTTCCAGATTAACCTCCTCTTCTCCATCTCCGCTCTTTCTTGATTGGCAGACAGATTCATCTCCGTCACTTTGTTTATCTGAAAGAAGGCAAAGAATATTAATTTGAAGAAACTTCATCCGCAACAGATGAAGGTTTGCATGATGCAGATCTCACCTTCCTGCTAGGGAACAGCCTCCTCAATTCTACACTAGCCAAGGTCGAATATTCTTTATCCTCCCCAACCTGCATGCATGAAACATGCACAAATATATTAATGAAGCATAAGATAAAGTTTGAGGATCGAGCACTTAAGCAAGTGAAGAAAATAACTGGAACTCCTAATTTCTATCCTTGAAAGAGTGGGTTCTGTGTAGAATTTGCAGTGCAAATCAAGTTCAAAGTGAAATATTTGTTTTGCACTACCAGTATCATCTCAGAGTTTCAGCATGGTTTCTCAAAGAACGCATCACCTCAGAGTTTCCGCATGGTTTCTCAAGAACGCATCACACACAAATTTCAAGGCTGTAATCAATCTCCACTGACTTCCAGAAGAGAGAAGAAAACTGGGCGAGAGATGTTTAAAATCTGAGGCTACTATCCAGCGTGTCCATCCAATCAGGCAAGAATTTTAGAGAATGCCAAAAACCTTCTGCAACCTAGCTAAAAGATTAGCCATCTTACGACCAACGAAGAATATGTGTCATGAATGATGTTGGACAATTTAAATCTTGAGCATTCTAGCCCCACATGGCAAATGTAGTCAATCCTTATATAGCAACATCTTCTAAAAGTGTATTAATCATAAAGCCATACAGAACCAATAATACTTATAGCAGCTAAAATATCAACAGGAGAAAAGGAAAAACCTCATATAGGTGAGCAAGCCTAAGCAATACTCTTCCATTTTCAAGTTCCTGCCCATTTCAAATGAGGAAAAACATGTCAACCAAGCAACCACAATCACAAACAGAAGGTAAAGCCACTTAAAGGTTGCAGATCTCCTTTAAATTGGCTACTAATCAGATTCCAGTAGATTTCTTCAGTACCTGGAGAGTTATCAGGGCAATATTGCTCGGCAAACTATAGGAAGTATCAATTTCTGAAAAGGCTGTCAGGCGAGAAGTCAGTGGCTCCCCAACATCCTGCAAACCAAAAAAGCGCAAAAAGCTCAGCGTGAATGCCTCTACAATTGTGAGTCAATTTTAAGTCCTTTTACCTTCTCGCAGAATGCTAAAAGAAGTGGAGAGTATATCTCCTGGCCAGCTGTGCGACGCCACCTAGCACCTTCTCCTTTGGGATCAATTCTAAAGTAAAACTTTCCTTGGATCTACAAAACAAAATCATAAATTAGCATATGACTGCTGCCAGCATATATCATTGCAGAAGATGAGGAAGAGAAGAGAACAAGCACCATCTGAAGTTATCATGTAATGTTTATCGGCTGTATATACACTATGTATTACACAATACGAAATCCTGAAATTAAGAGAACCACGAAAATAGCAGTACAACCCAGAGGCTTGTGCATAGTATGTTCTTTATCTAGTGTGATTTAAATTTTTCTCAAGCAAACACATCACCTCCACTTTAATTTGTCTAAACTGAGGGCATTCATCTGAACTACAGACATAAGGCACGACAAAGGCTGAGATATGAATGAACTAAGAATAGTTCAACTTGTTAGTGCATCATGCAAAATTGCCGTGGCAACTATGCGTAATTTAACTTCTTGTGCATAATGCAACAAGTTTTGCCTGTTTCTACAATGTATAGACCCCATGAGTCAAATTGTACATGAAGGCTACGAAGGACGAGCACCATTGCATCTTAATCCGAGCTTTCAAACGAAACAAGTGATTCAGATTGTTTTGGGAAAAAGACAGGCATAAGCACCACGACGTATACCTATCTGGTTTATCTTGTGTGGTCTATGGCAGTGATGTGATGTCAGACCTTATAAGGGAACATAGTAATGAGCCTAGCACAGTAATAAAGCCGGTCGCACAAGAAAGACATTAAAATGGAACGAAAAAGGACTCGATCACGACACAGATAACAATCAAAGATAGAGATTCTCTAACAGCCCATCCTCCAATAAAACGATATGCATAGACATGCAGGTAGACATCATCACCAAGCACAACCCATCAATAACATGTAGTAAGATGATTGTACAACAGAATGCTTGTGAAAATGAAGTTGAGAGATATGCTTACCGTCAAGCCTTCACATTTATCAAGGACGCAAACTGTTTCATTTAGAACCTCACCAACCCCTCTTACATCATCATGAAGCAGCCTCCTGCAACAATTGTTGTTAGTTGAGTACCACAAAATGTTAACTAAACCCTGGAAAGCCAAGTCATATGCCTGTTCAAGTGAAATATGAGTATGACAGAGAATAGAAGGAAAACAAGTGTAGAAACCTATGGAGCATAAGCTCTATTTCACCATCCACTAAACTAGATCCTCCCACAGATCGATCCACCAACACTGAAAGCTCCATGCTATCATCTTCCACATACATTCCCAAATTTATCTGCAGAATTCAGCAATAGGTAGAAAGTAAGAATTATGAAAGCTCCCCACAATTTGCATGTCAGAAGTGCACTAAAAATCAGATTGTTGGCATAAACACAAGGTAAAGAGCACGATCTGGACAGATATATGTGGTCTATCAAACAACTAAACCAAATGTTTGATTAGACAAAGGTATGTGAAGACAATCCATAACTTCCTCAAACCACTGTAAGCTTACCAATACTCACACCTAAATTTTTCAATTATGTGGGATCGGATGACAAAGGCACAAAGCACAATTTTTCATCTTTTAAAGCAAACGCGTACAAAAAATCAGGAGCAACGTGGAAGAAGCATGAGCTCAACGCATAATGTTTTTTGCACAATGTTGAAAGGGCTGTCTAGTCTTTTCCATAGTTAGTGAGCCCTAGTGCTCACTATATATACAAAATGATGTATTTTGATTTTCATAACATATATGACGATTATATTTTCCAACATAGTATTAGAGCCATCATTGTGAATCCTATGTTACCATCGTCTACCACCGTCATCTATAGCCATCGTTGTCGTCGACTCCGCCGAAGCCCGGAGTTGCACAAGGCTGGCGATCTCATCCCGGCATCGCACGAGGCCGACGACCGTCGCCCGGCTTTGGCGACCTAGATCCGAGGTCGCTCGGATCCAGCGAGCCAGATCTGAAGTCGCCCAAGCCAGGCGGACTCAATTCCGACGCCGACTGAAGTCGTCCAGGTCCGGTTCATCTCTCTACTAGATCTTGATAAAGATAAGCAGTGAAAAGTTTGTTTGAAGAGAACCCAGAAACAGAACCAACGTTCTGTTCTTCAGAGAGAAAGAGAGCTTTATGCTCGTTGTTCGGCAGTAGAGGAAGCAAAGAAGAAAAAGTCTTCTTTATCAAGCCCAGAGCTATGCTTCAGCGAACAAAATATACTTGATAAAAAAAAAAGTCTTCTTTCTCCCCAGCGAACCCAACATTGATATTACCCTGCCCAGAGCTATGCTTCTTCTTTTCAGAAGCAAAGGTGATAGGAGCACACGTAATTGTGTTTCCGTATGATCGCCTCACTCGAGCGATTTCAAGATTGCATAACATTTGTTTGATGAAATGCTTTAGCGAGAACATAGGAGGTCGCAATATGGTTTTCGCTGTTCAATGGAGGATGGTAGGCGGGAGATGATTGTGTGGAAGTGATGTATTCATGGTTCACGAATTGTGAGCTGCCAAGTACGGTTCCGATTGTTGGGTGCACTCACAGTCACCTTACTAGTTTGATGTTTTTCAAGTCTTCTGATCAGTGACTTCCATCTCTTTTCTGGAACAAAATATTCGCAAAGGCATTCTTTTCTTGCGAAACTAAGTTTTGTTAATGTCCTATATTTGTGTTTCTATTCTAAGGAGTTATTGTGTTTGGTGGTAATTGGTGATAAATATTACGTTTGGTGCACAAGGTGCATATTTCTATTACGTTCACTTTTATATTATTATTGAGTCATGGCTGACAATTCTGGAAACACGGATACAAGCCTCACTAATCTGAAGTTGAACTCTGTTAAGCTCGATGGGACAAATTACCCTTTTTGGTCTATAGTAGTCGAAACATACCTTTTGGTCACCAAACAACTGAGTTATCTGACTTCATCTCCACCAACGGATAAAACAAAGATTGATGATTGGCGTCCCGACAATGCTACTATTCGGACATTGTTATGGAATACTATGGATTTCAAGATTAGTCCTCAGTTTATGCGATGCACATCAGCCAAAGCTATTTGGGATGAATGTGCTCTTATGTTTTCAGGTCGTGATAATATGACCCATGTTTGTGATGTGTGGGAGGAGTTTTTTGACCTACGTATTGGAGACATGTTTGCATCTGATTACTATTCTAGGTTCACTAACCTCTGCGAGAAGCTGGATACTTATTTGCCTGCCACTGATGATATCAAAGAGTTGGCCAAGCGCCAACAAGATATGAGAGTTGTGTTATTTCTTCGAGGGCTTGGTCCTACTCATTCTTCTCTTAGACAGCAAATTATTTCTCATGGTACTCTTCCATCAGTAGATGAGGTCTTTTCTCGGGTTCTTCGATATGTGCCTAACTCATTATCATCTACACATGTTGCAAGTGTTATGGTCTCCCAGTCTGTTGGAGGTCATAGAGGCCGGGGGCGTGGTCCTCGGGGTCGTGGCAGGTCTATATTTTCAACAAGTCATGGACGAGATGGTAGGGGTGCTGAAAGTTCTCATTATTGCAAACATTGTAAGCACACTGGTCATACTCAACCTTATTGCTATATTCTGCATCCTGAGTTTCGTCCACAGGCCGCTTATGCCGAAGCAGCAGAATCTCCAGTACATAAGGTTCACGACCAATCACGGGAGTTACCTAGTACCATTATGCTAACTCGCACCGAGTACGAGTACTTAGTGCGTCCTACTCAGGTGATCATTTCTCTGCTCCTACAGCTACTTTGGCACGGACTTCTTCAGGTAGTCCATCTTGTTTACTCTCATCTGTGCCCACTTCCTGGGTTGTAGACTCAGGTGCCGCAAATCATATAGCCGGTAATTCTAAGTTGTCTGATATTACTTCTATGTCACTTAGTTCCGTTATACTTGTTGATGGTTCACAATCACATATCACTGGTCAAGGAAATGTACCCCTGGGTCCCTCTGTTACTCTTTCATCTGTTTATCATTTGCCAGCTTTCCCATATAACTTGCTCTCTGTTAGTTCTCTTACTAGAGATTTGAATTATTCCGTCACTTTTACCTCCACTCATTGCATCTTTCAGGATCAGAGGACCAGACGGATGATTTGTGAAGGACATGAGTCCAACGGGTTGAACTACCTGAACAAGGACCTTATTGCTGCAGCAGCTCAAAAGAAATCTGCTTTCGATTTATTTCATATGCATTGTCGTATGGGTCATCCACCTCCTGACATTCTTCGTAAATTTTTACATGTTTCCAAATCTATGAGTCCTATCCAGTGTGATGCTTGCCAATTTGGAAAACACCGTCAGGTGTCGTTTCCTTCTTGTGTCCAGCATCGTGTGTCGAGTATTTTTGAGTTGGTCCATTCTGATGCTTGGGGACCGTGTCGTGTCAATGATGTCTGGTTATAAATATTTTGCTACATTCGTGGATGATTATTCTTGAGTAACGTGGTTATATTTAATAAAAGATCGCACTTAAGTTTTTTCTTGTTTTCGTATGCTTTACTTTGAAATTCTCAATCACTATCATGTTTCTATTAAATGTTTGCATTCTGATAATGCCAAAGAATATATGGCTGTTTCTTCTGGCTTTCAATCATTTCTTATATCTCATGGGATTTTGCATCAGACTTATTGTTCCTATAGTCCCCAACAGAATGGGGTGGCTGAACGAAAAAATTGCCATCTCCTTGATGTGGTCCGTTGCCTCCTTTTTCATATGAACCTCCCCAAAATGTACCGGGGTCATGCTGTCCTTACAACATGTTATCTCATAAATCGTCTTCCATCCTCAGTGCTTCACAGGGGCATATCTTTCTCCACTATCAAAGCTAAAAGTTCACTTTTTACTTTACCTCTTCATGTATTTGGATGTCTGTTTTGTGCATCATCTTACTCCCAGTCATGGTAAACTCAATCCACAAGTTGAAAAGTGCGTGTTTCTTGGATACTCTAGAACTCAGAAAGGGTGTAAGTGTTATTGTCCTGTTAGTCGACGGTTATATGTCTCAGCAGATGTCACTTTCTTTGAGGATAAGTCATATTACTCCTCTACAACAGGCCCTTCTGAAGATGTTCTGTCTTCAACTATGACTCAATTACCACCTATTCCCTTGGCGCGTCTGCCTGAGTCGTCCACGTCATCGTCTACTTTTCAATTTGCTGACAAGACTTATCAACGGCGTCGACCTGTTCAACATGAGATAGTACAATCACCGCCTACATTGGATATGCATGATTCTCCACCAGTCAATGTCCCATCTTCTGATCCACAAGCTACCTCAAAGCCTGCTTCTACTATTGATATTCCTATAGCATTGCGCAAAGGTACACGTTCTTGTGTTGGTCAACCCAATCCTCAATTTACTTCGTCTAGTGGATTGTCTTGTCATACACATACTCGTTATCCGTTTTCTAAATTTTTATCCTACGATTGTCTTTCTCCTCAATACACCTCGTTTGTTGCTTCTTTATCTGTTGTCTGTGCCAAGTACCGTTGTAGAGGCTCTTGCTAATCCAGGTTGGCGACGGGCTATGGAGTATGAAATGCAGGCGCTACAAGATAATGGGACATAACTACTTACATCTTTACACGCTGGAAAGCAGGCTGTAGGCTGTCGTTGGGTTTTCGCAGTAAAGTTTCAACCAGATGGCACTGTTGAGCGTCTGAAGGCACGTCTAGTCGCTAAAGTTTACACCCAGACCTATGGAGTTGATTATGATGATACATTCTCTCCTGTAGCAAAGATGCCTTCCGTTCGTGTTTTCATCTCTCTTGTTGTCCATTATGGTTACTCTTCACCAACTTGATGTCAAGAATGCGATTCTTCATGGAGACTTAACAGAGGAAGTCTATATGGAGCAACCCCCGAGGTTCGTTGCTCAGGGGGAGTCTACTAAAGTTTGTTGCCTACGCAAGACATTATATGGGTTGAAGCAGTCTCCTCGTGCCTTGTTTGACCGTTTCAGTGACGCAATTACTCGGTTTGGTTTGCAATGTTGCATTGTTGATCATTCTGTCTTTAGCACTACTTCCCATGCTGAGTGTGTTCTCCTGATCATGTATGTGGATGATATTATCATTACTGATAGAGATTCTTTGGGTATAAAAAAATTGAAACAGTTTTTACCGGCAGAGTTTAGCACAAAAGACATAGGTTGTTTGCGGTATTTCTTGGGCATTGAGATGGCCTACTTACGTGATGGTATCTCATTATCGCAGCAGAAATATGTACTCGACATTATTAGTGATGTTGGTTTTCTTGGAGCGAAACCTGTTAATACTCTAATGGATCCTAATGTGAAACTCAACGCAGAACATGATGAACTACTTCATGATCCAAGTATGTATCGGAGATTGGTGGGTAAGCTCAATTACTTAACTGTTACCCGACCAGATATCTCTTTTGTTGTTAGTGTTGTTAGTCAATTTATGAGTAGTCCTCGTACTACACATTGGGAGGCAGTGTTACATATAGTTAAGTACTTGAAGGGAGCACCAGGAAAAGGGTTATTGTTCAAGAATCATAGACATTTTGATGTCGGCTACTCTGATGCTAATTGGGCTGGTTGTCCTTTTGATAGGCGATCAACTTCTGGTTATTGTGTATTCTTGGGAGGCAACCTCGTCAGTTGGAAAAGTAAGAAACAGCAAGTGTCTCGATCAAGTGCTGAGGCGGAATATTAGGCCATGGCTCATGTGACTAGTGAGTTAATTTGGTTGAGTCTGTTATTATCTGAACTTAATATGTCTTCTTTAGCTCTTTCAGTTTTATGTTGCGATAAACAGTCTACTATGCATTCAAATCTAGTTTTCATGAGCGCACAAAGCACATTGAAGTAAATTGTCATTTTGTGCGAGAAAAAATTCAAGACAAGAGCATAGCACTTCAATACACACGAACTGAAGACCAACTTGCTGATCTTTCACCAAGTCACTGCAGAGCAGTAGAGTAATTACCTTGTGTAACAAGTTGGGGCTCTGTGATGTTTATGCCCTCAACTTGAGGGGAAGTGTTGAAAGGGTAGTCTAGTATTTTCCATAATCAGTGAGCCCTAATGTTCACTATATATACAAGATGATGTATTTTGATTTTCATAACATATATGACGATTATATTTTCCAATGCAATAGGTCGAAAGTAAGAATTATGAAAGCTCCCCACAATTTGCATGTCAGAAGTGCACTAAAAATCAGATTGTTGGCATAAATACAAGGTAAAGAGCACGATCTGGACAGATATGTGTGGTCTATCAAACAACTAAACCAAGTGTTTGATTAGACAAAGGTATGTGAAGACAATCCATAACTTCCTCAAACCACTGTAAGCTTACCAATACTCACACCTAAATTTTTCAATTATGTGGGATCGGATGACAAAGGCACAAAGCACAATTTTTCATCTTTTAAAGCAAACGCGTACAAAAAATCAGGAGCAACGTGGAAGAAGCATGAGCTCATCGCATAATGTTTGCTGCACAACACTGAGCCTTCTCGCTTTCGCTAACTTAGTACAGGCTACAGAGATCATCTTACACCATGGTGCTCCGTCAATATGTAAAATTCAAGTACCTAGGCTCTTCTACGGTATCCACATTCTTTTCACTTCCCTGCCCCTTTGATTGAGCCTTTTCCAGTGGAGTTGTCTACAATTATCAACGACAGTAACTTCTTGCGCTATTATATAGCTTCTTCCAAGGCAACGATAATATCAGATTGAAAGAAATTTCTTCCAGATATGAAGGCTGGAGACTTTCTTATTTCTCTTCCAATTAAAATAAGATTCTCTGGAGAGAAAAAAAAAATACCATCCTTTTGTACATGCTATTGAAATTCCTAAAGTTGCGTTTGCGCCTTCACATTAATGACGTACTCAATTCCAAAAAGTTTTTAGAAATAGCAATCTAAATCTTAACAAACATCTCCGCAAGAATCAACGTAGAGTGATAGCCTAGTCACAGATATCGCTGCTAGACTACACTGATGGCCTGCATAGCAGCTGGGTAATGCCCAGGTTGAGTGAAATAATGGAGCTGCCAATCCTCTGGAATAGGCAAGTGGTCGAAAGCAAGAACTTCATTTATACTCAATTGTGAGAATAAACTATCAATAGATATCTCCAAAATTTCACCAAATAGTAAATGCTATATAATATCAAAAATGAAAACTGAATGTAAACTAGGGTATTATGAAACATACAGGATAATAATTTCCAGCAACTGGCTGGTTCACTTCCAATTCCCAGTCACTCCTGAAGTCACGGATCTGCAAAATCATTACATAATCAGACTGAAGCACATGTAAACAGCATCAAATAGCATGATTCATGCCCTTTTCTAAGGGTCACTATCTACATTTAATAGTTCCATGCAAAGTGATACTGAGGTATGTTAAAGTTTGCTAGATGAAGAAGAAAGACGCATGCTATTAAGTGGATTATCAACTAGCAAATTAAGATAACTAAACTGCAAGACTCGAAATTTTGTACAAAAGCTACTGGCAACAGCCAACATACCCTTTTGATGAAGTCACGCCCATTAGAATCTGTGTAGAATGTCTTGTTGGTCTTCATACTAGTCCTTAATAGAGTGATGATTTCTTTACCAATCCCATCATCTATTGGTATAGGCCCTATCTAAAATCACAAAATATGAAGATTGAGTGCAGTCTTGCTTGATTATGTTAGCAGAAAGGAGGTCTTAATCTCAACTAACTCGATCCACAAAAGAGAGAAACTTACAGTGAACTCAACTTCGGCATGTTCCTTTCCCTTGTAAACCCTGGTAACCTGTGGAAGAAATTTGTTGTTTAGCTATCCATTCGTTGTTGCCTTCCCTATCCATCACATTAGAAGCTTGGGGGATGGGCTTTGTGAGATTTTGTGGGACTACTGTCAACTGCTCTAAAAGCTTAAGCTATTAAAAGAAGGCGTGGTATAATATTTATATATTTCGAAACTCCCCCTCAAGCTTAGTCTGGTTTTTTGCCTAGTACTAAGCGTGAAAATATTCATTGGGGAGGCAAATAGGGGCTTGAAAAAATTTGAACTCAGGACCTGCTCTAATATCATGAAGATTTTGCGGAACCACTGCCAACTGCTCTAAAAACTTAAGCTATTAGAAGAAGGCATGGTTTACTATTCATATATTCCAACAGGCTTTAAGCATTTTACTAGACTAATGATTAGAAGGCTAAAGATGCAAACCAATTTGACTTTACATAGGGTATAGATAGAAGCATTTTCTTTAGTGAGTGTCAAATCTTTCTTCCTCATGAACGTAAATGCCACATGGAATGCAAACGTAAGACTGCAGCAAAATGTACGATAAATCCGATTGCCAAAGGGACCAGACATTTCATTAACTGTTGCAAATGTTGGCACTACTTTTGATTGATTGTTTACCTGCAAAAGCAGTTTAGAGAACCATTTCCCAACCATATCACCAATTATAGTTATTCACCTGAGATATCCATGCATTAAATTGTTGGTGTACTTCATCCACCAATGGACCTTGTATGATAGTCAATGGAGCCTACAAGAACCAAGGAAAGAACACATGGTAGAGGCATCTTCAAGTTTATCAATACTCATCTGATCAGTTTGTATGAGTGTCCACTACCTGGTCTTGTGAATTTATGGCGTACGTCATATTTGGGCGGAAGACATAAGCCCCTGATGCCTTCAACAGAGACAGTACGGTTAGCTGAAGTTATTTACCACCTTCATACAAATGAAGCAAAAGAAAGAACAAAAGGTCTTGCCCTAGTAAGTCAAAGAGGGACACAGACCAAATGATATGAGGCAGTATAAAACGATTAACTACCTGAGGATCCTTATCAGTGCCATCATTTCCCGAGTAATACCCATATGATTGCTCAGCTGCTGCAGTAACCTTCGGCAGAAAAAACAAATTGGGGGACAAGTGTGAGTATTTGCCAAATAAACTTGTGATGAAGATAAAGAGAAAAGCATTTCAAGACAAGAAGAACAAGCAAATCATATTATGAGAAAACACCAAGGTTGGTTTTGGAAAGAAAATGAATCTGCCGAGCCAACCATTTTGTCCTCCCCACAGATTTGGAGAGGAAGTAGGGAGGAAAGAAGAGAATTTTCCTCATCTTTCCATACTTGCTCCTAAAAGTGGAAGAAATGACAAGATAACAGACCATAAAATATAAAATCTGCAACAAACCGAAATTCTCTCTATCGTAAAAAAATAAAATAAAAAAATAAAAAAATTCTACAACCTTTTTCCTTCACCCCACTTTCTTTCTATCCAAATCATGAAAGGTTACTTAATCTTTAGATTCTCCAATTTTCACTCCCTCCAATTCCAATCCTTCTATTTTCTTCCCCCTTTTTCCCAAACAGAGCCTATAAGCAAACAGAGATGAAACAAATCCAAATAAAGGAGTCAAACAGGTCCAAACGAATCATCGCAGAGCTGAAGCTCGAGAAAATTTGCATACCAGACTTCGCCTATTGACGTAATGAGAAAGTTTCCCTTCCTTCGCGGAGTAAAGTAGCTTTAAACTCCCTTGACCGACTTCTATCGTAGCATTAGTATTTTCTTCTGAGGTGTACACAGTTGACATGATCGAACTACGATCTCCACAGACAAATAAAGCACACAGAAAAACCAATTAATTGATGGAATTAATATCACATATAATCCAAGAGGAGGAAATGGATGACCCTTTACTATTCAATAATGGACCAAGGATAAAATGGCTAACCTCTTTTCTTTGCATTTGAAACAGTGTAAATGCTGAAACCAAGAGGAGGAACAGATACTGGAAATGCAAGCCAATACTTGACTAATTCACTTGAGGATGTTCCCAAATATGCTTTCACATAGAAGCTTTTCAATTTTGAAGTGGCATTGGACACAGGCAGCAGCTGAGAATCAACTTCTACTCCACTAGAATCATGAACAACAGCATTTTCTCTGGAAACCTGTTAAGCTCAGCTTTGATTATTTAGCCCGCTCTGAAGAGACTTTGAAGTCACAGACAAGTCAATGTCTAACTTCTAGAGGATCAGCAAGTGGCTAATAAATGCATGAAAAAGAAAACGATATCTATCCTATGATTAGGAATATTCCAGAACATTTATACGTTCAACATTCACATAATAATGCAGCATTTTCCACTGCGAGACTACATACTAAAGCACCTAAGACAACACCATCTTTAAAGCACTCGTGTTAATAATAACACCGTCTTCCTTGTTCCAGCAGCTCTGACATGCTGAAATTTATGGTTCTGAAAATTTGAACCTGTCACAAAAGGAGCAAACTCAAAACACTTACAGGTATTCGTACCACCTCCTCTCTGTGCCACCCAAGAGGATTGTATATGACAACAACCTGATACAGAAATACCATGCGTAGAAAATTAGCATCAACTTGTTCCTTCAACATGACCAGTCTTTGAGCTAAAATGATATCATACCAAGCTTTTCTCATCAGACAAAGCAGCTTCTGAGATAGGACAGTGGCTGATGTTAAGAAGAGGACACTGCATAGAGAATTGAAACCAAGAACTTTGAGCAGAATTGATATATTAATAAGTACATAGTTCCAGAGAGATGCTTGGCAGCAAAAGTTGTTGAACAAGAACAAACAGTAAAAGTTAATCGATGTATTCTAGAAAAACTGTGATGCTCAAAATGGGAAGAAGAAATTAGAATGAGTGCCCCATGTCCAAGAGGCATGCTAAGGCCACTCACAAATTATGCTCAAAACAACAATGGAAATGAGATTTATTCTGAAGCTGATTACTTGACCAATCAATGTCAGTTCACTTTGCATTTTATCATAGAAACAAAAGGTTCTCCACATAATCCAATAAGAACATTGTATCAACAAATATCCACCAAATAAGTTTAACCCCATCAGCATGGAACAATAGTATTATGCTTCTTTGGCACATCATGGACAAATTAATCTCTATCAATATTCTCGGCGGAATTTATCAATGTCGAAATAAAATCAAGAGGAGATAGCTAATGTGAGATTGCCTGCTGAAAGCTCAATGTTGACTTCTGCTCTCCTGTGCCCACTTTCAGCTCAGACAAGAATGCAAGCGAAGATGCAACCATCTTCTCAGCCTACAAAATGACATGCTCTTCACATTATCTCATTATGCTGCCCAAAATGATATAGAGCTATCACATGAAACTCATCAGACAAGCACCTCCATGTAGCCTATTGATAATCTCAATGCATAATCAGCAGCAACATGCTGTCTTTCAGTACCGCTAACAGCATCATGATGTTGAGCAATTGCCAGAGCATCAGCCAGCGCATCAGTGTTTGGCCCTGTACTAGTCCTGCCTTTGAAGAATTCCAATTGTCTTGCAGCCTATCCGAAATGTGCAAAAGCAGCGACTTATATAGGTGAAAATATGTCATCAACCAGGAACCGACAGAATCCCCTCATTAACAACAAGCAGTGAACTTCAAGCCAGCCTCTTACCACGTAATAACCACTCAATACCCTGACATAACCTTTCAGGCCAGGCCTACTTGTAAAGTATCCTGTCCAATAGGCATTTGGATGATCTGCATACCTGAAATAACATTGAACTTCAAACTCAAGGTTCGAAAACAGAAGCTTGAAAAGGGCGAAAAAAAGCTAGGCAAACTCACGGAAAGAAATCGTCAGTTTTGAGAGGCCACTGCTCATTTGCTGCATTTTTTGCATCTGTGTATATGGATGGTGTTGAATATAGAGCATTAACGCGCCCATCCTGAAAATAGTTCAGGTGCCAAAAAGAAAAAAAGGGATGGTTAAATGGTAATGAACTCTTGAAGCACTTAATGTTATGATTATTGGATTTTAACAAGCCTGGAGAAATCAAATACCTTATTGACATAATGAATGAACTTGTCCATCTGCCTGAACCATGACACTGCATATTGATATCGAAAATCCGTACCCATGGTCCACATTATATGGTTGGTTCGGGTCACGTTGGCCTGACAAAAACAACATATTCCTGAGATGATTCTAGAGGCAAATTTACGATTTGAAAGTATACATTCTTCATAATGGAAAAAGAATTTTCAGCTTAGCCAGCAGTAAGTACCATACTTCCAATATAGCGTCAGGGAGAATGCAACCACTTAGCCTATCAACAGCCCCCCTCAGAAACGACCAAGAAAAATAGAAGAAAAAGAACCCCATACGTGAAATTACAAATAGAGGAAAGAGAAGAAAGTAAAAACGAAACCAATCAATGACATAGACAAATAAGAGAAAATCATTGCCAATATTAAGCATTTAAATTATTCGCAGGCAAGTGGCTCAAATATAATTGAAATGCTAGGAGTCAAGGGCATCTGGATAAGAAGGCTCTTTGGGCATACAATGAACCTCAAACCTTCCTTATGCAAACTAAGTTATTAAAATGAAGACCCAGAAATTAGTTTATCAAGAATTAAATAATGATGAGATATGATCTGAATCACACCTGTGCTAAAGCAGCTCCTACAAAGGCATCAACTCGCTCTTGGACATTATAATCAAACAGGAAAATATCATCCTTCATATGTTAAAAAAATAATTAGCTCAACACAAATATATTTTTTAAAATATCAATGTCATTTCCGTGTGTTTTAATATTTACCTGAATAGGAGGGGAAACATCATTTATCTCAAATACAAAACCATCAGGAGGGTCATAATGCCTAGGGAATACACCAGTGAAGATCTGTAAATGGTTCAAATATTCAGCAGTGTAAGAAAAAACTGTTAGACGCAAATCTTGAAGAGAGAAAATTTAGCAGTTCAATTTTTAAAGGAAGAACTAGTCATGGCCCTAACCTGAGAAGATGATCCAAGGGACTTGGAACCCCGCCATATAACTTCAAGAGTTTTATCCTTTAGTCTCTTCGCTCTATCTTGGTAGTCAATGCGGGCGAAGAAGAGAGAGTCAAATCCTAACTGCACGGGAAAAAGAATATTAGTAAATCATACAATGTACATCAAATATATGCAAAAAGACTCATTAATATCCAGAGAAACTAAGATCTCTTAACTTCAGCAGCCATAAAACAAAAAAAGATTCAAAATGTCTGCATTTATGTGCATTCCCTGTTTTCAACTAGAAGCCCTGTAACAGAAGGTAATCACCAAGACGAAACAGATTTCATTTTTAAGAGAAAAAAGCTACATACCTCTGCGCCAAGCAAATAAGCTTGAACAGCAGAATGTCCAAAAGGATCAATCTGCCAACCCACTCTAGGAACCTGATTGAATTCCTTTTTGATATACCAATGGCCTAAAGTCGTCTGATCAATCAAGTCAATGTAATGTGGGGTTGCCTCATCATGCATACACATCCCGCCATTTCTTAGATGAAGCAAAGCAAAAGGCAAAAAAAAAAGAGGGAAAAAACACAGGGACGATCAGTATCAGAACCAGCGTCGAAACAACCAACGCAAATAAATCACCATATGTAAGAATCCAAATAATTGGCCCTAAGTTCTCAATGCATTAACCATGTGTTATATGCAGAAAGAGAATCATATTATGGAATACATGCACCATTAAATTCATAACCATTCACAAGTCCGACACCATTTCCATCGACTAACAAATGTGGAAAGATAGTAACAAGAAAGATTCATAAAGCCGTATGTACATGAACTCCAATTGACCCGAGTCAACCAGCTCCTTCACTTTAATCTTCATTGTTTCGCTTTGCTGTCTCCACCATCTTTGGAAAAAAGCCTTCAAGGGGGGAAAAACACACATACCCAATCAAATCACCGCTCCTCTTCACGCAACCGAAAACGCCACTGAATTGAGTTAAAAAGGGAAAAAGAAGAAGAAGTACCATCTCGACATAAATGAACTTGCGATTCTTATCATCAAGAAGAGCCGATATCACCGAGTCCAGCACGTTCTGCACGCAAGCTCCCTGCGAACCAACTCGAGCCAACCCCTCCGTCAGCCCCCGCTAATTTCACCTCACAGAGCAATCGAACAAAGCACGGAAGAGGGTTTTGACCATTTACCCGGATGGAGTTGTTGGCGCCGACGTAGTACTGGTCGACGGTCTTCAGCCAGCCGACGTCGTCGTGAGAGTGGGGCACCAGGTGGACGTTGAGCTTGCCGGGGGCCATACCGAAGCTCGTGTTGTAAGCCACGTAGGTGAAGACCTCCTCCGAGGCGTAGGAGGGGACTGCCAGGGACAAGACGACCGCAAGAGCCAGCAAGACCGCCGTCGCCATCGATGCAGCGCGGAAAGAAGGCGGGGGAAGCTCAGAACATGGACAGCGTCGAAGCGGGAAAGGCGTGAAGCGACGAGGACGAGGACGATGATTGCAGCTGAGAGCAGAGAGTAGAGAGAGAGAAAGAGAGAGATTTTCAAAAAGGACGGTGGAAACGTAAGAAGTTGCGTGAATGGCTTCGTTGGTTGGACTGTCTTAGAGTGAGAAGCGACAGGGTGGAGGGAGGGAGGGAGGGAGGGAGGGAGATGTGACGTTTTTTTGGAATGTTCAATTATCGTTTTTTTTTCCTTTTTTTTAGTAGCTTTCTGTATGGATTATTCGATTTTTATTTATTTATTATTGTCTGTTTTTTCCCTTTTGTTTTTTGGGTTGGGTTGTCAAAATTATGAGTAAATGGGACAAGGCGACAGTCATATAATTTTGCGGCAAAACGGAGTGGCTTAGTGACTGTTTAATTAGTTGAAAGTGAGGTTAGAGAGGGGTCGTTAAGACTGGTAAGTTGAGATACGCTCTTTTAGAGGGGCAAATCTTTTAGCAACTGTTGCCCATAATTTTCCTAGTTTGACTCAAAAAGTCAATCCTGACAGTAACAACAACAACAACAAAAGGGGTAAAATGTCACAAATAGTCCATAAATTTTGACAGAATATGAAATTTGATCCCTGAACTTTTACTTTGTTCAATTCAGTCCCTCAACTTTGGCAGAATGTGCAATTTGATCCTAAACTTTTGATTTGTTCAATTTAGTCCCTGAACTTTTAATAAATATTCAATTTAGTCCCTGAACTATATGAAAATATTCAACGTTATCCCTAATCTTAAATTAACAAAGAGACTATATTGAATATTTTCCTATAATTCAAGGACTAAATTGAACATGCACTAAAAATTTAGGGACTAAATTGCACAAGACAAAAGTTTAGGGATCAAATTGCACATTCTGCAAAAGTTTAAAACTTAACTTGAACAAATTAAAAGTTCAAGGATCAAATTACATATTCTGTCAAAGTTCAGTAACCATTTATATAAATATCCCACAAAAAAAATCTTATTTACTTCAAGACTGCGTTTATCCACAAAAATATATATTTTCGCCGCCGATAATAATTTATGTCTTAATCTTGTCGTAAACGGTGAAAATACATTTCGTTCACTCGATTTTTATAAATAATATAAGCAGCCATTTCTTATTTCCAATCATTTATTTTTCGCAAAACAAACTAATCCTAAATCACCGAGCAACTTTCACCTTTACTAAAGCCGGAAACTTGTATACGTGATATCACATGGCTAAGAGATCTGGCAGCTAAAGGAGACAAAACTTCGGTTCTAGGACAAATTAAGGAAATAAGACACGGGCGATCAAAGTAGCAATGCCAAAATGTAAATCTCAACATTGGTTGGGGAATTTCTTCTGCGAGGTTGGACACGCAGTCGAGCTATCAAGTATTCATCATCTATGATGCCTTGAGGCACATGTGGGCGATTACTCGAGCGCATGCATCGTATCGACACTCAATGTACAGCAAAGAGCTCCGATAGCAAAGTGATTATGCAAATTGAAAAATGCTGGATATATTAACAAAAGGAGAATTGTCTAATCAGTCACAAACATATTGTCCGAAACTCAATTCCAAAGTTTCCAGTCGTGTCAACAAGACAAAAGGTCTACCGCCGTCAACAGCCGAGATTAATTAAACCCCACCAAACTTATGAGGTCAAACTCCTCCCATTGTTGCCTATTGCAGATGGATCAAGGGAACAGACATGTCTCCATAAGATCAACACAAGATATACCCATCCAATGACTAGATTCAACACCAGAAAATCCGAAGCCAAAGGAGTTAGAGAATTTAGGGCCAAGGTCGGAGGTGGACAGTCATCTTCCTGTGCAATCCATGTTTACTCCCAAGTTGTAGAAGTGGAAGAAAGCACGAGATTTCACCAGCTTAGTTGTCTTACCAGGGAGATAACCCAGGACCACTTGATGTAAGTGTAACAAGGCACACTCGAAACACTCTGAAGTGACCACATGGCATGAGTGACTTGAAAGGAAAACCAAAGGGTTTATACAATATAGAACAATAACCACGCACGTTCTACATAACCAATTCATTTTTTAGCGAGGGAAATGCACTCTTGTTGCTTCCCCTCTCACCTCTGAATTTTCATTTGCAGATATGGTGGGCAATCAAAGCCCAAATTGTTGTAACATTTGAATATTACAAATCCTAACTACAGAAATCGACTTCCACAAACCAACAAACAACATCCGTTTCGTTGATTTCCACAACAGAACCTATTTCCTTTCCCTCTCCGTAGAATCTAACCTACTGTATCTAACCTGTTACAGCAGAAACAAGATCACAAGAACAAGCAAGCTTACGCAATAGCACGATAGCACAAAATTTTGCTTGGCCGAGAAAAACCTAAGCACCACAAGAGGTGAAACAAGCGGTTTAGCATTTTAAAACAAGCGCTTCCTACAATCGGCAGCACCACAGTAGCACGGCATTCTTTTCACCTTTCCATCAGGGCCAAAAACACTATCAAGTGCATAGCCATAGTCATACGTAAGCTCCTACACACGAAATAAGTGAAAGTCAGTCAACATCATCTACTTTACCCCAAACTAATTGGGGTCAACGGTAAATGAACCCAAAAATAAGTAAAATAAAAGCAAAACCGATAGAGGAAAAAGAAATAATTATATAAAAATAAATAAATATATATATATATATATATATATATTAGAAAAAACGACTAAAAATGACAGTCCGGAATATAGGAATTCTGCTCCTCCACAATACTAATAAATTTCATCCACTCCGCTCTAAGATAAATAGTACGCAAATCTATTTCACTTTATTAAATTTTGTTTTACTACTTTCCCGCAAGTAAGTTTCGACCAACCTTTTTCTTTCTTCATGTCATGCTCTCAGTAACAAACTTATGTTCTTACCACAGCACCTAGGGTTCTTCGAAAAATATGCCAAAGACATCTTAATCTATGTTCTCTTATCTTTTTTGACGCCAATACTACTTCAACTTTTCGTCGAATATCTCATTTATTATCTTATCCATCCTTATATGACCACACATTCACCTTAACATCCTCATGTCCGCTACTCCCATTTTATTATCATATTCCCTATGTACTGGCCAACATTCAGCTTTGTATAGCATTGCAGGCCTTACTGTTGTTTTATAAAAATTTTCTTTTAGCCTAAGAGAGATTTTGCAATCACACAAAAACCCTGATGCACTCCACCATTTCATCTAACCTGTTCCGATGCTATGGTTTACATCTTCATCAATCTCTCCCCCATTTTGCAATATTAATCCTAGATATCTAAAAGCATCCTCCTTGGGTATTTCCTGTCTGAGCATATTCACAGATTCTTGATCTCCTCATCTTGCCGTGTTGAACTCACGCTTCATGTATTCGGTCTTACTTGGACTTAACGTAAATCATTTAGACTCCAATGTATTTCTCCATAATTCTAATTTAGCACCTACCCCAACTTTCGTCTCATCAATAAGCACAACTAAAACTAGAACAAACCCGCTTAAACGATGTTAGTTCCTCAAACTTAGCAAGTACCAGTGGTCCACACTTTAACAAATCTATCAGCAAAAGTTTACTAAAATAAAAGCAAATAAAGATCCACGTCTCCGAACCATGCAGTATCTACACAAGCACATCACGAGTTCGCATGAATACGCAAGGATTTCAGGCTAACAGCCATGTGCATGCACCTATATCTTGTAAGTGCACACGGAAATACAGACACAGAGACTGCAACTTGACACAGTGCCGCCGAATATATTTAAGTTAGTCTTTAGCTACCAAGTGAAGAGTTCATCAGAAGACAGAAAAGTAAATCACCTGCAATGGTGGTATGTTATCGGCTGCAAATAGCACCACCCTAGCCAGCTTAATGTCTTGGTGGGAACTTAATACACATTGGACAAATAGATTAGGCTCACAGCTATGATTGATAAACCTGGCAATATTTCCAACTGAACCAGCATCAATGCAGTACTCTGGGATCTCAGATTTCTGGTCATCATGCTTGCCCATATGATCAACTGTCTCAGAGGATGCATCTCGTGACCTCCTCTGACCATGGATGAGAACTATGAGAAACATGAAGGGACCACTTGCTTCTATCATATATAAAGGAAGCGGCTTTTTTTTCAATATGGAAAAGTTAATTACAAGTGTTCCTTTTGAAAGTGTGTACTTCAGTATGTATCTCTGAGAAGTGCACATTTGAGCTGTTATTCACAGAAAAAATGCATTCCACAGATATGACTTTAAGTTAGGTTTCTCACAATAACATGCATTTCCATTTTTCAACTTCAGTCCAAAAAGACGATGCTTTGACGCAGTGTATAGATCTAGCATATTTCTTGTCAAATTTGTGAAACAGCTAGATGAAAATAGAAGAAAACAGCATTCAGGAAAACTTGAAAACAAACTACCCTGTTTTGACAATTCTCAAACAGCAGGAGAAAAAACGTTGCCAGACATACTTTTGAACCATCTACACATTTAAAATTATATCCAAAAGAAAGCACTAATCTCCTGTACAAAGACCTCCATGGAAAACCTCAGTGTTTGCAGCAAAATTGAAGACTTCCAATTTTAAGCAATGAAAAGGCTGATCATAGATGATATGCCACCTACCAAATAAAATACTATATCTATCTATCTATCTATCCACAACGCTAATAGACTTCCTCCACTCCATCCTAAGACAAACCGTACGCCAATCTATTTCTCACTCCATTAAATCTTGTTTTACTGCTTTCCCCCAAATAAGTTTCGACAAACCTTAATTTCTTCGTGCTATGCTCTCGATAGCAAATTTCTATTCGTACCGATGGATCTAAAGGCTTTCGGAGGATATGCCCAAACCATCTCACTCTATGCTCTCTCATCTTTTCCGCCACCGATTCTACTCCAACTTTTCGTCGAATATCTTCATTCCTTATCTTATCCATCCTTGTATGACCACACATCCACCTTAACATCCTCATTTCCATTACTCCCATTTTATGCTCATATTTACTTTGTGCTGACCAACATTCAGCTCCGTATTAACATGGCAAGCTGACTGCTATTCTATAAAATTTTCCTTTTAACTTAAAAAAATTTTGCGATCGCACAAAAATCCAAATGCACTGCGTCATTTCATCCAACCTGCTCTGATTCTATGACTTACACCCTCATCAATCTCTCCCTCCTTTTGCAATATTGATCCCAGATATCTAAATGTATCTTTCTTGAGTACCTCCTATCCGAGCATATTTACGGCTTCTTGATCCCCTATTCCTGCCGCGTCAAACTCACACTTCAAGTATTACGTCTTTTTTTGACTTAGCGTAAATCCTTTAGACTCTAACGAGCTTCCCCATACTTCTAACTTAACGTTAACCCCAACCCTGGTCTCATCAATAAGCACGATATCGTCTGCAAATAGCATACACCACGGCACCTCATCTTGAATATCTTTTATTAACTCATCTATAATCAGGGCAAAAAGGTAAGGGCTCAAAGCAGAATCTTGTATAAGCCTATTGTGATTGGAAAATAACTTGATATGCCATTACAAGCCTTCACACATGTAGCACCGTCATACATGTCCTTGATTGCCTTGACATACTTTGAAGGTACTTTTTTTATCTCAAAAATCCATCACAAAACCCTCTTGGAACCCTATCATACGCCTTCTCGAGATCAATAAACACCATATGGAGGTCCTTCTTTCTTTCTCGATATCTCTCCATTAATTGTCGTATTAAGAAAATAGCCTCCATGATAGATCTTCCCAACCCCACAAACATGTTGAAATAAAATTTAACACCCCCTGAAACCATATGAATGCACATGGAACTGCAGGTCAAGGACCTACATACGAAATAAACTTAAATGGGGAAGCACAAGTGGGAACTTGACACTAAATACCATGTTAAAAGTCTAACCCCAAAGCTTAAGCTAATAAGGTCGTGATAAATCATAAACAAGTGATGTGGATGACACTTCACCACAATACAACAAGACCTTTTAAGGTAAGGATCAATCACTTAATGGCTAGCACCTATTTCTTGAAGCCGAGATCCCTCCACGAAATGCTTAATTGATAAAATTGAAACTCTGACTTTGACTAAAATATTCACGGCTGTAAATATCCAGCTAATGGACTGCATATAATTTAACCAATCACAGGCAACTAAGGAAAAGAGCTTTTATATCACAAGTTCATACCAGTCCCAAGAAGTTTTTGGACTCATATGCAAGAATATAATTTTATGATGGAGACAAAATATCCAAATCAAGGTCTTCTTATTCAAAAGTAAAAGATCACCTACAACTCCATCAAAAACAAAGATTTCATAACTTTTTACAATAATTCTTGTTAGAATATATAAATATTAAACGCCTTCTTCTAACAGCTTAAGCTTTTAGAGCAGTCAGTTGTGATCTTATCAAAATCTTACATGGTATCAGAGCAAGAGGTCCTGAGTTCAAATCTTTCCAGGCCCCTATTTGTCTTGTCTGCCCAATTAATTTGTCCACGCTTAGTACTAGGCAAAAAAGCCCAGACTAAGCATGAGGGAGAGTGTTGAAATATAAAAATATTAAACAACGCCTTCTTCTAACCGCTTAAACTTTTAAAGCAGTCGGTTGTGGTCTTATCAAAATCTTACAATTCTTTATTGCCGTTTGATATGGTACTGGGAACAAAGATACAAGTCATGTACTCAATACTTGACTTGTATATTTATATAGTCATACCCACTCTAAAAGACTTTTCTTGTCCCTAATCATTATGGAACTATCAAGTAGCTCAATTATCTTGGGAACTAATAATTAATTCCCACTATCTCGTAATTTACTTGTATTCAGAAATGCATTTTGCTTTTACCAAATATAACATCCCAACACGTTTTGAAGATAATAAGACTCCCACGCGACATTTACAACAAAATGTATCTATATTATGAATCTTTTTCATCAAACTTGTGTGGAACTGAAAGAGCGTAGCTAGTATACATGCACATATCCAGCTCTGATAAGTGGAACATTATCATGAAAGGCAGAGTGTCATATGCTAACCTCCCTTCCACCAAGACCCCTCATGGTTTGCAAGCAATCAATATCGAAAATGTAATTATTCTCAGAGGCATTATCCATATCTTCAGCCCTGTTGAGAATACCGATGTATTCGCAAACTGGTGCTCCGGAAGGTATAAAGTCCCATGATCTAACAGCCCAACCCTTTCGTGGAGCTCGGAACACCTGGAATCCATGAGCAGAAATCAATCAAAAGGACAAAAAAAAAAAAAGAGGCTCAACATGTCCTCAGGGAAGGATTTTGTATCATTCAATCAAAATACAACCTCAAGACGATATTTTATGCCTCTCTGAGACACCCGATTTACACAATCAGGTCCACAGCCACAGTTTGGGCCACATTCGTAGACGACATCCTTAGCTTCTATTAGTCTGAAAAGCACAAAATAACCAATGAATTTAACATCCGTCCATCCACAGACACAGATGGAGTAATGTGTGATGAGCAAACCCGAAGCAAACATGATTTAGTAAAAAAACGTAAAGGTTGATATACATTACACTCAGATGAAGGAGTCTGTCAGTTTGTGACGAGTAATAAAATTGAGGTTGTAACCAACAAGCACCATATCTACAGGGAATCTTTCCTCATTTGACAAGCAAGAGCTGTATTTGGTCATGCGGACTATAGCATGTTAATTGAATCAAATCATTAACATAACCACATAATACAACAAGCCTCACCTGCCACCATCTCGCTGCACATATGGAAAGTCAGAACCATTTAATTTAGCACACAAACAGATCCTTGGATCAATGCAACCTCCTCGGCACTCACAACCCGTGGAAGCTGCGGGAAGAATTATATTCTTCAAAACTTGGATAGTCTTGACATATGTGAAACCTGAAATATTAGAATGGCCACGTTAATATTGGTAAATCAACTAATACCCAAATTGCAACTGAATTTAAAACATTCAAATCGTGTGATTAACTACTAATGCTTGTATACATTGAGCAAACAAACATCCCTGGCAGGTCCATCTATTTTAGTCTAAATGAAAACTCTATGTGGCAATATCCTCTCCTACGTGGTCACGATGAACTATCAGTGCAAGCACAAAATTGACCCCATCTTCAGTGCAGTGCCTCCATCCGCCAATGCTGACATCACTAGCTGCCATGCAGTACATGTGCTCCATTGTCTCCGCCACCATCTCTGACAAGTATCTCTCAGGTCTCTCTTCTTTCAATCTCTCTGACCAATCTCAAAAGGACGCAGAGCAACCAAATCCCTAGCAGGGTTTACTCTCTCGATAATGGTTGCATTCATAAGACAACCAACTCATGACAGGACATGCGCTACACCTACATGATATGCAAATCGAATTCACCTGAGTTAACCTTCATCTAAAGAACAAGATGTGACACAACCCAGTGGCAAGCAATCAACTGGAAATAATCCTTTAACAGGTTAGACCATTCATCGCTTCCATTCGTAAATGCCCAAGAACATGTCAATTACTTGCCTGAAGGTGGAACAGGAGGATCATCCACTAAATTTGTAGCTGGAATAGGAATAGCCTCTACACCCCCAGTGACATCCTTGCATACCAATCTTATACAACAAGTATTCAATACAGTGAGATACTCCTTAAAAGTCCATATAAAAGATTTTTTTACCCATTCTACAGTTTATAAGTATCGTACCCACGTATTTCTGACACAGAGTTAGGAACACGGCCATAAACAAACTGAACCTGCCATTGGGGAGACAAACAATAAGAAAGGAAATCAATCAATTTACAATTCTGTTGAGGATAATTAAATAGTAGTTGAGTATAAATACTGAACATAAACCATAAACATTAATAGTTGTTTTAACCATGAATTCAAGCTTTCAGTTATAGAGACGAAGAGGATGCCAACTCTCACATATAGAAAGGGGAGCTCTAGCACAACCAAGACTGGGTACAACCTGAATAGAACGTAAATCCCAACAAATTTACCCGCTAAAAGTACTTGATTTGATAAGCAAAAAAGGTTTCACACTAAATAAATATTAAAACTACCGAACCTCCCTCCTTCCCTCAGCAGGTCCCCCACTTTGTAATATACATTTCCAAACCCATGGGACCGTGTGTGGAACAAAAGTTTAGATCATTTTCCATCCTCTCCTTCAGCTAAAGGTGCATTTTCTTCTGGCTGTTCTGTTATATTTGAGATAGTTGAATGATTCTGGCCTACTTTACACAAATTTATGACTACCTTGTAATCTGAAATTACTGAACCTCTCTCACCTTGGACGTGTGCTTCTTTTGCACTCTTTTCCATAGTCATCTATGGATCTTACCCCTTAGGTTTGTCTTCGACTACACCAATTTTGTTTCCAAGGTATTCGTGCCAATTTATAAAAATCATCAAGCAAGCTCATTTCGTATATGTTCCTTTTTTTTTAAATAAAAATAGCCAGGATCAATCTAGAGAATTACATGAGCATGACTTTTGAAAATGGCAATTAAATGTCATAAATGTGACAACTGTTCGAGGAGATTGAATCCCACAGAACCTATTCTGCAGACAAGTGCCCTCCATTGACCATGTGATCATCTACAATGACTTAAACAACTTTCAATTTCAATTATCTCATCATCCACATTGGTTTTGCTAATGATAATCCTAATACAATTGAAATTCATTTCTTGTAACTGACTGCAAAATTATTTTTTGAATTAGCCTTCACACCATGTTCGGGTTCAAATAAACAGCAAAACCTGCTAACTAATACCAGGCAATCGAATAGAAAATACTTAACTCAGGTTTTTTTATTTTTCTTTCTTTTTGGCTGGTCGATGTACTCTTACAAAATAAGTAGTATAAAACATGTTGTAGTACTTCTTTTCATCTTTCACATTATTCGCACCGTCCGCACCTTTGTAATGCTTACTTATTCTCATTGTTGCAATGCCATAGACTTCTTAAAGCTCTTATTTTGCACAATTTTCTTTTTGTTCTCCTTTCCATAACAGTCTCCATGCCTTTCATGCCTAATACTATACAGGCACTGCTTGGCTTTGCCTAAAGGCCCTAGGAATTCTCCCACCGTCAAAAAATGCAAATGAATTCTAGAATTCTAGTAGATAATCCAAGTATACTTACGTGGAGAATTTTCATATGTAGTAGGCTCAAGTCAAAAAATCAAATGCAAAACTTTCCAACCTGATTGGTAGTCAACATGGGCTGCCCTGGCATCCTCCTTAATCGAAATTTGAAGACAGTATATCCAGATATACCCTTCTCTGCCCAGTACGTAACGACCTATAGAGCAGAAAAAAATAAAATAAGACATGACATATCTACACAGTTTTCAATGCATTGTGCCCCTACAGAACTGATTTCACATTTCAAGTAACACTGTGTTGTGCGCACGCTGCGCTAGACCCATTAAGCGGATGGGCCGGGTCGTGTTTGGCCCGGGTCCTAAATGGTCCAACCCAAATAGACCCATTAAATCAGTTTATGACCATATATTGCAAAGCAAATCTGATGACTCGTATTCAACCCAACCATATTCCCAAAACACTTGCATATATAATCCAATATAGGATAACGCTTAAACTAAGGTGAGAGCATGGAATGAGTGAAGGCGTAAGCAAGTGAGGTGAGAGAGAATCAAGAGAAACACAGAGGTGGATTGGGTTTATATAAGTTGAAAACCCATTTACAACTCATTTAACACTCACATTATGTATAAAACTATATAAGACCCAACTATTGTAAATAACTAACTCGTATAACTTAGCCCACCATACATGGGTTAAGAAATGAGTTTATGATCCATTTTGACGGGTCTATTGTGGTGGGGCATGTGAAAATGGGCCAGTGCGTTTCCTTTCGTAAAGAAATGCAGTTTGATGAAATTTGGGTTGATGAAGATATGATGGTCCGCCACAGAAACTGACTAGCAAAAAATGGAACCTCATTCACAAAACAGCGTCAGTACCTTATACAGGCCATCGTATGTATAAACTTTGCCACAGTAGCTGCTTCTGGATTCATGACCACGTATCACTCTGACAGGCACATTTTGGTCAATGCAATTCTGCAATAGCACATGTTGACTGCATATCACTCCATTTCTTATCAGATGCCAATAAGATTCAATTTACTTGCTCAGGAAAAGAAGTTTTTAAGAAGAGACTGAAAGAGAACATTACAGCCCACTCATAAGTATAGAAACAAAGAGAATCAGGTTTCGCATTCTACATTTCGAATCATATTCGAAGGACAATAAGATGGTTTAAGCGCTACTCTTATTGAGGACAATGGAAATCGGAAATGGAAGCATTTGAATAGCATCACAAAACGGTCAATGCGATAACTAGAAATATAAATCAACCTCCAATAAGTCGGCGGACAAAGGGGGATTGAAGCCTTGTCTTATGAATAGCCTGAGAAGTTTCCGCAAAGTTGGAAAAAAGGAAAAGTGTACCAAAAGTCCCAAAATTTGTCGCGAAAGTACAATCGAGTCCTCAAGCTTGTCAATTTGGGGCAATCAAGTCCCTTTGTTAACTCCGCCCAATTTGGTTAACGGAAAAAGATGAGGTGGCGTTTTTCATCACGTTTTTCGAATATAGAGATGCTGATGCGGTTTCCATGTCAGCCACTTTCCCAAAAAAAAAAATTAAAAGGAAAACTGAAAGGTTATATACCAAAAGAAATGGCATGGCGGGTTGATTCTGACTGCAAAGGCAGCGACAACAAGACCGAGTGGACAATGATAACGGCACGAGCTCGTGATTGACTTGCATGGACCACTGACTTGCCCAAGTGAGGGTCAGCGAGGACCGACGACTTGCTGAGACAAGAGTCGTTAGAACATGTCTTCTTCATCTCCCACTCTTAGACGAACATAGGTACTTTCATATTGTTCTTTTTTTCCCACAAAATCCTCACATTGTCTCTCTGCTTCAGAAAAATGCTGCGCTTTATCACAAAATACTTCACGGGGCAAAAAGGCCATGATTTTTCAGATCAAAGCGATTCTACTCTCCTCAATGCTTTCTGGGTAGTTACTCAATCTCGGTGCTTGTTTGTTCCAATTCCAACCGTTATTGAGGCGAGAATCGGAAGTTGGACTCTCTCCAATGAAAGACACGTTCTTTGGATCAATTGATTGAAGGAGATAGCAAAGCGCAAGATGAGAGAGAAGCTATGGCTACTTCTGAGGGTTTGGTTGCTGCCATAGTGCACTTGTGCAGGAAGCTTAATGGTGGAGAAGTACAGCTTGAAGGTGACCACTCTGAACTCGATGGAAGGCATGTACAAGTAAGCTTGTGAGCAATCGAGAAATTTTTCGTTTTTAATTCTTGTCCTCTTTTTATCCTCCTGTTCTTTTACTTTTAATTTGTCATCTGCTTTTCATTCTGAAAATTTTTATGTTTTGTGTTATATGGAGCTTGGTGGCTGCCACAACGGCACCATGTCTCTTAAGAAAGTAATAATAAAAGCCACATTGGTATTTTTCATTATCAAATTGGACAAAGCTAAGAAAGAAACTTGATTGCACCAATTTGACAAATTTTAGAATTTGATTGCACTTATTGAAAATTTTAGGAATCGACACACTTTCGCCATGTGTTAGGACCTTTTTGGTGCACTTACTCAAAAAGACAAAACAGTTTGGAGCTGGCAAGAGCAAGCATTCAGAATGGAAAAGAAAAGAAATACTCAGGACGGAATGATTTGCACACCTTTAGAGCCAAATTACCACGTTCCAGTACTTGATCCCGAATTTGACGCTTATCACCGGTTAGATTGTGCCCTCCTTGACCAGTATATACAACGTCATCAGCATTATCCTGATCATCCTCATACATGCCTGATAGAACAATCGCCACAGCAACAGGGAATGCGTAATTACTGTATTCCTGGAACAAATGCACATTACCAATGACTTCATTGTCCATGCATTTCAAATAAGTCTCAACACATCCAACAACAAGCAAATTACATGTTTCAAAAAAGAAAGCTCCTAAGGCAACAAGTCATACAATATAAAGCAGTATTGCAAAAATAAAAGTACGGTCAGAGCAAGAGTTTTCTCAGTAGGCTGTTTACTTATTAACAGGGTTTGTCAAAATAATCCATAAATACAGATGCCATTCAATGACAACCAAAAACCAAAGAGTCGCTCTGATAACTCTCCAATGATCCCAACAAAAAAGGAAATTGAAAAGAAGATCTACAAAGAAAAACCAGATACATAAAATCCACAACTACAGTACTAAGGTCAATTTGGACATCTACACCCTTCTCTCTCCCCATTGCCAATACATTTAGATTAGGGAGATGTGCCACAAACGGCATTAGTATCAAGACTTGAAAGGCCTAGCTATTCAGTCTCCATGGGGTTTTCTACAGACACTGCACTCACTGAGCTTGACATGAGGCTCATTAGATGCATGGCTTTTCACAAAAAGTTTTACTGTGCTAGAACATCAATCGTTGGTGTCATAATCTCTGTGATAACTGCCTCATGGCATGATTTTTTATTCATTAAAGAGTTAGGCCAGTTCTCATTATTCCTTCTCCCTCTAATGCTCTTACTGACATAACTTTCTCTTGCCGAAAACCACTTCGATCCTATACCCCAATTAAGATACTCAATACCTAACATCCAAATGATACTTGAACCCACAAAAATGCATCAACACATTGAAGCCATCAAAATTGCTGTTTGAGCATTTTGGGATAATCCCATTAAGTCAGATATTATTAACAGTGATGATCAAGCACAACTTTTATCCAACAGTAAACCTTCCATAACATAAAATCAGTTACCTGGATGACAGGACACCTGAATTTAGAAAAAGATGAGAGAAACCAACCATGGGGCTTACATGTGAAGAAAAAATTGCAAGTGGTCAAAACGGGCAAAAGAAGCGGGGGTATTCCCTAGTGACTTTTTTGGGAAACTAGGGAAAATGGAGGAGTTGAAATTTGCGAGGATGAGAGTGGAGAGGGAAAGTTTAAATTGGGTGCATTCTCCCCTCTTTCTTCACCTCCCTCACTCCCAAATATAGCATAAAGATCTTGAGTTTACAATCTCAAGAGGAGATGATAATAGGTCGGGTGCAAGACTAAGAAAATTGATGTAACCGACCCAACTGGTGGGAGGAGTTTTTTCCTGTAGGTTAACTTTCCCTCACCACAAACAAATTGATTTCCTTCTGATAGAATTTGAGATCCAGTAAATTACAAGTCTGAGACATAAGCTAGAACACATGCACCTTCAGTGTCACTTGACCAAGTAAGCATTTGAGACAGGCTCCACCTCTCACATTTTTTGCTTCTACTGAAAGCCACTAGTGCTTCCAATTGGAAAAGCCAAGAAGCTCATCCACCCCACTTCTTGATATTTGTCTATGTCGTTTGGTAAATAAAAGAAGTGGGCTAAAGAAACAAGAAACAAAAAAGAGAGAAAAAAAAGTATGTGGTTTGGTATCCAAAAAAAACTAATTAAAAGAATAACTAAATCATTTGGCGTGTGTATGTCTAAACTTAGAAAGTCCTACTCTTTACTTTCACTCCAAAAACTTGAAAAAGGAAAGAAATCTTTTAAATTTCAAAAAACTATGAAAGAATTATATATGATTGTATATGTCGCATATTTTGAAAGTTTCACCTCTTACGCACATTATAAAAGTCAAGTTAAGAGGATGGAAGAAATTTAACATCAAGAATACCTTTATCCCAAACTAACTGGGGTCGGCGGTCGATGAACCCCAAAGATTCATAAAAATAAAAGCAAAATCAATTGAGGGAAAAAAGATAAATATATAAAAATAAATAAATAAAGATAAAGATAAAGAGGGTGGAAGAAATTGAATAAAGTACAAGATAGAAACTAAAAGTAACTACAAACAAACTACATCCTAGCAACTTTATAGTCAATTCAGTATTATGGTAATTCTAGTACTATCTAATACAGGGCATAGTCAGTTATCATTTAAAAATCAAGTGTATAAAACACTTCACTAAACTACTACCAAGGTGCAAAGGCCATTGCCAAAAGCCAAAACCATGCCGAACACCATCTAAGTCCTCACATTAAAATGTAATTTCAATAACTGATGTACCTCATTGGATGCTGGCATAAAAGCACTTATCAATGCTAAAAATTTACCCCAACATTAACGTGGAGAACCAATATAAGAACAAACAACAGTGCGGGGAAAAGTTGGCTGGTCAATCCCCTCTTCAAAATCAATTCACTAATACAAAATTCAAAATGTAAACACTCCTAATTGCATCTACTAATAGACATAAAGACAATAACAGAAATTAGATGACATTTATGATTCCACCTCTTCGAAAGACCAATAAAAGGGAATAAAGAGTCATTACCTTTCTATATGCTTGGCCCATATAGTCGATACCATTCAACCAATGACTATGAAATCCAACGACAACCATTTCAGCACGTGAATAGAACTGATGACCAACATTAATACCTGACATTCAAAGCAACATGTAAAATCTGCAGAAGTTGTCTTTCTATTTTCAAGTCACAATCATACAGATCAACTATCCCAAAGCTTAAAAGTCCTAATCAAGACTAAGGACATCGTTAAGTTGAACATACAATGCAAACCACCTACCTGGTATATTACCAAATCTTTTCTTAGGATGTAAGACACTATTGGTCTCAAGCATCTGACATAAGAAAATGAATGAGTGAGTAACATTATCACAAGGCAGGACCTGAATCTTCTTTCTTCCGAAAAAAAAAAAAAAAGGACAAGCAATGCGAGAGCAGCATGCTTGAGAGGGATACAAGACATTAGAGAAAAAATCAGATTGAGTGAACATGAGGGGCTAAATGTCAAAAAACTTGAAGTACTACAAAAGAATCAAAGCATGCAAAGTTACTTCTGACTCCTCTTACCATTATTATTTCAAAATTTAAGTTATGAAATGCAATGTATGATTCAACATGTCATTTTTTGAAATATTTCAAGTACTCTCGATTTAGAAAAGAATTCAATGAGATCCACAAATTTACGGAAAGTCAGAAATTAAAAAGTAGACGTAATCCCTATAGACCCTAAGAATACACAAGATCATGTCAACCTGCCTTGGTTATCGCCTTCAAGTCGGGCCTCATGGCTAATTTCTTGGTATCTCCTGTTGTTTTTCCTTTCTGCATCATTTTTGGAGAGATACGAATAAGCATCAAAACAACTACGCACAAGATGATATCACCTATCACAACAAAGCAAAAAGTGCTTTTCTTCAAACCTTTGAATTTTTAGAATAATTAACCCCACAAGAAAAAAAATCTCCAAGAAAATGACAACAAAGTATTTCACAACCAAGAGAGGCAAGATCAAATTCAATTTGATAAAAGAAATAATCAGGAAGTTCATAGAGAATGGTAATTGCAACAATAGTACTCGTGAAGAAATGTGAGATAAGTAGGCCAGCAATTTGGAAATAAAATGATCCAGCACAATTGCGTACAATGCAGGAGATCTTCGCACTGCCAAGACTGAGAAAATACGAATAGAGGAAAAAAAACAACATAGAACATATAAAAGCTAATTTTCGCAATTACGAAGCATTTAATATTATTTTTGCATCCGCGGTACCATCCATCAAAATTGGACACTTCCAACAGGCGAGGATCGGTGATTCCACCATACTTCTCTTGATTCTGGTTACATGACTATTAAGAATATCCGTATCATATGCTTTCCTTTAGCTATCATTCCTTTCTTCCCTACTTACGTAGATATGATTGGGTCTCCACAGCTATCACTTTACATCATCCACGTAGTCTCGTCTTTTTTATTTAGTTTTCTTGAAATTTAATATTGTTGCGCCCTAGTTGTAGTTCAAAAATGTATAATATGAATTGCTCATTGATAGTCTGGGAAAGATATCTAAATATTACTCTCCTAAATGGTCTTCCAACCACTAATCCCTTGCAAAGCACAGTACATGTACAAAGCACATAAATAATGTTGTGACGCTGGGACACAATCATTATCCCAAGCGTGAATGCTAAAGAAGTAAAACCTGAACTAGACATCACTGACACTCAACTTATGCCGCAGAAGCACTGATGCAAAATGCGTTTAAAAACTCAAACTTTTGTTTAGAAGAACATAAAGTTTTTCTAGTTTTTCTAACAGGAAGCATGATGAAATTAACCACAGCAAAACTCGTGCAGTCCAATATAGCCCAGACACAATCATTCAATGCAGAATCAAAGAGGTAAAATAAACTGCCTAAGTAACATATCAGGACCTGAGATGAATGAAACGAGATGAAAATGAATCCAATAAAAGTACATCAGCTATAACATGAAATAAGACTAAGAAGAAAAGGGTGAAGAAGACACTCGCCTTGGAGTTAGATTTAGATTGCTTTGAACCTTTTTGTTGTTCCTAAACAAGAGAAGTTGAGATCATATAAACACGAATCAGCAATTGCATAGAAATTTTCATAGAAACGACAATGGCAAACCATGGTTGAGTGTTTTATAAACAGAAGCTAGCCCATAACCACAGAGGCGACATTAGGCTAATACAGGAAATTGGTGAAGCAGACACTAACCTTAGATTTGGATTTAGATTTAGCTTTCTGCGAACCTTTAGGGTTTTCTGCTTTCTCTTTGTTACACCGTTTCTCCTCTTCCTGGTAGCCATTTAGCAGACAATATCATTTACGCAAGAACACCAAAGAGGGCCTACTGAAAAGATAATTACAAAGCTATGGCCGAGTCGTCCAAAAGATAGAAGCAAAAGAAATCTGACCTGAACAAAGTGAAGATAATGTTTGTTGAACAACCTAAGAGTCCCCTTGACCTTAGCAAAGTCACTCTTCTCGACCAGATTCGCCACATTATCTCCACCAGTAGCGACGTGGCTTTCCCTTTGCACGCCTGAACCCTCATTCGCCGGCTCGACACCGACACCAGCACCGTCTCTCTCCCTCCCCCCGACGGCCACCACCTCCGGACCCTCCTCTCCCGCACTCTCCACTCCGGACTTCCTCCTACCTCCCACATTGCGCCTCTTACCAGAGGCCGTTGCCTCGTCGCCGTTGTCCAGGAGCTCCACCCTCCGGCGCACCAGGAGCTCCTTCTCGGCCCTCTGCTTCGTCTGGATCCTCGCGCTGCACCTTCTCTGCGTCGCCGGAGGCCTCGGCGAGCCGCACTCGGGCTCGGCCCCCTTATTCGCCTTCTCCTTCTCCTTCTCCTTCTCCTTCTCGCGCTTGCCGCCGGGCCCCTCCTCCTTGCCCTCGCTCTTAGGGCTCTTGCCGCGCCCGGCGCTGGACGCGACAACTTCCGAGCCGTTAGCCTTCAGCTCGTCGCTCGACAGCGAATCCATGCACTGAAGCGACGGGACCACCATCGTTCCCACCTCCTAAACCCACCCAAAAGCCAAAAAAAAAAAAAAACCGGAAATTAGGTTTCCCGAAAACGAGAATCGCAACAAAAACCGGAAATGCTCGACACTGACGAACCGAGAAATCGCAGAGCGTGACGGCAGAGGAGCGCGCGATGAAGAGAAGAGGAGAGAGAGAGAGGGATTGCTCTTCGCTGCCTCTTGTTCTTCCTCCTCCTTTTCCCTCTTCTTTAAGCTCTAATCTCGAGAGGAATGGCGCAAATGTAAAGCGTTGATCTGGTGAGCAGCGAGCGAGCACTGCGTGATGCTCCCTTCTCTCTCTTTTTTTTTCCCGAGTTCTGCGAGAATTAAATCCAGTCGGAAAAAATGATGAAATCGAATGACTTTCTTTGATGAAATTGAATGACTTTCTTTTATTTTATTTTTTTGCTTTAATTCCCGCTTTCGCTCCCTCTTCTGAGTTCTCTCCCATTATTCGTGAGACGGGAGGGACGGGGGCGGATTCTCCGTGGCCGGGCGTAGGATAAGTAAGGGACGCGCTCTGTGGATGCTTTGGGACGCCCGTTGGCTTTGATCGAAAGGCGCAAAGCCCGTCGGTACCTTTGACTTGACTAGGAGGTCGTGCGGAATGACGGGTTCTGATGCTGCCGCGGGCGCAGGTAGACCCGCGTGTTGGGAGCCGCAGCCCCGCACACGCCGGTCGCGCCTGTCTGATTCGCGGTTTTGAATCTTTGAGTATTTGCAGCGGAACAGAACACGGTGGGCCCCACTCTCTGTCCCCGCGCGCTTTGTGGGGGTATTTTCGTAAATCCGGCGCGCGGAGGCGCGTGTTCCGTAGCGTAGCCCCAGTCGGGAACTCCGAATCTTCCCATCCATATCATGCTTGAGAGTTTTCGAATGGGTGATATCGGGAATTCGACCAAAAAAAAAAAAGAAAAGAATGGGTGATAATTGATATCGGAAATGTTTAATTTGGAGTATTTCAATTATGCAGATAGGAAAAATATATATATCTCAAGCTTCGTTTGCTTCGTAAAAAATAAATAATATGAAAATAACTTACTAAAAATAATTATATGCATCACTTATAAAAATGAATTAATAAAAATGTTAGCGCTAGGACGAAAATAAATATGAGAAATAAAAACATCTTTCATTGACTTTAGTTTAATGAATTTAAGCGATCATTTTAAAGAGAATAATTTTCAAAATATTTGTTTTTTGGCAAAATAATTGAGCTTACTTGCTTGGTAAGTGCTCATTGGGCGTTCGTTCAACAAAATCCGAATAACATCTAACATTGTACACTGGCTAGTGCTAGGAATGCTAGCTTATGATGCTTGAGAGTAAGCAACATGTTTCTCCTCGTACTTTTCCACAATGCCGCTCTTCGAGTGTCGGGCTCTTCTTATGTTGCTAGCAATCTGTTATCGCTTCGATTGGTGTTTTTCATCTTTCCAACCATAAAAGCCAAAGCAGAGGTGGCAAATAGGTGGATCGGGTCGGGTTTGAGTCGGGTCGAATATGATCCGACCCTATTGAATCATCTGACCCATATTTACCCATATTTAATAGTCCAAACTCGACCCGACCCGTGACTGGCCCATACTCGATCCAATCCATTTTGACCCATATTATCAAAATATAATAATATTTTAAGAAAATAATATTAATAAAATACTTCCATATAATAAAAAATCTAGTGAAATTTTTAAAGCGATAGGGACAGGCAGTGGCAAACGAGATCGGGACTTGGGCCGAGCCCTACAACCGGGACCAAAGGCGGGGTCGGCGACCAGTACCAGCGACCGAGGCTGGGCTTGGGGCGAGGGTTGGTCCCCGACCGCGGCCCCATCTCAGCTCTTGCCTTGGTCGTCGGCCCCAGCACAGGTCGCCGGTCCCAGCCCCAGTCGCCTCCGCCAATCCCGATCTCGGTCCCCGCTTCGATCTCGATCGTCAGCCCCGATTGTCGGTCCCCAGTCTCCGGTGCCGACCCCTGTCCCGATCCCCAGTCTAAGCCCCAGCCCCAGTCTCCTAGCCCCGGCCTCGGCCCCAATCCCTGCCCCGATCCCCCATCCCGACCTCGGTTGTCAGCCCCAACTCCAGTCCCTATCCCAATCTCGGTTGTCGGTCCCGACCCCAATCTCAATCAGCGGCCCTATGACGTCTTGGAAATTCAACTTTTGTAAGCGCCGGAGTCAATAAAAAGGATATGAAAATTTAATCACAGTCGACAGATATTTTGGACTGTAAAGACTGAAGAGACGAAATTTGGACGAATTCTGAAGTTTCGGCTATTTTAGGTTAGGTTTCGAATTTTAGACGCAGCGAATTAGTCTTTCAGTTTTCGCGCTCAAGCCTAGTCTCGACCGAGCTTGACCGGTGAAATTACCGAAAACACCCTTCATTCAGTATACCAAAATTTTGTTTCGGTCTCGCCGCGCCAAATGACCATTATATCCCCCCCCCAAATTATTGTTGGTATAAGACAAGATTCAATAATGCATATGAGACAAATTTTTTACCACAAAAGTCCTTGTGGGACTCACCCCCGTTTCTCTTCCCCATGCCCTCTCCCATTACTATATACCACTATTTCTCCTCCCTTCTCTCTTCTATTGCGTTTTTTTTTCTTCTTCTTTGGTTGGCGGTGGACAACATCCCTTCCCGATTGGACATCCTCCTCTTCCTTGGGTTTTTGTTCGACAACCACCACTTCAGCCGACTACCAATGTCCCCAGCCTCTCCCTACCGTCGCCTGGACCACAGCTCCACCATAGTCGACCGCCGAAAGCCGCGGGAACAACTCGAGGAGGGTGCCCTATTTTTAGGTACTCTGACTCGAGAGTCTTGCCACCTCCTTCGGCCGCCACCGGCGCCAACCACCACCCTCTTCCCGACCACCTCTTGGGATTGCAAAAGTTCTCTTAATTATCAGGATGATTCTCCACCTTTCTATCAATTGCAACATGAAGATTATGCCTTAGTTTATGGGTAAAATACCCAGCCACGCCGATCGTTAGCTGTCGAAGCCGCTGCAAAACCGCTCGAAACAACAACTGCCCTATTTTGAACCCGGTTTGATTTGGTCTTCGATCCGGCCAAATCGGTCGCCACCGTTGCTCATCACCGCCTTTGATCACCTCCACAAACTCCCCTCTACCACTCAGCGCTCTCCGCCGCCGGTCGCCGCTCCTGAAGCCTGGAAACCGCCGCCGACTGCCTCTCTTGTTTTTGAACGAACCGTGCTCTATTTTGGTTGGTTTTGTTCACAGCTGTACCGCCATCTTCGGCCGCCTTTCGCCGTCATCCACAAGTCCCAAATGATCCCCTCCGACCCCTAGGTGAGTTCCTGAGCCTCGACCGATCTTATCCCAGCACGTGACATCGAGAAACCTCTTGAAACAGCTTTGATATCTTGTTTTGTCCACTGAACAAGTTCTGTTTTGGGCCGCCGTTCGCCGAAACTCCGTTGCCGGCCACCTGTTCCGGCCACCTCGTCGGACTTCCCAATAGTGTCGCCAAAGTTTGGGTCCGAAGCGCCGCGCAATAAACCCTAATTTCGCCGAGATTGCCGCCGCCGTCGCCGTCGCCGCCGCCATCGCCAAGTTCGCCGCCACCATTCGTCGAGATCGCTCGAGCTAACTCATTTTGTGAGTTGACCCTAAACCTTGGTTAGGGCACTAATTGCACTTATGATTAGTTAATTAGTTAAATTATGAAAATTAGGTATGCGATCGGGGCCGGTTTAGGTAGAAACGATGATTAGGTTAAATGGCTGATCGATTAGGTTAGTTTGGTCGATTATATTGTCTGTGGCTATTTGAGGTAAATTATCGGCTGATTGGTTGATTTGTGTTGATTTGCGAGCGAGCGACAGGTTAGAGACGAGAGAGCGATTGAAATTATAAATCAACTTATTAATATAAGTTATACTACAAATTGAGCTCGAAATTGTCTGATTGGATTGTTTGCTCGTGAGTGCATTATTTGCCTTATTGGTTTGGTTGTCTCGCTGAAATGCCTAACTAAAAGTCTTGATTGGCCTTGAGCCGAGTTTGTTTGCATTTCTATATGAATTTTGGCATTAATTAAAGATAAACAATGGGTTGATTGTCCTTACCCCCAAAAAAACAAACAAACAATGGGTTGATTGTCGAGTGTGAATTGTGTGGTCATATAAGGAACAAATGACGTTACCTGACAAGTTCGCAATGTACTTTTAGTACTCTTACCGTACATATTGTATGTAACCTCGAGATTTGTCAGAAGCACAATAATCCATACCCCGTGCCAGTCGTACGATCTTAAGGGATTATCGGATGCCGGTCGCAGCTTATGACACACTGAAGCTCCTTTTTAAGGAATGCCTACTCGCCATGCCGTGCTGGGTGTATTGGATATTTCTTATAGTAGCCGTCGCTGAGAAGATAAAAGTAGACGTAGCCTGATCCTACCAGATAAGTGCAGGATCGCACTATTTGTAATTCATTCACGCCAGTCACGTGAGTCATTATTAAATACTGAATTTGCGTGGTGTCTTGTGTACACCTGAGTGGTAATACCTTGATTGGTGGTTTATTTGGTGGCTATATTTTATTGATATATTTGATTATGCCTTATGTTGATTGTTGTGCTTAGGATATCCTGGGCGAATCAGTGCGCTAACCGAGCTTATGCTTGATTCACTAAGATTTATTTCTCACCCTGTCGTGGGATAAATTTTCAGGTTCAAAGTAACGGAGCCTTGCAGGTGCTAAAATGTGACTGAAGAGGTAGTCTTTTAAAGTAGATGTGGAGTTAACCCTACCCCGACCCTTTATCTTTTCTAGGTTTTAGAGAGCCGCCCCAAAGAATGGGGTTGTATGTTGTTAGCTCTATATAGTTAATTAACATCTGTTTTTGGTTAATGTAATGAATTGTCTTTTGCTGAATTGATCGTATTGGTTTCTTACTTCTCTATCCTATGCTGATCTTACTGTTGGGAGTTATGCACGTTCCGCATGCGCAATATAAGTATTAGGTCGATAGTATGCCTGGGACGCTATCTTCATGACCTAGTGACATTTTGGCAAGGAATGTTGCGAGTTCGAGAATCGAGGCGTGACAGGCCCTCGATCCCGATCCCATCCTCGAGTCGCCGGTCCTCGGCTTCGGTCCCGGACTCGATCCTTGTTGCCGGTCTCGGCACCAATCCAGATCTCAGTCTCGTTCTCGATCCCCAGCACTAGTCTCGAGTCGGCCCCTTGTGACTTTGCGAGCTAGCATGGCATAAAATGCTTGCAAAAACTAGGTTGGGTAGGTCACGTATGCACTGCTTGTTGGCTTCGATGGATCGAAAATAGATTCACGTATGGACCATTTTCAACCTATCAGATTTTTCTTCAATTTTATTGGATCCATATTTAGTAAGACTCCTAAAAATTACAACCCATATATGACCCATTTTTATACAAAATATGGGCCAAAAAATAATCATTGACCCATATTGCCACCTTTAAGGACAAGCAGCGGGGGAATTCACACGATGTGAACATCAAGTTGTTTTATTGACTCCAAAAAAAAAAAAAATCTTGTTGTTTTACGCTTTTGCTATTAATCCTTGGTGCCCAAAAAGTGACATATGGGGTGGACAGCGGACGATTTTTAAGGGAAGAAAGATGGGTGTTTTTCTATGAATTGAAAATAACAAGATTAGATTAGATGAAAATGATTTCCCTTTCAGACAAGAAGTAAATCACTTCCACTAATCCACTAAACAAATTAAAACTAACGAGTTTTTTTTTAAAATATAATATTTCCTCACAAAGTTTTCAGTAAAACAAACACACCATAAGTCTAGGGATGATTCAAAAAGACCTCCCGGACCGGGACCGTTCGGATCGGATTGGGATCTATTGTTCGGTTCCCGATTTTAGCAGGATTCAGTTCGGTTTTCAATTCCTATAATTGGAATCAGTGACCGGGCGGTCCGGTTCTCCCTTCTAAGCTCAAGACCTGACCAGACGGATTGGACCAGTCTTTTTTCCTAAATTTTTTTAAAAGTAAATCTAATATTTACTTATTTAAGCTTAGAGTTTGCTTCGCATATCTCTTTTCTTTGGATACCTCTTTTTTTGTCTTCTGCGTTCCTACTTGATGAACCCACTTTTCGATTCTTGTGATGGACGTAGGTGATAAGTTTGAGATTTAAACTTGATTGGAACAAAACTAAATATTTCCATTTTTTTTTGTGAACACCGGTTCCTTGAAACAGCCCGGGAACCGAGCCGAACCGCGGTTCCAAAAAATGGGAACCGGGACCACCGGTCCGGTTCCTGATTTTCAATGGGAATCGGACCGGACCGAGAACCGCTCACCCCTACCTTTGTCTCAAAGTGAAACGATTAAAAAAAGTAAGGCAAATCCCACTTCTTCTACTAATGCATCTTTGGATTTGGAAACGGATGCCCTGTTTGGTTCAGCATTTGAGATGAGTATTGGGGCTCTAAAGTCCCTTAGCCAAATGCAAATGATGTTTGGTTCATTTTTTGACTCATTTTGGGCAGATACAATTGCATCTCAAATGCTCTCTAAAGGCTTTTAGACTAAAGAACTTCTAGAGGTATTTTGGGAAGTTGCATCTCAAATGCAACTATATATATTTTTTAACTTTGTCACATTGACTTGTTGCCTCCTGCCAGTAGCCACCGCCACCGCCACCACCTCCGCCGGTCGCCTGCCATCATCGTTGCTGGTCGCTAGCCACCGCCGTTGTTGCCTCCTCTACAAGTTGTTGCCACCGCCGTCGCCACCGCCAGTCTCCTCCGCCACTGATTTACCTCCACCGATCGCCTTCGCCGCTGCCGCCAGTCACCGGCGGTCTCCGTGGCAGCCGGTCCTCGGCCGTCGTCACGGTCGATCGAAGGTTGCTATCGTCGACCGCCCGCCGCCGGTCGAAGGCTGCCGTCGCCGACCGCCCGTCGACCGGCCGCCCGTAGCTGCCGCCGGTAGCCACCACTTTTTTAAAATAAAAAAATAAAAATACTTTACAAAGTATATTTTTTACCAAACGACATTTACATCAAATTTGCTTTCAAATGCGTTTTTAAAAAATATTTTATCAAACACTACTTGTATTTTGAAAAAGGCATTTAGTCTAAAGATATTTGCATTTGCTCAAAATTCCTTAGCCAAATGTTGCCCGAATTCTCAAGAAAGACGTGAGAGAGCATGCAGGATAAGACGAGCACGATAGATGTTCGGAGAAAGAACATGGATCCATTAACGATAATTTCGATGTATTGACTCGATGGAATGAAAACTCACAGAGATTCCGATTCTTTACTTTTTCGAAATATAAGAGAGGAACATTCTTGTTCTGATCCTTACCCAAAAAGCATTCTTGTTGTGATTATTCTTCGTGTTATCTAAAGCTTGTTTAACAATAATGGTAGAGACTACCATTTGTGCTCGTGATTGGTTATGGTATTGCCAAACTCCCATTTCTAACGAGGAAGAATCGGTAGAACAACTTTTTTTTTTTTTTATAAATCGAAGAATTGGTAGCACTCGGAAAAAAATCGAATTTGGTAAAGATTTAGAACGCATGGTATCGATGTAAATTGCATATTATCCCTTTAATTTACGACTAATTAGTTTTTGTTATTCATTGTAGGGGTAGTACTCGTAAAGATGGCCGACCCTACGCTCGTGTTGGATTATAGATTGGACAAAGGCTTCTTATTTCATGAGATCCAATGATTCAAGGACTTGGAACACATTCAAATATATTGATGTTTCTTAGGCTGAAGGAGAGATGGACTATTATGGACAGGTGGAAGGAAGACAAAGTCATGGATGCGACTCGTGTGTTCGTTTACCTTTTATGATAGCGTTGCTGTATCCCGGAGTCCGTTCATTTCGCGAAAAATTTAATTTTTCTAAAAAACATTCCTTGTATCACATAGAGAAATGTCCGAACAAAAAATATTATTGTTGTTGTGAATTATCAAATATTTTTTATTAGCTAATTATTCTCAACGACGTAACAAATCATTTTAAATTTTTTTTTTCAAATCGTTCATTTCTCGTGAAACAAACAGATCCCCTTAAATGATCGGTTGTCACATTGTAAACTTGTTAGGTTGGGGATTATCTCTTTTTTGGATTGATAATGGTGTTTTTCAAGTTAAGTAGTCTCAGCTGGGTTTAAGGAGAATTTATTTTACCGTTAAATTTGAGTTTGACATTGTTGTTTTGAAGAGCTTGTGTGTTTAGCAAGTCTAGGATTTAAAGATTATTACCGTAAGTATTGTTGATTTGAATAACTGGAGAGTGACCATTTGTTTTCTTTTGTGTCTCATATCTCTAACTTTCTTCTCTATAACTTTTGCTAACCCTATATGTAGAGCTGGGGGTCCACTCCCGCAAATATGACTCTGCCATCTCTACACCCAAATACCTTTTATCAGAAGGGCCGCATGTCTATTGGTAGAGAGTACTGCTCACGGGGTATTCTTATGAGAATTTTTCTTCTTTTAAGCTATTTCGGTTTAGACCCAAACCGAATGGAACCAGCTCGAGAAAAAACATGCCCAGCAAATTTTGTTTTTATAAGTTGGGCAAGCAAACCAGGGTTGAAAATTGCAGGCTTGAATGGTCGGCCGTGCTAATTTCATGGCAAAAGCTTGGACTGCTCAACCCATTTGCGCCCGTAACCTAAGCAGCACTGATACCGACACCGACACCGACATGCGGACACGATATGACATGATACGTGGACACGCTATTTCTCAAAAACAAAAAACAAAAACTCGACACGTCGGGGACATATTGTATTAAATATATATATTTTAAATATAATAAATAAATAAATCCAAAACAAGTGCCATATGCAACCTCAGTTCACAATTTGATAAACTCGGGAATTGTAACAAGAAAGTATGGCTAGAAAGAGAAAGTTACGAAGACTTTGTCCATCCACAACCTCAGTTCACATCCATTGAGGTTATAAATACCTTGTCCAAAAACAAATAAAGATTACATAAAGAGCCATAAGAATCAAAGTCTCCAAATATCGAAAGTGCTATATGAAGCAAGCGTCGTCAAGCGACTAAGATGGAGAGAGACTCAGAGAGAAGAAGAGGGAGAAATGAGGACTAAGTTCGAGCGAACGTCGAGCGACTGAGTTGGAGAGAGATTCAGACAGAAGGAGAGGGAGAAGTGAGGACGCGAGTCATAAATATGTGATATCTAGGTTTCCAAACTTTCAATATTAAGTTTTTCTCTTTTTCAATGGACTCCGCGTGTCCTCTGCGTGTCCGACGTGTTGGACACTCGTGTCGGTCGCTTGTCCCACACTTTAACCGAATGTTGAAATCTCGACACGCAGTCAACGCGTATCAGACACGTGTCCCCTCGTGTTTCGGACGCTTGTCAGTGTCCGACACCGACGCGCACACCTATAAAGAGTGTTGGTGTTACATAGACCGTGACGCAATTGGGTCACTGGCTACTCCGCGTTGCCCCCGCAAATGATGGTGGGCAAAAAGTAGAGCTACATTTTTCTCTTTTGTTTTCTTGTTTCCTCATATTTCGTAGTATTACTCCGTATTCGTGTGTTGTACACATCCAAACACTATCTACTTTTAACAAAAGCTCTTTCACTCAAGGTTATTTCTCGATATGCAAAATTTTAAAGGCAGCACGTTCCCAAACTCACTCCAAAGGATCATTTATTTCGAGAAAAACTACTTTCGAGGCTGATTTTGTGGTGTTTCAATGATGGAAAATTAATTGATTTACGAAAAGTGTTTTTCTGAAACAATGAAAAAACGAAAAGACTCATGAGAGACTTCCCCTTCTAACAAGAAGGGGATCAATTTCCCTTGAAAATAGTTTCCTTTTATCATAAATTTTTAATAGTGAAACCCTTATATGACGCATATTGTCAAAACTTTGATATTCGTGGACACGTCTTCCAAAGTTAACTTTGGATATATATATATATATATATATATATATATATTTTTTAAAAAGACATTACAAATCAAGTATCATTCCTGTGTGTTTTGGATGCCTTTTTACTTTTGAAGATAATAATTACATAGAGGGGAAGAAGAAAGAACAGGAAATCGCCAGCTTGATTAAACCCACTCTGGTCAACTTGCCCGCACAACCACACAGCTTTAACACGTCTTGTATAAACATACTTATGACGGTGCAACAAACCATATCTAGCAAGGGGGGTCAGCGAAAAAGAACCAAACCAGACCGCGAACCAAAACCGAACCGGGTTCCATAAATTTGGAACTCAGTGAGTATCGAGCTGATTTGAGATGTGGACTAGACCATCAAGACCATTTTCTTTATTTTTAATTCGTACAAACCGAAAAACCCCTAATTAGCTTGCCCATTGTTCACAAACCCGAATCGATCATGATTCACGCTCGTGGTGCACGCCATTTTATGGATAAAAGCTGAAGTTCTAAGTTAGAGACAACTTGCGGATCCTCTGTAGGCTTGATTCTAGATTCAAAGCTTGAGAAGTTGACCTATCTCGGTGGCTCATGAGCTCTCAAGCCATTTTGCTTGGTCTTTTTATTCTTGATAATTAAAGATTTGTGTTCATTTATCATTGGTAGATTTATTTTGCTTGCTTGCTTGCACAACGAAACTAGTGGCAAACCTGTGCTGTAAATAGTGGATGCATTTGAAGTGAAGCTTGTGAACTTTGAGGCAAACTCACGGACTTGGTTTTGGATGATCATTATGGCTTTATTCGCGGAGATTATCATCATGTTTACTTTATCACGAGCTTGTTCTGTTGAAGTCATTCGTATAGGAGTTCAGACCATGCAACAACAAGCGGTCTTGAATAGGAAAAAGAAAAGGAGATGTCGCCAGCTCCTTGGACCCACCCGAATATCAGATCGGACAGAATGGTCTAGTTCCAGGTCTCGATCTAGGAACCAACCCGTTCGGTCCAATTCCCAGTTTAAGCTAGAACTAGGCTCTCTTGAAACTGATCACCCCTAATATCTAGGCTATGGGTATGAGAAAAAAGAAGATCAACAGATGGGCAGACTGCTCGGCCCACTCAAGCCCGAGAGCCCCCAAAAGAACAATGACCGAGCTTGGACAACATCCTCACATGAGAAAGCCCGGCCGGCCCAAATTTGGTCCGTGCCTGGCGCGAACATTTTGTGTTACAAGAGGGATTGGACAATAAATTAAAGCCAGACTTTCGGCTCCCGGCCCGAGCCTGAGGCATCTTTTTTTTTTTTTTTTTGGGGTCGAAGACTGGAGGTATCTGAAATCAAACAAAACCGTACCAAAAGGAAGCTCCCGAAGGTTGACCCTCGTCTCCCAAACGGGAAAATAGCAAAGATGACTAAGTGATTTTACATCCAAATGAAATGGAAAAGGAACTCCTAGGTTGACATTATTCTCCGAAGCAAGCTAATTTTCATGGCTTCTCAGTATTTAAACTTAGATGTGAGAGAATCAGATATGTACATGAACGTCGGCCCATGTTATTCTAATCAAAACAATAACAAGCATTGACAACTTACTGAAAGCTGTCTTAACTTCTCTCTTGGCATGCTAGACTCCTCTATCCCTGAACTTTTCATAGGAACAACAAGAGGAAATGGAGACTGAAGAACAGAGGCAGCAATCAAATAGACCAATTTGAAATTATCTCCTAACGCATCATTGCAAGGAATAGGAGATTTCATTTTATCTCTGAAATTGGAGCATAAAAGAACCAAAATTGAATGGACGTTGTGTACAAGAACTGTCCTTGGACGAGTTAAGCTTACCAGCAGGATCATCTATAATGGAACAGGTTCAAGGCCAGCACTTTCAAATTCCTCATTCCTCCTGCCCCCTTCACTTATTGCCAACACTTTCAACCATAGAAGAACAGTCCCTGGAAATGCAACAAAAACATCATATATGACTGCTGGGGCATTCTGAAGCATGTGGAGAATTGCTTTAGGACATAAAACTAAGACCAGCAGTTTCAGACACCACAAAATTACCTTCGTGCAAAACAAGATTCCCATAAAGTGAAACATCTATAATTTCCAAATTAAAGGAAAATGATGTACACGCTAAAACCTTTCTTGTTGCTCAGGGAACTCTTCCAATGATCTGTTAGAAGCATGCCTCTGACTAGCATCATGATGCGCCATCATAACCAAAGAAGGGTGTAGCTCAGGCTGTGGAAATAGCAACTTTAGACGGAATGCATCAACTCCATTCAGATAGTATCGGAAGAGCCTCTTGGCCCTAATGAATCCAAGACGACCATAAAGTGCCAGGGCTCCTTTATTTGTGACTTCTGCTTCCAAAGTCACCTTCCAGCACAAGAAACAAAATGGAGAAAAAGTCATAAGACACAAGTAATCTACCTCAAGACCAACTTAGCCTATGACAAGAGTATATTCTACACTGCCCCGAAAGTTTCAACTAAGGGCACTCGGAAGTGTCTCATCAAATATACAAAAAATATCACATCACTGCCAACAATGAATATGAAAGCGCATCAAGAATTAGGGCTTCCTATAATCACCTTCTAGGTCAATTCAGAGGACAAAAAAGGAACATTGAGAATCATGAGAACATTCTACCCCACACATGGATCAAACCCTTCTTCTTGGGCCAACAAAATATTTAAAAAATAAGTCTCCCCACAATCCTCATTTGACAAATTCAAGCATTTCAAACACCTAGGTCTCTTCATTTGAGTGGAAAATCAGTTTCGGAACACAATACAACGTCGGCTGCTGAAACATCCACATGCTTATAGCAGTAAATATGGACAGAAAGGTCTCATTACTTGAATCAACATGAGAAAGCAATGAAACACAATAAATGCAGGCTACGAGATCAATAAAATCAATAGATATTCAATCATTGATGTCTTTACCAACCTTTAGTTAAAATTTGACCAGTACATCAATGGACTACTCAAAGAAAGTTCTAACTAGATCAGGTCTTTTCTGGTAGTTGAAATTAGCAGTCTAATGTAGTAGGATTTGAGTTCTATTAGAATTTTAGTTCGTTTCCTCTGGAGTAGGATAACATGTCTCTTACTTTTGTTTGAAGCGAGATCCTCGTGTCAAGTTAGGTTTCATAACTCCTATTTGAAGTTGGGAGTGAAACTTTTAAAGTCCATACGAACTGCTTTAATCTTTCTATTCCAGAGTTAATGATTGACCAGAACACTAGTGTCGACAATGACTAGTTATACGAGTTAATTTTGTCTCAGGTGGATTTGAACGAACACAAGACGATTACTAATCGTGTCTTGCGGGTTGACACGAAATACCATCCAGAACACAAGTAGCCTCAACCCAAACACGCTAATTCCACATCCTGGAACAATCATATTGTCTTGTTGTGTTGGAAATTTCCAACCACAGTCTCATCAGGATAGTAACCAAAAAGGACTCTCTACGGAGACATAATAAATCATCCAGTTTTAATTGGCAACTGATTCGTCATAATAAAAAAAAATAACTTATCCACTCAGTTGCATACTGTTCTTCTGCATATAATCAAAAAGCTAAGGCAGAGATTAGATCTTTCAAACGTAGATGAAAACAAAATGTCCAAAGCCGGATTAGGTAACATGTCCCGGGCTATTCATTCATATAAATAGATGATTACATGAGAAGATGCCTAGAAAACATTTAAGCCCAGAATTCTCCTCTCTTAAACTTCCGATGATCATCCCATTTCCCAAACAAAAGAATGATTTAAAGACAAATAAAAAGACAGGTGAATTATAGCATGCTGCAGCGATGGAAATATTTGGGTGCGTTTATTTCAAGGAAAACGAATGATTTGGGAAATATTTTCCTAAAAATTGATATCTTGTAGTGCTTATAAAAATGAAAAAATGAAAAATATTTTCATCGTCCAGGACAATATTTAAACATAATATTTTTTTTTTCAAATTATTAATTTTCTGCATACGGAGCCTTTATCTCATAGGCAATGTTGATTGAGATGCATGTCTACTTCCAACTGATAAATTAATTGGACATAAGTGAGCTTTGATCACAAAATCGCAGAGGAAGAAAGAGTTTCCCTCCCACAGCCCTACTGCCGGTATGTGTAATCGCAGCTCAAACTAAGAACTAAACACCAAGTTCATTGTTAAAAGACTCGAGAGCCATGTGAAATTACCTCTTCACAGCCAGACTCCTTCATGACTCTGATAGATCTACTCACAAGTTCCGTGGCTGCAACAAGAAGAGAAGCATGGCACCTCAACTTTACATCCATCAAATCAAAACACACAAGAAAAAGAAAAATACAAGCAAGGAACATAGAATCACGCAAAAGAAAATTTTAGTCAATCGGGTAGCCATTCATTACACAGCATCACATCTACTCTGCATTCCACAAGCTTTTCTGATACAAGCATGTATATATTCAGTCTTCACATTACAAGCAATCAAGCTTAAGAAAGGATAACACTTCAACCCAATCAATGCAACCAGACTCAACAAATCGAACAAAGTTTTAAGCAAAGCCACAATTTCAAAGGACAAGTAGACCACTACCGATTCCTTTCCCTCGGTAGGGTTTGATGACGACCAGCATCGCAATGTAACCTCGGTAGGTGTTTCGATGCTCGCCCATCTTGCACACCACGGTCCCCACGCACTTTCCCTTGTGAAACGCCTGACTGACACGAAAATCCAAGCGAGCACACAAGCCAAGCGCGAACAATCGTTTGAGCGCGTTCCCAAATGCGAAATCAGCAGCAAATACTGAGGACTTGAAAGAGGAAGGGAGAGTACCAGGAAGGAGAGCTGAGGCCAGAGATAGACGAAGTAACGGTAGGTAAAGATGGAGTAGGGCTCGCTAAGCTCGCGGTCGACGAGGCTCATGATGAGGGGGAGGTGATGCTCTCCCCCGTAGCTCGCGTACTCTATCTCCGACGCCTCGAACTCGGCCTTCGTCTCCTCTTCCGCGTCGCTGGTCGCCGTCTCCATCGGAAAACCGAACGCCCCGACGATGCCGAAGTCGGCGGCGTCGGCGGTTTGGTTGAAAAATTGAGAGAATTTTCGGGGAACGCAGTAGCGGGGAGTAAGTAGGGGCTCCGAACCCGATTTCAGAGGATCCGGATTAGCAGTGGGGCCCGCAGATTCCGGAGAGGCTCAGAAAATTAAGAGCGATCAAATCGGACCGTGATTATTGATATGATTATCGATTCTAAAGGAGTTCGGTCCTATTTCCCGTTCTAATTTGATCGGGCAATCCAATTTCTGAATCCAGGACATAGGCTAGACCGATCAAATTTTTTATTTTTAAAAAGTAGATAATCATTTGCAATATAAATGTGCACTCTTAAGTCTCCCTCGAAAAATTAACGAGTTGTTGAGGTGATTTTCTAGAATAAACAGCAGCCACCTTTAGAGGACCAGCAAAGAGGAGATAATGGAGACGTCTATTCCAAATGAATGATGAGGCCAATTCCCTAAAAAATTATTAACTTTATGCATGATGAGGCCAATTCCCTAAAAAATTATTAACTTTATGCATAATGACGATTTTAGTCTGAAATTTTTTGTCTCATAAAAAAATATCAACTTTAAATCCAATGACATTTTTTATATAATTTTTTTTCATCCCATGGAAAATCATAAATTTTAACTCGAGTCTCAAATACGACCTTCCTTAATTTGGAACATCATTAATAAATTCACGTGACTTGTTGATACGGATTTAAGATACTATTCATTATCTTATTAGCACGAAATATAAAGTTTTTTTTTATCTTCTTCGGGAAGGTGTAAAGAAAAAAAAGCTTTAGTTGTGAGCTTGACAAATCTCGTCCATGGTGTCTCTTCATGTGTGGTACTACACAGTTTTGGATTTCAGTTAAACAATTGATGCTTGCGAGTGAAGTGAAGAAAATGATGAATGAGTTAATCGTCGTCCTTCAAATTATGTTATAGGTGAAGCGAATAAACAATGTCAAATTTTATGTGAAGAATACGATGCCTTAAATCTACATCAACAAACCACGTGGATTTATTGATGACGTGAAATTGCCACATTAGACAGCTAATATTTCCAAATTAAGGGGCCGAATTTATGACTCGGGTTAAAGTTTGTCCTTTTTTATGAGAGTAAAAAAGTTTTGGCTAGGATCGTCATTGTACTTAAAGTTGATGTTTTTTTATAAGACAAAAACTAGTCGGGTCAGAATCGTCATTGGACCTAAAGTTGATGATTTTATAGGGAATTAGCTGAATGATTCAAGTAAAAACTCCCATAACAACTAGTTCAGAGCAAGCAACTTATAAGCTTTCTGGTCTGGATTCGCACTCTTGACAGCGTTCTAGATACCCATCTAATCCCGCCTAAAAAAGAGTGTGTCGGTCTGAGACAACAGCTCTTAGTATAGAGAAAAAGGACAAGATCAAAAAGGAAAGTCAATTGTGTCTAATGAGACTAAAAAAGAAGAGACAAACTCCAATAAGCATCATCTTTATAATGATCCAACAGAAGTAACCTGTGCGACACCAATGTAGGACCACCATATTTGAACAAATAAGGATAAATTTGTCAAGTCTAAAATTCGCAGAAATTTATCACGTCTGGTCCTTAGAACTGCTCGAGAATTAGTTTTTGAGGGGAACCGGACCGGACTGGGAACTTGTCATCCTTACGAAAAAGGTTCGACCTACCAGGAACAGGTTCTCCAACCTTTAAGTGAATCATCACTTTCAATCATTATAATTTGCCACTAAACTTTACTAATCACATATGTTAGATATGAAAATTAATATAAAATATTTAAAAATAAAAGATTTTAAATAAATATCGTTGAAAATGAATATTCAGATTATTGATTCTATAATACATACCCATCATCAGACGTCATAAAATAACGCAAAATCACGTGAATATACACACGTACACACAATCATATCTCGGAACCTAACATTAGAGCGAGCTTCAGATTCTACACTGAAATTTTGTTATTTTTAGGGTCGATGTTGCTTAACCACTTTGTACATTGGGTCTCTCTCTCCTACTTTTGATTTTCTATTTCTTTTGTTAGTAAATTTTGCAGATAATCCAATTTAACCTTTCGTTCCAGCGAGCCATCTCAAACATTTCGAAAATGTGAACAGTGTTAACTGAATCATGCGTCTCATAATTACCTAGAACTTAGAGAAATTATTCATATTCAAAACATTTTAAAAAAAATTCAAATAAGCCCTTAATTAAAAAAAATTAAATACGTGTGTGCATTTAGTAAAAGCAATATTGTGATTGTTATATAAAAATTAAGGGGGGATGGCCAACTTTTGAAATTATGAAATAATTTTCTTAACATTACTTATTGAAAATTCACGAGTTTTACCCTAAAATTATGTTCATTCCTAGAGTCTATGGGGATTGACGACTTGATAGCATTGGGTCTCTCTCGATTTTTCTATTTTTTTAGTTAATTTTACGGCTATTCCAATTTAGTCTTTAATTAGAGCGAGTCACCTCAAACGTTTCAACAATAGGAATATTGTCAAGTGAATTAGGTGTCTCATAATTACCTAGTATTTTGACAAATTATTCAAATTCCGAATAGTTCAAAAAAATTTCAAATAATCCCGCCCGCACAATAAAAAAGAAAGTTTTCTATCGTGTGTGTGCATTTAATAAAAGCAATCTTGTGATGGCAATACAAAAGTTGATTGCGAGTTCCAGCTTGAAATTATGCTCATTCCTAAGGTCAATGGGATCTTGACCACTTGATAGCAATGGGTCTCTCTCCTGCTTTTGATTGTCTACGCTTTCCGCAATTTGACGAATATTCAAATTTAGTCCGAGCAAGTCACCTCAAACGTTTCCAAAATGAAATTATTGTTAAGTGAATCGGGTGTCTTATAATTACATAGAATTTATATAATTTATTCAAATTCCAAAAAGTTAAAAAAAATCAAATAATCCCGCACAATTAAAAAGAAAGATTTTCGATGTGTGTGCGCATTCAATTGAGAAATGATGGAATAATTTTCTTAACTTAAGAATTTGCGGGTTAGAAAGATAAAAAGACGGATTAAGATTGGTTTATTGAAAAAGGATTTTGGTTTTAAGAAAAGATAGAAAAAGAGAGAGAGGGGGTGGGATAAACAGAAATTGCCAAAAACAGGAATAACAGAGAAAAGTTAAAAAAGAAAAATAAAAAAAACCAAAGGCTCGAAACGCCGTCTGTGGGAATCGAACCCACGACCACATGGTTAAAAGCCATGCGCTCTACCGGCTGAGCTAAGACGGCACATCTGCGTGACTTTCTGTTTTAAATTAATTTATTAATTAATATACTTGGTAGGTGGGACTACCTTGGACGTGTCGAGCCGACAAACCGCCACGTATGTTCGCGCACCCAGTCCCTCGTCTCGACACTGTTCTCTCTGCACCGTGTGCAGCACCGCCTTGGTTTCTCTAGAACAAGAACAGAGGTGGTGGAAATCTGTAGGGATCGACCCTCTCTCTATCATCGAGTGATGCGAGGTCGGCATTCGAGCATCGCGACAAAAGTCGTGCTCAGCCGAGTAAGGATGTGGAAGGCCGCGAGGCGGCTCGCTCTTCTCTCCTCTTTCCAGAGGCCAAGCAGTTTCCTTACGGCCGCGGCCGCAGCGGCGGCGAAGAATTCCAAAGATCCCAGCTCGTCGCCGCTCCACTTCGCCGGGTACTTCGCGAGTACACCGCGGTTTCACCTTCTGGGGAGAGGTTGGTTTGGTGTCGTCATTCTCCATAACTACGGTTCTGCACACACAATTCTATCTTGGCATTTTCACTTTCGGAAACTATTGGCAAGATGACAAGCCATTTCATTCTACGTAATTTGGTTTCTGTTTTTCGAACAATCCGAATCAGGTTTCGCCTCCAAAGCGGTCGCGACGCGGGCCGAGAGCATCGCCATCGCGGACGACGAGCCCCCGGTCTCGGCCGCCATTAAGAACCCCACCCCGAGGATCGTCTACGACGAGCACAACCACGAGCGCTTGGCTCCCGGCTCACCGAGCAAGCGGGCCTTCGCCTACTTCGTCCTAGGCTTGGGGAGATTCGCTTACGCGGCGCTCATCCGCCTGCTCATCATCAAGCTGGTCTTGAGCATGTCGCCCACCAGGGACGTGCTCGCCATGTCGTCGCTCGAGGTCGACCTGTCGGACATCGACCGGGGCAGCACCGTGACTGTCAAGTGGCGCGGGAAGCCCGTCTTCATCAGGCGGCGGACGGCGGAGGAGATAGACCGGGCAAATCGCGAGGACTGGACCAAGCTCCGGGACCCCCAGCCTGACTCCGCGCGGGTCAAGGACCCGGGGTGGCTCGTGGTCGTGGGCGTGTGCACGCACCTGGGCTGCATCCCGTTGCCGAACGCCGGAGATTACGGCGGTTGGTTCTGCCCGTGCCATGGCTCGCACTACGACATCTCGGGCCGGGTCCGGAAGGGCCCTGCGCCGTTCAACCTGGAGGTGCCGGCGTACACCTTCGTCGACGAGAGGCGGCTGTTGATCGGTTCTCAATGAGTTGGGTCATAATGCTGTCATATTGAATCTAAGAAAAATGAGTGATGGTAGAAAGTTGCTGTTTAGTTCTCTCTCTCTCTCTCTCTCTCCTTCCCCTCTTTTATATAAATTCCGATGATAGGATGGGCAAAATTGGTCATGATCAGAATTGTTGAATCGATGAGAACTTCTGGACCATGGCACCATCCATAATTTTGTAGTTCCCGTATTTATTTCTTTTTCCATTAAAGGTGTTGTTTGGAAAGAAGCAGTTGGCACCAAAAAATGGACCAACTTTTTATTTTTTTTATCGACGAGAAAAGAGCACGATCCCATCGGAGCATAGTTTGGTCAAAATTAAAATAACTAACGAACCGGAAAGTCGACAATTTGAAGGGAATCGAGAACTCGCCAACGAAGTCATCACCGATATATACAAATGTGAAAGTCATCAACGAGAGCTTCCATCAAGACTAGAGAAGATGGCGGACCGAGTCATAGGCAATCCCTTACTTTGGCTAAGTGCCGAGATGGTGCAACTAGGGCAAAAGGACGTATCCAATGCAAACAGTTATTTGCGCTCACTTTTCCGCCGGCTCATTTAAGTGTTAAATCGTAGAAAAAATGATCTCTTTAGTGTTAACGGCGATAAATTTTGATCAACTAGTTACATGTAATTTATTTTTAATCGTTTTAACGCTATGTGGCAGGCCGCGTGCATTTCTTATTGCACCCACGTGGCTTTTAATGTAATGGAATTAATAATGTAGCGTTTATCATTCCACCTCATTCCGATTAATCAAACGACGCTAATGTAATGGAATAGGCTTCTATTCTCGTTTCAGTGGCTTCATTCCTGATAACCTAACATGTCTTTGATGCAAGCGCCAAGCACATTCTTAATATATGCGCTTGGCAAAGAGGGAAAAAAATTTCGCATTCTGACATGGACGTCAGCTTCGTTATCTTCGTGGACACAACTCCATACAGCAATGTCGTAGACTAGTTAAAATTAGTCATAAATCTATTTCTTAATCCAAATATGATGAGCGGAGTTTCTATAGCAATTAGTTATATTTAGTAAATAGACTTAAATAAAATATGGATTTTTTTGTCAAAATATGAGTGTTAAATAGGTTATAAGTAATTTTACGATTTACTTAGACACAACCTATATCTCTATGACCCACTCTTTATTCCCTCTCGTCCTCACTCACTTTGTACTCTCCTTTTAGTTTGGATGTTGATTTTCCTAAATTAAATTACAGATAAAATTGTTGGGTATATAGGTTAGGTCGAGTATATCTCACTAGATTTGTATTGGATGTAAATTGATCTATTGGGGTCATACCATTTCCGACTTGATCCACTAACTCGTTTGACAAATCTAGTTATAGCCATTGATTGCGACAAATCAAGTGGTGTAGGCCTAGAGAATCAATATACTCGGATTTTTAAATACTTATAGGAAAAAAAAAACTAATTTTTATGTTGACCTGTCATGTTCCTCCGCATCCTCTTCTTCTATTTCATCGAGATATCTTTCAAATATGAAAAAGATGTTTTACCGAATTAATAAAATAAATTTTAATATATAGATAGATTGATACGAGTCGATAAAGATTATGAACGGTTATTTATTTCTTTTAGACAGGAAAGTAAACAATACAAAATACACAAATACGACCATTGTGAACGGTCATTGCAACCGATGTAAATTGCAGGAAAACAAACATAGAAATAAATTTCCAAAAAACGTTGAATTTTGTAATTGATTGCGAATGCTTTTAAAAATAATGCAAGGTGAGTATTTATAGCCCACTATCGTCGGTAAATTATCAATAACTTTTGAACTCAAAAAACCAGATATTCCTATCCTAACCTTCAGCGGTGATCTCTTGCTCGGCGATACTGACCTGCAAGACCCTAAATTTGCTGCTGTAAATGCAATCACCCAACAATTATTCATCACTTCTTCTCTATGGTACAATGGGTATAGCTTCGAGGGAAATTATCAAAAAAAAAAAAAATCTTAAACCTATCGTAGTTGCGCCAATTCAATATTAAAATTTTTTGAAAATTTGTTAATGTAGTCCATTCGACATGGCACTACTAATGTTGAGGTGAGCAATTTTTTTTTTTTGTAATTTATATTAAATTTTTCTTTCTTTTTCCTTCTTTCCCTACCTGTCACCAGGCCTCGGCTATGGCTAGCGACTGGCCGTAGGAGATAATCGGCAATGGTGGCCTCACTCGAGGCCAGCACGAGTGGCCGGCAGCCGCCGAGGCCCATCATTGGCAGCGAAAGAATAAAAAAATAAAATAAAAATTATCCATATCAACTTCAACCACACCACGTAGAATGATCAGCATCTAAGTTAGTGATTTCCAACCAAAATTGGCCAGATGTACAATGTTGACAAATTTTCAAAAGTTATAGAAATAAATTGATCATATTGAGAGGTTCAAGATCGAAATGGCACAAATGTAATCGGTTTACAACTTTTTTGGCAATTTTTCCCATGCCTTGGACACTAATTTCACGGCATAAGGACATCTTAAATATCAATATTTTTATAACTTTTACTTTGGTGTCAATATTTTTTTAAATCACTTAAGTATTTAATTTTTTGAAAAACGGTTATTTCAGTACCAACTTCAGTAAGTTTTACCTAAAATCATACATGGCATCTATCTGGCTCGCTGGAGAATCCCAGTCAGCGGTAAAAAGAAAGCTAAAAAATCAATAAAAAAAATTTCATGTAAAATTAAAAAGTTAAAAATAAGCCCCAAAAAAATCAAAAGTTGTAGCGCGAGGGTGGGGATGGCTAAGGGGGCACCGCCAAGTTCTCGCAGACCCACAACGAGGATCGACCTCGCCTAGATCCGTGAGATCGGCGTCATCATGGGTTTGCAAGGCCTCAAACAGCCACGGTCAAGCCACGTCGGGGCTCGGCGACCTCCCTCGACCATTTCCCACTCTTGTTGCTGCAACTTTTTTTAGCTTATTTTTCTATTTAATTTTAATTTTTAAAAGATTGTAACTTATTTTTAAGTTTAATTCGCCAGAAATGTATACGACGAAATACCTTTCACTAAATGTTGTTTATGCGATTTCTATTAAGAAGAGAAGAGTTCCGTGGCGATTTTGGACAAGAGGCTCAATGGACCCAAGGAATGGTATGCTTCGTCGGAATTTAATTGATAATGAAGTACATAACACTTTATCGAAACTTAATCGACGATAAAGTGAGATGAAAGATAGATAGACAGATAGGACGCCGGAATTTGATCGATTACTAAGTATCTAAACTATGACTAAAGTGCAGGAATTGAAAAGATATGAGAATATAAATTGACAAAAAAGATAAATTGCGAAAAATAAAGACAAATGTAAAAAACATTTGAGTTTTGTTATGATTGAAGGGGTCTACAAAAAGCACACTTACAAGCGGTGGTTACACCTGGCGGTTACTAAATGAGAGAGAACAAATAACTTCCTTCGGTGGTTACCATAAGTCAATTCATGATCGGATACGGCATAACCGACCAACAACTATGTTCGTGTCAGTTGCTCACAAATATCTTTCTTTCGGTGGTTATCAAAAGTTACTGCACGAACAGAGAGGCATAATCGACCAACGGTTACCTTTGCATAGGTTCTTATCTTTATGTCGCTGCTCGCCGTCGATATACATAACTTTACGAGAAACTTCAGCAATCTCACCGATAACTTCATGTTGTAATGTTGATGACTTTACTGGCGAATTAACGATTCCCTTCAAATTATCGGTAACTCTATTCATTATTGACCAAACTCTGTTCTTATAAGTTAGGTATGATACTAACCGTCAACAACTAAAAGTGGGTCTTTTTAGGTATCAACAAACGCCCCTTAAGTAGCTTCCGAGGAATAGTCGAGGTGCACGCAAATTGGCCCGAACACTTTGGTTATAATAAAAAAAAAACAAATGCCCCTTAAGAGAATTGGATAATTAATGAATCATTCGATTATTTTACATTAAATGATCAGGCATCAAAATGTGCTGCCTCATCATCGACAAATTCAATTTCCTTCGCCGAATGTTATCTTGGTCATACTTGTCATTTGACACGTCCTTTTTTTTTCACAAAAACCTTGTTTGTGTAAAATCTTCATGTGGCTTTCTATCTGTGTTCTTAAGTAGTTGCCCATACTTAGACACTTGCGTTGCCAATTGACATATATCGGCAAACATTCTAGCTTTCAAATTTTTCTTTTAGGTTGAATTTTAATCCATTGAAATCTAAATTAGCCAATTCTTTCTCCGTTTCTGGATTTTTTTTTTTAATGGAGTAACAAATTGATCGACCAACTCGTTATTGCATTGATAGAGCATGGCCAAATTAGGAATCGATACCTGAGGTATCGAGAATGGAGTTGTTTCTCCATCTCTACCCAATTACACATCGAATTAGGTGGGACATTGGTATACTGAAAGCAGTTTTTGACAAAGACAAAAGAAATAACCTAAGTCTTGAAAACTCATTTGTCCTTACTTCTCCGCATTAGGTTATAAATCGACAAATGTGTTCAGTAGTCGATTGTTCATTTGCGCTAGTGAAAATTGCAAATTTAGGGATTTCAAAGCCTCTTGGATATTGAACCATATCAACCCAGAAAGGGTAAGCTCTGTGATATACCAGCCTAGGGGCTCCCCCTTCTAAGCCCATTCGCTGCATCACCGGATTTGCGGTTTGTTCAATAATCCGCCGTTCCCACTGAGGATCCGGTGCCCGAAACATTTGGCCTGCCTGCTCAACGGTAAAACTCCGTCAGTATTTGCAGGGTTCAATGGATTTGCGGCCTCAAACGATGATATCGCTACATTAATGTTCGGTCCGACATCATCACTGATACCTTGAGGCAAACTTTGCCTATGATTTTTTAAATTTGGATGACATTTTTTGAGACGGTTCGACGCAATTATTACGACGAGCATTTCCTTGTGGCATGGTATTTGGATTGGCTAGTCTTCCTCCACCGACCATACCCGAATTGTTTACATTTCGGCCGCCCGTCAAGTTGGGACGATAGGGTAATCTAATCGCCTTGAGAATTGACAGAGCATATACCCCCACCCATCATTCACGTGAATAGAAGTTGAAGGCACATATCCCCTAACTGTCTAGACTCACCGTTCCGACAATGTTTGATTTGGGGCTCCCAATTTCGCAACCAACCCCGTGTCCATGGTGGCCATCATCACCTTGAGCGCGTCAGATATGTGGTTGACTATATGATTGGTCAACTCATTCCGATGGTCTTTATGGAGGCTACAATGGTCAATCTGTGGCCAACTCCTTCCTCTAATCATCAGTCAAATCCTGCGGAAGATCATGGGATCATCCCTCGATATCTCGTTGCTGTGACTACTACGGCCAACTGTTGGGAGACTGGTTGTCACCGTAGGATTTTGAGGCTCCTAACTCCTTGTTCTCTCGTTGTCAACGCTTTCTTAAATTGAACCATGAAGGTACATCGGGCGTGCTAAAAAGATATTCTGTTGAAAGTGTCCACGACGAAATATCCTTCATTGAATTTTGTTTCTTTAATTTTTATTAAGAATAGACGGGTGTTGTAGCAATCTTGGACATGAGGCTTAATGGACTACAAAGAGCGAATATCTTTCGTCAGAATTTAATAGATGATGAAACAAAGAACAATTTACTGGAATTTAATTGATGATAAAGTGAGAAAATAGATAGATACGACGCTGTATTTAATCAACCAGAAAATATCCAAAATTACGAGTAAAGTGCAGGTATTGAAAGGTACAGAAATGTAAATTCACAGAAAAGATAAATTACAAAAAGTAAAGATAAATATAAAGAGCATTGAGTTTTGTCATTGATTAAAGGAAGGTTTGCAAAGAGCATCCTCGGGGTATTTATAATCTTTACAGGCGGCGGCTACACATGGCAGTACGAATAACTCCTTAGCCACTTCACAAACGGATAAGACATAACCGACCAATGACTATCTTTGTGTTGGTTTCTCACAAAGAACTACTTTCGGTGGTTATTGGAAGTTATTACATGAACAGATAAGGCATGACCGACCAATGGTGATCTTCGCATTAGTGGTTATCTTTATATTGGGTGCTCTCTATCGATACCGTGACTTTACGATAAACTTCAAGATTTTCGTCGGTAACTTCATGTTGTGTTGTCGATGACTTCACTGATGAGTTGCCGATTCCCTTCAAATTATGGGCAATCCCGCTCATTCATGATCAAACTCTATTCTTATCGGCTAAGTATGATAACTACTGATAGCAATCAAAAGTTTATCATTTATGGGTGTCAACAAAATGGCAAGCACGTTTTTCTGGTTTGCTATAATTCGTTTATAGATTTGGAATAATACATCCCGAACCGTATGAAAATACGTTCCAACTTTGATCAACATCAAATGTGGTTATTCTAAGATTTATTCTGTGATTTCTCATAATTTATTCTGATTCTTCTGTTTTGATAAGCAAAAAGGATAGAAGGAGCAATAAGCGCAAACGACCTCATCTGAACATTAACATAAGAATTTCACATTTGATACAGAATATTTAAGTTGAGCTGTTGTTGCTCCACATTGGGAGTGAGCGGTTCTAAGGCAGGTTCCAGTTCTACCTACTTTGTCGAGATTAGTTATCATTTTTTGGAACTTAGAATATACTTTGTATATTTTGAAACCAACCTAGGATATACTCGGGAACCGGTCAATTTCTTTTTCTTTTTTCATTTGCTAATTCTTTATTTGTTTCATATTTATTCAAGCATAATGAAAGTAAATGCAACAACAAAATTCCTGGGTATCGATAGCAGCAGTTCAAAAAGATGAACACCCAAAATAATAACAATAAAAAGTTGAAAACACGAAACATAAAACCTGAATTATAGAACTTTATTCCTTATTCATTCATAAAGGATTGATCCCAATGTTAACCACCTAAAAACAAAAGAAAGAAGAAACATGTTTAATCGCTTGATGATAGTTTAAAATTAAAATCATTTCACTCCAAATGTTAAGAACATAAAAATAAAAGAAAGAACAAACATGCTTAATCATTTGACAATAGTTTAAATTAAAATTGAAGGGAACGAATCTCGAAAATATATGTACATAGACGTAGCGGATTACACTGAATTATATTTCCTATATCAAACTTGAATCACTGATTGGAGAGGTATATCACGTAGAACGAACATACCTCGATAGCCACAGATTAAGAGCCCCATCGCAAATGAGATAACGATTCGGATTCACCGATCGATGGTCCTCCGAGAGAGATTTTTATGGAGTGTTTTTTGTTATAGAGAGTTCATGTTGTTAGATTACAAGAACGACGTACGTTCTGGAGAAGAGAAGTCGTTATCCTCTCTCTCTCTCTCTCTCTCTCTCTCTCTCTTAGAATAGGAAGCAATTCTTATTCATTGCAATCAATTATCGCAATAATGGAAACTAATCAATTTATTCCTTAATGGGTGTAAATTTTCAACATCTCTCACTTGCTCACATAGGGCTAAATGTCTTTAGTATCTTTATCTTATCACTGCTAAGTTCATATAGGCAAATAATTTGTGCGACCAGCATGCTATAAGAGCTCCGAGCCATACATCTGTTGGGAGTATACAACAGCTTAAAATAGGCACATAACGTCAGAGTAGATCTAGTATGCATTACCCTATATCAATTAGTCACATTTACATCGCATCTTTCTCGATCTCTTTGAGTACGTAAATACAATACATTGTATTTACAATCACGATTAAACTCGAATAATCATAATTAGTCAACCTGTAACATAATGACATCAAAATAAATTTATCTTCCTCTTCCCTTAAATCTTTCAATTTCAGTTTAGCTCGCTTTTTTAGAAATGTCCGACTAGATCGAATCAATCTCATGATCATTGACAACACTTTAAGATAGCGAACACCGAATAGAAATTTCAAGAATAGATCGGAGTCGTGAGGACACTAAACTAAGGAATTCATATCCTCAAAAATCTCACACGGCTACAGAATTGAGATCAATACTCTTGCCAACTCTTCTCGGTTGTCTTATGCATACGTAATACGAAGTACGTATTACGGTATTCTCTTCTTTCCCATGAAGCGTATGTCTTTCCACTTAATACCGTATAGATGATAATTCAAACATACTTAATGTCTAACTTGAGCTCACGAATCTATTTCTTTTTAAAGGATCCATTAGAACTCACATCCGACATAAAAAACAGATAAAGTGAATTCGGGCATAACTTATTATGACTTCATCTTAACTATCATGTTAAGGCATATCAAAATTTCAAACTTGAGCTCTCAATGATCACTTAGATAATAAGCTTGAAATCATTTCATCTCTATTCGTCACATATCAAATAGAAGCGATTATCCGTGTGAGTGGGTTATTATTTTATCTATTAACATACTTTCTCAATATAATGCACTAATCATTAATATGCATAAATATATATAAACTCATAGTATCAATAATGATAGCAAATACCATTGATTGTGAACTTTGAAAAATATAAATATTTAGTACTGCCACTTCTACACTCTTTTAGAGATTTCAATATAGGGAACTAATCTCTCTGTCAACACATGACCAAGGAAGATATCTCTAGGAATTGACTCCATCATAAATATGCTATCATTCTGTGCGTAGATATGTACTATATGTTCACATCTTTTTGTACAACCATGTCTTTAACAAAATTATATTTCGTAACAATATATTTGGTCTTGCAATGGATCCTTAGTGTAAGCTATTGCTACTTGGCTATCATAATTAACTAATAATTGAATATGCATCTTCCTTAACAACACCTCACTGAACCAAACATCTCTTAAGCCAAATATTCTTTTGTGTTGTTGTTGATAACACCATGAGATCACTTTTCATCATGGATAAGGCTATATGTGTTTGCTTACTCCAAGATATTGCGCTAACACACAATAAGAATACAAACCCATGGATAGATTTCCTTTCATCAAAATCTATTCCTCGATTACCATAAATATAGCATTCATGGTGTAGATTTCTACCTTGATAACTCAGCAAAAATCGATAGTACTTTTCAGATACATAAGGATTCTCTTGACAGTAATCCAATATGCTCGACCTAGATTAGATTGGTACCTACTTACCATTCCAACTGCATAATAAATATAAGATCTTATACACATCATAGCGTACATTAAGCATTCAAGCACTACCATATGGAGTACTTTCCATTTTTGCATTTGCTAGTGGAGTCTCAAGATATATTTTGCAGCTCAGACCTTCACCTCATGCAATAGGAATATCTTTAGGTTTACAGTCTTGCTTACAAAATCATTGAAGGACTTTATCTATATAGTCTCTTGTGAAAGAGACCACAATCTTTTTGAACGATCTTTTAAAATCTTAATTCCAAGAATGTATGCGGCTTCACCTATATTTTTTTTATTTCAGAATTGGAACATAACCAATTCTTGACTGTATTAACAAACTCCATATTGCTCCAAGCAATCAGTATATAATCAACATTTAATGATAAAATCACATATTGATCTTAGGATCTTTTGATATATACGCAATGATTTTCATTAATCATTACAAAATCATATGCCACTATGGCATTACGAAAAAATATATATTATTATCTCGAAAACTGCTTAAGGCCATATATCGTTCTCAAAAGTCGACATACTTTTTGTTCTTAGACATTTGCAACAAACCCAACGGGTTGTTTCATATATATATATATATATATATATATATATTTTAATTCTCTATTGAGAAAAGTAGTCTTTACATCCATATGATAAAATTCAAAATCCATACTTATCACTATTGCTGGAATAATGTGAATTGTGGCAAATCTTACCACAAGAGAACAAACCCATTCTCAATCAATTTCTTCTTATTGATTATATCCTTTTACCACAAGGCGAGCCTTATATCTCTCAATCGGGCCATTAGCTTTACGCTTTAATTCGAGAACATACTTGATTTCAATGGCTTTATGTCCATTCGGAAGATCAATCAGTTCTCAAATTTGATTTAATCTCATTGACTCCATCCATTCTTCCATTACTCGTATCCACTTTTCATTATCAAGGCAAGTCATAGCCCTATTTACATTCCTTGGCTCATCCTTTTCTTGTGGAGCGACCATAAAAGCTTCATCTCCAATGTCTAAACGTCGACAGATCAACGAAGAATGCTTTTATGAATTGTTCACTAAATTGAGGATTATACACTTAGTACATCAAGCTCCATTACGCTCCCACTTGGCGACTTGTTCGTCCTATTGAAGATCGTACACTTAATGCATCAAGCTCCATTATGCTTCCACTAGGCAACTTATTCGTCGTATTGAAGATTGTGCACTTAGTACATCATTTTCTATTACGCTCTCACTCGGATTAGACAATGATGACATCTTCTTCATATCAAGTGGTTGCAATTGAGACTGGTTCAAAATAAATTTCTCACTTTTCACATTGCTCCCACTTGGATTACATGCCCCAGTAGAGTCGTCATTACTATCCAAAATTTCGAATAGAGAATAGTATTCACTTATCTTGCCCTTTTTTGGAGATTCATTCACTAAGAATGTGACATCTCGTGATTCAAATCCAATTACACTTATCACTTCCTTGCTCACCTATAATACATACCCTTTCGAATCATCTCAATATCCCATGAAGATACTCTATTCCTCTAGGGAATAATTTCCCATATCAGTGGAAGAAAGCGTGTGTATAAGAAGCACATCAAGGTCTAAAAAAATTCAAATCTCATTTTCGACCTGTCCATAACTCATATAGAGTGGAAGTAACTAATTTAGAAAGCACACGTTAAATATCTAAACTGTAATCAACAAAGCTTCAACTCAAAAGATAATGGATAGATTAGCCTGTGCCATCATAGACCTAATCATTCTCATTGGGACCTGTTTCTTCTCTCCGCATCACCATTCTGTTGAGAAATTGCTGGAATAGTCAACTGTCTTTCTATTCCTTTTTCATCACATAAACATGTGAACTGATCATATAAATTTTCTCGACCTCGATCGATTTTTTTTTAATTTTAAAAAGATTTCTAAAAGCTCAAAAAAATTTTCAAAGCAATTTATACCTCAGATTTATGAGAAATCGAAAACAATATATTTGAATCGAGTGTAATCATCTATAAATGTGATGAAATAACTCAAAGCAACTTATGCCTTAGATTTATGAGAAATCGAAAAAACAACATACCCGAATCGAGTGTAACATCTATAAATATGATGAAATAAACAGTCCATGCCTTATTCTCACATTCATTGAACCACATATGTCTGAACGAATCAACTACAAAAGAAACTTAGCTCTTGTTCCTTTGTCAAATGGTTTTCTCATTTTTTTTCTCGCCATACAATGCTCACAAATAGGCAAATCGATTTTTTCAATTGCCCAGTAACCCTTCTTTAGCTTATCTAAATATTTGCTATTGGCCAATATGACACAACCTGGTATGCCATATATTCACATCATAGAAGATGTAAATAGAGAATAACTAATATGCGTATTATGAAACCATTCATAAATATAATAACTTGTTCTCAACGACAAGTCATCACCATCGTTATGAAAGTTCAAACTGAAATCAAGTTTAACTAAAACTAACATGGAAACTAAATTCCGTCGAGTTTTTGGAGCATATAACACAATATGTAGAAATAGGGTGCGACCACCGTGCATATTCAATAGGCAGGTGTCAATTCTTTTAATTTCCTCGCAGGTATTATTTCCCACATTTATTTGCTTTGCTCCATGTCGAACTCGTTGAAATTCTATGGCGGCATTTCTATATTTCGTTACATGGCCTGTTGCACGTAAGTCTACAACCCAATAAGGATAAGATTCAGTTACAAAAACTAAACTAGAGACTTAAGTAACACTCTCAAGTGCACAAAAGGTTTTTTTTTTAACTTCTTTGGTTTACCACCATCATGAGCAAAGTGACTCTTATTACCGCATTTAAAACATTTCACCTTTGAGATGTTTTTCTTGAAAGGGCATTCTCCTTTGCAATGTCAATTAAACTTCGATTTCCATCCTAAAGAATTTGTTCCTTTATCCTTTTCATTTTCTAAATCCACCTTGGCGCTTACGTCTAGAACTAGTGCTTTAGTTCAAGATATTGAGTAGCGTCCTAAAAAATCTTTACTAGTTATTGTGGATTTTCATATGCACAGAGCTATGGGGTAAAAAACATATTACCGCTTGCATTTGCTGCTCATCACTCAAAAATGACCCGCATCTTATAGTTCACTGTCGCGACCTAAAATTAGGCTAATATATTATCAGGTTAATTTTAACGACTAACCTAATACGGTATCTCCCAAGCCCTACCAAATCGCAACTTAGATTAATTAGAAATGATTTAGAATTTGGAGTCGCCACTAATCATTTTTGATAGGTTGAATAGAAACCTATGTAAAACAACGAGAAAACTATTTTAATTCTACGAATCAGAGATTTAGGATTCGGGGACTTGATTACACTAGTTAATTAAAACTAATGCCATTTCGGTACCTTAATTCCATGTGATATCCTAGGTCGGCAACTCAACCTTGATTGAATTCACTTTAAGTTCAAATGAGGTGTTTATTATGTTCGCTTTTTATGAATATGCATGAGTGATGGTGATGCATGAATGGGCAAAAAATAAATGTAATGCATGAATGAACATAGATAAATGCAATGACATAAATGACAAAAGATGTAATGCAAGACATGCGAAATTAAAGTTATCTTACCCTATATGCAAAATTAATTAATTAATTAAGACATCCAAAATGACTTGACATCAAGCAAGCAAATATGACATGACGAAAAGTCACATGTAGGATGCGAATATGTGACTGACACGGCATGGTATGTAAACATATAACATATGAATGGCATGACGTGCAAGCACACGATGCGAGTACGAGACATCCGGACGTTAGATATGCAAATGAGAGATGCAGGCATAAGATATGCGAATATGCAGACATAGATTTCGAAAATATGCAATGGAATGCGCAAAGAACATGAGAAGATATATGCATAAAATTGAAGATATGCTATCCTAATCTATGTGAAATATGCAAGATGATAAGATATGCATGGATGTGATTTTTATGCTCTTCTCCTTTTGAATTTTCAGGCATATGATAATGAATATGAAGATTTGATTATTTTGACCTTATTCTGACTTATCCCATAAGATAAGGCTTTTTAAGAAAGATTGTATTCCTAAAATTTTATTTAGACAGGTTTTTAACAAATCATATCTTACTAATTTTTTTTAGAAAGGGCGATATCCATTAGGAATCCTCATAAAAGGTAAGATAACAATCAAATCAACATGAACATCCACTTCTTCAAAATTTCGAAAAAATTGACATTCCCAAATCCAAAATTGGCCTATGAAGATAGCAAATCAGATCTAAATGGCAAAAGATCAAATTAGCTATACCTCCCGTTTCTACTAAGCCGGATAATCGCATTTGCATGGCAACGAGCAAGATTGTCGAGCTTAACATAAACATTGCCTATTAGGAAATATAATTTCCTAATTTAGATTTGGGATCTTTTTAATTTTAAAAATATGTCGATGATTCTGATTAGAGTTCTATTTCAAAAATTTAAGAGGGTGGCCGAAATTGTGATGAGAGGGCCCAACTTTCCTCATCCAAAGTTTACATCTTTTGAAATTAAGCAATTATCTCTTGAGATTTTGAAAATATTTTAGATAATCACCAAATTATGAAAGATATATTCAATCAAGGCAAGGATTTATCACAATATGAAAAGATATGCAAAATATTCACAATGGATATGCAATTCTACCATATCAAGTAATGAAAATTAAAAATATCGTGAGGAAGAGCATTCGTTACCTTATTTGACAAATCTTATTGCCAAATTCAAACTTCGAGAACCAATTCGCAATGAAGTGATCGAGCTCGACAACTGACTCAGTGGGAAAGTCGCAAGACAAAATGAGCTGTTACCAAAGCAAAAGTTCGAGTGCATGTCTCCTCCAGAGTATGCCTTCAGTTATTATTGTTTAGTCAAATCTCCATTAAGGCTTCTTTGACCATCACTTGAAATTCTTCTTTAACCTGCAAAAAGAAGAAAGTAGCACCTCTTCTCTGCTGGCGTGTTGCATTTATCTTGCGCTTTTGTGGTGCTGTCATATATATGGGGTGATATGTTGTCGAGTGAATTGGATACCACCTAAAAGCAACAATAAACCTGCACCGTGAAAGCACACGAGAGACTTTGCTTAGCATTTAAAAAAATGGAACTCGAGGCAAGAACGCATTCGAAGGTAATGGAGGCCACCTAAACTGGACTAGGCTAAAAGGCCTGTAGAGAAAGCATCAAGCAACCGAAACTTGGTCAGAATTCAAGATTGAACAAAAAACTCAAGCGCGATATCGAAGAGGAGTTAATCAGCCGGCGTTTTTGAATCGATAATCGTTCATCAGAACTTGTGGCTGGATTGGAACTTTGGTGGCCGAGGGGTGGTGTGGAATGCGAGAGGCTATGATGGATTTGACCGAATACAGCAGAGGTTCACTGATTATCTCACCATGGTGATGAGACTGCTGGAGACAAGAGGGCAACTGATGGGCACAATTAAGACCACCAAGAGAATCGCGATGCACACCATGAATTCGATGGTTCGGAGTCGACGTGGTTGTTGGTCTTCACCTGGCATGTCTCAAACTCGTTGGACTAAGCACTTCGCTGGGGCAGAAGACATCACAGGCGTGGCTGAGCGCAAGGCACGACATCATGATCCTATGGATGTGCTATCCACGAAGGAATTCTTTTGTTGAACATTCCCTTTGCTTGATTATTATGCAATGGTTGGCTCTTCAAGGAATGAGCAGCAACGTTTGGAGGGATAATCTGCAGAATTCTTTGCGCGGAAGAAGTATCAATAAAATTGAAGTACAGACAAAGAATCTCAATTACATAATATGAGCTCCTCCTTTTGTCTTTTCCTCCTCTGATTTCTTTCTGATTCTCTCTATGTGGTCGCCTCTCTTCATTCCATGGCAGCCCCTGACTCTCTTCTGGCCGTTTGTTACAATAAGTTGGCCTCCCGAACCCCCTTGGACGAACGATCATAAAAACGCCGAGAGGATGCCCCCACTTTGCCGTATATTCAATAAAAGTGGCCCCCTCTTGAACCCTAGACATAAGCTTGTATTTATAGACAAAATTATTGCAAGCTTAGGGCCTAAAATTCCTTTTATTTTGGAAAATAAACCCTGGGATTATAATATGATTTGAATTAAGTCTCAAGTAACTATGGACTACGGCGCATTTTTTGCTCAATTTGGCTTTTCGTAAATATTTAATTAAAGCCTTTTCTCAAACATTAATGAGATGAATTAAATCTAAAAACAAGTCTAAGTACTATAATAAAACTCGCTGACCTCAACCATGCCTTCAACTGACTGCTGATGCATGACAGAAAACAAATACACTATGCATTTGATTTTATTTTTTTGCGAGAATTATAAATAACTCTCATTTTATGAATAAATGAATGAATTTCCTAAAAATCAAAATTTTGGTGTCAACATTCACTTATCATGTTTGACACATACCACAAAAGTTGTTTCATATTCTGCCCACGACGTATCATATAAGTGTCAAAACTTATAGTAATTTGTCTCAACTTGGTGACCAATGTCTAACCAAATTTAACTTTAATGCTCTCCATTTGACTTTGATATTTTCACACATGTTTGAACTCATGCATAAAATCATTTTTCATGCTACTCAGCAACATTATGAGCAATAGAGTTCATCTTTTTCCATGCAGCAAATGTCGGCTGTTTAGTAGTTTCATCTTCAAATTCTTCTACAATAAGGTTAAGAGCTTCAAATGCTTCTTGCTCTTCATAAAACAAAATGGATTCTCATATTCCAGTTTTCCTAATTTTTGCCATCGAATTTCTTCTTTGTTTTGCTGAGCAGGTAACCATTGTATTTGAACACGAAATTCTATAGACATGTATTCACTAACCATTGATGCTTGACATTTACGCATCTATTTTACACTAACTAATTATATTAATAAAATAATTTTACATAAGGTCTCACATTCAAAAGTTCACTATGTTTCTAATCATTGTCCAAGAATCCTCGCTTGAAATCACCATTAACATAATCATTTATGTAAAATCGAGTTAACTGAATTTTTTTTAGAACTCCTCACTCAAATAAAAATCACAATTCATACTATGATACCTATATTTTGTAATCATAACATGGCATGATTTGAGTTAATATACCAATAATTCACTCATCGAATTATACTCAAATAATGAAAAACAAGATATAAATAGCAAGTACACTAAACTCTATACATGCTATCAACAAAAAATGCTCTACAAAATCTCTATGTAGATAGCTACATGTAAGATATATTATGTATTTTTTTAAAAGAAGAAAATAAATATAAAAATACTTGAAAAAGCCCCAAAATACATATATCTTGGGTTTCAAACGTATTTTCATAATGTTATATTCATTGTCCAAATAATATATCAAAATGAAGATAATTTCGATACGAACGCAACGATACCTTACATGGCCCAAACGGAGCTCATATGCATCCACACCAGCCGGTCAAAATTGATGCTTCGACTAGTCAATGCTCGGTCAACAGGTCAAAATGTAATTTTCCAAAGTCCGAGGACCGAATTGCAATTTCCATTAAAAATAGGGACTAAATTGGAATTCCCAAAAAAATTTGTGGCAAAAATGAAATTTCTCAAAAAAATTAGGTACTGAATTGCAATTTTGTAAAAGTTTAGGGACCAACTGCAGTTTTTGAAAAATTGGGTCAACCGATCAACGGTCAATAGTTGATCGGGTCATTGGGTTGGGTCCTAGATTGGGTTGAAACTGAACTGAATCGAGTTTGGAATATCCTGAACCGGATTTGGGATAGCATTAAATCAGTTCGGGGAGGCGTTTGGGTATGCTGCATGTGTCGCGCCTGTGACGCGCGTGAAGACCATGCACACCACGCTTCGCCGGCGCATGCGTCTCCATCTAGCCGCCTCTGGCGACGAGCCACCCCTCAAAGCACTTGTATCGACGATAAGAACTTGATGGTATACTCAAATTCCATTTTAGTTTCACAAAAAGGCGACGATTCACTGCTGCGTCGAGAACCCTATCCCGTGGTGGCACGTGGCGTGTGAATGCCCACTCTCGGCATTGTCTCGCGACGGGCGAGTACTCAAAATTCTCATAGCCTGTTCCGAATATGTATTCAAAAATTATTTTCGTTGTACAAAACAAAATGAATTCCCAATGAATAATACAGTCAAAAATCGAATTTTATTGCACTCAAATCGTTTACAAAAAAAAAAAAAATTTGCAATACGATCAGGAAACAAGAACGACTACGCTCTGATACCAATGAAGGGAACGAATCTCAAAAACATACGTACATATACGCAGCGAATTAAACTGAATTACATGTCCTAAATTAAACTTGAATCACTGATCGGAGAAGTATGTCACGTAGAATGAACATACATCGATAATCACAGATTAAGCGCCCTGTCGCAGATGAGCTGACGATATGGATTCACCGATCGATCGTCCACTGAGAGAGACTTCTATGGAGGTTTTTTTTTTTTTAAAGAGAGTGTATGTTGATAGATTTGAAGAACGACGTACGTTTTGGAGAAGAGAAGTCGTTATCTTCTCTCTCTTTCTTTTAGAATAGGAAGCACATCTTATAAATTGCAATCAATTATCACAATAATGGAAACTAATCAATTTATCCATTAATGGGCGTAAATTTCCAACAAAAATCACTACACATAAACTAAAACAATTAATACAAAACATCACCACACGTATTCATTCCACTTCACTCATAAACTCTATTTACTGATGATGATCTCCTCATTAAAACAATCCATATCTAAAAGAGCGATGAAAGATATTAAATAAAACATTCACTTATTAGATATGTAAAGAAATTACAAGATAAAAAGAAGGGTTAATACCATAAAAACCCAAACTGATACATCTATGATAAATTTACCTCAAATAATTTTTTGGACTACCAAAAATCTCAAACTAATAGACCTGTGATAAATTTATCATAAATCAATTTTTTTTTACCATCAAAATCTCCAAATTGGTACCCATGTGATAAGTTTATCTTTTATTATTTTCCTTTAAATCAAGTTTGTGACATTCTGATTTTTCCTGTCATTTCAAGACTTATTATTGAGAATGTACCTAACGATGTCTTTCAGTCGTATCGCGCTCGGATCTGATCAATCTCGAGTTAACTGACCAAAAGGGAAATGCTAAGGCGAGACAAGGTACATGGACATCTAGAGGACATGTAGATTGAGTTGTGATAAAAAGTTTGGATGAATTTAATGGAGTTTTGACCCCAAATGAGTCTTGCATTTGAAGGACAAAAACTAACTGGTTGAGGACTTGGAGAAACCATCGCCGTTTGAGGACTTTTCGACATCTCCTTGAGCTAAAATTTTCGGTGAGGCTTCCCAACTCCTAGAACTACATGTTAGCAAATAGATTAGTGGATAAATTGAGGATTTAATTTAGTTTAAGGGCTCATTAGTTAAGATATGCACAGAACCGAAAATGCCCTGTTTCGGTTCTGAGCATACCGAATCTGTAGGGGGCTGTTGAGAGTTGAATTGAGCCTCAAATTCATCATTGAGACATACTAGGATGTCGATGGATATGTTATTTAAGTTTATGCTTGGTGGATTGATAATTGAACGACGAAGAATTGACGAAATGGATGGAATTCCATTAGGTATACGGCTGCCCCGTTTTGGAACCCTTGGAGCCGAACCATTGAAGTGCTTGGAAGGAGATTTGTGTTGATTTTAGCACAAGGTAAGAAGTTTCTAAACCTTGGCTAGGAGGATTGGACTCGGTTGGGTGAATTGGGTGTGAATTAGATTGGTTCTTGGGAGTTTATGGTGTGATTAGCCTTGGTGCGTCCTTGAGAGGTATAGATGGCTTGAAAGTTTATTGAATGCTTGTGCCCTGAATTGATGGCTTTGCATGCCGTAGATGCATTGCTCGTTGCATGAGCTTATATTCGATCATGAAGTTGAAAATGAAATAATGTTTGGCATGCTTGAAACCGGTGATACCCTGAGGCATTGAGACACGGAGTTGTGTGGATGGATACCTTGAGGCGTTGAGACGCGGGGTTTGTGTGGAATAGTACCCTGAGACGTATGAGACGCGGGGTTGAAATGGCCAATAGCCTGATGCATTGAAACGTGAGACGGAATTTGAGATGTGTCGACATAGGCCTGGAATGAAATTGAAAACCTGATGCGTTTACGCGGGTTTGTCAATGTGACAGTCTGAGGCGTATTTACGTGGACTGAGTCTGAAGCATTCTAAACGCGGGCGTGAAAATAAGGAGGACTGAAAGGGTGGAAAGTGTGATCTGGCTTGGTAATATGTGTTTGACTTCAATGATATGATATGGTGCCATGATTGCATGCTTGACACTTGTTTGTACCCGTATGTTATTTAATGACCGTTGAATGCCTAATGTGATTGCATGTGCATTTTGTCCTTGATTGCATTTGCCTGAATGTACGGTCAGCCTAACCTAGGGTTAGGACCTGTCTTACTGAGATGTAAATTTCACCCCGTTGTGGGACCCCATTTCTAGATCCTAGGCCGTGAGAATGCTGCCAATCAGATTTGGTGACTAGAAAAAAATGTCTGCTTATTTTGAGGAGTTTTCGGATGGACAAGGAACCGTATATGTTAGGAAGTGTACTGTGGTCTGGGTTGATGATGGTGGAAAGAGCTGGAAGCCTCATAGGTTCAAAGCTTGGTTTCGGAAAGTATGGGAAGTTACTACGGGTTCACTAAAGCCTACCGAGGTACCTCGAGAGGTAATCCCTAGTTGGTGCTATCCCGCTCGGGATTCGACGGAGGCCGAGGGATTAGTAGCTGGCACGAGGAATATTCCCGAGTGGACCCTAACCCTAGAAGATACCGACGAGGTCATTGAGATCGAGGCTACCGAGGATGACCTGGGGGAGCCGTCAGCTGACGCGGGGTTGTGTGGATGGATACCTTGAGGCGCGGGGTTTGTGTGGAATGGTACCCTGAGGCGTACGAGACGCGGGGTTGAAATGGCCAATGTCTTGATGCGTTGAAACGCGAGACGGAATTTGAGATGTGTCGACACAAGCCTGGAATGAAATTAAAAACCTAATGTGTTTACGCGGGTTTGTCAATGTGACGGTCTGAAGCGTATTTACGCGGACCGAGCCTGAGACATTCTAAACACGGGCGTGAAAATAAGTAGGACTGGAAGGGTGGAAAGTGTAATCTGGCTTGGTAATATGTGTTTGATTCCAATGATATGATATGGTGCCATGATTGCATGTTTGACACTTGTTTGTACACATATGTTATTTAATGACCGTTGAATGCCATATGTGATTGCATGTGCATTTTGTCCTTGATTGTATTCGCCTGAATGTAAGGTCAGCCTAATCTGTGGTTAGGACCTATCTTACTGAGATATAAATCTTACCCCGTTGTGGGACCCCATTTCTAGATCCTAGGCCGTGAGAATGCTGCCAATCAGATTTGGTGACCTGAAAGAAATGTCCGCTTATTTTGAGGAGTTTCCGGATGGATAGGGAACCGTATATGTTAGGAATTGTACTGTGGTTTGGGTTGACGAGGGTGGAAAGAGCTGAAAGCCTTATAGGTTCGAGGCTTGGTTTCGGAGAGTGGGGGGAGTTACTACGGGACCATTGAAGCCTACCGAGGTACCCTTTGTGGAGTAATCCTTAGTTAGTGTCATCCCGCTCGGGATTCGGTGGAGGTCGATAGGTCAGTAGCTGGCTCAAGAAATATTTTCGAGAGGATCCCAACCCTAGAAGACACCGACGAGGTCATTGAGATCGAGGCTACCGAGGACAACTTGGGGGAGCCGTCAGCTAACGAGATGATGGAGGATACAGTGGAGGTTTGCTCAGAGACTTTCTTGGAGTACGAGCCTACTGAGGATGCTAAGGAGACGGACGACTTCAGTAGCTCGACTTAGGGGCTTCCGTTTTCTGGTCTGATGTATTTTGATGATGGTCTCGATACCCTGTTTCTTTTTGGAGATGTTGATGATCGTCTTTTGTACTGGTCCTGTCGCCCCTACTGACCAGCTGGTTTAGTCCTCCAGTGCTTTTGTATGAACAAGTTGGGAGGTTATGTTTATTTATTGGTGTTCTCGTTACCCTGGTCACCTTTATTATTGTATGGAGGAGTTTGTATATTGTTGCTTCCGCATGCTATAGATATTATGCATATCTCGATATACGTTAATCCTGGGATGGCCGAGAGAGTTTGCGCTTGTAGAGTGTTGCACGCTCGTGCTCGGGGCGCGGGGTGTGACAACTCGACTTGCTTAGTATCAAAGCAAGGTCAGTTCGATCCAAGTTGGTTGAGGATTGGAGTGATAAGGAGGATTAAGTTGGGATAGGACGGGTAGCGAGACCTTAGAAAACTTGTTAGAATGAGGCACGAGATGCATGTCATATGACTTGGCGCATGTGGTTGTCATTTGGTCTTGACAAGATTATGGTGGTTTATGAGGATTAAGTTCCATCTTTAGTGCTGAAAGTTATTTTTGAATTTTGGTCTGTTGAGTGAATGAGCATGGCTAGTTTGGTGAATCGTTGAAGTAGACGGAATGGAGTGATGGCCATGGACTGTTCAGTGAAATGCCTCTAGAATTTGTTGTGTGGCGAGTCGTTATGTTATGACTGCTTCTGTTAAGGCATAGTTTGGTAGCTCTGGAATTGGTTGGATGAATGAATTACTAACTCCTTGATAAAATTGTGGTGGTCAAAGCTTAGCGAAAGCATACGAGAATGAGTAATCCGCCTAGAAGACTTGAAAGACTTAGGAGCGGAGCTTCTAGTTTGAGGCCACATGTGACGGAAGACCCGAGTATGGACGGAGTACTGAGGGCGCTCGTAAGGATTGGCGACCTCATTGATAGGCAGATCCATGATAGAGATGCTGCCATAGCCTAAGCGGTAGGAGCCGCAATGGCTGTCGTCAACACCAATAATGGCAATAATGGAGGCAATAAAAATAATGGCTATCATGGCTAGGGCAATGAGGCAGTGAATGCCCGGGAAGAGGTTGTTGTAGCTAGGCAGATGGACTAACTAGTTGAACAATTTATCAAGCTAAAGCCAACCTAGTTCAATGGGATTAGAGACCTCGAACTAGCACCGAGATGGATTGAGAAACTGGAAAAGGACTTTGGAGTGTTGAGGTGCACAGATGAGGAAATGATATTGTTAGTAGATATCAACTGGAAGGCACTGCTAATGACTGGTGGGCTGCCACCAAGAATGGAGTCTTTCTAAAAGGAACGGCCTTGACTTGGAATGCCTGTACTACGACATTCAATGACAAGTACTTCTCGGAGACCACTCGAGAAAGAAAACAAGTGGAGTTCTTACAGCTGCGTCAAAATCACCTGACAATGGACTAGTATGAAGCTGAGTTCTCCAGATTGTTGAGGTATGCACCCTGATCGGTAGATGATCCCCTGGAGAAGGTACGGAGATTTCGGGATGGACTGAGGCTTGAGCTTCGCAGCCAGATGATAGCTCTGAACTTGATGACCTATAAGGAAATCTATGAACGGGGATAAATGATTGAGAGGGACCTAAAGGAGAGAAATGCCGCATATGGATCGCGGTTTAACTCGTTCTGAGACAATCGTCAAATTGGTAAGAGACCGGAAACTGGCAATAGACGCTTCGTCCCTCCGATAAAAAAGAACATTGTGAAGCCGCCAAACCCAATGAACTGAGTTGCCGACTCTGTGGCAGAAGGCATGCTAATGGACCCTGCCCGACAAGAATTAGAGCGTGCTTCAGTATGGTCAGATGGGTCACCAGATGAGGACTTACCTGAACCAAGCCCCAATGAATAGATCTCGGGGGCAACGACTACAGACAGGACCGTCAATTGCCACTCCCCAAATTAATCAAAATCGACCCCCAGCTTAGGGAAGAGTCTATGTCGTGGCACGCAGGGAAGCAGAAGAAACGCCAGGCGTGGTTATAGGTACGGTTTATTTGTGTGACCAAGCCGCCTATGCTTTGTTTGATCCTGGCGCATCACACTCGTTTGTGTCTGCTTGGTTTGCTGATTTGGTTGATATGAAGCAAAAACTGTTGAGTGTGATTCTGCATGTTGCCACCCCGTTGAAAGATAATGTGCTGGTTTCGTTGGGCTGTGCTGATTGTAAAATCATAATTGGCGGTTGTAAAGAGAGTATAGACTTGGCTGTGTTGCCCATGTATGACTTTGATGTGATCATAGGAATGGAGTGGTTGGGTTGTGGTAATAGGACAATCTGTTTCTATCCGGAAGGTCGCCCTAACTTTGAATTTATGGGAAGTCGAGAAGGAACTTCGATTCCTTTAGTCTCATCTCTTGAAGCGACAAAACTGATTACTGAGGGATGTCGGGCGTACTTAGACGCAGTTATGGATACAACTGCCGATGAGCCTAAATTAGGAAATATTCTGATAGTGCGTGAGTTTCCCGATATTTTTTCCCAATAGTTACTAGGGTTGCCACTGGAGCGAGAAATTGAATTCGTGCTTGAGTTAGCTCTCGAAACGGAGCCGATCTCAAAGACACCCTATAGAATGTCCTTATCATAATTGAAGGAGTTAAAGGTGCAAATGCAAGAATTATTGGATAAAGGATTTATTCGACCGAGTGCTTTGCCGTGAGGGGCGCCAGTGTTGTTTGTGAGGAAAAAAGATGGGTCCTTGCGTTTATGCATCGACTATAGGCAGTTGAATCAAGTGACTGTAAAGAATAAGTATCCACTGTCGAGAATTGATGACTTATTTGATCAGTTGCAAGGAGCTGCGGTGTTCTCTAAGATTGACCTGAGGACTGGGTATCATCAGTTGAGAATTAAGAAGGAAGACATACCTAAGACCACTTTTAGGACAAGGTATAATCATTACGAATTCACCGTGATGCCTTTTGGACTGACCAATGCTCCAGCCGCATTTATGGACTTGATGCATCGGGTGTTCAAAGAATTTTTGGATAGATTTGTTATAGTCTTTATCGACGATATCCTGATTTACTCAAGGAGTAACGAAGAACACAAAGAGCATATGAGGATTGTCTTGCAAACCTCGAGAGAGCACTCGATTTACGCTAAGTTTAGCAAATGCGAGTTCTGGCTGAATAAAGTGGCATTTCTTGGCCATGTAGTATCTGGAAAAGGAATTGCGGTGGATCCTGCGAAGATCGAAGCCGTTATGAACTGGTCTAGACCTACTACAGTCACGGAAGTCCGAAGTTTCTTAGGATTGACAGGATATTACAAACGTTTTGTGGAGAAGTTTTCATCTATAGCCACTCCACTGATGAGATTGACTAAGAAAGAAATGAAGTTCGAATGGACAAATAAGTGTGAAAGGAGTTTCTAAGTGCTCAAACATCAGTTAGCGACCACACCGGTATTAAAGATTCCATCAGGACCTGGAGGTTACGAAATATATAGCGATGCTTCGCTAAAGGGACTAGGCTGTGTGCTAATGCAACATGAAAGAATGATTGCCTACGCGTCCCGACAATTGAGACTGCATGAAATGAACTACCCGACTCATGACTTGAAATTGGCAGCGATCATTTTTTCTCTGAAGATCTGGAGGCATTATTTGTGTAGCGAGAAATTTCAGATTTATACGGATCACGAAAGCCTAAAGTATCTAATCTCCCAGAGGGAACTGAACATGAGGTAGCGTCGATAGATGGAGCTGCTTAAGGATTACGATTGTGACATATTATATCACCCTGAGAAGACAAACAGAGTCGCGGATACGCTCAGTCGGAAATCGAGTATTGCCTGTCTACAGGTAAAATGATGGTCGTTATTTGAGAACCTGAGGGATTCTGAGTTCAGATTGGAAGTCTGTCAACTATCCAGTTTGATGACCACACTGAGAACAGAACCTGAGATCCAAGAAAGGATAAAAGCCTTACAGTCTACGGACCCGGAAATTCAGAAAATCCTCGAAATGGACGCGACAAAAAGGAAATCAGAGTTCCAAGTGTTAGAGGATGGAATCTTGAAATTTTGAGGGCGTTTATGCGTACCGAAGGACGAAGAGCTTAGGGAAAGGATTTTATTAGAGGCTCATAGAAGCAATTATAGTATCCACTTAGGTAGCATGAAGATGTATCAGAACTTACGCCAGCACTACTGGTGGAATGAGATGAAGGTGGATGCAGCGAAGTATGTGACGAAGTGCTTGATATGCCAACAAGTAAAGGTACAACACTGTAAGCCTGGTGGATTGTTACAGCCGTTAGAGATTCCTGAATGAAAATGTGAGCTTGTAACGATGGATTTTGTAATGGGACTACCAAGGAGCCAGAGAGGCCACGATTCTATTTGGGTAGTCGTGAACAGATTGACCAAGTCTGCACACTTCATTCCTGTACGAAAGGATTTCGTGATGGACAAATATACCGAACTGTACATGCGGCAGATAGAGAGGCTACATGGAGTACCTGTGACGATCACATCGGACAGAGATCCCAAGTTCACGACGAACTTTTGGAAGAGTCTTCAAGATGCCATGAGAACTTGACTACAATTTAGTACGGCATACCATCCACAGACAGACGGACAATCGGAGAGGACGATTCAGACGCTCGATGATATGTTACGAGCGTGCGTGATAAACTTCAAAGGTGGATGGGAGGATCAGCTACATTTGGTAAAATTCGCGTATAACAACAGTTATCAGCAGAGTATCCGAATGACACCTTTTGAGGCACTCAATGGAAGGGCTTGCAGGACACCGATTTGTTGGGACGAAGTTGGAGAAAGAAACATTACAGGCCCAGAATTGGTAGAACAATTAGTAGAGGTGGTGAAAATAATTCGTGATAGACTAAAGACGACCCAGAGTCGTCAGAAGAGTTATGCGAATAAACGACGTATGCCTTTGGAGTTTCAAGTAGGCGATCTTGTTTTCTTTAAGGTGCCGCCGATGAAAGGATTATCTCGATTTGGAAAGAAAGGAAAACTGAGCCCAAGGTATGTAGGACCTTTTGAGATTTTGGAATGGATTGGGACCTTAGCCTCTAAGCTTGCCTTACCGCCTAACTTGTCTCAAGTACACAACGTCTTCCATGTGTCAATGCTACGGAAGTACGAGCCAAACCCGACGCACGTATTGAATTACGAGTTTATCGAAGTGGACGACAGGGTATCCTACGTAGAAAAGCCAGTCAAGATCGAAAGGAGCAGATTCTGAGAAATAAGATGATTCCATTGGTCAAAGTTGTTTGGAAGCACTATGGAACCGAAGGAGCTACGTGGGAACACGAGGAAACGATGAGGTGCCAATACCCCCATTTGTTTAAGTAAAGGGTTTATTGTAAATTTTGAGGACGAAATTTTTATAAGGGGGAAGAGTTGTGACATTCTGATTTTTCCTATCATTTCAAGACTTATTAATGAGAATGTACCTAACGATGTCTTTCAGTCGTATCTCGTTCGGATCTGATCAATCTCGAGTTAACTGACCAAAAGGGAAAGGCTAACACGAGATAAGGTACGTGGATATCTAGAGGACATGTTGACTGAGTTGTGGTAAAAAATTTGGATGAATTTGATGGAGTTTTGACCTAAAATGGGTCTTGTGTTTGAAGGGCAAAAATTGACCGGTTGAGGACTTGGAGGAACCGGCGCCGTTCGAGGACTTTCCGACGTCGCCTTGAGCTAAAATTTTCGGTGAGGCTTCTCAATTCCTAGAACTACATGTTAGCAAGTAGATTAGTCGATAAATTGAGGATTTAAGTTAGTTTTAGGGCTCATTAGTTGAGATATGCACATAACCGAAAATTCTCTATTTCGGTTCTAAGCATACCGAATCTGTGGGGGGCTGTTGGGAGTTGAATTGAGCCCCAAATTCATCGTTGAGACGTACTAGGATGTCGATGGGTATGTTATTTAGGTTTATGGTTGGTGGATTGATAATTGAACGACGAAGAATTGACGAACCATTAAATTGGTTCGACTGCCCTGTTTTGGAATCCTTGGAGTCGAACCATTAAAGTGCTTGGAAGAAGATTTGTGTTGATTTTAGCACAAGGTAAGAAGTTTCTAAACCTTGGCTAGGAAGATTGGACTTGTTTGGGTGAATTGAGTGTGAATTAAATTGGTTCTTGGGAGTTTATGGTGTGATTAGCCTAGGTGCGTCCTTGAGAGGTATAGATGGCTTGAATGTTTATTGAATGCTTGTGCCATGAATTGATTGCCTTGCATGCCGTAGATGCGTTGCTCATTGCATGAGCTTGTATTCGATCATGAAGTTGAAAATGAAATAAAGTTTGGCATGCTTGAAACCTGTGATACCCTGAGGCGTTGAGACGCGGGGTTGTGTGGATGGATACCCTGAGGCGCGGGGTTTGTGTGGAATGGTACCCTGAGGCGTACGAGACGCAAGGTTGAAATGATCAATGTCTTGATGCGTTGAAACGCGAGACGAAATTTGAGATGTGTCGACATAGGCCTGGAATGAAATTAAAAACCTAATGTGTTTACGTGGGTTTGTCAATATGACGGTCTGAGGCATATTTACGCGGACCGAGCTTGAGACGTTCTAAACGCAAGCGTGAAAGTAAGTAGGACTGGAAGGGTGAAAAGTGTGATCTGGCTTGGTAATATGTGTTTGATTCCAATGATATGATATGGTGCCATGATTGCATGCTTGACACTTGTTTGTACACATATGTTATTTAATGACTATTGAATGCCTCATGTGATTGCATGCGCATTTTGTCCTTGATTGCATTCGCCTGAATGTACGGTCAGCCTAACCTATGGTTAGGACCTGTCTTACTGAGATGTAAATCTCACCCCGTTGTGGGACCCCATTTCTAGATCCTAGGCCGTGAGAATGCTGCCAATCAGATTTGGTGACCTGAAAGAAATGTCTGCTTATTTTGAGTTTCCGAACGGATAGGGAACCGTATATGTTAGGAATTGTACTGTGGTATGGGTTGACGAGGGTGGAAAGAGCTAGAAGCCTTATAGGTTCGAGGCTTGATTTCGGAGAGTGGGGGAAGTTATTACGGGACCATTGAAGCCTATCGAGGTACCCTGTGGGGTAATCCCTAGTTGGTGTCATCCCGGTCGGGATTCGGTGAAGGTCGATAGGTTAGTAGCTGGCTCGAGGAATATTCCCGAGAGGACCCCAATCCTAGAAGATATCGACGATGTCATTGAGATCGAGGCTATCGAGGACGACCTGGGGGAGCCGTTAGCTGACGAGACGATGGAGGATACAATGGAGGTTTGCTTAGAAACTTTCTTGGAGTACAAACCTACTGAGGATGTTGAGAAGACTAACGACTCCAGTAGCTCGACTTAGGGGCTTCCGTTTTTTGGTCTTTTGTATTTTGATGATTGTCTTGATGCCCTGTTTCTTTTTGGAGATGTTGATGATCGTCTTTTGTACTGGTCCTATTGCCCCTACCGACCAGCTGGTTTAGTCTGCCAGTGCTTTTGTATGAACAAGTTGGGAAGTTATGTTTATTTATTGGTGTTCTCGTTACCCTGATCCCCTTTATTATTGTACGGAGGAGTTTGTATATTATCGCTTCCGCATGCTATTGATATTATGCACTTTCAATATACATGAATCCTAGGACGGCCAAGAGAGTTTGCGCTTGTAGGGTGCCGCGCGCTTGTGCCCGGGGCGCGAGGCGTGACAAAGTTAGTATTACAAAAAAAATCCCAAACTGATAAATTTGTGACAAACATATGGTAAAATTCCAAGCGAATACATTCATTAATTGTCACATGTTGTCCAACTCAATAATTTGATGGTAAAATATAACATAAAACTAACGGAGGGTAAATTACCATAAATGTACCAGTTTAGGGTAAATTTATCACAAATATACTAGTTCGTGGTTCTTGATGGTAAAAAAAATGCTTTACATTAAATTTCTCACATATATGCCAGTATCAATTTTTTTGTAATAAAAAAAATAATTTGAAATAAATTTATCACAAGTGCCGATTTAGGTTTTTCGTGAAATTAACCGTAAAAAGAAATATGCATGCCCATTGTGATACCCCAGAACATCACGCGTAACACATGTCTTTTTTAATTTTATCTTACACATGCGGAAGTACAACAATTCTTATAACATCTTGTGCAAGAAAATCGCACGAGTTTAGTTAGTGTACATAAACCTTATTATTTATATTAAACATCTGATTTACAATGTGAATGCATTGTCCAAATTGTTGAAACTTTTTTGCAAAGTCCCATAAGAAGTTAGATGAGAAATGAAGAGTTGTTTCGGTTCGTAAATCTTCATCGATGAAACCATCCGATATCGTAACGTTTCGTCGAAACACTGTTTCATTGAAACTGTACGACTTCGTGATGTTTCATCGAATCCTTTCGATGAAATCGTGTCTTTTCGTTGACGAACGCTTTCGACGAAGCCATATGTTTTCGTAACTCTTTGCTTTACTCTCTATGAATATAAAACATTGACCATTAAATTAGAAATGAGTATCAGACACAAGTATTCGATACAATTGTTATGTTTCTCATTCTCTCATCATCTTCATCATTTGTGCGATTGTTCTGCAAATTTGTGTTCGAAGGAGTCCTTTGAAGACATACCACTTCAGAAGAACGCGATTTGTTCTATCCTGGAAGACGTTTGTACAACGTCCTCGGGTACTGATTGAGGGGGCAAATTCGTCTTAAGAACATAACGTTATTTCGTTGGGCTCGGATCAACATGTTTTTTATTTATTTGCATTGGCTTCAGATTTGTCTTCAACATAATTTTCCTATACTTCATCAAGTCCTGTGTATAGGCGATAACAATTTAATATAAGAACTTCTACCTTCTTAGTGTACAACAACAATCTCAAGACAAATTTTTCGTTTCCTCGTGCTTGGTTCGTATAATTGTGGTTGTTGTACGCATTTTGTTTTAATGCATTATTGGAGTTTCGTTCAATGAAAAACTATGCTTAATGCTTATTTGGATGTGTCTTGTTGATAACTCGAAAGGTGATTGCATCTCTTCACAAAATCCATGAATTGATGACTAAATATCAATTCATTTGCATATGACTGGAATTTTCAACAAGAAAACTGATAACGATGGATGATAAATAGTAACCATTCGTACATCTTCTTCTTCTGTTTAACCGACACTTTAGAAGTGTTTCCCATTGGTCTCTCCCTTCAGAAATTTCGTTGTCACTGATGGTGGGGGAAGGAGAATTCTGTTGGGGATTTCAATATCGGTTATCTTGTCGAAAGTTCAAGATGTGAATTTCATAGATGCTTTTTGTGGCTTTCATATTTCTCTGAACATTTAGTGTCAAACGTGTTCTTAACTGGGTTGCTAATCTTTGGTGTTAGTCATTCTATTGTCATAAGGACTTTACTTTACGCTATTCTGATATGGCGTGTTGATGTTAGATTCGTCCAATTGAAATTATTTTTGATTGCATATTTGGATTCATCTAATCGATACGAGAATTTTGAGTGGTCACCCGACGCGAGGCGACGCCAAGAGTGGTCATACGCGCACCACGTGCCACCCCGATAAAGGGTTCCTAGGGCAGCAACGAAACGTCGCGATTTTGTGCCATTTCGTTCAATGAAAATGATATTTGATATATCATTGAGATCGTATTCTCAATACGAGCGTTTTGAAGGGTCGCTCGATGCTAGATCATGCCGAAGGAAGCCACATGCGCCGGTGGGGTGCGGTGCACGTGTTACCGTCGCCTAATAGTCAAAGTAGAAACTTTGACTGGCCCTTACGAGCACGTATGAGCTCTGTTTGGAGCGTGTGAGGTACCGTTGCCTTCGCCTCAAAATTATCTTCGTTTTGATATATTATTTGAATATATTTGATGTATTTAAAATTATTAGAATGCATATGAAATCATATGTACATGTATTTTTCAAGGGTATGTTGAGCTATTTTCATGGCTTCGACATCGATAACGTCTATTGCATCTATCCCAACTCTTGAAGAGAAGTCAGAAAAGTTCAATGGTCTGATTTTTAAGAGATGACAATAGAAGATGTTGTTCTATGTCATGGCATTGAATTTGGCGAGGTTCCTCAATAAGTATGTTCCTAAGTAAGTTGATGAAGAAAAGACAAGCATGAAAAATATTGTTACTGTAGATATGTGGAAGCATGTTGACTTCTTGTATCGTAACTAAATTCTAAATGGTCTGGACAATTCCCTCAATAATGTTTATAGCCACTGAAATGGCTAAAGAATTATGTGAAAGTCTGGACGGGAAACACAAAGTATAATATGATAGATTGAAAAGATTCATCGTTGACAAGTTCTGGACTTAAAGATGGTTGATTTCATAACCATCCTAATTCAAGTCCTGAAAACTCCGAGAGATGATGCATAACATTCTTGCCAAATATATGGTTCTAAGTAAATCATTTCAAATGGCTGCTTTCATTGAAAGGCTATCACCATCTTGAAAAGATTTCAAGAATTATCTCAAAGTGTAGGGGTAAGAAATGTTATGTATATTAGTAAGACAACTTATCTCTAGTAAAATTATCATAATTGACTACGTGAAGTTAAAGGATAATATTATTGATCCATTAACAAAAGGCTTAACTAGAGAGATGGTTGTGGAAACATCAAGGGGAATGAGTTTTAAGGTCATAAATAAGTCATTATAGCGGAAACCCTACCTAGTTGACTGGAGATCCCAAGATCTAGGTTCAAAGGTACAACCAAGTTATGAAGACGGTGTAGAGTACTATGAATTTTTCTATTCATTCCTGTATATAGACAGTACAAATATGTGAAGGTTAAGCATAAGCTTTTTAATGATTCTGAATCGAGTATGTGATATACTGCACATTCAGAAATCACCTATGTGAGTGGGAAGTGAGGGCCGCTTCTATGAGAATTGAAAAGGCCGAATTCTCTAAAGTACTTATGAGACCAGGCGGTGTTCATAGCCAAAACAAACACAACAGTGAGAACCAACTTTGTTCGAGAAATAGTTGTGTGATTTCTATTGTCTAGGTTTACACAAAAGGTCGACGGTTCAAAGACATCAAGTCTACTGATTGACCAAGTAAGTCCGATAAATCTCACTAGGAAAAGTTTAAAATCTCAGACTACTTATCTCAATGCAATGTTCTCTCATGGAATATTCGCACATTGCATGTCATGCATTCATGAAAAGTTTTGATAATTGAACTTCTCATTCATGTGGGGGATTGTTGGAACTTTTTCGCAAAGTCCCATAAGAAGTTGAATGAAAAATGAAGAGTTGTTTCGGCTCGTAACCTTTCATCGATGAAACCGTACAACTTCGTGACGTTTCATCGAATTCTTTCAACAAAATCGTGACCTTTCGTCGACGAACCCTTTCGACGAAGTCATTTGTCTTTGTAACTCTTTGCTTTACTCTCTATAAATATAAAGCATTGATCATCACATTAGAAATGAGTATTAGACACAAGCATTATATACAATTGTTATGTTCGTCATTTGTTCATCATCTTCATCATTTGTGCGATTGTTCTTCAAACTTGCGTTCGAGGGAGTCCTTTAAAGACGTACCACTTCAGAGGAACGTAATCCGTTCTATCTTGGAATGCATTTGTCCAACGTCCTCAGATACAAATTGAGGGGGCAAATTCGTTTTAAGGACACAACGTCATTTTGTTAGGCTCGGATCAACATTCTTTTTATTTATTTGCATTGGTTTTAGGTTTGTCTTCAACCTAATTTTCCTATACTTCATCAAATCCTTCTTATAGGCGATAACAATCTTAATATACGAATTTCTACCCTCTTTTATGGACAACACAAACAACATACCAAAATACAAAAGTATAGGAAAGGAGCCACTACTACCATAATATACCAAAGCGTGCCTAAACATAAACCAAGTCACCATCCAACTTAGGGATTGATGGCTACCGGCATCATCTGATCCCTTGTATCGTCATATTTAGGGAAATATCCTAAATGTTCGAAAAATAAAGGAACGAGCTGAAGTCCAGCAAATGAAATCTTTAGGTTTAATGTAGGAAATCAGCTTACCACTGAACCTGATACTAACAAACACCGTGAGTTTAAGGCAATAAAAAATAACCATGTTTAACGAATATATTAACAATAACTTTGTCTTTACTATCATGATATGCCAATGGAAATCGTTAACAATATTGCATATGATTATTCATGCAAATGCAACCGAATGGCATAGTATTTCCTAATGCATAGAATTCACATAGTGGTTCCCCACTATACACATGGAATGTATACTCTCTGGAGGTCATGAAGCTTGCCAAAACGTATGGCAAGTTCGGAGTTGTCATGAATCTCTTTATACTAGTCGTGAAGCTCATTGATATACACTGATTAGTTCACACTTGTCATGAAGCTTCCCAATTTACATAGGCAAATTCACACTTGTCATGAATCTCCCCAACATCCCCAACATACACACGCGACTTCATATCGGTCGTGAAGCTCATTGACATACACGAATGAGCTCACACTTATCATGAAGCTTGCCAATAGATAGGCAAGTTCATACTTGTCATGAGGCTCGCCAACATACACACGAGTGACTTCATATTGGTCGTGAAGTTCATCGATATACACGCATGAGTTCACACTTTAATTGTGATCACTAATGAAATAAACAACCATTTCGTTACCTTGCCCCTTTTTACTTTTCATATACGTGGATAATAATAATGAGAAGTTTACCTCTTTTCTTTTTCTATCATGCCTTTCAATGACCACATGATAATAATAACATGCTTATCTCCTTTCATTTCTCATAGTAGTATTATTCATACAAGTGAATAGACTCATTAAGTGATCAGACTCAGTAAGCGAATCAAAATTGGAAAGCGAATTAGACTCAGTAAATCAATCAGACTTAGTAAGACAATTAGACTTAAAAAGCAAATCGGACTCAAATGTGACTAATGAATGATGAATTTGATATTACAAATATTAGATTTTCAAGTTTAGACTCATCATCTTTAAAATGCGACATCTTACTGCACCCCAAGAAAGTGACTCAAACACTTGTTAGGCGTGCAAACACTCATCAAAATAATCAAGCAATCACAAGACGTCCACACTATGATTGCACGTACACGTACTTAACGTCAGATTCAACTACAATTACACCTATCAACCAACCAAGTCAAAAGTGCGAAGTAGATTATTTTTATTTAACGCCTAAAGATTTCACTTACTTCCGACGAGACTTGAACAACCCAAAGTTAAACTACCTTGAAAACTCTTGACAGATGAAATCCCAGATTGAAAGTGGTAGAGAATTCTTTTCAAGTTTGAAGATAAAAGGTTATGGCCGAGGTGAAAAATTTCTGAGATGTCTTAAAGATGGAAGGTGGCATGCAATTAGAAAACACGCGTGACAAAGTTTTACTCTATCTTTAGCCAAGTGGAAAGAATCGTTGATGACTCATAGCTTTAACTGTGAGTTTGCATGCTAGTAGGTGGCAAGTTTGCAAAGCTTCCTTCTTACATTGTCAAGTGGAAAAGAGGGTTAATTTCTATAGCTTGTGGTGATGACACTTAACCTAATATGTCAAAAGTAGAGGCGTCGCCCATTTTGGGAACGTCTAGTGCCAAAGTCACCGAATGAGCAAGTCGCTAATCCCTAAAACGGACTATGGAATATACTTTATCTGCTGGGTTAGATTACGTGTGGACATTTTATCAGAAGTTTATATTGTATCAATTTACCCTTGTGTAATTCCTATTGAAGCATATACTGGGAGGGTGGGTGCAGGGCGGACGATTTCAATGGATAGATCGGGTCGAATATGATCCGATCCATATTAATCCATTTTGACCCATATTCAATAGCATATACCCGACTCAACCAGCAATCGACCAATACCCGACCCGACCTGTTTTGACTCATATTATCAAATCATACTTATATAACTTATTTAACCTATTTTAAGCTCTTCAAATGCATATGTTATCAGATAAAAACTTCACATCATATCAAAAATATTAAATAATAAAAATAATATTAAATAAAATAAAAATAATATTACTAAAATACTTTTATGCAATAAAAAAATAAGTGATTTTTTCTTTTTTAAAATTTTATGACTTTTTTAGTATTTTTTATTTTTTAAATATTTTTAATCAAGTGAAATGTTTTCCTATTTTTTTTTAAAAAAATCTGATATTTTCAAATTTCTTTTATTTTTTTACATATTTGTATTCAAAAAAATATTTTATTTTAATTTCTTCTCCAGTGGCGACCAGCGGTGGTGGCGATTGGCGGTAGCAGCTACTGGCGACCGACAGCCACTAGTTTTATTTTTTTATTATAACTTCCTTTTCTGATTTTCTTTTATTAATTTATAAAAATAGAAAAATAAAAAATAAAAATTACAAAGCCTTTTAAGGCCCCTGGCCTATGTGTAATTTGTGGGGTTAGCTCTCACAAGTCGAAATTGGGTTCAATATGGATCAAAATAGATTTAAGTGTGTGGTTTATTTACGATCCATCTGATTCAACTTAAATATTTTATACCCAGTTTTATTGAGCCTTAAAATCTTAGAACCCATACATAACCTATTTAGATGAAAATATGGTAAAAAATGGGTCATTGACCCATATTGACGGCTCTAGTCAAAAGACACAAAGATGTCTCAACCACGTGGTTTAATTTGCTATTTAAAATAGACTAGTGCATCGTCATATGGCTTAATGAAATCAATTTGAGAGAAAAAAATTTTCCTCCTTCGTCCAAGTAGTAGAATAAGTCCTCATTAGCATTAAGTTAGGTTAAGTTACAATAGATAATATCTTGTATGGAGTCCACAAATTAAAGATAGATCAAAGGCTTATTCCAAAGTAAATATTTTGTCACATCACCAAAATGTCTAGAAAATTAAAATGTGAACAAGATCATCAATATATGTTCTAAATATTCAAAAATATTTTGAATCCGTTTCAATGTGGGGACTTTGACAAGTGACCAAAATATATAGAAAATATTGATAAATCCAAAAATATATGCAATCCTCTAAAAATATTAATTAATAACACTGGATGCTAGGAAAATACCAATTGCCAATTCAGTAAACTGAAACACTAAAATCATTAAACATATGTTTTGGAGAATATCCATCCTCATCAACAAATAATATTTCTATGTGTCAATCCGAAGTCTAAGCTAAATAACACTTAATTTTATAGCCTGAACATTACTATTGGATATAGAAAATTGGGGATATCACACCCATGGCCAGTTCTTCGGTTCCGGTTCAGTTCTTAGGTTATTCGATTCTTCTTCCAGTTTGGTTTGAATCCTACACGGGAACTGGGAACTAGTCCATACAGTATAGTTCCAAAATATTGAAATCGGAACCGAACCGATCCGCACTTAAACCTAGAACCAAACCGGTTCCCGTGTCTACTTGAGATCCATGCTCACTTCTACTCCGCACCACCTGCGATCCCAAAGGTTCGAAGTTAGTGAGCCAGTTACCACAACTCACAAAGATGCTAGCAGTCTAGGAAGCACCGACAATTTTCGGGGGGTTTTAGTGTCGTGCCATGTCCAATACCCCGACATTTCGACATGCGATCGACACGTCGTCAGCACTTCAAACACGCTAGCAAGACACGATTTCAGCATCTCGACATGCCATTTCGATATGCAAAGGTTAAATTTTATGTATTTTAAATAAATTAAGAGTCAAATATAAATTTATAATATATATATATATATATATATATATACACACACACACACACTTAGTCATATACTGAGCTACCCGGAAATTAATATACCTAGCTAGCAAAACAAAAAAAAAGCCTAATCGTGGATCCCTAACAACATAAGAAGTAGAAGAAATTTACCATCAGTATTATGATATTTATGTATGTATATTTTAAGAAATGACATGTTGTGTGTCGCGTGCTCGGTGATACTCAGCTAGCAGTCAGGCAGTCTCCTTACATGAGGTATGCTGCAGCTAAACAACACAGCACGAGCGGCTTAAATATTCTCTCGTGACGTGAATTGAATTTGTGATATCATGAAAAAAAAAAAAAAACAGTCACCCATTTAACATTGGGCCAACTATCTTGGTTGTTATAATGATTCTCTTGATATTATCATGTTACCTATTTTTATGTACCAATTGAAGCCTGAAGCCTACGGGTGCATTTGGGAGAGCATTTGTCCAAAGCCTTAGACTACGGGTTAAAGGTTTATAAACACTATTTGCATCTTCGCTAAAGAGTATTCAAGAAATGCAAATAGAGTCAGGTAATTACATATGAAGGATTTTACTTATAAAAAAAACACCAAAAATTGAAAATTCTCGGCTGATTAGGCTACTATGGTAACGTGTATGTTCTTAGAAATATATTTGGAACAGAAATATTTTTTTTGTGTTTCTGTTCCCGATTATGATTTCTGGGAATAGAAACACATTTTGTAAGTAAAAAAAAAATCGCTTTTTTTCTCGACTGGCGGCGGCCGACGGGTGGTGGCCACACTGGTGGTTGTGTGTGGTGGTTCAAAAATTGTTCCAAAAAGTTTTCTAAAATCCAGAAGTAAGTTTTTTTTTTATTTCTTCAAAGTATTTTTCGAAAAATATTTTTGAAATATTTTTTTACCATACGCGTTTCTGTTAACAATGTTTAAACAGAAACGTTGCGTGTGTTACTATATGCATCCTTAGGCGAAAGACAAATTACAATAGCAACTACCATTAGCTGTAGCGGCGGCCGTAGGAGGTCGCACCACCTTCGGCGAGCCAGATTTGGGCAGCTATCCTCGCCAGGAGTTGCGTGGTCCTGGGCGATGGGCCGCCAAGGTCATGCCATCCAGATATGCACCAAAGGCAGACGAAGCAGATGAGGCGGGTGAAAGCAGCAGCCACGACACTCGTCGAGGGCCATGCGAACCCATTATCTCGCGCCGATCTCGGGCTGGCCAGGTGAGGCGACGTAGAAGGTCTGTGTGACCTGGGGCAGCCGGGCTATCATCGGCTTCCAACGGAGGATTTGGTAGCGAGTGGCTCAGAGGGCAAAAATGCCAAAGCTGGAAATCCCTAAAAGGAAAACGACACCAGCAAGACTTGTTAGTTTCTCCTTAATTGCCCGAAGCAAGCTGTGTCCGGTTAAAATAATGTCAGCCGATCGCGAATTTATTGGTTTACATGGAAAACGTGATTCATAACCTGAGAGGAAAAGTCTAAGTTCCTGTTTGGCGTTTATTATCATTTTCCCCTTCCCTTCTCTAACACTTCAGCGTTATAGATTTCGAGACAAACGACTATTGGTTGCTAATGTGATCAACTAATTTTGGAAAACATTCGTACTAATTTGACTTTGTTATAAAAAGTTGACGGACTAAATTAAAAAAAAAATTGAATTTGAGGACTATATTACACATTTCTCAATAATTCAGGGACTATACTGTACGTTTCACAATAATTTAGGGACTTGTTGGATTTCACTATTGCTCAATCAGACAAAAGAACTACGTTTGAGCATTTAGGAAAATTTCAAGAACCACGTTGAATAAATTAAGAAAAGGAAATAACACTAGACACTGGACCGTACTTTAGACACAATTAGTATAATGTTCCTTTTACTTCCGTTTTCTAACACTTATGCTTAATAAGGGATGATTACCAAAACAATTTAAAATTAATTATTGTACGGCAATCAATTTAGTTCTCAACGTTTCAATTTTGCTAATTTAGTATTAAACTTTTGATGATTTGTCAATGTAGTTATTCTAACCAAAATCATTGATAGGCAATACAGTTAGCACTAGTTGTTCTACATGACATAACTGACATTCATGTAGATAATTTTTTCAATTATTTAAAACTTTTTAATTTGTTAAATAATTTTTTTCCTTTCCTTTACTTTTTCTTTTTCTTTTTTCCTTGATTTCCAACCCATGGGTCACCGAGTAAATGTTTAAAAAACATTGCAAAAAATTACTTATAAGCGATTACTAGAAGTGTCAATGTGGATTTTCAACCCATATTTGACTCATTTTATTGAAAATAGGTCAAATATGGGTTAGTAAAAGTCTACAAAATGGATTGTATGGGTTAGCCTAATTATGTGTGAGTTGTAAATTGGGTTGTCTTTAAACCCATGTAAATGGGTCATCGAGGACCGTAGGCGACGGCATTTGCACCCTTGCTTGAGGTATGTGAGCAGCTTGCGAATTAAATTTTTAAAAAATTACAAAAAATGTACATGTTAGCGATTGCTAGAGGTGTCAATATGGATTTTTAACTCATATTTAACTCACTTTATTGAAAATGGATCAAATACGGGTTAATAAAATTCTACAAAATGGGTTAACCTAATTATATGAGGGTTATAAAAAATTTATCTTTGAACCTATTTAGTTAGACAGGCCTAACCCATTTACAATTCACTCGGCTTTAAAATTTATCAGTTTATATTTTTTCTTTATATTTTTTATTTTTTAATGAGTAAAAGAAAGAAAGAACACCTAAAAATATAAAAATTATTAATGTTGCCATCCGCCACTGACGATTGATGTTAATTGCCATAGGAAAAAGGAAAATAAAAAAAAAGATAAGATAAAAATTACTTTTTATCATATTTTTAGAAAAAATAAAAAATTAGAATTGTTCATTAAATTTGTGTTGCACGAAATTATTTTAGCAATATCATTTTTCTTAACAAATCATAATAAATAAATATTTCATGATTTGATTAAATATAGAAGCGTCTAAGTAACGTGGGTTAGGTCGGGTATGTGTTGACTATAAGTTGGGTCGGATATGGTTTTTTAGATTTGTATTGCATGAAAATGGATCAAAACTGATTAAATGGGTCAACATAGATTGGATCATATTCTACTCGACCTAAACTTGACTTGACCCACCCATTTGACACCTCTAGTGATTGCCATTCAAAAATTGATTGAAATGACTATATTGGCAAATCTTGAAAGATTTAAGGTTGAATTGACTTAGATACGATATATTTTAAGAACTTTTTTGGTAATTTTCTCTGTTCGATAGCTAACGATATTTCCCTTTTTGTCATGATAAAAATCTCGTATGAATTGGACTCCAACGAATCTATGACCAGGACGATTGTATCTATTTAGTAGGTCATTAAACCTTGTCTTTTCATTTTGAAATATATCGACATCAAAATATTCGTGTACTGTCACATCGTTCTATCATTGGAAATGCAAGACGAAGAAAATTAATAACCTGCCAAAAGCTTGTTTTAAATGGCAAGCGTTACGCTTATTACTATATACGAAAACAAGCGATTAGCCAGTACTCGATGAGAGCGCGCAAATCCACGTTTAGCGAATTTTTGAATCCCTTTTCTTTTGCATCTAGGAAGGACACGAGAGGGGGAAAACGCCTACAAAAGGCTCACTCTCTTTTGCAAATTTGCATTTGCATTGATAGGGCATGGTGTGACTTTTTTTTTGTGTGCTAGAAAAGGGCATGGTGTGACTTGTGAGAGCGAGAGGGGGTCAATTCGTGAAGACTTGTTTGCATTGCAATCGGTTTCGGTTTGACGGTCCGGAGATCGAACCGGACCGGGAGAGCCCACCGTGGAGGGGGGAGCCACGGCCCGAGCCGAGCCGAGCCGAGCGCGCGCGCCAAGGAGGCGGTTCGGTTCCGAGGAACCTTGCTCTCGCTCCTCCTTCCTTCGATCTCTATCTGCCATATTCTCGTGGTTTGCCCCTCTCTCTCTCTCTCTCTCTCTCTCTCTCTCTCTCCCTCTACCCCCTCTCTCTGAGTCCAAATTGGATAACGCGGATTTTTCTCTGTTGCTTCATTGCACCTTCGCTCTCTGCGTTTTCATTCATTCATTCAAATTTTTGTTTTTTCTATTTTCGTGCCGAGTCGATTGTCGCAGCCTTTTTGTTTTCGCTGCCGATTGCCTGCGGAAGACGACGGCGTTCCGCGGCTTCAGCTCCTTGGATAAGCGGTCGGGTGCCCGTCGCCAAGTTTCTAGGGTTTCGTCTTCCGGAGTCCCGACGAATCGATTTTTGCTGAGAGGTACTAATGGGAACTTCAGTTTGTTTACGAATTTAGGTTTCACTTGCTCTCTGATTTGTCAGCGGGAGCTCAATATCCGTCGGTCATTGGTGTGTAATTTTTTTTTTTTTTTGATTGATTTGTTTATGAAATTTTAGTAGCCATGACGTCTCTTCGTTGAATTTGGGGGAATTGCTGAATCCTTACTTTTTATGCTCTCAATTAAACATTTTTGGTAGCGTTTCCTCGTCTATATGTAATTACGTATCATATGATGGATGTAATGCTCCAATTTTACATTGCTTTAATGGAGCCTTTCACGACAAATTCAGCAAGTGGCGAATTGAGGTGGACTTTTGTGTATTTCTGTTTTAAGTAGCATGCAGTGGAAGACTTAATTGAGGCTTTGCTGATTGATGATTAAATGCTGTTTTGTTAGTCTGTTCGCAATATGGTAGGAATAACTTTTGCTTAAAGCATGCAAAGGGTGGCTAGGTTAACCATTTTGGCTTATATAATGAAGTGTCCATGGTAAAAGGTTCAGTTTTATGCTTTTTTTTTTTGACGGAGTTGACGAGTTTGTTTCCCCCAATTATCTAGTCACCCACTCTTATTTTGGTTATTCTTAGAATGTGAATTCTTTCAAAGATTCACGATACCCATCTACACTTTGCGTGGATTGTACAGTTTGTAGTGTCATGTATGGTCTAAAGGCATATTCTAGAGTGGTGCATTTATTCCAATGTCCAATTTAGGATTTTGAGAATGGATTTTTTTTTTCCATTAATCAGTTGAGAGAGTCAGTATGTTACTTCCTTCAAAAATGTATGTGAAAGAAGAAATTATAAGATCTCCTGGCATATATCCTCAGTATAACAACTTCATGTCGGTCTTCATCTAGCCAAGTGCACTTTCAGTTGCTATCCTGTGAAAGATCACTTTCTGAAACATAAATAACGGGGCTACGAAATTGTGCATTTTAAATTGTCTAATTAGATTGATCTGCATTTTCATTTTCATGCCATTTGAGGGATGATTGGTTGATTTGTGGGTCGTTGGATATAACCTATAACAGCCTCAGTTTAATTAGATTGATCTGCATTTTCATTTTCATTTTCATGCCTTTTGAGGGATGATTGGTTGATTTATGGGTCATTGGATATAACCTATAACAGCCTCAGTTCTTTGGCTGCAGTTTTTTTTTCCGAATGGCTATGGATCTACAAATTTTTTTTTGGTGCTGTTCTGGCATAATTTTTTTACTTTGTGGGCATGGTAGTGTTTCCTTCTGTATTGGCATCCTTTTGAAAGATACATGATCTTTGTTATCCTTTTGGTGCTGGAGGAAGGGGAAATATTCTAATGTAGATTGTGCCATAGCATCTGTATTGGTGTTGATTGATAGCCAAAGCACATAGGGTGTTGGCTCGTTGGGTTTTTCATTTTTTAAGTTTGTCATGTATGTCTGAGAATAAAGCATATGTTTAAGGGTGCGTTTGGATAAGCTTTTACTTTCTGCTTTTTGCTTTTTGCTTAATCCAAATCTTGCAACGAAGGCACGTCTACTTTTTTTTTTTTTTTCGCTTGTTACCGTTGACACTTTCGCTATATAAAAATTTTGACACGCAGATTCACATGTATTTTTCATAACTGATTGAAATTTGGGCTATATGTTAAATATTGATGGGAAAGCTTTTTGCTTCCACTAAGGCATAAACAAATAAATGTGCCCAAATTTGACAGATTGAACACTGTTTCTAATCTTTGCAGTCAATCTTTATCCTTATACGTGTCTCATGATTATTGTGAATCTTCTGTGCAGCATCTGTGTTTGTAATTACGTTATACTGTACATTTCTATAAATTGCTGCAAATACTGAATGATGATTATATATAATTGTCTTCGCAATAAGATCATACACTATTTTTAACTGCTGTCTGGCAATTTAATCGTTTTGCACATGGATTTCAGAGTACCTGTGGATGGAAGATACTCCTTCAATGTTTCGAGAGAGCTTTTTCCCTCTAATTAGCGTGATGTGTTTCGTGGTCTTGTTTTGACATTATCTCTTGTGATGGCTGCAAATCAAAGAAGAAAGCTGTCAAATGGTGCTGCTAATGTTGATAGCACTTTGCGTGGACAATCTAGGGCAAAAAGGAAACGTGTGGAATTAGTAGAGGATGAATTAAACACGAAGTCCCATATATCTCTTCAGTGGGATATGAACCAAGCAAGGGTTATAGCTAAAAAGGAGCAAATCGGCATCAGTTGGAGGGATTTGAAACCGTTTGCTGATTCTCTGCCGCATGGTCACAATATCTTGGCTGATGCCTTTGATATCCCGAGAGAAATATTTGACTTGGAGAGCTTGAAGGATGTGCTCTCCCAGGAGGTAGCTTCATATAATACGGTCATGTGAATTGTGTGCGCTTTTGCATGTTTAGATACTTTGGAAACTTATTAAGGCATTTCAATTGAAACTTGCAGGCTTGGAGAAGTTGTCTATCAGAAAGTGAGAGAAACTTTCTGAAGCAGTTTCTCCCTAGAGAAGCAGGGGCAAAGGAAGTTGTTAAATCATTGCTCTCAGGAGAAAACTTCCATTTTGGAAATCCTTTATTCAAGTGGTTAGCATTGACTTGAAATTTTGTTAATTGAATATTGTTTACTTTGCAAATACCATTCTGCGTTGGTGCGCTTTGTGCTTGTGGCATGGTCCAGTGTCCAACATAAAGAGTTGCTCTTTTCATGTTGGCATGGTGCAATTTCTGACATATTCTTCTTTCCTGTCTTCAAGAGAAGTATACCCATCTGTAATTGCAATTGCTCTTTACATTCTTATAGCCCAATCAGGTATTCTTGATATGTAATAATTTGTTTTAGGTAACTGCGTCAGTTACAGGTTGTCCTCTTTTCTACACCAAACCTCGTGTCTTCTGTCTATATGGTGAATGTGTTTTGTGCAAATGAAACTTGACTGCTGAGTCTTTTGGGATTTGTAAGGAATTCTCTCGGTTGTTTGATATTTTTTCCTTACCAGCTGGAGCAGTCATCTCTTTACTTTTTTAAAAATCCACATAAGTGGAGGGAGTCCTTGTTCTTTGTGTACGTGCCGAAGGTTCTTTGTTGGATTGACCAAATTGAGACCTTACTAGGTCATATCTGAGCAGAGCAGATTCTATGAGCACCATTCATTAGCAGAAGAGGAATAGTATGAGGAAAAGTAGAAGTTTCGATGGAATTATGATGAAAAAATGTCGTGAGATTTCACTTCGTCCTTGCTGCGTGTTAGAAGAAAATTTCTTCCTTAGATTGGATTTTTTTTCCTTAGATTTCAAAGAGGCAATTTTAACTTTTGGGCTCGGCTTAACCGTCTGCATTTAGATAGGGCTTGTTAAAACTTTTAACTTTGTGAAAGAGCGCTATTTGCATATTGTTATATCCAACTTTAATTTTTTGTCCTGTTTATGCAATGATCTTTTTCTCGTTGTATTGAGCACCATTTAATCGTCCAATAGTACCTTTCAGCCCTCCCTGGCATTTGGTTTTGAAGTAATGGTTGTTTATTTCTTCCTTTGCTCATTAAAATTTTCCAGTTATTTGTGCTTTTGAGTGCAAGTTTCAATACCCCCGATCCATCATAATTAACAAAAATTAAATTTAAAAATAGTCTGGTAGTTTGACCTTTTCCTTCCTTTAAATAGAAAGTTGGGGATTCTCTGATTCTGAGCTTCTACTGAAACTTGTGAGTGCAGGGGTGCTTCACTTAAATCAGGTAATTTGCATCCTGATGCAGTTGTTAGAAGTGAACAGCATTTAAAGGCGGAAAAAAAGGAATACTATTCAGAGTTAAAGAAATATCACAATGAGTATGTAAAAAATATTCAACCCATTTTTTTCTTCAGTATTTTGCTTGTTAGACCGTAGTCGCATTGACATCTCAATTGTTTTTCCCCTTGCAGTATTATAGGATGCTTGGTGAAGCTGAAGGAGAGTTGGGAAAGCTGCAAGGACCCAGAAAAGGAATTTGTTCAGAAGATCCAGAGGCTCGTCCCTTTCATATATCTTCTTTATGCATATTGACGATGACAACATCTAATGGAGAATATACTTTTCACTTTCAGCCGGTCCAAAAAGAATGCAGGAAAAAAGTTCTCATCACCTGCAAATGGATCCATATTTCGTGAACTTGAAGAGAGTGTCTCTGCTTCATCTGAATTTTCCTCATGGGACAGAGATGAGAGGTCAAATAACAGTGATAAGCACCTATCCGCTGTGAAGGGTGTACTTTCAAAGAAGAGGTAACTGTTCCATGCATAGAGCTCTCTGATGTTTGCATTTAAGTCTTCCTGAGGGAGATAGCTTGATAGAAGATCCACTATTCTGTTTTAGTTGACTTTTATGATACCAATAGTGTGATTTCAAGCAAAAAGCCTTGAGCGTGACTCTCCTGAAAGTTCTGAAGTGTGGTCTCTAAATTCTTTGGGTTCTTTTGTTTGGTCTAATGTACAATTTTTTAGTTTGTCGTGTTTCTCTTATTCAGCTTTCTCTTCTTCTTTTTTTATAATTTTTTTTTTCAGATTGTTTTTGGTTTCTTTCCACTGTTCCAACAATTACTCCAGGTCAATCTTCGGTAAAAAATGGCTGCTTCAGACTAGCTATTTGATTAAATAACTTGTAGCCATCATAAATGTGGAATGACGTAATATTTCCATTTTGTCAGTGATTACTAAAAAATCTTCTATGAGGGGCATGTGCACATTTGTGTGTTTATAATTGATGAATCTCGCAAAACCTTTGGTTGCAGGATGGGCGAGAAAGGCAGGGGCAAAACCAGGAATTCACTTGCTGTCTCAGATAATGTGCCTGCTGCGCAAAAGAAGCCAAAGAAGGTGAAAAAGCTAAGCAAAAGTAGTATAATCTACAATGATGGAGACAAATACATGTCCTACATCAAGGTCAGTAATTTCTTACATTAGGGAGACTGAGTAAAAGGCGACAGCTTGGAAATTGAGTGAATCAGTTTAATTAGGGCACATTTATATCCGTCTCTGAGAATTGTTTTCCCTGTTGGTTGATCAGTAGTGTAAAGCATGTGAAGTTTCGAAGCATTTCCATGTCCCTGTTCCGGCCAGAGTCAGGCATCATAAATTAGTGCTGTCAAGCTCAGGTTTCACTGAGCCAGAAACGTAGGATATTTTCCCTTCTATCATTCGAACTATCTGGCTATGAGCATGGATTCGGTTATCTTGTTCAGCTTCAATCTTTCTTTATTGTTAGGGGACCTTGAACATATTTTGAACGATATCATGTCGTAAAGCTTAGGAACAATGCTTCTTAAACTTAAATATTAATTAAGCTTCTCCTAGTACGAATGAAAAATGTTGTTGTTCTTTCTTATTCATGATTAAGTGACATGATGAGAATCTGTTATATTTTGCACCTTCAAAATCTTCTTTTCCATCGTCTGTCCTTGCATATCATTTGTGCTATGGACCATAAAATTTACTAGAGTTGGCTTGTATACTATTCCTTTTTTTTGGTCAACTGTACTCTTCAAACAATATGAAGTTCTCTCTTGTCTGTGTTTATCTACTTGATTAAGGAGCATGGGTGTCAAGTTTGGCCATCGTCACATGATGAGAAAGTCTTCACCTTTTTTGGTCCTTCAGACATTAAGTTAGTCATACGGTCAATCATTCTTTGAACTCTATCAATATAAAAGTTTCAAGGCAGTCTAGACAAGTAACGGATGCAATCTATTGCTTGTCATATGATTATTTCGTTTAAAATGTTCAGATCAGTAAGAAGCAACATGAACTTGCCAAGAGCATGGAGCAATCTGGTGCTGCCATTCACTCCGAGTCACTCAGACCGCTTTTAGGCAATCTTGATGAGTTCAATGTACAACCATATGAAGTATTTGTAGAAGAAGAACGGAAGAAGTTGCATGAACACTGGTGAGTTATTTAAGTTATTGATTCGGTTTTTATATTCCTGGTATACATATATTGAAAATCTGTTTTTGCCTAGGGTGCAATTGGCAAAAGAAGATGTTCCTTCTACATATGCGAGCTGGAGGAACTTGCAAGAGGAGAAATATCGTATGGTTAGGGCATTGGAACAAGAACTTAATGAAAAAGTAGATCCTTTCGCAGAGGTTCTTACTGTCCTCCTTTTTTACCGTATTTTTGGCTATCATGTACATGAACATTCACATAGAGCTATGATTTTCTCTGGAATTCACCCCAACATGAACTTCTACAAGTCTGTTGCGCTAAGAATCTTCATATGATGTGTTTTCTTCTGACAGGGTGGTGAGGATGAGGAAGAAACTTCTGAGGGTATGTCTGTTGATGAAAATGTTGACGGGGAACATAACACTCTCAACATGGAAAATGAGAAAGAGTCTCTTGCAGGTTCCTCTGAGGACCAAGATGATAACACGAGAGCAGAATTTGCTTTTGATGGGGAGAATGATGAAGAGCCGGAACCTGACTTTTCCCCTGATAGTAGAAATGATCAAGCCACTGGCCTCGCATCAATTATGCAGGATGACCAGGAGCCTATTTGTGGTTCTGTGCATGATCTAAAAGATGTTGATTCAGCAGACAATATTTCTGCTGTGCTCGTAGACAGAAGTCCTGTTCGTGTGTCTTCTCACAACACATCTATGAAGGAGATAGCCCCACTCATTGGCTGCCATGATTTTAACCATCTGAATCTCGAGTCTGTAGATAATGGAGCAACCTCAAAATCAGATAATGGTCCTCATAATGTATCAGCATTCTCGGGAACCTTGAGCCGCACTAATATAATGGCTGGTCAGGGACTTCCTCTCTGTTCTGGTGGTGGTAACATCTGGCAACCAGTAAGCATGCTTCACCCTTTCTATAATTCTAATACAGGCCCTCAGGGCACCTCTTCCAGTGAGTTGAAACTCACGAATCCGCCGGTTAATGATGAGCAACGAGGGCACTGGATGGATCTTGGATGCAACTTGCATCAACAATCAAACGAGGGTTCTCTGAAATCCTACCCAAACCCAGACCAGAATGAGCTTCTCCAATCTATTCTTAAGGGCCAGGACATGATGTCTTACAGTCAAGAGCAGAAACCTACAGAGTTGCACTTTGCTCCGTCAAACAGTGTTTTGATTGAAGATTCTCGGTTTCCCAATCACTTCCATCAGCAGCCAAGTCTATCTATGCCCCTGGAGCAAGTACAGAAGACGGGAAACGATGTTCTTTACATGCAGCAAAATATGTCCGACAATATTTTCCCTGATGGAGGCAGATATTTATTCCAGAGGCCAGATCAAGTGCTCCCTGTCAATGTGCAAGATTGGGCTGTGAATCCTGTTCATATGCCTGACACTCTCCAACCCCCTCTAATTGGTGGAGATTTGTCTAGCCAAAACTGGTTTTCTGGTGAACGCCATGTTCGTGGAGGCTGGACCAGTTCAGGCACAGTATGTGCACCGAGTCAGAGTATTGGAAATGCAAGCAATCTCGATCAGGGTTTGTACAGTGTCTTGTCACATTGCAATCAACTACGTCCATCAAGCACTTCTTATGATGCCATTGGCTCTGCCGAGCAGTTTATTCCTTCAAGGAATTATGCGCTGGTGGGCGGGTCTGTGCCCAGCATGAGTAACGTTTTACCTCCTGCAGCCCATTCTCTAGATTACATGAATAGGCGGGACCCAACTACTTCCCTCATGCCTAATGACACTGGATGGATAAACTTACCACGTCAGAACTCAAGCTTGAACGACTCAATGGGGAAACCGTTCTTGGGTTCATGGAATCAATAGCAGCAGAGTCTTGTCCCTTTATCTTTCTCACAAAATGTCAGTAAGGCGACCTAAGAAGCCATTAGAAGTAGATGCCTGTAGAGCAGGAGTTTTTGACTTGATAGTTTATAGGAGCAACAAGTTGCGAGGTCTTGGAGATCCGCAGGTGTTGGATAAAACCATCCAGGATAGGTTTCTGTACATACCCATACAAGAGCCAACCCAGCACAGTGTATATAACTAGCTGCTAGATCTTAGATGAGCATTTGAGAGAAAAATTTTATGGTAGGACAATTTTTCCGGGCATCTCAAACATGGAAAAAGGATAATTGAGTCTTATTTTTGTGATTCTGTTCTCTGTCTCTCTCTCCCCGTCTTCTCATCTCTCTCCACAAGAATTTGGTCTCTGTAATTTTGGCATCCATTGACTGCTGGAATAATGAATTGCTGATACACGGCCCCATAATTGCTAATCTCATCCCATTCCATAAATGCTTATGAATCTGCTCCAGATTGAGTTGCGAATTGATCCATCTGGGGTCTTCTTTTGGGAAGTGTAACTGGCCAAGTGCCTGTGCAGACATGGGAATATTTTGAATTTCTGAGGAACCTGGACCTTTCTGGTTAGTTTCCTCGGCCTAGTTGATGATGTAGGCGGTGAGCTGATCGAACATGCGTTGTTTCATATATGTTTCCTTGAATAACGATTTGCTCGGTTTGCTCCCAAGGCCCCAACAGAGGTATCTCTCTCTTGTAATTTGATTAGTCAGATAGCGTCCTAGTTTATGTCATTTGTATCTCTCTTTTCTTTCGCCGTCCATTTATCGTTTGGTTATGATTGTCTCTGAGCCATTTCTCCAGTAATGCAGCAAGCGATTCCCTATTTCTATAAGTAACTTTTCCATAGGAGTGTCAAAAAAGTTGTAAATCAGTTGCATTAGTGTTGATTTAGTCCTAAATTTTTTTTAGGTGTCAATTTGGTGCCAATAAAGTCTTAAATATTTTATTGGTGCTAATCTAGTCTTAAACGTTTTGTATTGGTATCAATTCAGTCTTAAATTGTTTGCTTTTATGCCAATTGAGTTAATCCAACTAATTTTAATCGAAAATGACTGACGTGGATAGTGATTGTCCTAGGTGACACAACAAACAAAAAATTGGATTTTTTAAATATTATTATATAATTTTAAATAATTTTTAAGCATTTTTTGATTTTTTAAAAATATTTTTAAAAATTATTTAAAATACAAAAAATAAAAATAAAAAAAATATCCACGTTCGGGTAAGAGGACAATTGATGTTCGCGCAAACGATTTCGGCCAAAATTGATCGAATTGACTTGATTGGCATAAACGGAAGATATTTAGGACTAAAGTGGCACTAATGCAAAAGATTTAGGACTGAATTGATGCTATTAAAATGTTTAGGATTAAATTGGTACAAATGTAAAAAGTTTAGGACTCAATTGGTACAAAAAAAAAAGGATTTAGTACTGAATTAGCATTAATGTAATAAATTTAGTAATTTTTTTTTCACACTTCTCCCGTAACTTTTCCAGAGAGCACTGGTTATAATAGTCGAAGATGTGGGTCGTGTTATGATGACTAGGTATGTGTTGGAAATCAAATGACTTGAAATGTTTTTTGCCCTTCCGCATTCATTTCTCACGCGTTCGCTATGACCTCTGTTCTTTAACTAAAACGAAGTCTTTATGTTAGAATTCTACAGATGACTTTCATGTTCCATGATGAACTTTCTTACCTTCTTGATGGATGAAAAATGTGGCCCGACCCTGATATAATAAGTTTGTTCCGAAAGTTACTTGTATCTATTCCGTGAAGGCTGGGATTCAGGTTACCGGGGATTTCGCATCGGAGGCTAATAGGTATTGATTTAAGTAGCAGACTCGCTGTCTAAATTCCGGCAACTTATTCTGAAACGCCTGTGGACATTGGACAAGGGACGAAAATGACTGCTGGAATGACAAAACAAGGCGCGAAAACCTGCGTGCCCTTCAGGTCAGTGACGGGGTGAACGAAGCAAACTATCCCTGGCGACAAAGCCTGATTGACTTCCGTCTCGGTGTCTAGCGGCCACGAAAGCCTTGAGGATGGATAAGGAAGGCGACGGAGTGGTGGCGAAGTTCATATCGAGCTTGCACGACCGCGAGGGTGGGGGATCCTCATGGGAGGCTAGAACTCCGGCTGGGGTGGTTCAAAGGCCTTTTCGCCGGGGGCAAGAGGCCAAGCCGAGGCGCTCGCGGGGTTGAGGGAGACTCTCCGAGGGAATGCGAGTGAAAAGCATCACAAGACTCGCGATGCGTGCCATGCATGCAGTTCCCTCAAAGACGACGCATTTTTTTAAATTTTTTTTTTTGGTTAGGACTTTTTGGACATATTTTCCTTCGCTGCTTTTACCTTATATTTTTTGCGGGCTTTTCGTTTAGTTTTCCAATGCGGTGTCACAACACTATTCCGTCTTGCGTTCACTTTATTCAAAAGAAAAATATTAGAAAAAAAATTGAAGAAGCCACGTGCACGTTTCCGTCTATTCGAAATTAACGGTCTTGGTGCAATGACTGAAATGCAAATAACATGCCATGTTCCGAAATCAAATGCATGAATTGAAACTTCGATAATTTATTCAAATAAAAGCATGAAATTCCCTCATTATTAGGACTCCATCGAAATACATTTTTGTCATTTATTTTTTTTAAATTTTCTTCTCTCTTTTTTTTTCTTTATTTTATTTTATTTTTTTCCCTCATCCCTTCCCCGAACATTACCGGCATTAGGCGAGTGCCGCCCTCGTCGGCGTCGGGCGAGGGATTAACTTCACTCGCCCCCTGTGGTTTCTATCCACCGGAAAGGCTCTCTCTTTTAATCGCAAGATCGCTCCTTTTTGTAAAAACCAGGAAATGGGGCCGCTGCGGGGTCCTCGCGTTCGCTCTCCTCTTGCCTCTCGTTTGATGCCGCCAACATCGAGTGTTGTGGTCGGTCTCTTCTTCGCTCTTAATCCTGTCCTACTGTGTAATGATTGAATTGTGTTTAGCAATGATGTAATTCTAGGGACTATGTTTTGAAGGTGAGCGATGACAAGATATCGCCTAGCCCACTGAACCCTCGCCTGACTCCGGCAAGGGTCGGCCATCGCCCTTGCCTAGGCTGGCGAGACCAGCTCGGGCAAGGTTTGCCTCGCGAGAAGAAGTCCCTTACTTGATGCTGGTGAGGACAACAGCCCATGCTGAGGGCCGGATCTAGGGAGGGCTGCCCCCTCTTGCCGGGGTAGGGAACAGGAAAAAAAAAAGAAAAGAAAATCATAAAAAAATCAAAAAAATCAAAAAAGGTAAGTGACCAAAATATATTTTGGTCATGTCCTTCTTTAAATAAATGACAGCACTTCATGCCTTCATTTTTTTTAAAAAAAGAAAAAGAACCACTTTAGATTATTTGAGAAAATGAAAGTACTCTAGATATTATTTGAAATTTTCTCTTAGGAAATTGAAATACCAAGTGAATAAAATAAGTAAATAAACAAATCGGATCTTAAACAAAATCAGACGGTCCGGTCCGGTTCAACGATTGGACCGGACATTACCTAGCTCCCTCCCACGCAGTCAACTCAAATGGCGCTCCCGCCGAATGGCGCGGGGCTTCCCCATTCCTCGCTGAGACAAGGGGTCTTCCCCATTCATCGCTGCATGCTTCGCTCCCTCTCTCCCTTCCCTTCCCTTCCCCCCTCCCCCCCCTCTCTCTCTGTCTCAAGGTTTTTGTTTCATCTTCTTGCTGAAAGAGCTCCGGTTGGATTTCCATCACCGACGAAACGCAGACGAAGAATGGGGAAGAAGAAGAGAGAGATCATGCGCTTGGAGCGCGAGTCCGTCATTCCCATCCTTAGGCACCGGCTCGTCGCCACCTTGGCTAATCTCATCAGTAATCTCCGTCTCTCTCTCTCTCACTCTGACAATCACTCGGTCACTCACCCTTGCATCTCGATCACGTTGGTCTTCTCTGTGATTTGCATTTTGCGAAGTTTCGTGTTTTTTCCATTGTTATCTTCCGAATCGAGCTTGATTTCCTAGTGTTAGACAAGCAACGTTGCATTTTGAATGCTAGGCAAATTGTCCAAAATTCTTCCGTCATCCTTAATTTGCCGGATATAAAGATAAGGGTACAGTGTTGCAGAAACATCTTTGATCACGACTTTCGACTGAGAGTGAAGCTTTTTGCGTGTCCTGCAGACCAAAAAGCCGATCGGCCCGAGTTTGTAAAGCTCTGTGGTCGCGTGGAGTATGCCATTCGCGCTTGGTACAATCTTCAATTCGAGGAGATGATGGTAGTTCCTTTTTCAATTGAAGTACCCAATACGTATAAGAATCAACTTTTTCACGACCTTTTCCCTTCATCCTTTCACGATCTTTCCATTCAGGTTTAATAGTTCCCTTAGAATTTTAATCCAACTGCAGTGGATCATTTTGCAGTATTTGCACTCTTTGTTTGATCCGGTTCACGGGGCTACGAAATTGGGGCAGCAGAATCTGACTCCGGAAGATATTGATTATTCCGAAGAGAAATTTTTGACCGACTTGCTGCAGGTATATCAACTAATGTGCTAACCAAATTGCAATTGGGAAGAGATAATGCTAAGCAGAAAATGAAATCTGATTAGCTGATGAAAAGTCCAAAAAATGACTTAAGAATAATGAACAAACTGTTCGGCAAGTCTTTATATGCATCCTTTGAGCAGTCGAAATTGGTAACATTTTCCTGTTTTAATGGCATGATGCTTGAACGAACCATCTGATCTTTTGTTTCCTAAGCTTTTGACATAGTATCCTAGAATGTGGTCTAGCTAATATCTTATGACAATCAGGAATATTAGATATGTTGTTTTCACCTCTTCCCTTCTCTTCGACTTGTCAACAAGTGGAGTTGTGTGCGATGTGATCATCAAAATAGTTCTATGCAGAGCTATGATTAGTTTGCTAATCCCAATGTCTCTATGCCCCAATTCCAGCTGCTCTCCTTTCTGGCAGAGTTCTAGAGATCTTTAATCGATAGTTCATGCCTAATTTAGCTTCAACTGTTTTCTTTCTGGTTACTGGACAATTTGTCCTCTCGTGAGCAAATATATGTATTCCCGAGTGATTTAAGTTCCGTTCAGTTAGGATGCCTCCAATTTCACATCAAATCACCGATTTTCATGCTACGCTTGTGCCTTTTGCAATGTTATCAGACGTACCATAGAATGCATAGTGGAATCTGATTATCCTGTTTGACTTGATCGACTTCCATGTGACAAGACCAAGTACTAAACTATATTTCACACTTATTTTCTTCAATTTTCTTTTTCCTATTTGTTTTTTCTCCTTCTGCTGGGTTTTGGTTGGGGAGAGTTTGTCCTTTCTTCAGGGGCTTATGTAGAATTAGTTTGAGTCAGAAGGCACCTCGTTGTTGTAATAGCTTATCTACGCAGGTCGTGGAAAAGAGCAACTTCAAGATACTTACTGATTACGAGATCAATGTTGCTCTGTCTGCACAATATCGTCTCAATCTTCCAATCAAAGTTGATGAATCGAAGGTCTGTATTTATCTGGAAGAACTCTACAGCACTGAAGAAAACATGCTTACGACCAAAATCGAGCAAAATTTGTGTCGAATGTCTGAACATAACACAAAGAAGCATGAAATTCATAGCTTTGCATTCTTTTATTGCGTCCTGACCATCTTATACTGGTCTTTCTCATTTTAGCTCGACAAAAAGCTCCTGAGAAGGTACTTCTCTAAGTATCCTCATGACGACCTTCCACTCTTTGCTGATAAGGTAATGTGTATGGATCCAGCTGAAACAATTGCAAGCTAAATGAACTCTTCTAGTGTGATCCAGAATTGCACTCTTTGCTTTTTGCTGAGAAACTGTTTCTATTGGAATATATTAATATTAAACCAGACATTTTTCTAACAGCTTAAGCTTTTAGAGCAGTTGGTAGTGGTCTCACAAAATCTCACATGGTATCAGAGTAGGAGGTCCTGAGTTCAAATCTTTCCAGGCCGCTATTTGCCTCCCCAATGAATACGCCTAGGTTTAGTACTAGGCAAAAAGACCAGACTAAGCGTAAGGGGGAGTGTTGGAATATATAAATATTAAACCAGGCCTTCTTCTAACAGTTTAAGCTTTTAGAGCAGTTAACTGTGGTCCCACCAAATCTTTCAGTTTCCTTTGGCAATTTTACATGGAAATTATCGGATGCAAGAAGTGGAGAAGTTGCAGTAAACAAGCCTTCCCCACCCCCAACCAATATTTATGTACAATATGAAGTTCCAAGTATAAACTTTTTTGCACAGTGAAAGTCTTATAAGACTAGTGATCTTTTAAGGAAGATTGCTCGATCTATTATTGAGCTACGATACTCTCTCTCTCTCTCTCTCTCTAAAGGCTTCTTATAGTCCATCGGTTGTTTATGTTTTGTTATTATTCATAAATTGGGATGAGTTCCATATGTGGAGATGTTAAATTAAGCAGTATTGAAGGGAAAAATTATATCTTTCGGTACTCAGACAAAAGTGTGAATGTAGTTAGAAAAAATTAGGGTGTTTGCAGACTCCATGTATGATATTTATTTTGTGCAAATACCTGATTAATTTAGTTTAGATCCTTTCCACTTTCTTTCAAATTGGTACTAGACTCTAGTTTTTTTCCAAGAGGAAATCTCTACTATCTTTGTTTTTGTATTAAATGTGAAAGTTGCAAAATATATAACCGCTCCTTCCAAAGAATCCAATAATTATCCCGGATAGATCCCGGATAGCTACAAGGATTGAAGTAAGCCTTCCATTGGCTGGCTTGTCTTAATGGTGGTTGCAGTTTGATATATCACTTGTTCTTTTAGATGCCTAATAAATTTTGGCATCACTCTCTTGCATGCGCCCACTTGCCGTTTTGTTTAGGCAGACTTATGCACCACTCATGTGCATCCTTCTACTTATTTTCAGTACATCATTTTCCGACGTGGAATTGGAATTGATCGTAGGACTGATTACTTTTTCAAAACGAAGTTAAATACCATCCTTACGCGTTGGTGGAGACGTTTCCTGAAGTACACTGGGTATGTCTTTACATTATTAGGGGCCAAATGGGTTGATTAAATTCTCAGTTCACAGTTCAAAAAGGCATATTATGCCTGTTGAAGTTATTATCCCACATCGCCTAATAATGGGACTTATATGCTCTTTATATTCATGTAGTCTCCTTCCACTTGTTAGCTTAAGTTTTTGCGTTGGACTTTTTAACATGATATCAGAGCCAGTGTTGTCCCTTCCGCGAATGTGCGTGTGTCCACCATCCGTTAGTCAAATTCCACGTGTCACTTGTAACCCGGCTTGCACGTAAGAGAGGGTGTTGAAGTTATTATCCCCATATCGCCTAATAACGGGACTTATATGTTCTTTATATTCATGTAGTCTCCCTCCACCTATTAGCTTAAGCTTTTGCGTGGACTTTCTAACAATACCCAAATACAAATTTATGTGCAACTGGTTTAGTTGGCTCTGTCATTTTGTTGCCAACTCTTATAGTGCCCTTTTTCTTGCAGAATCAGAAGAGTTCTTTTCAGAAAGTCAAGTGCTCAATCTAAGATTAACCCAGGAGGGTGTGTCCAAATCAACTCCGAAGCAGAGCCTGACTGCCTATCCGTTGAGCGCATTCGTATTGAAAACATGAAACTTAGGTTTACCTGGCACCTTGCAATTTACATTGATGATCCGTGCTTTCTAATTTGTCTTTTCTTGTATCGACGCAAAATTTGTGAGACAGGATAAAAGTGGGAGAAATAGCAAGATAGGATAGGAGTTTTTTTTTTTTTTGGGTAAGGAAGATAGGATAAGAGTTTTTTTGACGTTCACATAATCCAAGAGTCACATTCTCTCTATTGAAGAGGAGGATTAAAGACTGTTGGAATATATAAATATTAAACCACGCTTTCTTTTAACAGCTTAAGTTTTTAGAGCAGTCGGTTGTGGTCTTACAAAATCTTTCATGGTATCAGAGCAGGAGGTCCTGAGTTCAAATCTTTCTAGTCCCCTATTTGCCTCACCAATTAATATATCCACGCTTAGTATTAGGCAAAAGACCAGACTAAGCGTGAGAGGGAGTGTTGGAACATATAAATATTAAACCACTCTTTCTTCTAACAGCTTAAGCTTTTAGAGCAGTCGGTTGTTGTCTTACAAAATCTTTCAAAAACCACAAGCACACCGCACATGCACCCATTTGTATGCCTCGATTGGCGGTGTTTACTTATCTGTCCCACACACATGACGATTTGACCCATTTGATTAAGTTTGTTTCCCTGTTATAAGGAAGAAAGCTTCCATTAGATAAAAATTAGGGCAATTTTATTTGTTGTGTTGAATTTGTTTATAATTGGTGTCAATTGTAACAAAAGAATCAGAGAAATTCCGATTTCCTTTGTCTTTGACATTGTTGCTTGCTGGAAAATTGTTAATATTCAATTATTCTGTGCCATTGCATTAAATGAATGTCTTCTCTCCTTTGGATTTGTACTCTAGTTTGAATGTATCTTTGGAATGTAGGTTCTGATTCTTGTTTTGATAATTTCAGTTCACTTTAAGAATCTGTTAATGCATAAATGAACCACACTAAGCATGCATTAACTTTAAATAATATGGCATGTTACCGGACTCAAACTTGACTGTTTGCTGACTTCCTTGTATGGTTATAGCACAAGGTAGGTCACTGATACTTCCAGTAACATTAATAGTTGATCGGTTGGCAGTTTTATTTGTTTGATGGTAGAATCTATCAAGTGCCTGGAGCTACTTGCTTAACTCCTTGGAGGCCCTATCTATTTATAGTTCGATGGGGGCGTAGACTGAGGAGATAAATAATTTGTTCTTGCTGCTCTTCTTCTTGCCTTTGCATGCACAATGCCCCGACCTTTTGTAACCGATATTATTCTTCATTTGCATATCACCAGTATTTCTAATCTGCTCGGCAAGAACGCTATCCAAGAACCTACCTTTGAGAGGATAATTGTTCTTTACAGGTATAGATAATGTTTCTGAACTTCTTTACTGGTGGTATTGTAGACATACGTGCACGGTTTATCTAGAGATTGACTAGATTATGTACTCATCACAGCGTGATGTGAAAGAATATTTCTCGTATATTGAAGGAGAGACTCTATTCTTTGCTAGTCTAACTGAGGCATTTTGAAGTTTCATAGTCATCTACAAACATAAAACAAGAATGTGAATTTACAGGCAAGCAAGCAACGAAGAAGACGAGGATAGGGGAATCTATGTGAAGCATTTCAAGAACATTCCAATGGCAGATTTGGAGATTGTACTTGTGAGTTGTAGTCTCCCCCTCTCATACATGCGAGCTAGAACTACTATTTTGATCAAGGTGCCTCTTCATCGCTCTGACATCATTCTGAAAGCTGCGTCTGAAGATTTTTGTTTAATAGCCAGAAAAGCAAATTCCAAGCTTAACGCCAGTGGACTGGGTCAAATTTGTTGTTTCTGCTGTGATTGGTCTGGTGAGTTGTAGCAAATTCATGCTATAGTTAACATTATTTTCTATTGTACATCCACCCACTCCATCTGTCTCTGTCTCTGTCTCTCTCTCTCCAGGTTACTGTCTTGACTTCCCTTCAAATGCCAAAAGCTGACATTTGGATCATTTCCAGCATCCTATCAGCACTTGTGGGATATTGTGTAAAAACATACTTCACGTAAGTTCCATTTTGCAAACCTAACTTGTCTCCAACATGGCTGAAGATAAACTTGTTATGTGGTTCCTCTTCCCTTTCAGAAGTTCTGGTAGAGCCAGCGGTTCACTGTACACATGAGAAAAGCTCTGGTTTACAACCTCCTCTCCTTATAGCAATGATTTCTTCATGTAGATAGTAGTTGGTTCTCTTTTCAAATAAGATGGTGATAAACCATCAGTATTCTATTTTCATGTATTAATTGCTTGTGGCCCTCGTTACACATTTTTTCTTTATTCTCTTTCTATCTCAACTTCTATAACTGCTCTACAATAGTATATTCTGGATTGCATGCAGGTTTCAGAAAAATGTGGTTGCATATCAGAACTTAATTGCCCGTTCTGTTTATGACAAACAACTTGATAGTGGAAGAGGCACCCTTCTACACTTGTGTGACGACATGATCCAACAGGAAGTAAGCGATAAGACTGTCTGTTCAATGCTTGTCCAACAATAAGTAATAATAAACTCCTTCAACATATCTTCAATTTTTTAATTTCCTATCCTACTTTTTACTGTCTTGAAGTATTGTCCCCCACCATCCTATGTGACCCAGGAGGAAAATAATTTCTAACTTTAGCTGACAATTATAGATCTTTCCCTCCTGATTCGTATAGTCTATAAGTAATTGTGGCATTCATTGCTTCATTTTTGCAAACATGAGGTTAATATGTCTATGTCATGTAGCTTCTGACATTGACCATGGTCAGCACTTTTGACTTTTATCTACCTGGTGGAAATATTGTGTCCTTAATGAGTTTTCCATGATCAACATGATATTCTTGCGTGTAACTTTTGCTGAAGATGTCCTTGCAGGTAAAAGAGGTGATCATTTCGTTTTTCATATTGATGCAAAAAGGACCAGCTATAAGACAGGTAGCGCACATGGCTTTTTTGACAATCGATAGTTCACCATATGAGATGAGGGACTTGTAATACTTCAAGCTTTCACACTCATTTTGTGTTGTAGGATATTGATCTGCACTGCGAGGAACTTATAAAAAAAGAGTTCGATGTGAATTGCAACTTCGATGTGGATGATGCTGTTACGAAATTAGAAAAGTTAGGCCTTGTGGTTCGGGTAATCTCTCCCTCATTTTTCTGGTTTTAACTTCAGGTACTGTGATTGTATCTGGGGTAATCCTCCGCTCTTATTTTCCTTATCTCTAGTAGTGCACATCTCTTTTCCTTGTGCCTAACTTTCCTAAGAAACAAATCCGATCAGCCGTTGCAGACATAATTGAGCTTAAACCTGCAATTTTCTACCTGATTGGCTGGAAAGAATCATCCGAGCATGCGGATTTCTCAAGGGACACCAATCTATAGCGCAATGCATATGCATCTACCATCTAATTTTGGATCAGTTCGAATTTTTTTAATGCATGGGAGTGGCAAATGTCTCTAAACAATTTATGCTCTCGTGTTTCCGTGTCTGATAAGAGACTAAACTACTCAGGATGCAGAGGGAAATTATTCCTGTGTAGAGTTGAAACATGCTAACAAGATCATCGGCACCACTGCGGAGGAGGTTGTCATGAAGGCCAGGGAGGGTGCTGACATCTCTTGATATGTTCAAGTAATGTAAAACTATCGCCGTCTTTCTGTTAATTTTTGTTTCTTTTTGGCCAGTTATACACATCTTTGAGAAATAGCTGCAGACCTAGGAAGTTTGTTGGCACCTCTGCTTGTATCATGTGCTTAGCAGAACACCACTAGAAACTAATGTCTAGAATGGAACGGCAACCGAACTAATGTTTAGAATATAACGAATGCGGTTTCCAGATTCATTTAATCAAGTTCTACTTATAAGTCTCAAAGAGTCCTTGCAATTTGCTCGAAAGGCTCCCAACTTCAGTTGCGCGCAAGTTACTGTGAAATTGTAGCTGAACATTCTGCACCTGAATATTTCAATCCTAGTTTCCTGATTTCTCAAAATCAGCTACTATTCTGTCACGAATCACCATGGCCATGAGCGGATAAAAAAGAAAGTAGGGCAACGACAGTACGATAATACGCCGTATAAATTATAGATGCCAGAGACCACATTGGCTTTAAGAGTTCATTGCGCGACTCGTGCGCATCAATTTCACCAGAAAAAGCTCGCCCACGCCGTAGTATAAAAGAAGGCGATTCCCAGCATTTCTTCAAGCTAGTACCCTGCTCTTGAGGAGTTTGCATTTTGCTCATGGTGAATGGCAAGTCTATCCGTAAGTCAGATTCTCAGGAATCCAAAAGAGAATGGAATGCTGGTCTTTCTTTGTCCAGCAATGAAGCATGTTGGAAGTGCTAAATCCTTCATCACCTCCGGCAAAAGAGCTACTTAAAGTGGAAACAACACTGTTGATTCGATCAAATTGGTAGAGAATAATAACTTTGCTCTGATATAATTATATCCACAAGCAGATTGAATACAAAAACAGTCTTTTGTTTTTGTTTTTTCCTTTCATGCTTTCACATAGGGGAAAAAAGAATCAAGAGATTAATGCAGCTGTTCTTTATACACTTAACAGCCAGCTGATCACTTGTTCTTTAAGGCTTTTTGGAAAGAAGTAACATATGTAAAAAATGAAGTGAAAGAAAAAAAAAAAAAGTACTGACTGCACAAAATCCACTCTCAAATATGGAGGTAATTATTTTCAGTTTCTTTTCTTTTTCCATTTTTATTTTGTTCTGAACAGGTGACTTCCCAGGATCACATTGGGCATTCCTTCCCCCATCACTGTTGTCAAGCTCCTTTCTTTCTCAAGTATCCTGTCCAGCTCCATCATCACATAGCTCATCATCGGTCGCCGTTCGCTTGAAACGTCCACGCATCGGACTATTAGCTGTATGAACTCTTCCATCCCTTCAATGGTGAAGCTGCTTGCCAGTTTTGGGTCGATGATGCTGGAGAACATGCTATAATCTTGATTGTTTTGCAACTTTATAAAGGAGAAAAGGAAAGAAAATCAACCTCTACATCAGCATGATCGGAACACTTAAAAAGACTTGGCACCCAACCACATTCACACATGCAATCGTAGGAGTGATTTGCCGATTTCTCACTAACAATTCTCTATCAGAGACACACCCCAGGTCACAGAGGTAAAAGGAAAGGAAGATTATTGTACGCTTAATTCTTCGGATGTAGTTGTGTCGTGAAAACACGTTTAGAGGAGCCAGTTTATCGACTCAGGTCAGCATGTGAAAACTCAGTGGCTGAGCATAGGACTTAATTAGCATTTCGTGCATGTTATTACTCATCACGTACCCATTCTACCAAACTCTGACTAGACTCTGGAGATGGTGTCTCGGTGGCTTCTCGTCCGCTCACTAACTCCAAAAGAAATACGCCAAAACTGTATGCGTCGCTCTTGTCAGAAAATCTTCTGAACTCTTTCACCCTGCACAAATATGGAGACGATACGTTAGAATTGAATCACATTCACACTATCCCGATCCGGCAGAAGGTTCTAAAAGGGGTCATACTCTGGGGAAAGAAATATATCATCTGCTGTCACCTCGGAAGACGGCCCTGCAATGTCGGATCTTCCGAGGAAGTTGCGTAGTCCGGCATCGGCAACCTTTGGAATAAAGTCCTCATCCACCAGCACGTTGGCAGTCTTGAAATCCTTGTGTATTAATCGAGGTGTTAAAGAATGAAGATGGGCCAAACCTGCAGGGAATTAGGATAGGTCAGGCCTGCCCATGATGGGAGTAAGTACCGTTACCAAACCATTTGGTACTAGAGGATTGTTGATTTAGCATATTCGTACTTAGAGAAGCTTACAAAGCATTGCACGAGGTACATTATATGTGAACATCTTCTAAGAAAAAAGATAAAAACTGATACCAGGAAAGCCATAAATGCTCACTGATTTTGCAGATGATCACCTTTAGCTGCCCCTAGAGCTATTGAAAGTCTATGCTTGAATTCTAGCTTCTCGCGTGAAAGCTGAGCAGCACCTACAAAGGAAAGCAATAGATCTTCAATATATGCAACGATCTTAATAACCGCATGCTGACTTCTTTGATTGATGATAAAATGTAGGATAGTTAGGTCTGAGCAGTAAGAAAAATTTGGGCGAACCAGTATATGAAAAGAGTGGTGAAAAGTGTGTTCTATCTTCAACTAGAAAATACTGTAACTTGTCCAAGTCGTAGTTGTATGTTAATGGAAAGAGCAATACCATACAAGTGAGTGGAAACACTCCCATTTGGTATGTATTCGTGCACAAGAAGCTGTGTATGGTGGTCCTGGCAGTAGCCCAACAGAGACACCAGATTCCGATGTTGAATAGACGAGAGGAAGCGAACCTAATAGCGTCGGCAAACAGAGAGAGACAATACGATATCAGATAGAATGCCACCAGAAGAGTTACCCCTATTGCATAAAGAACAACAACGAGCTATTGAAGGGAAAGGAAGAAATCTCATGCCATTCCCTGAATTCAGATTCTTCAAGCTACCAATCAGCCAAAAAGACGTCACAAGATCACCATAGGAAAAGCGCAGGACAGTTCAACTAGATACCTCTAATGGAGATGACAATTCCTCCATTGAAGCTGTTTATATCTATTATAAAGCAAGTTGTTTGAAACTCCCGGATTCTTTTTCAGGGGATAAAAAGAGGAAGGAAATCTAGTCAGGTTATCCAAAATGATTTCCAATTTTTAGTTACAATGGGGAAAGTCATTAAGATGAGATATTGACATCCAGAGAAATTTCCCAAACATGTACGGTAGGAGAAACACTGAGCATGGCACAACGTATTTATCATGACGATATATGGGAATGGCACAGATCGAAGAGGAGAAATGTACAACCTCGTCGACAAATTCCTGAGTAGGGCTTGCGGAGCGCTTTTTGATGGCTACAAGCATCCCATTATGAAGTAATCCCTTGTAAACCTCTCCGAATTTTCCTACCCCAATAAGATTCTTGTCATCAAAATTCTTTGTGGCCATAGACAATTCTTCCATCTCAAAGCGTCTGGCTTCTCTCAAAGACATCTCAAGTCCCACATGTCTTCCCGCTGCAGATTACAATAGTGAACACATCAACTGATTGTTTTAGACTCATTCAGTATCCTCAGCAAGGAAGAAAAGGGAAACACGGTAAAAATTGTTACATCGAACAGATGGATCGGAGGAACCGGTTTCTGAAGCTCTTGACACGGTCCTTCTACATAGGCAGAACCATATGATCAATATAACTATCCCCACCAATGCCACGGCTCCTGCAGCACCCCCTAATATTGCTGCAAGAGGCCTTGACATTTGGTATGGGAACTACTTCAGCTACACAATATATGATTATTCGCTTGCAAGGACAGGCAGATCCAACCTGCAGAGGAAAGGACGCCGCAATTAGATCAGCAGTAAGCGAGAAAAAAGAGTAAATACACAGAAGTAAACCAAGATAAAATGGATATGCGAGATATCTAGGGCCACAATGATGAAAATAAGAAAGCCAATCAACTGTCCTACTCGTCCAGAGACGAATTCTTAATTATCAATGACCTCAAATTCCTTAAAGAGCGATTCTATTAGCGGACAGGGCAGATAAAAGAGGCATTAGAGCTGTCACCCCTTTAACTAGGATGAGAGGAAAGCTGGATGGCGTTTATCCTCAAACAAAACAGCTCTTAAGTTTTGTCAATGACTCGTGCTAATGCCAACTCTATTGAAGTTTGAGGACTTTTGTTTCTATTACAACAACAGTGCACCGGGACAGCCACCTCCCAGAAGCAGAATTGGGCAACACAACAAGATATTTTCTTTCATTCGAGATGCACTTCCAATTCAATATATGCACACAAATTACACTACAATCTAAAGGTTCCGTATTTGGAATTGCAAATCCAAGTACCACAAACAAACCTGTGTTCCAAAAGAAATGAAGACAAGTGACCAGCCAAATCAGCCTCATTGGTTCGCTGACAGATTGAATCATCCACCACAATCAACTCAAATCTCACCCTCATTCCAGCATTGACCCTGGTTGAGATCACATTCTCCCTCTCTCTCTAAAACCTCAGCACGAAATCACGGTGAACATATCCAGTCAATTAAAAAACAATTGGGTCTCACAGCTCAAAATTACCCGGAAGCACTCAAACATGATCGGAGTTCTTGAAGTTGCGAAGTGGGTACTTAATCAAGAATCCTAAGCTGGGCTTGTTTAACTAAATGAATTTCGAACACCCACCATCAACAAAAAGAAGAAGAAAGCATCTCTCTCTCTCTCTCTCTCTCGGGTGTACTTTTGAATAAACAAATCTGTGTATCATCGTTGGATACAGACAATGCCGACAGAAAGTGACCTCGCGCCGACAACGCTTTCAGGGTTTTTTTATCATCGCTCTTTCAATCACGCACAGCAACACAACAACATCAATGAATGAACTAATGAATGAAAGAATCGATGATGAATGAACAAATTACACTCCCCTTTTTTCCACCCGTTGACATGTCCCCCCTTAACCCAAGAGCAGAAAGAAACCCCCAGAGAAAGAGAAAAAAGAAATCTCAGCTTGAACCAACAAAGGAAGGAAACTTCAAGAATTGGAACCCAAAATACAAACTGGAAGAGGGTATAGAAAAGAAAAATGATGGGGGGCGAGGCTAAAGCTTAAAAATCGAGTCTTCTTCTTTTTTTTGCCTTCTCTCTTTCCTGGTGTTTCTTTAAAAGGAAAAAAAGGGAACTGTGGGTTGTAAAGTAGTACAACAGCGGTTGTCTGCTTCTGCAAGTTGAGAGTTTTGTGCGTTGGTTTATTTGCTGAGAGAGTTCTGCACAGGGCATCTTTGGCGGTTCAACAGATCCATTCTAGCAAAACAACGACGACGACGATGACGACGACGACGACCACAAAAAAGCAGAACAACTTTGCCCCCCCTAAAAAAACAGAGTCGAGAGTCCAGCTTCGATGTAAATTTGCAGGAAGTATATATACTTCTAGAACCAGTAAAATCAACTCAACACAAAAAAATAAGGTTCAAACATGAGAGAGAGAGAGAGAGAGATTCAAAGCTGTGGGGTTGCTATCCCCACCAGCCAGCTATGTTGACATTGCTCCTACTCGAGAGTTGATTTATATTCAAACAGAAATTCATAAACTATTATTACTGCAGTTTTATATTTTTGGGGACGGGCGTACCTCCGAGGCGAGGAAGGCCACAACGGCTACCTTACACTTCACCTCTGCACTATTTTAAGGACAGGATCACATGAACACTTTGGATTCTTGTCACTCTTTGGCATGCACCAATGATGAGGTTTTCAATGATGCAAGAAGCTGGCCGATGGCGCCCCCCCACTTCTTCCTTTTTCGTGTTTTTTAAGGACTTCTCTCCCCCAAAAGTCTCTGCATTTCGACGGTCAGATCAGATCAGAGCATGGAAATTTGTTATGTCTGGTCTCTTTTCTACTTCCCTCTGCAGCAAAGACAAGAATTTGCAGGAAGTAATTATACTTCTCTCTTCGTAAATAACGTCAACTCCAGAATGATTGAGGGCGTTCCATGATGCTTGACCCTTAGTTAAGGAGACTTTTGGTCCCCGGTATTCTATCCCCCCGTCTCCCTATGAAGAGGTGGTCTTTCGTGGCTTTTCAAGTTTGTACCTTTTTTTTAAACAACACCCACGCCAACCCCACCCCCCCCCCCCCCCCCCCCCCCCCCCCCCCAAAAAAAAAAAAGAAAAAGAAAAATGTGCACCTTTTTTACTAGGCCTAATCCGAACAAACCTGCCAACTTTCACCGGGAGGATAAAGAAATACCGGACTTTTCACATTATTTAATATTAAGAATGAGAGTTTCAAATTCTTTACAATTTTTTTTGGAATTTAAAATCTAACCGTCGGAACACGTTCTTTATTTTTTTAACTTGAAATCTATCTATCTTACTTTGGAACCTGAAACCTTGCTGTCACTGGTTTCAATATTGATTCTAGGATATCCAAAAATTACCAAATTTTTATTCTTTTTCTTTTAGTTAAAAAAAAATGAAAGTAAATGTAACTACAGAAGTGAACTGTGAAATAAGATCTTAACAGCTCTTGAATTACTTAGAAAAACATTATTCCCAATAAATAGCGATCCCAACAAAAGACCATAATGCAAGGTCAATGAAACAAGCTCGATACGGCATAAACCTTATGCACATACAAATTTACCAGATATTGTAGTGTCTAGTGTTTTTTTTTTTGGGGGGGGGGGGGGGGGGGGACAGAAGTGTCTAGTGTTCAAACGTGAAAAAATGTTGAACGAAGATGTCCACAATCCATAAAGATGAACATGTTTGTTGAATTATTTGATTTGAACCTCTTGTCCCGTTTTGAACACTGGGCCAAAGGCACTGCCGCTGGCACAAACCGTCTGTCCGGATCTCCAGTTCTCGATTATATTCTGAAATTATGCTCACCCCTATTTAGGATCCACAAATTCCTGTATGGATGACGAGATATATGATTTGTCAACCTTTCATGCCGATGCGACCTATGATGACATGCTTGATGACGCCGACATACGCAAAAAGACGCATGCAGGAGCTAAAACTTGCCGCAAACGAATAGACAGACAATTTATAAATAAAAAAAAATTGCCCTATTTTTATCCGGGAGACCATCTTTTCCCTACTAATTTGCATCTTCAAGACATAAGAGTTAGCATCGTCGTGTCGAGGTTCTTGGATAAGAAATTCATGGATGATTAATTTTGTCCATCGCAGTTAACATTCGTAAATTCTATTGGATCGTTCGAAAAGTCGTAATATTTTATTCTACAGACAAAAGATTCAGATGTTACTTGGGGAATTGATCGGACCCTTGTTGTTGATTAAGAAAAAGATTTCTATTGCGCCATCTTTTCATTTAACATTTTCATGTGAATAATTGTCGTTTTCCAAAACTTCCATTCTCGCTTTTTTCGCCGGCATGTTCGTTTGACTGAGGTCTTATGTTCTTACTCATATCCAATAATTGGACTTTTATTTTCTTATTTTTCTCGTAATGTTGTGATAATTGAACTTTTATTACGCGCAATATGTCCAAACCTATTAAAAAGATAAGGGTTAATGCCACCAAAAATTCTAAATTGGTATACTTATTATTTTTTTATCATGAAAAATCCCAAACTAATATACATGTGGAAAATTTACCCCAAACTGGTATAATTGTGACAAATTTATCTTTCGTTAGTTTTCCTTAAATTTTACTATCAAATTGCTGAATTGGATAATATGTGGCAATTGTTGAGTGTACACATTACCCTATATTTGCTATTGATGTGTCAATTTAAAATTTTTCGTGGATTAACTCAATTTAATGGAAATTAACATAGGATAAATTTGTCATATGTATACCAGTTTGAGATTTTTTATGATAAAAATATTTAATTTGGGATAAATTTATCACAGTTGTGGCCGTTTAGGGTTTTCGGTAGTCAAAAAAATAGTTTTTGGTATCATTTTAGGGTTTTTGGTGGTCAAAAAATAATTTTGAGTAAATTTGTCACATGTGTACCAGTTTGAGATTTTTCATGGTATTAACCTAAAAATAAATAAATATTGACTCGTAGAATCATATCCAATTAGTATAATATCCATGTTCCACTTCGGAGTCGCAATACATTGTGCAAGTTTTAAAAGCAATTATTAACTCAAGGAAAGAGAAAGAAAAATAATTTATTGATTTAAGAAAAGAGCTTGGCATAAATATGTTAATAACTAAACATATTAGCTATACCACGGTTTATATTTATATTCTCTTTATCTCTATGCAAAAACCTGGTTTAGGGTTTTGAGTTTAACTCAACGCATTTCATTGTTTCATTTTTCATCTTGCTTTCCTCTCAACTTGCCCAAAAGAATTGTTCTTTTCATCACCTTATTAGGAAAATTGTATGGTAAGTTCTAAATTTAATGTACAGAATACCACCAAGTCATAAACTTTCGATTGGTTCAATCAAATCTTAAATCCTTACAGGAAAAGGGAAATTTTAAGTCTTATTGAAAAATCCAGTTAAATCCTAGAAGTGAAAAGTGCAATTTAATGATGTCACGTAAGCAATTATTAGATGCCCATAAGCAATTTAAGATATTATTAATTGAAAGGACTTGACCGCAAATATTTGAGAATATTTATGATTCGATATAATCAAATAAGAGTTTTATGACATAATTGCATACGTAGACAAGTCTCGTGACTTTTATTCAGGTCATGAAAAAAATTTCTACTCAGAAAAGAAGACTGTATCGCAATATTTAAGCTTGGAAGAGATATAACTTTGTTGTAACGGTTTCAGCTATGAACAGGACACTTGACAAATGTTTTAATTTACGGCTGCAATAACAAGAAAGGTACTAAAAAAGACTAAACATATTACATTAGTACCAATTCAGTCCTAAACTTTATATTTAGACGCATTAATCATAAACCTCTTTGTATTTGTATCATTTGAGTCTATCCGATCAATTTTAAACATAAATTACTGACGTGGATGCCAGTTATTTGATTTGGTATGGTCGATGTTGATGTATATATTTTTCAATTATATTTTAATAAAAAAATATTTTTTAAATTATTTCTATTATATTCTTTATTTTATTTTATTTTTTGGCTGAGGGCCAACAAGGCTAACCCTCGTCGACCATGGTTGAAGGGCCGCACGATCCCCTGCTAGTCCTTGTCGGCCCACAGTAAAAAGAAAAGAAAAAGAAAGTAAAGTACAAAAAAAAGAAAAGAAAAAAAGAATCTAAAGAATTACACACAAAAAAATGACATGTCCACGTTAACATGGGCATTGCAACGTAGTATGGCCAATTTCGGCCAAAATTGGCTATATGGACTAAATTGGTACCCATGCAAAACGGTTGAGAACTAAATTGTTCCAATTAAAATGTTTAAGATAGAATTGGCATCAATGCAGTATGTTTATAACTTTTTTGATACTTTTCCCGTGCAGGAGATTATAGTACTGCCTTTGGGAAGTTGTCTCACCTAATGTTAAGGTATTGCTTGGTCAAATCATATTTCCTCGAACATACAAGTTACATCAGTTAATGGTACACCTACAACACAACACTGTTACACTTTAACCGTAGCTATATCAAACAAGGTCTTAGTCTCATAGCTTTTGAGAGTTGTGATAGAAAAATTTCGACAATGATTGAGTGATTCAAGATCTTAAAATAAGAAATGCATAATTTCGTGTATGGATGATTGTATCAAGTCTAATTAACCTCTACAGTGAATTGACAGACAATGGCAGTTGTAGTGATGTTGTGAATAAAAACAACTAGTTATTGATATGTATGGGTTAAGTTAAATGATTGAGCTCTTGATAAACAGGTGGTGTATGGTATCAAATCCACTATGCCAATTCACGCAAATCTTGGCACGGATTTGAGGTCGGAGCGATTATGTGATGATCGATATACTGCTGAATTTTAAGCAAAGGTTTTTCGCTTATAAATATTTTATGCAATTTTACTGATTTCTTCCGTCCCATGATTTTTCCAAAAGGCTAACTAGTCATCTAGCTTAGCTCCAACCATGCATTTAACCCTAATCTAACAATCCCACCTTTATTCCTTAGATCTCTAAGTGTTAAGACTCCGCCAAAGTTCCAAAGGTCTCTCCCTCCCTCAATGAAAGAAGAACCAAACAAGGACAAAATCTCCTCACATCACCAATCAAAACCCTAGAATTTCCTCACCTCGTCCCCTCAACGAACGCCGCATCTCAGCCTGACCAATCAAAAGCAGTGCCCAACTTGCATGTGCTTGATTTAGTCAAATGAACAACGGAAAAGTTCCTGTGCTGCTGTGCACCAACTAAGATGGAACTCATTATAACTGCAATAATACTTGGCCAAATAAATGCAGACGATTATTGTGCACAATAGGGAATAGAGCTGTAAAGACACAGATCATTGGGGTCTCAGACTAGACTCTCCTTTTCCTCCATTCACTTTGTCTTCTTCATCTAGGGTACGAGCTTGAAGGTGTAGTGTCACCACCCGGTGCCATGGACCACATTACTGACCAAGCTTCTTGCAAACCATGTCCTCTGGATCATCGACCACCTCCTTCTCCATATAATATGAATTTCTAACCTGAAAATTATCTTCTTTGAGGTTGTCAGTTACACTGTGTTGTTCTTTGAGGGGTAGAATTTCGTATATTAAGATTGTTGTCGCCTATATGTAGGACTTGATATTTATATGAAAAATTAAGTTGATAGACAAACCATAAACCAATCTAAAATAAATAATCTGAATGCAGATGAATGATTCGAGCCCAACAAATTCACGTCGTGTCCTTAAGACAAATTTGTCCCCTTAACCGATTCCAAGGTCCTTGGACAATTGCCTCTCAAGATAGAACGAATTGCATTTCCTCGAAACCGGTACTTGTTTTAAAGGAAACCTTCTAACACAATTTCGCGGAATAATCGCATAAAATGATGACGATGATGAATGAATGACGAACATAACAATTGTATTTAATGCTCGTGTCTGATACTCGTATCTAATGCGACGGTCAATGCTTTATTTATAGAGAGTGAAGCGAAGAATCGTGAACAAATATGGCTTCATAGAAAGGGTTCTTCGACGAAAAAGCACGATTTTATCAAAAGGATTCGATGAAACGTCACGAAATCGCACATTTTCGACGAAACGTTATGAAATCATACGGTTTCATCGATGAAAGGTTACAAACCGAAACAACTCTTCATTTCTCATTCAACTTCATATAAGACTTTGAGACCAAAGTTTCAATAATCCCTCATATGAATGAGAAGTTCAATTATCAAAACTCTCCATGGATGCATGACATGCAATGTGCGAATATTCCATGAGATAACGTTGCATCAGGATAAATAGTATGAGACTTTGAACTTTTCCTAATGAGACCAATCAGACTTACTTAGTCAATTAGTAGACTTGATGTCTTCAAACTGTAAACCTTTGATATAAGCCTAGACAATTGGAAATACACAACTTCCCTCAAACAAAGTTGGTTCTCAATGTTATGTTAGTTTTGACCATGACCGCCTCCAGATCTCATGAGTGCTTTAGAGAATTCGGCCTTTTCAATTCTCACGTAACCGGGCCTCACTACACTGTTGGCATGAAATTTGCCAATTTGTCTCTGTCCTGCATATAGAAACTCATCGTCGGTTGGCCTATGCTTGTCCAACTCAGAAAGATTACTCACCCACTTTATAATTTCTTGTCTTTCCCTGAATTTATAATTATATTCCCTTTTGTTAAATCTCTTATATATTGCACTCTAGCTATGCTCTTAAACTACCGCAGTAGTTCAAGTCAATGACTCAATGGTATCGTGTCCTTCTGAACAGAATGCTAAACCTAACCTACAAAATATTCTCTACTTTTTGTATTTTCTGTAAACCCATATAAGAGCATAAGAGGACGTCCATGAAAGAAACACAATCAGCAACTTTCTCTATCAATGGCAATTCGGATAACTCGAACTGGGATCGGACCAGTGGTCCAGTTCCCGGTTCTAGGGACATAGGATCGGACCAGATTGGACCAATCGATTTTATATATATATATATATATATATATAAAAGCAACCTGGTGTTTATTCAAGCTTGGCATTACCTCTGTTACAGCAGCTGGATAGATACGCTGATTTTCTCATCTAGATGATGTCCTACAGGCTAAGATATGCATTTTAGGACGAGACCTTCGCGCCAAAAACTTCGATTTACTGTGGAGCTAAGCATAAGTTGCAGCCGGCTTTTATTGGAACCCGAACCCGAATCTGTGTGAAAAAGCAACCGGCTTTTAGCCATTCCCTTATGTTCATTTCAGATGAAATGAAGTGTGTTACCTGATATTTTTTTACTCTTTCTTTCTACCAACACTAGAGAACGACAACTCACGACATCTAGCTTAGGTTTTACAGTGCCTGATTAACCGCTTGGAAATTTTTATCAAATTCTTCCTTGGAATCAATCGGGAATTGGGCCGGACCGACTGTCCAATCCGATTCCCGGTTCCCAAGGTGGCTGATCCGATCCTTGGTTCCGGAAAATGGGAACATAATCACTAGTCCGGTTCCCAGTTCTTGAGGAGAACTGGACTGGATGGAGAACCGATCACTCCTACTAAAGAGGACAAAATCAGCAATTTCTCTATTAAGAGGACAAAACTAAGATGGAACTCATTATAACTGCAATAATACTTGGCCAAATAAATGCAGACGATTATTGTGCACAATAGGGAATAGAGCTGTAAAGACACAGATCATTGGGGTCTCAGACTAGACTCTCCTTTTCCTCCATTCACTTTGTCTTCTTCATCTAGGGTACGAGCTTGAAGGTGTAGTGTCACCACCCGGTGCCATGGACCACATTACTGACCAAGCTTCTTGCAAACCATGTCCTCTGGATCATCGACCACCTCCTTCTCCATATAATATGAATTTCTAACCTGAAAATTATCTTCTTTGAGGTTGTCAGTTACACTGTGTTGTTCTTTGAGGGGTAGAATTTCGTATATTAAGATTGTTGTCGCCTATATGTAGGACTTGATATTTATATGAAAAATTAAGTTGATAGACAAACCATAAACCAATCTAAAATAAATAATCTGAATGCAGATGAATGATTCGAGCCCAACAAATTCACGTCGTGTCCTTAAGACAAATTTGTCCCCTTAACCGATTCCAAGGTCCTTGGACAATTGCCTCTCAAGATAGAACGAATTGCATTTCCTCGAAACCGGCACTTGTTTTAAAGGAAACCTTCTAACACAATTTCGCGGAATAATCGCATAAAATGATGACGATGATGAATGAATGACGAACATAACAATTGTATTTAATGCTCGTGTCTGATACTCGTATCTAATGCGACGGTCAATGCTTTATTTATAGAGAGTGAAGCGAAGAATCGTGAACAAATATGGCTTCATAGAAAGGGTTCTTCGACGAAAACGCACGATTTTATCAAAAGGATTCGATGAAACGTCACGAAATCGCACATTTTCGACGAAACGTTATGAAATCATACGGTTTCATCGATGAAAGGTTACAAACCGAAACAACTCTTCATTTCTCATTCAAATTCATATAAGACTTTGAGACCAAAGTTTCAATAATCCCTCATATGAATGAGAAGTTCAATTATCAAAACTCTCCATGGATGCATGACATGCAATGTGCGAATATTCCATGAGAGAACGTTGCATCAGGATAAATAGTATGAGACTTTGAACTTTTCCTAATGAGACCAATCAGACTTACTTAGTCAATTAGTAGACTTGATGTCTTCAAACTGTAAACCTTTGATATAAGCCTAGACAATTGGAAATACACAACTTCCCTCAAACAAAGTTGGTTCTCAATGTTATGTTAGTTTTGACCATGACCGCCTCCAGATCTCATGAGTGCTTTAGAGAATTCGGCCTTTTCAATTCTCACGTAACCGGGCCTCACTACACTGTTGGCATGAAATTTGCCAATTTGTCTCTGTCCTGCATATAGAAACTCATCGTCGGTTGGCCTATGCTTGTCCAACTCAGAAAGATTACTCACCCACTTTATAATTTCTTGTCTTTCCCTGAATTTATAATTATATTCCCTTTTGTTAAATCTCTTATATATTGCACTCTAGCTATGCTCTTAAACTACCGCAGTAGTTCAAGTCAATGACTCAATGGTATCGTGTCCTTCTGAACAGAATGCTAAACCTAACCTACAAAATATTCTCTACTTTTTGTATTTTCTGTAAACCCATATAAGAGCATAAGAGGACGTCCATGAAAGAAACACAATCAGCAACTTTCTCTATCAATGGCAATTCGGATAACTCGAACTGGGATCGGACCAGTGGTCCAGTTCCCGGTTCTAGGGACATAGGATCGGACCAGATTGGACCAATCGATTTTATATATATATATATATATATATATATATATATATATAAAAGCAACCTGGTGTTTATTCAAGCTTGGCATTACCTCTGTTACAGCAGCTGGATAGATACGCTGATTTTCTCATCTAGATGATGTCCTACAGGCTAAGATATGCATTTTAGGACGAGACCTACGCGCCAAAAACTTCGATTTTCTGTGGAGCTAAGCATAAGTTGCAGCCGGCTTTTATTGGAACCCGAACCCGAATCTGTGTGAAAAAGCAACCGGCTTTTAGCCATTCCCTTATGTTCATTTCAGATGAAATGAAGTGTGTTACCTGATATTTTTTTACTCTTTCTTTCTACCAACACTAGAGAACGACAACTCACGACATCTAGCTTAGGTTTTACAGTGCCTGATTAACCGCTTGGAAATTTTTATCAAATTCTTCCTTGGAATCAATCGGGAATTGGGCCGGACCGACTGTCCAATCCGATTCCCGGTTCCCAAGGTGGCTGATCCGATCCTTGGTTCCGGAAAATGGGAACATAATCACTAGTCCGGTTCCCAGTTCTTGAGGAGAACTGAACTGGATGGAGAACCGATCACTCCTACTAAAGAGGACAAAACCAGCAATTTCTCTATTAAGTTCTGAGTTATTTTCTGCTAGGGTTTGCTGATTAATATGGTAGCTTAGTAGATGAGATCTTGCCATAATTCATGTATGATGGGTTAAACCTACTTGTCTTGCGGAATTCTCTTTCTGTAGTGGCCTGCCTAGCAAGATCTCTACCTAGATGATCTTTTATATTATTTATATAGTAATACTTTTAAACTATCTGTGATGCGCAGCCCAGGGTAGGTATAAATACGGAAGCCATGAGGATTCGAACATAAATATGCTGAGTAGGTGTGGGTGGGAATAATTTATCCGAGCCCATTGAGGAAGATTGCTATTTCTGACCGAGTCCTTGAATGAAGCCAGCCACGAATTCCACACCCTACCATTTCACCATGGTGAAGTAACTGCAATGGGGCGAGACGGGAGCAAGGTTGCGTTCACCGGCCCGTCCGGCAGCCGACGATACTCGAGGAGGCCTCGAACTCGCCACATGCACGAACGTTTACGGACTTCGGCTGCGTTTGGTTTACCTTTTGGAGAAAGTTTTTTGGGATAATGCAGAGAACTTCAGGTTACGGGAGTTTATCGAAATGCAAATGGTGTTTTAGTAAAATACAATTTCAAAGTGCATGTGAAAGCAACTTTGGCTTAAATGGAGCATGGAAAAAGCACATTGTAAAGATTTTCAGTACTTTTTCTTTTTTTGTTGTTGCAAAAACGAAACTCAAGACCTGGCGATCGGTGTATTACAAGACCCAAGACCCAAGGCCGTGTCACCTGTGGTGGCGTGACCTCAGGCCACTGCTGTTGGTGCTAGGTCTGGCTTGCAGGCGACCTGAGCCCTTTGCCGGGAGGAGACCTCGCTTGAGATGAGGGCGTCTTCGAGATTATGAAAGTTTAGAAATGGCAAAGTTAGAAGAGGGGAAAAAAGTACTAGCATTTCGGAAAGGGAAATGCACGCGTAACGATCATACTGATCAAGGACAGTCAGACCGTGCTATGCAAACCGCACAGGCATTTCCACAATTCCTTCTTGTATTTTTAACTTCAGTGTGCCCAGCCGCAAAAGTACCTAGTGGTCGGGATACCACCACCCATTATCATTAAGCAGTGGACGGTTATGCTAATCGCTACCTTTCGAAAATGCTCAAAACTCAAAGCATCCATGAAACCTACTAAAAATTTAGCAACCGCCATTTGCCTTGGACCAATTAAAAGGCCATGTGGGGAAGTTTCCCCAAGGCAACCTTCATCCCCACTTACATGGGACGAGGTAAAAGTACATCTGGAGTGCCTTAACTTTCGTACGGCGTGCACTTAAGTGCATCAACTTTTAAAGTGTACAATTGAGTGTCTAAAATTTAAAAAGGTGTTTACTTAAGTGCCACTTGCTGATTTGACTCGTCGGAAAACCTATGTGGACTTATTTTTACATTAAACCTATCATTGTGGCTCGCCGGAAAAATGAAGTCAGCATTAGTGATGGAAAACGATGTCGTCTAGTTATCTAATCTAACAATCGACTTATTTTAACAGATTGAGGCCAAATTGAAAGAAGAAACCTAACCCTAAATTGCTTCGTAGGTTTGAAATTCTTCCAATCGGGAGCTTTTCAACTCATTATAATGGCAATGTGAAGCCGAAGTAGGAGAAGCAGGTCAACCCTAACCGTAATTGCCCCTGCGATTAGACGTTCTTCTAGTTTTGGAGCTTTTCACCCCATATTCGCAATGGCGAGCCGAAGTAGGAGAAAGTGGGTCAAGAGTTTACGAGCAAGGCAAAGAAGAAAGCCGAAGTTGCTGCTATTGTGGGCTGCGGAGTCCTACAAGAACATCGTGGACAATAGACAATCCCGGGAGAAGGTTCATTGGACACGGTAGTTATAGGAATGGCTTCAATTGTGAATATTTCAGATGGGTGGACGGAAAATTTCCAAACCAAGCAACCAAGTTGATCTTGCAGCTAATGAAAGGTCATGGCGAAGCTCGAGCCGTGTCGCTAGATGAGGTGGATGATGCTGACTCAATGCAAGCAGAAATGAAGGGCCTCAAATATTTAATCAACCATTTGAAAGAACAAGTTTCAAGAATGAAAATTCAAAGGGATACTTATCGAGCGTTGGTTGGGTTGTTGGTAACAGTTGTTGTGTGGTTTGTGTTTGTAAGGAAGATCGGTTCTCATAAGAATCATCTTAGTCTTCCATAGTATAATGAATTTTAGTATTCAGGGCATCAACTGTAAATTTTTGAAAATTGCTTTCCAAACCAGCTAATGACAGTGGCCTGTTTTGGAGTGTTAGTTGAGTAGATAGCGTTGTGCTCGATGTTGTGGCTTGATGTTCTCGAATGAATAAACAATATGGCTGATTTGGATGTTTGTTGGTTATGGATGATGCACATTGATGATGCATTGTGCATAAATTTTGACTTATAGAAATATCGTTTAAATGTGTTTTGCTTGCTAATTGATTTTACTGACTGAGCATGTTGATAAATTTGCTGGATGAGAAATGGAAGTGTGGGGAATACTTATCTAGATGGTGGAAATTCCTACTGATGTGCTGTGCGCTACAGTGCAGTAAAAATGCAAATAAATTTACGAATGGTCATATGAGTGCTAAAATTATTTTTTAAGTGAACACCTAAGTGCCCAGACTTTGTCAAAGTGAACGCTTGGGTTTATTAACTTTGTAAAACTGCACACTTAAGTGCCAAAATCTTTGTAAAAGTGAACACTTAAGTGCCAAAATCTTATAAAACTTGTGAACAAAATTCTTGGATTTGTCCTTTCTCAAAAGCACCTCAATCAGTAAATTGATATCATATCTCTCGCGCATCATAAATTTCATAAGTAATCGTGATTCATTAAATTGAAAGTAACAAGCTTCATCTAATGAGCTACATTTGTATCAAACTGTGCTGTGCGGTGCAGTGCAGTACAAGCACAAATAAATTTGTGAGTGGTCATATGAGTGCTAAAATTATTTTTTAAGTGAACAACTAAGTGCCTAGACTTTGTATAAGTGAATTTTTGAGTTCATTAACTTTGTAAAATTGAACACTTAATTGCCAAAATCTTTGTAAAAGTGAACATTTAAGTGCCAAAATTTTTATAAGACCTGTGAACAAAATTCTTGAATTTGTCTTTTCTCAAAAACACCTCAATAAGTAAATTGATATGCTATCCCTGTGCATCATAAATTCCATAAGTAATCATGCTTCATTAAATTGAAAGGAACAAACTTCACCCAATGAGCTACATTTACATCAAACTAAATTGCACAAAAAAGACCAACTAAAATCGTGCTTCATTAAATTGAAAGCAATTGCAGCAACTTACAATAGGAAAAAAAATGTCTCAAAGTAGTCAAAGTAGCTTACATATATCAATGTTGCTGCAACATCCCCTAACAAGCTTGTACCAACATTTAAACTACTCAAGCAACAAACAACAGAAACCTGACAGGGTTTACATCACATGAAAAAATGAAAAACCCAAACCGCCATCAAAATAGAAAGGCTATATTTGGGAGTAACAAACAGATAGCTACCACATCAAAAAACCCTTCTCACATAAAAAAACAAACAATTCAATCTCTCATACCACAAAAAAAATAAAAGCAACTTAAACTATCAACCCTTCAAAATCATCCCCACCACTACCCAAGCTTAATAACGCGGTCAGAGTGAACTGTCTTCAAATGAGTCATGAGCCTTGCACTCTTTCGATTGGAACTGTAGGCATATCATTGGCTGGGGTTTCTTCTTCAACTCTCTTTTCTACTAGAGAATCATTTGATCCAGATGGAGCTAATGTTGGTGCTAAGGCCTTCTTTGGTGCCTCCTTTCTAGGTGGCCTTAGCGCCCTCGATTTTGGAGCTGCCATTGGCAATTTTTTCGATTGTGCACGGGTTGTTATTGTTGAATTCATTATATGTGCATGCACTTGACCTCTTGTCCTTGCTGCAGCAGCTTGTCCAATTGAGTGTCCTTGAGATATCAACACCTCTGAACTCCTACCAGGCTGCAATACAATCATAATTATTAGTTACTATGTTATGAAATAACTTAGAAATGTATACGATACACCTAGTTACCCTTACATTGAAAATAACCATACCAGTTTTGTCGTGTGTAAATAATCCATAGCCATGCTCCCTTATCCTTTTCCCAATTAGACCATGTGTTCGTCTTGGTGCCTCTTTTTCTAAAACCGTTTGAGTTTTTTTAACCTACATAAGACACACACAATCACTTCATGCGTCGTTTAGAAGTTAATTTCTATTGCACCAACATTGTTTTGAACTTAATGTTTATTGCACCTGATCAAGCATTGCCTGTTGTACCCTATCTAACTCAGTTGGCCCTATGCTTTGTTCGCTTTCAATGATTCCCTCACAAGTTTCTGGTGGCTCAGTTGGTGCTCTTTTACCCTGTCTATTATACATTGTCTGAACTTTGCACCTCTGCGTTGACTAAGGTGTCTCCGTGCTTTGTCCCGCATCACTACTCATTATGGTTCCCCTAACTACCTCAGTAGGTCGACATTGTTTTTGTTTAACCTGAAAAACAGACATAACATAATTAAAATAATTGAAAAAAATCAACACAACGACAAAAAAAAGGTCAAATGACCAACTCCAAGAAAGTACTTCAATTTTGCTGTGTTGTACCGATTGACCAGCCTTACAACTTTTTTTTTCTTTTGGCAATCTGCAAAACGACTTGCCATTTTTAAACAGGTGTAACAACAACTACATAAAAAAGTAGAGAAACAATGACCAGACTCACCTCATGTACCCAGTGTTTTGTCCCCGCACTTTGTCCCCCATCGTTACTTCCTTTAGTGCCATCACTTACCCCTGCAACCTGAGTTGTTTCTTCTTGAACCTGTAAAATGACATAACATATTCAATGCAATGCAACAACACATACATAAAAAGAAAAATCACCAATTAAATAGTCAACATTGCTTCTTATGTTGTCCTTAGCTGCCCTTACAGGTTGACCTTGTCTTCTTTTAACCTGCAAATGACGTACCATGATTAATGTATTTCAACAACTTCAACAAAGAAATGATTCGGTTCATAAGCTTTCAAACATCTTACTTGAAATTTGTTTCTCTAATTCGAATGAGTTGTTCTTGGACTTCGTCCTGCACCACCACTTCCTCTTGTCCTGTCATCTTGCGCTGCATCAGTACTCAATTGTGTGTTGACTTGCTGTCTTTGTTGGATAATTGGTCTTATTATGCCCTTCCCCATGGCATAATCAGCAGTGAATTGCTACACCAGTCCTACTCATTCTGTGAGCAGAGAGAACTCAATATACTCCAGCCGTTTTTCCTTCTTAAGCCTACCAACTTGCTTCTTCATTGGGAGGGGTTCTGGGGGTTGATGATTTGTTTTCTCCCAAAACTTGCTACTTCTTAGAGGCTGCATTATAAATTCATATGAAACAAGATACTTACTTTTTTTGTAACATTCGTCCACATAATCCTCTGCTTGTAGTCCCCGCCTTTGTATGGCACAAATGGCATGTCGGCAAGGTATTCCAGTCAATTGCCATGCCCGATAGGAACATCTCCTTCTGTTTAAATAGACTACATATTTCTCACTATCATTCAATACCTCGTGCCCATCGTCTCCATTCCAAGTTGAATGAAAAAACCTACTGTCAGCGATGCTTTGCTCCATTTTTTCCAGAATCCTAGGCCCACATTGTGTAGGCCATTTTGCACATTCATCCCTCAGCCTTTGCAATCTTGTCATCACTATCAATCTAATGTCCTCAAGCATACTAATGATCGACTTGCACCTAGCTCCTATAATCCTGCCATTAAATGCCTCACACAAGTTGTTGTCAATGGCGTCACACTTGAATTCTTCACCGAAGAAAGCTCTACATCAATGTTGTGGGTCAGTTTCAAACAATGCCTCAAAAGCTTCTAGTGACAATGCATATAAAGCTTGTTCTGAATTCGGAAGTCTACCATATTTGTACTTTTCGCAATCAGCCAGAATTGCCTCTACAATTTCTCTCCTCTATACTTCTTTGCCCAATTAGCATATATGTGCTGAGCACATAGTCTGTGCTCGGCATATGGTATCAAATCAGTAATGACTGACACAAGTCCCTACACATTAATCAAGAATACGTAAGCGACAGTTGGTATCCAATAATAGAAACATACTCGATGTTAAAGAAAAATATCTTTTTTTGGTCACTTAGGAATGCCCAGCCGCTTCCATCGGTTATTTCAAGATTAGCCAATAGGTTCTTTAAAAACCAGGTCCAAACGTCTTTGTTTTCTACCTTCACCACAGCACATGCTATTGGAAACATTTGATTGTTTCCATCTCTCCCAATTGTGGCTAAAGCCTCTCCTTTGCATAACCCCTTAAGAAAACACCTATCAAACCAATGACTTTTTTGCAACCAGCCAAGAACCCTTTTCTACATGCCTCGAAACATACATACATCCGATCAAATTGCGTCCCATCACCAAGCAATGGTCCTTCCAGAACTTCAACATGAATTCTACTATGATGATTCTGAAACCTGCATTCCCTAGCATACTTCCAGATTTGTGCATATTCTTCTTTGTACTGCCTCATCAACGTACACATCACTTTGTACTTGGCCCTTTTGCATTGAGTGCTGGAAACATTCGTGCCTATTTGCTCTTTCACTAGCTATTTCAATTGAGGACCTTTAATATTTGGCATAGCCTTAATGGTGCTAAAGAAATGTTTGGCCAGCCATGCACTAGTCACTATATTATTATCGAAAGCGATACTGCATGTGTGCTCCTCCTGCAGTGACCGAATTTGGAAATGAACAAACCCTCTTGTTCATTGCAGCATATATATGCCAAGGGCAACTACTATGTGCATACTTTGCTCAAACAACTTCTTTGGTATTTCTAATGAATTTAATATTCCTCTATTCACTGATTAAGTGCCTTATGATAGCATCTCTAAATTGCTTCGTATCATCAAACTTCACGACACACATAATATTAGACTTTCACTAGTTGCATCATAAAAAGGAAACTTATTTTTCCTCTGTGGCTGAACTAATTCATCATCCTCATCTTCTGAGTTGCTCTCATCATATTCACCATCATCACCATCCGTTAGAAGTCCGTCGCGGTCTACTGAAGTGCCCTCATCAGCCATCCGAAATGGTTGTTTGATCTTTTGGTGATATTCCCTCACTTATGCCTGGCCAATTCCATATCCTCATCATCACCATCACTTGTGCAAAGTGTATGCACAAGTGTTTCATCATCTTCATCGTCAACATCCCAAAATGAGAGATTTCTTCTGGTCTCTTCATTGAGTACTGATCCAGAACCGTCATCAATGCCGTCACCACTTGGCTGAGCTTGCACACATAACTCTATCATACGAGCTACGTGAGAAGGGTCGGCTTCCTGCCCTCTCAGATCTCCATGCAATGCTTCATCAGCTACTTCGATTTTAGTACGAGGCTGTGACACTGCTTTCTGATGTTCATCACCATTGTGTTCAACATACATAAAAATTTCGTGACCATGCATGCGATGGTAGACAATATCCCTCACACCGTTATCATCAAATACATGTCTGACACCATCCTTAATATTTTTACCAGGCATTTGATAGTAAACTTTTCCTACTGTGCATTTGGCCTGTTTAGCTATAACCATGACAAGGTCTTTATACGACATCATATTGATGTCGACGAGGACATAATCCATATTCCCCCTATATAATCGCATACCTCTCCAAAAATAAACTTACCCCCTGTCCAAACTCTAAAGGCAGCTGATGTGTCACCCATATGGACACTGCACACAAGGAAAAATAATTCAAGTTCATAGCAAGCAGGACAGCATAAACATCATTGTCAACTTTAACGATACATAACAGTATCACTTGCATAACGGCAACACTTTTAGTGACAATACAAATAAACAACTTCTAATATGTCCCATGTAATCCACTTTAAATAAAGATGTTAACTTTAACATTCGGTCCCCACATTAAGCCCCCTACCTAGTTAAAGACGACAACTTTAATATTTGGTCTCTACATTAGGCTCCCAAAATATACTAAAAAGGTGAAACTTTAATGCAAACATAATATGTCACTCACTGGGCATTTGGTCACGGTCGCTCACTATTATTGCTATAAACAAAAATACAAAAGGGACTAACCTTCACCAGTGTAGAGTCACGATTTGTTCCCCTCACAAGCCCTCTTTGCTTGAGAGCTTCGACTGAACTGGGTAAACCATGTGCGCGATAGAGAGCTGGATGAGATTCGTTCGCGTGAGAGGCCCCGATGCTTTAGAGGAGTTTCAAACACAAGCGATTGAGAGACCTTCGCTTTCAGTGTTAGAATCGAAACCCCAATTCGTTAAAGTTGGAACAGATGTGTTCGATTTATGAACAGATGTGCGAGAGAGGAACAGGTTTGCCCTAATTCTCTCCCACGATCTCATTTACCCTAAATCTATTGCTCAAATGACAACGTCTCCAGTACACAAAGAAACGACGTTGTCTCTTTAGATCGACATGGATAACGTTTTCCACATTGACAAACCAGGCATTTTTCACGTATTACACGTTAAAAATTTAAAACTAATCCAAAATTACAAGTAGGATGACTGACCGGAAATAGCACTAAACTGCACACTTTTACTCCGATTAGGCACTCAAGTGCACACTTTGAAAGTTGATGCACTTAAGTGCACGCTGTACAAAAGTTAAGGCACTCCAGGTGTACTTTTCCCACGGGACGATGAAGGCGTTTGTAGAGGCAGACTAAATTTCCATTCTTGCATTCATAAGGGTCAAAAAAAAAAAACCAATACTGAATTGAAAAAACCTTGATTCAACCAAACATCATATATTCCTAGTTCAATCAAGCCCAACATATTCATAGCAAACTTCCTAAAGTTCATACTTACAAAGCAATTGACTTTTAAAGCTACAAGTATGAGACAATTTTCTACTGGAAATATGAAAAAACAGTTCTCGAACTTTGGCTCAATATATAATGTGATCCATGTACTTGAGTAAAATGTGCAATGCCGTCCATGAACTTTGAATTTATTCAATATTGTCGCGCACTTTTAGTACTTATTCAATTTAGCCCGCAGACTATATGAAAGTGTTCAGTATTATCTTTTCATTATTTCAAGTTCAAGGGTAACATTAAAAATTTTCATGTAATTCAGAGATTAGATTGAATACAAATCAAAATGTTAGATACCACATTGAACAAATAAAAATTTCAGGGACAACATTGCACATTGGAATAAAGTTAAGAAACCCCATTGAAAAAATTAAAAGTTTAGGGGTCACATTGCACATTAAGCCAAATTTCAGAAAACATTTTATGTTATCCCTTTTCTAGTGAAATGCAAAGGATAGTTGACACTGTGCTCACTGCACATCTATGTTGACTGTTGAGCATTAATAGTGTAGTAGTATAATAACTTTCAGACAAGAAAATTACTAAAATATCCTAAACCTATTGTAATTTCACCAATTCAATCTTAAGTTTTTTTTTTTTGCCTAATGAGCCTAAACTTTTTGTATATGTGCCAATTTAATCTATTAAGTCAATTTTGGTCGAAAATTGTTAACGTGGTGAGCCTGCATTAACATGATGTTATCGGTAATGGCATGGGCAATTTTTAATAATATTTTATAAATTATATATATTTTAAATTTTTTCTCTTTCTTTTTTTTTTCTTCACTCTTCCTTTAATCGGTTGTCGATCCACGTCAGTGCTGACCGCGCCACGTAAGCTATTTTAGGTCAAATTTAGTTGGATAGAGTGAATCATACATGCAAAAATTTTAGTACTCAATTGACCAAAAATGAGATTTAAAACTGAATTGACATAATTATAATAGATTTATGAATTTTTTGATAATTTTTCCGCTTTTAAACATGTTCAACCAAATCTCTTTTATCTTGAGAACCCAATGGGTTTGGCAGTTGGCACGGCCACATATGGACACTCTTGAAATTCTTTATGCGAAGACTTGATTAATTTATCCGCTAAAATTTCAAAATTTAATCCCACTAATTTTTTTTTTATAAAAAAACTCAATCATGCTTTGTCCATAAATGTTATGCTTCTATCTTTATTATTTGATTTGAGCAGGAAATTCACCCTCGCTAGAGTTGAGCTGGATTTCAATGAGACTGCGCCCAAAAAGACTTGAAATTAAAAAAAAAAAAAATCTTACATCTTCCATTTATTGCAGACATGAATTTTCCCTGGAAATCCTCATTCCCACTTTAGCCAAAGCAAAAATCAGGGTGATTACTTCTTTACTTATTAGTTTTTGCCCGGATCCGATCCGAATTCAGCCTCGGGCCATTTCGATTCGGGCCACAATATAATTAATTGCTATTATCCCTATTCATCCACATTAAGCAAGACGTGCTTAAATAAACTATAAGATCTTTGACCCCCCCCCCCCCCCCCCCCCCCAAAAAAAAAAAAAACTATAAGATTGAATTTTAATTAGCCTTTTTTTTTTTCTGGGTCGAATTTTTTCCATTAGACTTAGGTGTGGCTGTATGCTAAGCAAACGTTAGTGCATTAATCAGTGCGAAATCTCCCAAAGGAAACAAAAACTTGCAATGCCGTGACGAAAAAACTCGCCAAGCGACATCATGCGAACTCGATGACGATGGTGTTCCAAACGCATAATTCGATCGACCCCACCTTTTTTGCCATTCGCCCATCTATTTATGGTCAGCCCCGATCCCTCCCAAGATGTTTTTCATCGGAGGAACGGAAAGGGTTCAATAAGCCGACCATGAGCACCATGAGTCCTAGACCCGTGGCTCGTCCTCTTGCCTTGCTGATCTTGCTCTTGTGCGTGGGGGCAGGCCGGGTCGATGGCCAGGGCGGGGGTGGGGGCGGGGGTAACGACCCGCAAGCACAGTGCCTCCTTGGTTGCGACCTCACGCTGGTCAAGTGCAACTTGAAGTGCGCCAGGGCTTTGGTCCATCCTAGGATCTGCGTCTTCGGTTGCACCTTGGTCAACATAAACTGTCTGCAATCTTGCAATAGCGCTGCTCCAGGGCCTGAACCTGGGCCTGGTCCTGGGCCTAAACCACCCAAACCACCAAAACCTGGGCCAGGGCCCAAGCCACCCAGACCGGGGCCGGGGCCTAAGCCACCTTCGCCGCGCCCAAGGCCATGTCCGGCGCCACCAACGCCACCTCCGGAGCCGCGACCGGCCCCTCCACCATGCCCCCTGCCGCCTCCACCACCGTGCCCACCGCCGCATCCAGGACCGCATCCGGGCCCGCATCCAGGCCCACCTCATCCAGGTCCACCACACCCATGGCCACCGCACCCATGGCCACCACTACCACCAGGCCCACCTCATCCAGGTCCACCACATCCAGGCCCGCATCCAGGTCCGCATCCATGGCCACCGCACCCATGGCCACCGCTACCGCCGCCATTCCCTCCTCCAAGGCCGTGGCCGCTGATCCCTCCTTGTCGACGTCCAACATGCTCGTAAGACCGTCTACCGTACATGCATGCCCATACTATGACCACGCAATGAGAAGCCGGAGGAGGAAATGTTGCTGAAGTTAAGGTTAAGGGTAGGGAAAGGGATAAGAAACAGTTCAATACCAGCTTAGGCGGACAAGATGCATAAATTCCAACGTCCGATTTCACAAAATTGTGATGTATTTTTCATGAAAATTCATATAAGTGAATAAAATTTCATCGGGCTTTTAGGGTTGGAACAACAAAAGGTCAATTTATGGGCTCCGCTTGTACAACAATTTCTCTCTTGAAACATAACCCCGTCCGGTCACGGGTATTCTTCGTTCGGCCTAGCTATCAAACACCGATTCCATCCACACTCGCAACCACGTTTCGATATGGCCTGGCCAACGGTCGAGCGGGCCATGCCGGACGTTGCGTCTGAACCCCAATTCAAACCCTTTCCGAAGTCTCGGCCAAGATTCCGCATCCAGGCATGTCCGCTCCGATTGTGTCCCGCCGGAAGGATGGGCGTCGCCGAGCGTCGGATAGGGTAACGGGATCGAACCGAACCTCGTAGCAGGGCCCTCTTCCGTTTCTCATGGGCCGGGCCTTGTGTCTCCTGGGGAACCGTAGACCTGGAATCTACGATTTGTTTAACGTTCACGCTACAGTGGACTCCTCCCCACCCCCCAGCAACGGATATTCCTCCAAGGCTCCAACAAAGAAGCCCACCTTTAGGGAAAAAGAAAAACATGAAACACAAGCGAATATTCCTTAATTTGCTTTATTATTATTTTTTTGGACCACGATTTTATTATTTTTGGAAATAAAATTTTATTTGGCACACACACCGGAAATTAGTAATAAAAATAAAAATATTCGGGAAATTTGTATCGTGAAAATATAAATATCCACATTGGATGGAAAAATAAATAAAATAAATAGTTTTTAATTTTTTTCCCCATTTCTTCACAATTTTATTATAATTCAAACAAATACGAAAAGGCCAAAAAAAAATAATAATAACAAAATAACGAAGGATTCCATTTCTCTCCCTCAATCTCCGTCTCTCTGCCTCTTCTTCTTCTTCTTCTTTTTAATGGACGGGCATCTCCTCCACAATTTGAAGCGGTCATCGCCGGCGATGCACTCCCGTCTCCGGCCGGAATCTCCTCGGCCATGACTTCTCCGCGCGCGCGACACGGTGGACTTGGCCGTCCTACTCTTCGGTTGGAGTCTCCGTGCCTTTTTTGACGCGCTCTGTCTCTCCGGTTTTTCTATTCTCCTTCGCGTGTTTGAATTCGCTGTCGCCTTTTTGACCAAAATTCGACTCCGGATTTAGGCGTTTGGGCGAGTTGGTTGGAGCGTTTGGAGTTGGGGCGGATCGCATTTTGCTGCGTGCGTTGCTCTTGTGATTCTTTTCATCGGTGAGCTGGTGTCGCTTCGTTCGGCCACATTTTGGCTTGGATCTCGATTAGATTATGGCGAAGCCCGAGGATTGACTCTGCTGTGAGAAGCAATAGCTCGAAGGAGTTTCTTGGATTGTTCTGTTTTTTTGGTCGGAGGATTTTGTTAGGGGAGTTTCTGTTCGCTTAATTTCGATAAGAGCGATGGGGACGCATGCGAAGAATGACAAAGGGCGGCGATCGAATGGGTGCAATCCGGTTGTAAAGCCGGGGCCAGTGTCGATGGATCATGTGCTATTGGCATCGGGCGAGACGAAGCAAGAGAGGGAACAAAGAATTAGAAGTTTGTTTGGCTTCTTCGATGCTGCGAATGCTGGTTATTTAGATTATTCACAGATTGAGACTGGGCTTTCCGCTCTGCATATACCTTCGGGATACAAATACGCGAAGGATTTGTTGAACGTGTGTGATGCCAACAAGGATGGACGCGTTGATTACCAGGAATTTAAGCGATACATGGACGACAAGGAGCTTGAGCTTTACCGCATTTTTCAAGCCATTGACGTGGAGCACAATGGTTGCATTTTGCCTGAGGAGCTATATGATGCTCTTCTTAGGGCAGGTAATACCGTCTGTTATGAACTTCTATTGTTCTTGAAGTGTTTGTTGAACTCTTTGTTGTTTATTTCATTTGAGATGCTGACTCTCTCGATGGCTAGCGTTCTCAAAGGGTTGAGAGTTCTGATTTTAGGTTCGGTTGCTTGATTTATTCTCACTGGCTGATTAGAACAATCAATTTGAGGTCACACTCAATTGGGATCACCAAAGTCCTCGTGATTCACTGGGGACTTACAGTCGTATCAAAGTCTTGTTTCCATAATGAATCAAAGCATGTTGTGACAGGACTTGAATAGTTTTCTTCCCTGAATGCAAAAATTGCTTCATGTTATCTCCTATACTGATCAGTGATTTGTTCTTGTTGTCCATGCCCCTACGAGAAAAGAAAGGAAGGATCAATCGAAATGTTAGCCTGCTGGATGATGTATATGGACTTTAGAAAATGAGCTCGCCAAATTGTTGCTTGCATATATTCTTCATAGCAAATTTTTTTTTTTAAAGTTTCAAGAGAGTCAATAAGATTTATTCATAGCTGAGGACATTTCTCCAGTAATAAGATAGTCTTTCACATTCTGCCAAGTGTAATTGAAATTGTGTTTAGCAATTTCCGTTGTTTTCGTCATGAAAAAAAAAGGGAAAAGGAGAGAGAGAGAGAGAGAGAGAGAGAGAGAGAGAGAGAGAGAGAGAGAGAGAGTAAGAGTGAAACATCTTATTAACCTTCTGAATATCCATCCAAGCAAAAGAATGCCAAAACCAAAATTTCCCTTCCCCTCTTGCTCTCGCTGTTTGCTTTTGTGGTAAATGTGACAGTACTTTACCCTATTCTTCCCTTGCTATTTTTGTATTTGATATTTCACTGTGTCTCTGACTCGGGGGCTGTATACTTGTCTTTCATTCAAAATATACTTTCATCAAGTCCCAGCCTTGTATCATGTGATGTTTAGTCTGTCGAAATTGGTTCAGCAACCATCTTGGTTATTCCTCTTTATGTTGTGAAGGCAGTTAGAAATATACATGCAGCAAGTAACAATTTATCTAGCTAGTTTGGGAAAAAGGTGTTGTTGATGTTAATGTTGAAGTAACAATTCAGCTGGCTGGGTAGATGTTCATAATTGAATGAATTGATCGGTTTCGGCACTCATGGATTCTTAACTAAGGAATTAATAGATCTGCATAGATTGGTTATTTTCATTCTATAAGCCACACCAGACTCTTGTTTTTAGGCATTGAAATTGATGACGAGGAGCTTGCCCGTTTTGTGGAGCGCGTGGATAAGGATAGTAATGGTGTCATAACTTTTGAAGAATGGAGAGATTTTCTTCTTCTTTACCCTCATGAGGCAACTATGGAGAACATTTATCATTACCTGGAAAGAGTTTGCCTTGTTGATATTGGAGAACAGGCTGTGGTACCAGAGGGCATTAGTAAACACGTCCATGCAAGCAGATATCTTATCGCAGGAGCCGTGGCGGGAGCAGCATCTCGTACTGCGACTGCCCCACTTGACCGGTTGAAAGTTATTTTACAAGTGCAGACCACCCGTACTCGTATAATGCCTGCAATAAAGTCAATATGGAAGGAAGGTGGTTTTACGGGATTTTTCCGGGGCAATGGATTAAATGTTGTGAAAGTGGCTCCTGAGAGCGCTATAAGGTTCTATGCTTATGAAATGCTGAAACGTGTTATTGTTAACGCACATGGTGGAGAGGATAAGGCTGAAATCGGGCCTATGGGGCGCCTTCTTGCTGGTGGTTTAGCAGGAGCTGTAGCACAATCAGCTGTTTACCCAATGGATCTTGTGAAAACTAGATTGCAAACTCATGTTTCTGACGGAGGGAAGTGTCCTAGTATAGGACAAATGACTAGGGATATATGGATTCAGGAGGGGCCTCGGGCATTTTATAGGGGGGTTGTTCCATCTCTGATTGGGATAATTCCTTATGCTGGCATTGACCTTGCTGCATATGAAACCTTCAAAGATTTGTCCAAGAAGTACATTCTTAAGGATAGTGGTAAGCTTGTGACGACCGCTGAAATGGCTCACTACCTTTATTTCAGTGATTGTAGAGTTCTACTTGTGATTGGAGCTTATTCTTATTAATGTTGCCTTTAATGAATGTAGAGCCTGGCCCTCTAGTGCAGCTGGTCTGTGGGATGACCTCTGGAGCTCTTGGAGCTAGTTGTGTCTACCCTTTGCAAGTCGTAAGGACAAGGTAAGCCGAAATGGTTCTATCTTATCTTCTCCTTTCCCTACTTGTGCACTTGTTTTTTAGATGTAGGATTAGGATATCTAATTTCTTGCATCCCATCCTAACTTTGCTTTTGATCTTAGAATGCAAGCCCAGCGCCCCAATACAGATGCTGCATATAAAGGCATGTCAGATGTATTTAGGAAAACGTTCAAACATGAGGGGCTAAGGGGATTCTACAAAGGAATCTTCCCTAATTTGCTCAAAGTTGTTCCATCAGCAAGCATTACTTATATGGTTTACGAGACTATGAAAAAGAGACTACATTTGGAATAGCAAGTTATGCAAACTTTCCCAATTGCTACTGTGGGATTGACAAGGCTGACAAATGGCGGGGTGGTTTCATGAGGAAGACTTTGTTTACATTAATAAGGTTACTCATTTTTGGTAGATCCTATGGTTATTTGTCTAATTATAATTCAGTGCTAGCTTAAGATATATTGGAAGGGGCAAAATTGGCTTGCCCACCATCTGGTAGCTCAAACCAGCCTTTTTTGGAGTGATTACCAATTAGCCCATGTTGTATGATACAGAAGCATACGGCATAAGATTGACAGAAACCTGATTTTGTTATTCTTCCTGGCGGCAATTTAATCAGAATGTCCAATTATGGAGATATTGTGTTTTTCTGTCTATTTTAGTCATTAGCCTTTTCAGTATTTCATATTCTTAGCACCTGTTGGCTGTTTTTGTGGTTTTCATTTCTCCCATGTTCACTGTGATGGTATCCATTTTCCTTTTCTGGAATAGCAAGCGACTAACAGTGGGATCACTTTAACAGACACATTGAGTTGTCAAAATCTCTTTCTGGGATATCCATATTCCTATTAGCCAATTGCTTAGATCATGTCATTGACATGCAACGGATAGCTTTATAGCTGCAATCCGATTTACTTATCAGGCTTGGCTCTTTAACATGTTTTTGTGACTTTTGGAAAATCTGGTGATTTCATCCATAACTTGTCCCTGGTATGTGCGTTTCGGTTCTTTGATGAGGGATGTTTCTGTTGGGGGAATTGGTGAGTGAGCCGTGGCAGCATTACCTTCAGAACGTCTACATAGGGTGTGAGAAGGAGGGAGGGAGGACTGCAGATGCTTTGCATGAAAGAAGAACGAAATCAGTTCTTAATCTGTGCATTAGATAACTGTGATTATTGTGGAGTTAGAGGTGGGCCCTGGACGATGAGTGTGTTCCTCGTTCTGTGCTTGTCGTTTAATCATTGTAATTGTCAATGTTGAGATTTCATAGCGACTACCTTTGACTGTTCTTGTAGTAATTTTCTTGTGCGTCCCGGTTGAACTGATCATCTTCATTAACTTTGCCTGTGCTGGTACAATGCAGTTTAATCAGAGCTTCGATCAAAACCTTAAGCTACGGTCTTTACTATATAACATAATGCTTAATCTTATTAGTTGGAACATGCCCTTAGGGAAGATGATATTTTACTTGGCGCGATATTAATTTAGTCACGGAGAACGGATTATATCCTGGAGGCTAGCAGTTTGTGATATTTCATTCCAGAATCATATTCTTCCTGCACTGTACCGCCATCGAGCTTGATGATTTTTCATCTTCATTTGTTCTTGTTGACCCAATTGACATTCATTGCTTTCTTGAATGGTTGCTGAATACGACCTTATTCTTCTCTCTCTCTCACACATCAATATTTAGCCGTCCTTGTGTTAGAACGGACGAGAGTACTTCATAAGAAGGAATGAAAAAATTGACTGGTGATTTTGTATGAAAAGGCGGTATGCAATGCGTTCGTTGAGGGTGTGAACCTAACCGGTCTAAGGAATCTCTCCTTTCGACCGGAAAAACGAAGGAATCTCTTCTTCGTACTTTTGGCGATAGTTTGATCGGCCCATTGCTACAAGAACAACCGAAATGCCAAATTGTGGCGGGAGATTGTCGGATGTGGCACTAGATCGACCCTTTAAAGCGAGGAACAATTTCACGAATTATTGCATAAAGGGTGTTTGATCATTAGTGCATTTTTGGTGGATGGATGGGGACTTTAGGACGGACTTCCTAACGATCGTTCGTCGTCGTGTAGCTTTGGGGTCCCAAGGTGCTGGACCAGTATCCCGTCCTCTGTCTGATTCCCTGTCGCAGGAAGTGGCCCGATCCGGGCGTTGACTCCGGTAAACGCACTTTGGCAGCATTCACAGATCTGATCAATCACATACCTTTTCGGCCCCATTGAGGAGATGCTTTTATTTTATTTTATTTTATTTTGCTTGCGCTGGCTGAGCGATGAAACCAGTCGATCATCGAAGGTTCTTGAAATCTAAATGCATAGTCGATTAGGATGCCGCAGGAGATGCACATATAAATTGCGTTGGAAAAATCTTACATATCGAAAAATTGATATGGCGTGGAGCAATTACTAACTTTAGTTCGCTCCTTATTTATTTATTTAAGCTTTTGAGTGAGAGCGGATTCAGCCGAATTAACTAACGATTTCGGACTTTGTTGCTACTTCTTCACAATCTCCTCAAAGTGAAAGTAATGGGCTTATTGCTTGACTCAACAATATAAATATACTAGAGCCGATGATTTGATTGAGACATCCATTATATGCATCAGTGTCCTGAACTCAACAAAGAATTTCATGGATCTTCGCAATTGCCGAGTGCGCTTTGCCATCAAGGTTCGCCTCAAGTGGAGATAACACGTGTGGAGGAGATTGTGAGATAGAACGTGTAGATTGTATTAGGAAAATCTCGAGTTAGAGAATTGATATATCACATACAGTTAATAATTTGAGTTACCCTTTTAACTCGTTGATTTAGATCTTTGAATGAAAATGAATCCAATCGAAGGTAAAGGATCAAGCATCTGCCACTTTGGTTTGCATTTTTATTGTTGTTGTTATTATTTTCGTCCCACTCGGTTTGGAAGCCAATTTGGACAACCGGACGCAAAAGAGTCCATCGAATCCGAAGAGTCCACGTCATTCCGACGTGGCAGTCCCCCCTGAACCCTTTTTTCCCCCTCCTCATCGTCTCTCAAGTCCACAATTTGCAAGTCCCATTTGTTTCTCGACACGTATCGTGCAATGTAAAGTTTTGAGGACCGCATTAACCATTCGGTGATAGCGCAAGATTTGCGAACATCAGTGTCATGGGTCAAATCCATGTTGATGTTTTTGGATGAATTCGTCACGACGCAAATGGAAAAAAAATCTTTTATCCCAACCCGTCAGAGTTTAGTTTAATTTTCATCGAAAATCATTGACTTGACAATTTAATTATCGCCGATCGTTCTACATGAGACATACGCGCTACGTTAGCTTATTTTCACCCAAAATCGACTGAAGAGGCTACATCGGAGTCCTACGGACTAAAATGATAAAATTGAAAAACTTACGAATGAATTGAGATCCATTCAATAGTGATTGGGTAATTTTCCATTCGGAGCCCTGAGTTATCATGATCGTTTCTTTGCTTTGCTATGTATATGGTCATTTTATGATAACAAAAAAATCTCTTTAATGCTAACACATATTGTACATGAGAAATACCACAGATGTTTCAAACTTATGTGTTAAATCGCATGGCTAGCAACATTTGATCTCGTGCATGCCAATTTAGAAAACAAGCCCAGCAAACATTTGTAACATGGGACAGAAATAGTTAAAAGCAAGCAAACCATAAACAGCAAATCATCACTAATTTTCTCCATCACATGAATTCCCCCTCCCCTCCAGGTATTTCAAGGAGAAGTGATTCCCTGACAGTGAAAGTATTATCATGAACGGCAGATGTTCGAAAATCGTGATCATAAATAACTGATAATCCCATCATATTGTCAGGCTAACAGCTACACCGGAGTTAAAAGTTTGTTTTTATTTACCAACTGATCAATCAAAAGTTTGATTAATCAAAAGCATGATGATCAGCATTCGTGGAACGGGCATCCCTATCTAAGCCAACGTGGAAGGAAGTGAGCTTTTGGTCTCTTGTGCGAGCTCAAATTAACGGAGAGGGTTAAGAGAAAAGAGGAGAAAAGGAAGGGAGTTTCCGTGGGATGTGGACAGGGAAGATCGTTGGTCCCACTCGTCCCACGTGGGTTGAAATCGGGGGCGCATTGCCGTAGGATCTTGGCGTGCAAGAATCCAAACCAAAAGGATCGCAGCTAGCTAGCAACCCTGGTGGACGGTGAAGCATTTGGAAAATTTTTGCATGGTGGGTTGCTGTGACGTTAGGGACGTCGCATGTGTGGAAAAATCGTTGGCGGAGGAGGCTAGGGTTTGATGATTGTTCTATCGAAAACACATGTTGGGACCGAGACGTCAACCGAGACTCGATTTGTGCCGTGCCAAATCGAAAAGCGATCGGTAGAGAAGATCGTCTCGCTTGTCGGGGGGTCCGTGATGGATGACACGGAAATTAGCGTTGAGAATCGTCCGGTCGATGTTATGCATTGTTGTACGGCAGCCCTTGGAGGCCGCCGCCTCGGCAATTTTCGGCGAAAATTGATCTGGGCGGCTAACATATATATGTATATTGGCCAAAGGTTCAGGACTGACTAGCCAAAAAAAATAAAAAAAAATTCAAACTTGAATTGACATATGCCCGATAGATTTAGGGCTGATTCGGTAAATTTTTCCCTAGAAATTAGCCGCATCGTTCCATCAGTGGTTCCACGAGTATATACAAGAGACTGTTCTTTTAGGGTGGGTGAAAAGAGAGGAATAGTTTAAATGAGTTATCATCTTCTTCTTTTCTTATCATTTGCGCCATTATTCCATTTGTTTTTTTTTTGTTTTTTAGAGAAGACAAATAGAATTAGTGATTTTTCTTTTGGAAACACATGGAAGGAACCTAACTTTGGAAAATGACATATTTTATTCTTTGGAGATCATAATTCACTGGAAATACTTTTTTTCGATGCAATCATTACTTCTGACCTGGTCTAGCCGACGGATCTCCTTGATCATGCGATACTTCCCAAAAAGCGAAATTACTGATCTTCCTCGAAACGACGTAATTTTCACGACCGTCTTTCTTCTGGTGTGTTGGGACAAAACCGTGGGACTCTTAGAGACAAAGCTACGATTCCCAATGAGAAAAATTAAGTGTTTGTGAATTGCTCACACGGACTTTAACCTTATGCTTCCTCGTTTTGAGTGTATTACTAGTAGAGAAACTTTTAAGAGCACGTGGTCCGGTCGACATGGCAAGAATTGAATGTAACGGTGAGTTCATATGAGATGTCGGGTAGACTTCATGTACCGAATGACGCGGCAGACAGAAACCATCACTATGCAAAAATTGTATCGGAATTTACTTGGAGTCGTCCTCGCAGGTTCTTAACGTGTTAGTGGTGCAGAGTCTGTTGGAGGTACTCTACAGATGAAATGGTGGATGGAAGTTATTACGGTCACGGTTAATCGGTGAACGTCATCGCCAACGACCAGAGAGACGATTAGGGTTTGATACTTCTGTCTCTGTCTCTGTCTCTCTCTCTCGCATCATTGGCATGCCGCAGACGGGGCGGCACTCGGATTTCCGCCTCATGAATGTGGACTTTTGTAGCGTTAATGGTGTGCTTGAAGATGTTTTGATTCACGTGTGCATCTCAAATCCGTACCCCCGAAACAGTGTGTGGTCACCCAAGCCATGAACAAGAAGCGTTGCGCACTAAGGCATCGGACGCAATGGCTTATCTCACCGTCGCGTCAAGGGGGACGCAAATGGAGGAGTTCTCATTTCCCCGAAGTTGCTCAATTCGATCCCTCGATGGACAGCCGGTGGCGATATGTTAACAGTTGCTAAATCAATTCATGCACAAGAGCTGAACTCCCGCTCTCGCCGCGGAGCTAGATGGGAGCTTGGCAACTCGAAAGGCTCAAACTCGGTAAAGAACTCGGGCTGAGCACGAGTGATTCCCGCAAGCCGACCTCAAGTAGCAAGACTTACTTTCGCCTCCCAAATCTTTTGAACCCTACGCTCCCTCACAAGCTCTCGCAATTGTAATCAAGCCTAATTATCAAGTTTTTTTTTATTAATCGCCATTACCATCTCACTCAGAGAGGAAAGCTTGCACAATATAAAGATTTCGAGCTTTTAGTGCTCATCCAAAATGACATTTACTTTTGACTTTTTCGACCTTTTTTTTTAATATTATCATTTGTCGTTTTAGATTGGACTCTTATTAATTGATTAATTTCCTATCGTTAGAAAAATACATATATTTTAGTACATAAGCTCGTTAAAAATGCTAAACGTTACTAAAGTCTGTAGGCAAATGTCACGCACATTCTCATGGAGCTTGACATCATCTTTTAATTTGCTTGCGGGAGAAATGGACAAAAAAAAATGAAAAAGAAATGGACTCAATTGATGATAAGTTAGACAGCAACCATCGTACTTTGTCATGTCATATGCGAGACGGTTCTCGTAATACCAGACATCTAATCCTCGGACATTTTCGTATCGGCCTACGTTGGTTCGCCGGTCTCGTCCCGGTTTTGAACATCGGCGTCATGCGAGAATATGCATGAGAACTTATTTTTATAGGGCAAGACGTGCGAGAACATGAATGAATCTTATCTAACTCCACAAGGAAACGTAAGTCGGTGTTGCAGAGCATCAATCTTTGAAGCTTCAACTCCAACCCGCCAACCAGCAGGTGCCGGCATTTAAGGTCCTCACAGACGCCCACAGACGCCCATGAATACTTCCCACATGGCTGAGGCAAAAGGCAACAGGCCACCAACCCTTATTATTAATTTTTCCAAGTCCTAGAATTCAAAACCCTAGCGATCCTATTCTTTTTCTTCCACCCCCAACGGCTCCCAAGTTAAGGCCAAATCTGCAGATGATCTGGTCAGAATCTGTCTGCTGATGGGAAGAGCGTCGCTCAGATGGTTTTGGTCAATAACATGGTACTAGTTTACCCGAGGTTTCTAAGCCTCCCCCGGCCCTCAACCGCATATGCATTTCCTGGAAATTCTGCTGCCCAAGCCGATCCTTCTCACTACGTATATTATATACATATGCAATGAATATAAATATGAGACGAGTAATCCTAGTTGAAAAGAATTATTTGCGCCGGCGCCATCGAATTGGCGACGGCCACGCATTCACGAAGTTTAGTACGAAAAATCCATATATTATGCGCACGGCATGAATCCGTCATATCATTCGGTCATGGTGATTGATATCTTCTGTTGCGGAGTGCAGAGTAATTTATCCGATACCTAAACAGGCCGAATGAATGCTTAAATGGAGTCTCGAGGGATCTCTTTTGGTAAAATTCTTAATAATGTATAAAATCTTATGCAAAAGATTCATGAGAAAAAATGATATAAAACAGGCGCATGTGGTTCAATAATCGTTTATAGGTGTCTAAAGTTTGACCTATAAGATGAAAGATAATTAGAGTGTTCCATATGCATTCATTTCTTATCTCTTGAGCATCTCTTGATCTACTAAAGTTTTCATGACATGTTCATAAAATGCGCTCGATCACCTAAATATTTTTCTTTCAAACAAAATTGTGGAGTCAAATAATTAGACTAAATATATGAACAAATTATACTAAAAGATGGGATAAATCGGGTGGTAGTATATATCATGGATTTGTGCTGATGGAAAATTTTGGTTGTGTAGAAGTATCATTAGTACTCCTAAAATTTGATAAACATATGAGTTTTCAATCTCACAAATCCCACTTTCAAAATTTTAGGATCCGCATTTTTCGGGGAAAAGTATCCAATTAACTCCTAAAGCTTGCACAAATGTCAATTCAATACCAAACTTTTCAACTTTGTCAGTTTAGTCATAAACATTTGAATAGAATTACAATTAATTTTTTTTTGGCCAATTTTCGCCGGAAATCGCTGACAATTTCTTTCTGTGTCTCCCCTACAGGGTTCTCTAAGGACCATAAATGTTGAAATAAAATATACGGATAGGCATATTAATTTTCGCCAGGAAAAATTTATTGAAAGACAAGAAGTGGAAATGCTGTTCACGAATCTGGTCTCAAGTTGGAGGGGTAAGAGCATGTGATGAAGACATGGATGTCGGTAATGCAAAATTGGAGGTATTAATGTATAATGTCACTGTCTCATTCATTGCCATATTGCTTGTGCCTCATTTAATTTCTACCATCTTCTTCCCTTCATCAATTATCCTCCCCTTCTATAATCACTTAGTTTATAGTATTTGTCTCATTGGTTACACTTTGACTTTACACTTGTTTTCCCAAAAGGTGTGTCCATCGCATATGACACAAAAAGCAGGCCTGCAATATTTTCAAAAGTGGGGAAGTTAATTTATTGTTCTTATAAATTAGGAGGATCTTTCTCTGTTGACTGTTCGAGCAAAGAAAAGGACAAAAACTGCAAAATATTACTGAAAGATGTAGATTCTGAACAAGACACGAGTGAAGTGATAATCCAAGATGAAAAGAATAGGATAAAAAAACATTGTGGGTGTCGGATAACGGGAAAAAAAAATGCTATAAAAAGTGGAAAAGAGATAGGTTCGTTATGTCTAGGGAATAAGGATGTGCATGAGAAATTTCTGAGAAGCTTCACTAATCATTTTCGACCTGCCTTTTAATCGATTATACTTTTTTCTAAACTGACTTTTAATCAATTGTTAATGGAAAAAGAATGAAAAACATCGTGGTTGTTCATATGGAGAGATGCTGGATAAGACACGAGTGAAGTGATAATTCAAGATGAAAGGAACAAAACATGATGGGTATAGTTTTTCCACTGACTTTTAATCAAAGACAAAAGCCTCCAAAAGCTCCAAATTATGTATACTCTGATATGTCTATCATTATATATTTTTTTCTTCTGCGACATCAAAAATCCCTCCATCAGGGTTCCATCGGTGAGTAACGTTAAAAATCTACCTATATGGACGTCGGAAATCAAACATAATCGCTATGGTGCCAGCAAAATTGAAACGACGTTGTTTTGGCTGAAAAATCATCTGACGGAACCTTGAAGGAAGTTGAACATGTCAACTTAGTAAAAGTTTTGAGTTTTCTATATCACAAGAAAAAGTTTATGATAAATATTTCACAAGGAACACAGTTTAAGATTCTTTGCAGCTTTTTTTTCTTCCTATTAATCAATTACTCACAGAAAAGGATGAAAAATTTTGTTGGTGTTGGGTAATGGAAAGGATCTGTCAAAAAGTGGAAAAGAAAGATTTCGTTATGTCTAGGTATGCCTATGAGAAACTGCTGAGAAGCTTCACAAACATTTTCGAGCTGCCTTTATTTACTTTCGTTGTTGATTCCATGTTCTCCTGCGAGAAGTTGTCTCCGCTTCGTCTTCTGCTTTGTCATCACCAGCATTAAAGTTTATATAGTCTGCTCAGCCGATAAAGTTAATGTTGCGTGCGCTCCATTTGTTTGAAGCTTTCTCTCCTCACCATTTTTCCACAAAGGAAAGGAACTAGTCGAGCATTGCCTGAGGAATCCGAGGGCTCGGAGTCAGATTTTCTTTATCATGTATCGTGCAATGATATTATCGGATAATGGTATCGTCAGTCCTATTATACGGTCTCGCAAATGGATTAGACTTACGAGATCGGTTTAATGGTTAAGGAATGAGTACGTGTATGGATTAGTCAAATGATGGGCATGACCAATTCTCCAACTTTCGTGATCACGTGCTTAGATTTCAATTTTATTCTTATGGAATTCGCGAAGAGATTTGTTGAGTATGAACCCTATCTAAAACGGACTTCCCGGTAGTAAGAAAAGCATTTGTTTAGTCTCTTCGAATGGAAGAACTCGGAATAATCTCGTACCGGTACACATATCTTTCTAGTATTGATCTATAATTTACATCTGGGAGTTGTATTTTCTCAAGCGTGTGCCGCTAGTTCCTCGTTGTCTGGTTGTGATGCACCTGCAAGCGCATGCAATACTGTCAAAAGGGTCTATTAAGTTGGGTTTGGGATGTTCTAATGTTAGGGGTGACTAAATTGACCCAAATATCGCCGGACTTCAAGGGAATTTCTCCCACTGGCGACTACATACTCTTCCCTCTCTCTGTCTAACCCCTCTCCGCCTTAGTCACCAGGTCACGCCGAACTCGGAGTTGCATTGCATCACCACCACTGTCTCACCTTGCCGCCATCACCCCTCTCTCTCTCTCTCTCTCTCTCTCGATCGATCTCAATCATTGCAACTGTTTAGATACAAATGTGAATTATGTTAGAAAAGTCTAATATTGAAAAATTATCTAGTGTGGTATATACCTAACCCATAACTTATCAGTTTAAGCTTTTGAGTTAAGATGAGTCAAACTAGATATTTCCACAGGCTTGAACTTGTGCTCCCTTTTAGTGATCTCCCCAAGTAAAAAAGCACCGGACTTTTGCCATACACTCCCAACAAATGATATCAGTGCCGACGGTAGATTGATTAGGGGCAGGGGGAGGGGGAAGGGGGGAATTCGGCAACCAAAATGATTTTCGAGGGGAGGGTGGCATTATGGTGTAGCAACGCGAACCAAGCCTGATGGCAGACTTCGTGGTTTGGTTTGAAGAAAAAGGCCATGGATGAAATTCGGCGTTTATGGCGATTTAAGTTGAGATGCTTGATGCAGAAGGAAACCTAGATTAAGGGAAGGAGCAAACAATACTGAGAGAGGAAGATTGTTGAAATACACGTGTGAGTGAAAGTGAATAAAATTGGATAGAGTATCAGGCTTCTGCCGCACGCTGCCAATAGAAATCGACAAAAGTCATGACAAGAGAGGGGAGGGCGACCAGAAAAGAAGAAAAGTGAAGTAAAATAAAAAATAAAAAAAAATGCTAAGATTAAGAAAGGGGGAGTAGATCCGTGCCGCCCTTGTAGCAAGATGTCAACTTCCAAAGGCAAATAATTTGCTCCCTAAGTGAAAATTTAGAGGATCCCATCCCGACAATAACCTACGAATTCCAAAGAACCTTTTAAGTGCATGCTTACACACTCACCCACAAAACAGTCAACAAACCCTAATTAAAATTCTAAGTTCTATGGTTAACAAGATGCATGCACATGCCTCATGCGACGGGTCATTCTTGGACTCTTAAAACAAAATATTCGTGCACGCTCTTATGGACCGAATATTCTAAGCCATCCTAACGGGACTTGCTAGTTAAAAATACACGCAACGCAACAGCAACAGAGATCAATCACGGCGGGAGATTTTTCAACGAAAGAGAAGACAAACAAAACAAAACAAAAAAACAAAACAAAAAACATCCTCTTGCATTTCCCAATGAAGTGATTCTCAAGATCGTCATCTAATCTTGTTCTTGATTAAATCTTCGTGTTGGTCAACTTTTGGAGGATAGAGGGCGCCTCAGGAATCTCTTGATGTCTTGTTCTTTTTTTTCTTTCCGGTTGTTGTTTATATTTATTTAGGGTGAAAGCATCTCTCGAAATTTCATGTCAACTTAATTAAGAAGGCGAAATAGAAATAATTTGTTTCAATTATGGTGCATCATTGCACATGTAATGATGGAGGGGTTGCTCTCAATTTTAGTTTTACTTTTCTTCCTTCCCATTTTTCCTTACCGTGGTTTCATAACCTCGTAAGATCAAAATAATTTCTCAATCATGCGACTTCATGTTAGGATTCGGCGCATAAGCCACGGCGAAATTAAGCGTAAAGAAATTGAGACACGAAATTTTATTTCGATTCACCTTTAAATTGGAGGTATATCGAGCAGATTTTTCAATTATAATTCACACTTTGCCGTCTTTAGCATGTCATTGAATATCTTGCATGCGTTTTAACTAACTTGTTCATTTGAGCTCGTTAGGGTTTTCACACGTTGAACGATGGGACATCACATTAGAGTTGTTTCACACATGTTTCTTTCCCATCAACTTTTGGTTTACCTCAGACACGAGAGAATTAAAAAATAGTGAGTTTTGATGAATTGGTGGGGTATAATGTCGCCCATGAGACCGCCTCCATTTATGTCGCGAATTGCAAGAGAACGTGCGGGACGCTTCTTCTTCTTCTGAGTGAGAGAGAGAGAGAGAGAGAGAGAAACCCTAGGAAACAACAAGTTTACTTCTTCTTGGGCAAGTGTAGTAAATCTTTGATCTTTCCGAATGTGATATTATTATATAACCCTATAAGTCCATGTGTAAGGCCACGTTGTTTTCTTCTTCTTCTTTTTCCAAGCGATTATATGGTGAAATTAGTATAGATATATAAACTCTCTGTACCATCAAATCTGATGAAATCCAAATAAGATGAAATGGTCCGATTTCTCGCTTTTTATTTTGTATTGAAAGAGAGTTTAGAAGGGCAAATCTTATCTACTATATGAAAACTGTTCTAGGTCAAGGACACCCGTAACAATTAAAACTTTAGATTTGTTTTTTTTTTTTGTCAGAAAATTTTAGATTTAATCGGTTCATGAAACTTATTCGGCATTTCACGGACCTACATATAATCGATCCCCACTCTTGTTTCATGGAGTAAAATGGGAAGGAAAATAGCTTCTTTGACAGTCTGACAGTACTGTCAGTTATTTCTGATCGTAGATTCACGCATTATCATTGCGTGTTTTGCATAAAGCACTCACTAATTGAAAAATCGTGGGTGGTCAAAAAGTACTATCAGACTACCAGGCTAACAGCTACCAATGGGAAAAGGATAGCATGATAGCGGGATGGCCCTTTTTTGATGTTCACAATGCACGTTGTCTTCCTTTTGGCCCGCTGTTGCTAGTCTGTTCATTCTTTGAAAGATCGGATATGATGAAGTAGACTGGATAACCAAAGCACATATGCGTGTCTCTCTTATGATGGTTGCGTCCAGTTGACCTTAATTTCGTGATACATGTGCAAGCTAATTTAAATACATCGAGGGTCGGTCCTTTCGAAACTCGGCTCTAAAGCTCTTGACTTATCCTGTGTGCCAATCGGTCTATTTATACATCTGTCGTATTTATTTCGCCTATCGTAGGAGTGATCAATTCCCAAGCTGATCCAGTCCCACTCAGAAATCGAGAAAATCTGTGAATTATTAGTCAGAGTGAGCAACATCGACTTTAATTTTTATATTTTAATTAGAATTAGATTTGCATTTAAAAAATAAAAAATAACAATGAATTATTAGATTAACATTTAAAAATAAATAAAAATAAGAATATCAATTTGGTACGAACAGTCCAGTCCCCTTGGAATCGAGAACCTAACTAAAAACCACTGTTTCCAATCTTATGAAACCAAGAATTGGATCGGCGCCCTCGGGAACTAGACTGAACTGGTCAATTAGGTTCGGTCATAGCGGTTCCCTATTCAACCGGTCCTTTCGAAACTCGGCTCTAAAGCTCTTGACTTATCATGTGTGCTAATCAATCTATTTATACATATGTCGTATTCATTTCACATATCATAGGGGTGACCACTTCCCGAGCTAGTCTAGTCCCACTCAGATATCGAGAAACTCTGTGGATTATTAGTAAGAGTGAGCAACACTGACTTTATTTTTTATATTTTAATTAAAATTAGATTTGCATTTAAAAAATAAAAAATAACGATAAATTATTAGATTAACATTTAAAAATAAAAAAAATAAGAATATGTACGAACAGTCCAATCCCCCTGGAATTGGGAACCGAACTAAAAATCACTTTTTCCAACCTTACGAAATTGAGAATCGGATCGGCACTCTTGAGAACTGGACTGAACCGGCTGATTAGGTTCGGTTGTGGCGGTTCCCGATTCGACCGGTTTGCCTTGGTAATCTTTTTAGCCCATTGGTTTTCCATATGTCGACGAGCCCTAGAACATACATATATTTTCGTGTTCATTTTGACCATGAGAGAGTACGCGTTCAGACTTGGTTTTCATATACACGTGGCGAATCCCCAGTTCCTCAAGACATGCACCTTTACAAGCGAAGCACATAATTGGAGAAAGAGATTGGTTAGTTCAGACAAGGCTTTGTGACCTATTTACTAACTTTCGTTGGAAGTACTAAGGCGAAAAAAATAACAGTATTAACAAGGAAATGGCATAAATCCCGGGAAGACACCGATGTTTTTATAATAAAGATTGAGATCCTCTTAAATTTAGCATTTTCTGATCTTAGATATATTTTTGTTCTTCTCTCTTTTTAATTTGTTTGCGTGTGTGGTCCTTTATGTAAATTTCTCAAACTATGAGGGGATTTTTGGTCTTAGTGGTAACTTTATCCGGTATATTTATTCTCCTAAGTATATAGAGGAATCCAATCCAAATATTAAAGTCATGGGAACCAAAAAAAAGTAATTAAAGAAACTCTCACGCAACCTCTAGGAACTGGGACTCCCCCAACATGCGTTCAATTTGTCCATTATGTTATGCAAAGTGCATTAAGCTATTTCTCTTTTTTTTTTTTTCATCTACTTGGAGGGAACCAGCACAACAGGCTACCGTCGCAATCCCTACTTGAATATGAGTTTTGCGGGGAATAAATCGAACTTACGACTGATGGATCCTGAGCTAAGAGTATGAGAACGCCCTTATTTTCGAGTCGATCCCGAAGCGGATAAAGCGCGCTGAACTTAATCATGCCGGAGAGCAATAGAGGATTTTAGAGACGCATGTAATTTTCAGGGCAATTAGCTATGTAGATCGAGCCTCTGTTGGTGTATGTAGCTGCAACAAAAGGTAACATTTTGATTCCCATGTGGTCACCCAAAAGACTCTTCGGTCCACATGGTTTAAGCTTGTGCAAGTGTGATCGAATCACACACTCGTTGCATTATTTTGGAGTAATTGCAACATGTCAATGATAGGGCAAGCAAAATTCAAAGCAATCGTTATTTTTGTGGGCTCATGGATAATAATGGAGGAGTACAATTTATTTAGCGATTAGGTGGTGCCGAAGCTAGCTTTCAAACCCCTCGTTTAGTCAACCTCTCGAACGATTTTGAGGGAACGCTCACCCACATCGGTCCGGTGTATTCGGAATTTTAATATCGGAGTGCTTTGTCCTTTACCATTTAAGCCAACGCCTTATTAGTGAATTTCTAGTGCATTATACTACGATGGAACTCGGTGATACCATGACCCAAAAAAAGAAAAAAAAAACTAAATTTTGTTTGTGGCTCATTTTTTTGGCCAATATATCGCTTTAGCATCATTGCTCAATAATGAAATATTGACCAACATCGCTCGATGACGGGTTTTATATGCTCTCCATATTAATGCGGTCTCTCCCTCCACCTCACAATTTAAGTTTTATGTATTGGGTTTTCTAACAATTTAAGTTAGGATTATTAGTATTTCCTACCAAAAATAACGTATTATTCCAATTTCTCACCATTTTGATTGGTGCCGTGTTGACATTAAATGTATTTGAAGGGTGCCTGTCGCCTATTTTTGGTGTTGTGCTGACATTATTAACCTTAGCTAAAATTTGGACCGACAAACTGTTCGATTTGATTAAAGAGTGTACTACAGACATTTGTTAAGTAATCGACTCTGAAAATTTTGTAGCTTTCGATGCATTGACAATTGTCCTCGTATTTCATATAATCAGTGCTTTTGATAATCAATAATTTTACATTAAATATATTTAACAAGTGCCCTAAATACAGCTGATCGATGAGACTAATGACGGGGTTGTCACTACTTAGGGAAATTTATTTTGGCTTGAAGCACAATTTTGTAGGCATAGATTCAACTAGGCCACGCTACTAATATTATCTTTGGATAAGGCCGGACTAATCTGACCTGAAGATATTCTCATAGAAAAAAACATGAGAAATTTTGAATTGTCAAAACTAAAAGTTAGGAAATATATGATCATACATTAAAAACCTCGTTAAGGTATAGAAAATATCGAAATAAAGAATCAAATTGGTCGAGATTCGGAAATCAACTTCTAAGACATATCCCAAGCTCCATTCCCCTTGAATTTGGACAACCAATGTGTCAAAAATCAGCTTTTCAATGGCGAGAGTTCCCATGGATGAACAATCACTATGCCGTACACGGGAGACGTTATGGAATCGTTCCAAAATCATGACGGCAGTTCCGCTGCCGCCTGCCATCATACGAAATCAATTTGTCGAAATAATAAACACGGCCATTTTTTGTATTCACTTAAATGCGGTATGTGGCCTCATCTTGTTTCCCAAGTAAATATTGTTTTCTGGGCGAACCAATTTGAACTCGTCCCAATCCATCTGTGGACCATTTGGTTTCGGGATAGCGATTGCCCCAAGTGATTGATTTCGGCGCCGGTCGTCCGCTGTTGCTCTTCGCAAGAACAATTCTACAAAAATGACATATATTATTAACATTATTATCATCATCATCATCATTATAATAATAATAATAATAATAATAAAAAGAGGTATAGTGAATAAATAAATAAAAGAAGAGAGGAATCCAAAAAAAAAAATCATTTGATTTTAAAAAGGAGATAGTGAAATTTCGTTTGCGCCGGTTAAAGTTTTAGAAACGCTAATTGGCTGGAATAAGGATAGAAGAAAACAAAACAAAACAAAACAAGAAAGCAAATGAAGGAGGGGTGGGGGGTTAACAAATAACGACCGCTTCGTACGTCCGGATGCAGAGCCTCCTGCGCAGCGCCCAATCGTTATAAATCGCAACCGTCGCTCTGCGGAAATCTCTCGTCCTCTCCGTCGCCACTTTTTGGTTTCCTCTCTCTCTCTCTCTCTTTCATCCGTTTCGTTTCGACTCATCATTTTCACCCCTAAAAAGTCGAAAGAAAAAGCACCCGTCTTCCTTCTCCTCCCTCTCTGTTTTTGTTCCTGTTGTTGTTTTTGTCGTATTGGGTTCATTGCCCTTCTTCTCTCTCGCTTTTGTCCGTTTGTGGTTCCGCCGGGATTTGGAACTGGTCCGAGAAGGAAAGAGCACGGGAGCTTTGTACGTTCAAATCTTTCGCTCGTTGCGGAAACCGTCTCGTCGAGAAAGAACAAAATTTCTAGATCGCGAGGACTTAGTTAACAACGGGGCGCTTTGGGATTTGAAGGATTCAACAACATCGCTATCTTTCGTCCATTCTTTTTCTGTGGGCCTATATGCTTCGGGGATCACGGCTTTGAGGGCTCGCGGTTCTTGTGGCTTCTCCTCCTCCCAGTTGTTTGTCCGCATTGGCTATAAACAGAGGCGAATTCCAGAAAGAAAAAAAGAAAAAACTAAAACTTGGTGCGTTCTTCGTGCTGTTTCCATCGATTATTTTTCGTTTTCTGTTGTTTGGGTTAATGGGTTTTTGTGGGGTTTGATCGGTACCGTTTGTTTTGGCTTCATGTTTCGAGATATTTGCGGTTGCTTATCTGGCGAGCTATGGTGAATTCACTCTTGTTTTCTTGAAGGTTTTGTGCCGGGCGAACATGTCAACAATGCTGGCTCGGATCGGCCGACACCGACAGCGCTACGAGAACAACTTGCGGCTTGTTTCTGGGTATGCCAATGTTTCCTATTTGCTGGTGCAACCTCTTCTTTGTTCTATCGACATGAACAGTTCGCCTGTTTTTCTCAAGTACGATCGTTTTTTAGTGGCGCTTGAGTGAAATTTGCAGAATTTGGTGAAATCGTGATGCCCAGCCCACCATTTTTGTCGAGTATCTTTTTGCTTTGCGCGAAGGAAAGTTTCAAATTTGAAATTTCCCTGAAGCTTCTGGGAAAACTCTGAGCGTGTCCACTTGAAAAGCATATATATCTCTACAGGACTTCGTATGTGTATAGATTGGGTCAGTCATACGATGTATAAAACTTGGATTCCTACAACCAACTGGCCGAATAGATAGAGACAAAAAGGAAGGACGACACACCTGCTCCTTATCTACTATTTGTAATATGCATCAAGAAAGGGTGTATTATCATATTGACTTGACGCACGCTCGCAAGCTCTTTGTGCGTGTATCGTATCTGTAGGTTCTGAAGTTCGAGCATTTGCTGCATAAATCATGCCTGATTGTTTTTGTCTTACATGCGGAATACAAGGATCAAATTCGCTCGTGCTGGGGCACAGCCATGTTTAATAAAAGGGCAAATGGGAGGAAAAATGCAGATCTTTCCCGCCTTTCTTTATTGTTAGCCATGGCATATTGGGGGCAGACAGCGACCTGAACTTGACTTTGAGTTTCGGTACATTTTTTAAGAGAAATTTGGTTGCATCAATAATTGTTTCGTCAGTTTGTTTACCTTTGGTTATCGCTTTCGGAAGGCCTATTCATCCTCACCATGGGGCCATCAGACATAACCGATATCTAGGTGTTTCACATGCGTTGACACCGACTTTTTATGACAGTATGCTGTGCAATGACTTTACGTTATAGGGATAAGGACGTGCAGTGCGTTCACATCTGGGGGAGGCGCTATTCAGCTAATAGTTTCACTAGTGTGGTTTCTGTTTGGGTAGGACAAGAAAAAAATAGATCAAGCGCTAGAACTTTGAAGCAATTTGTGCAAGTTTACATTGGATTACATGCATTCATGAGTTGTAGAGGCTTAAAACATAGGGTATTTCCAAAGTAGTCAGGAAGGTAAAGTAAACCCCAAATGGAAGTTGAGTCTCACTGAATATGAAGAAGAGATGGCGAGGCAATTCGCTGCGGACAAAAGTTATCACATTTCTGGCGTGTACTGATATTAGGCTTTCGCAAACTCAGTTATCTGAAGTTTTGAAGATGTGGATCCATCCTTTCTTGTAAGCTAAGATGTCATGGTGCTTGACTTTTAATTCTGTGAGATAATGTAAGTTCCGATCATCTGAGGCAAGCTACTTGATCTGTTTGAATTTGATAGTTCTTCCATTAGTAGATCATCATTCATCACTGGCTGCAAGAGATCTCGTGATTGGAAAGTTTGCGTATGCACTTTTATTAACATGATGCGTGATCCGTGCAAGTTAATCCTTTAAAACTCAGCTTCAAATGGGGAATGTTGCTTATAGATATATCTGTGTGACAGATGCATTCCCTACCGCCTCACAAATGGAAATGACTGTCAGACAGATAACTTGGAAAGCAGAATCGAAGTCCTTATGATCTCATCACCAAATCGTGATGATCTAGTCTTTCCAAAGGTATAATTTGTCTCAAGACATCGGTACTCATTTTTTTTCTTGTGTTTTGTTTTTTTGTTGAGAGATATATTTGCTTTTTATTTTCAGGGTGGATGGGAGGATGATGAAACTCTTGAAGAAGCCGCATGTCGTGAAGCTTTAGAGGAAGCGGGAGTAAAAGGAAAGCTCAATGTAAGATATTTTCGTCTTTTGAACCTTCTTCTTTGTATGGAAAAGTCTGAGAAGTCTGGCAGCCGCCCAAGACATGCTTATCGTAAATGAAGCCGAAAGCTGGAAAGAATTACCTAAACTAGGCCTTTTCATCTAAAAGCCACAAAATCTATCTGGCACAAAATCTTCATTTGCTGGCAATTCTACCTCATCGGATGTATGGTTGCTTTAACCGTAATTGCAATAGCAAATGCTGAGTACTCTGCATTTACTGGGGTGTGTTTCCGCCTTGTACTATCTGACATATCGCTAATATTTCTCGTTGTTCAGGACACACCATTGGGGGTTTGGGAGTTCCGAAGTAAGAGCAGACAGGACATGTGCTGTCTAGAAGGAGGCTGCAAAGGTTATATGTTTGCATTGGAGGTTACTGAGGAGCTAGAGACGTGGCCAGAGCGCGAAAATCATGATAGAAGATGGGTTAGTGTTTCTTGGAAACTTATATTTTCATGTCCAAATCGGAGTATAGATACTTCGGATCTCTGGGTTCAACTTTGGGACATAATTGGCTAAAGGTTCTGGTGGAAATTGGCCTCTGCAATCGTCTCAAAGCTTGTTGACGAAGCCAAATATTTGTTTCTTATTGACTGCAATCCCCTCAAAGCTTGTGATCATTTGACCGATAATATGCAATCGCTAGGATTAAGCCCCATATTCACATTGCTTCTTTGTTGGAGCCTTTGACTCAGTTTATTAATGGTAATCCACAGCTGTGTGTAAAAGAAGCATTTGAACTCTGCCGCTACGAGTGGATGCGCAGCGCACTGGAGAATTTCCTGAACATGCTCGAAGAAGAAAAGGGGAAACACGAATTCGAGGCAATCGAAGAGTTGATCAAGTCCCCTTCCCCGGCCGTCTCGGATTGCCAAATCATCACGCCCAACTTGTACATAGATCACCCTAATAGTGCCCGACGCCACGGTATGGCGTTCTCTTGGCTCGTTGCAGTGAAGGGCTTGCCGTTGTCTTGAGTGATGCTGACATGCCGCTGGACTTGTATTTATTAATTTGTGGGTTCTAAAATTATTAGCTGAACTGCTCGGTTTGGGTTGCATTTGTGTATTAGGTTCTCGTGTGTGTGTCCTAGATCATAGTGTGCCGCGTTTGTCCTTCCAAATGTGAAAAGGATCTAGAGTTTGTGAAGGAATAATAGACCGTTGGCACTCTTTTTTCTAGATTAATCAAGGAAAGTGTTCATTTATCTTCTGGCATGCTGAAGCTTGACCTGGCTTCCTTTCTCCTTTCTCCAGTCTTCATATTTCGATGTTTGGTCGAGGTTACCGATCGATTTGTTTTGCTTGTTTTCTTTTTCACTCGATGCACGGTCAGTCGCAATTGTCCCTTTTTCCGCTCGATGCGGAATCAGTTACTTTCGTCCCTGCAACAGAACACCTCGCCGCCAATTTAACATGGACAAAAATGTACTTTAATCTTCGGTTGGATGATGAGTAAACCCAGTTTAATTTCCCCCATAGGGGTCAACCAGATCAACCTCTTGATGTATTGAGCCAAGTGTATTCGCGTTCAACATCTCCTACGTAGACAAACTTATTTTTGAGACTGGTTTTGCAATTGAGTGGTTGGAGTAGCGTCAACACACCCCATCTCCTTGCATGTCTTCGGCAAAATTTTGTACATTGAATTCTACCCTCGTCCTTTATGTGAGAGAGAATTCAGGTTCCAATTGAAGTGGACTCAATGTGTTGAGCCGACCCGCGTCGACATTTCGAAATTGGCGGAGGGCATCTTGCACGCACCAGCAAGTAGGGGCGAGTAACTGAATCAGTCAAGGCAGGTTTTCAGTTTTTGGATCTGGGAACCGGATTGGCATCTTGTGGACGGACCCCAGCCAGTCTTAATTAACTGCGTGTATAGATCATTAAATGGAAATAATAATCGAAGCGAACTAATCCCAAAAATCTATTAGTTACTTCCTCACACTTCCCACGTTCCATTTTCTAGAGAAGTCATTTCCTGCAATGACGTTATATTCTGGACTTTTGTATTTAGTAACTTGTGTACAGATTGGTTCTTCACCGTTAACTAGCACCGTTCTCCTCAAGAATTTGGAACATTGAACCCATAATGCCAATTTTGGGGGAAAAACCCGCAAACAAATCGATTTTGAGCCGGTTTACTCCTAATCCTAGGTATTTTTACGTTTTTCTTTAAATCGAAATATATATGTTGAAATTGAATATGTTTTGACATATTACCTCTAATAAAAAGAAAAATGTTTATATATATGACATATTCCGCGATGTCACGTAAGTTAATTGCCATGATAACTTGATAAGCTATCACCACATATAATTATGGTACAGGTTGAAAGATGAAAGATAACAATATGATCCAAGGAAATCGAATAAATGACAAATCTGAACAAATCTCCAATTGATCAAACTAGCGGATGCGCCGCTTGGTGTGTCATCTTCTCGCTGCTCTGTTGAAGATTCTGCACTGTTACTATTGCGATTTTATTTTTTTTTCCCGTCTTCAAGATTTTTTACTTCAGCCCTTTTCCATCATTCACCCAAGGTCGACTATGGAAATATAGATAGAGAAAATTATTACTTGCTTGTGTAATTAAAATGATTGTAGCGAATAGACTTAGCCTCCATTTGTTTTGCAAAAAAATTAACGATTAAAGATCACTTGTATCGCTTATGAATGAATGAAAAAATTATACTTTTGTCATACACAAAAATGTTTAAAAGTAAAGTATCATCGATTTTTTAAAAGACTTTCAATTGACCCTTGTTTCAAGCGATATTGATTGGCGAAATACCCTTTCATCGAAATTGTTTATGTGATTTTTATTAAGAAGAGACGGGTGGAGATTTTGGACCGAAGGTTTAATGGATCCCAATGGATATGCTTCACCGGAATTTGACCGCAATGACGAAGCACGAAACACTTCGCTAGGAATTAATCGACGATAAAGTGAGATGATAGATAGACAGATAGATACAAAGCCGAAATTTAGTCGGCGACCAAGTTTTAGAAACTACGATTAAAATATGGTAATTGAATGGCACGAGAATGTAAAGTTGCGAAAAATAAGGATAAAGGTAAAAAAAAAAACATTGAGTTCTATCATTAATTGAAAAAGGGGCCTTACAAAGATTACACTTGGAATATTTATAATCATTACATACGGTGATTACATAACTAGATTACAAATATTAACTCCCTTTTGGCGGTTCTTTGAGTGGATAAGATATAACCGACAAATCGTAATCTTCGTATTGGTGGTTATCATACGTAACTTTACGTTGCGTTGTCAGCGGCTTCACTGGCGAGTTGCCGACTTCTCTAGTGAGTTGCAAGTTCCCTTTTAAGTCGTCGGTAACTCTATTTATTATTGACCAAACTTTGTTTCTATCGGCTCGTCTGATACTAATCGATAACAACCAAAAGTCGATCAATTTTTTTTTGTGTCAATAAGTGCCCCTTTCAAAGAATTGAATGACTTGGGTATCATTTGATTCTTTTGAATTATAAAATCAGGAGCATTATGAGCCTCTTTGTCATCAAGTCATCGGCAAAATTCATTTTTATTTTTGCCGAATCTTATCTTGGTCAGATTTTTCATTTGACACGTTTTTTTTTTTTTCACGAAAGCCACATTTTGTGTAAAATATTCTCGTGGCCATCTACCTTTGTTCTTAAAGTAGTTGCTCATTATACCTTCCAAACTTTTCTCTTAGATTGAATTTCAATCTATTGAAAGCCAAATTCACGGATTCTTTCTCTGAAGTAAAGCATTCATCTCTAGCAATTCTTGAATTGACCAACAAATTGATTGGCTGACTCACTATCACGTTGGTGGGGTGTAGCCAAATCAGAAATGGATACCTCGAGCATCGTTCAATAAAATTTAGAATGGATTTGTTTCTCCATCTTTGCTCAATTACACGCCCGATTAGGTGGTAAGCCGATGTACCGTGCAAAAGCAGCTTTCGACAGAGACAAAGGAAATAACCTAAGTCTTAAGAACCCATTTCTGTGCTTCTCCACATTAGGTTATAAATCGGAAAATATATTCAACATTCGACGGTTCATCTTCGCCAGTAAAAAATGGCAAATTCCGGGATTTCAAGGTCTCTTGAGATTGGCTAGTTATTGACCCATTCAGGATATGATTTCCTATATATGGGCCTAGGAGTAACCCCATCCATACCCATTCGTTGTATCACCATGCCTACGACATTTTCAGCGATGCGCTGATACCTGTGTGGAGCAAACATCTTGATGGCATGTCCTCCCCACCCCCTTGGCGATGACGGTGGGGGACGGAGCCCCCTACATCGGCGTTCACAAGGTTCGACGGGTTAACTACTCCCATGGGAGGAACTTCCATGTCACCAATCGATCCAACATTGTTGCCCGTTTCCGGAAGCATGGCAACCCTCGGGCTTTCGACTCCCGGTATTTTGACATTCGGTGTTTGAGTTCACACCTGCTGTTTGTCCCAGTGACATCCGTTTGCGGGAGACCGCGAACGTTTCCTGTGTCACCGACGCCAGTCCCACCGGCTCCCGTCTGGTTTTGACCGTCGGTGGTATCGATCCTCTGAAGTATCCTGACACCTGCCTAACTATTCGATCGGCTCGATCCTCGCGGAAGTTATCGGTACACCCCTTGCATTGGCAATGGTGGATTGGACGAGCCAGGCTTGGAAGTCAGTTCTGTCACCACATTGGCAATCCATGGTTGACGACATGGTTGGCAAACTCATTTTGAATTTTCTCAACCATCCTCTTCGTGGTGGCCACCTACAACAGGATCTGGGGCCAACCCTCTTCGTTCATTGTAAGTTCTCTTGGTGTGTCACCCAGTACTCCACTTGGGACAACACTGATACGAATCTGATCATCAGTCGCCGATCGCCACGGAGATTGATTCTCACCGGTTGGTGCCGCCTTGATTTCTGGTTCTAGCCATCAACTTCTTCAAATCAAACCACAAATAATTCCACCGAGCGTGCCGAGAAGAAGTTCTTTCGAAAATATTGCGGTCGGCGGAGTACCTATCAACTAAATTGGTTCTTTGGTTTTTTTTATTAAGAAGGCACGGGTGGGTTATGTGTCGATTCCAGACAAGAGGCTTAATGGATCACAAAGTAGAGACGTGCTTCGTCGAAATTTAATTGACGACGGAGTACAGAACACTTTGCCAAATTTAATCAATGACAAAGCGAGATGGTAAATAGATAGATATGATGCCGGAATTTAATGGACAATGAAATATCTCAAGCTAAGACTAAAGTACGGGAATTGAAAGGTATGGGACTGTAAAGTTGAAGAAAATTTAAATCGCACAAATTAAAGAGAAAGGTAAAAAAGGGTTCTATAATTGATTGAAGAAAGGGGGCCTTGCAAAGTGCTATGTAATTTTTATGGTTGAATAGTTGTGTACAAATGGAGTTAAAGTGTCTGTAGTTGACTTACGTGGCAATGGACGCATTAAGAAAGGCCTAGAGAGGACACTTTTCTAAATTGGAATTTACTTTTCCCAACATAGAAAGTATCTTCTACATAAGACCAAGTTTCTTAAAATTCAAAATCAATGTAAAACAAAAAGTTCACCGTCCTTTCGAGAGGGTCAATAGTTAGAATCTTTAAATCGAGAGCAGATAATGTTGTTATTATTATTATTATTTTTTTGCATGGCTGTGCATGTTCTTTTCATTGTGGGAAAAAATGTCAAAAAAAAAAAAGTCAGTAAATCTATTGCATTGGAGCATCAACCATGCCATATAGAGACTACGTCAGTTATTTTCAAAAAATATAATTGACCGGATAGAATTAATTAACATCAATGTAATAGATTTATGATTTTTTTTTTTACATTTTCTTCGTTTTTCGCGTCTTATTTACTGAAATTGATGGGCCTTGATAGACATCGCTTGCGGGCCCAAACTTGGAAACCGATCGATTGCACATCTTATGACAATCTTTAACTGGCAATCGCAAAATAAAATCTAAACAGCCTATTTGTTACATTGATGGAAAACGTATTTATTTAGTCAGAAATTACTATTTAGTTTAATAAATTGCTTTTTGCTATGCTGAAGCATTTATGATTTTTTTTTTCCCGGTGTATCGAAGCTCGTAGGGCACGTCCACGTGTTTAGATAGACTTTTACTTTTTATTTCCACATAAATACCTACATGAAAACTTAGTAATCTTTTCAAATTCGGACAATATCTCAGATCTTGACGACTTTTGTTATAGCTTAAACAAATGTTAAACCAACGATAAGTTGATAACCAAAACGAAAGCAATCTCAAAGATAAAATCCCAGCGCGCTATGATCATCGACGTTGCTTGGGGGGTCTTTTTTTTTTTTTTTTAAATTCAATTGCACGATATGAAATGTCACCTAAGTTATAAAAAACAAATAGATTCGAAATTTCCTAAGGCCCGTCAATCTCAACTTGACCCCATCGTGATCGAAGCAGTTAAAGCTATCATCATCCCACAAATGGTCAATCAAATCAGATTCAACGAAACCATGGAACAAACCGACAAAATTTCATCTAGATGGCGGGGCTCTATGTGCAAATAATTCGCTAATGTCCCTTTCTAATTCCCCTAGTTTCTGACCTATCAATCATGCCCCTTCTTTTTTATTCAGTCGATTTAATATAGATAGTGACATTTTCAAATGTTGTTTTTTTTTTCCCTTCTTTTTTCCGATCTCCGAGGCAAGCCGTGTGGCGCTTAGAGAGTGGTGTCAAGAGGGCTTGTCCGATATACCGCTCGACCTTGGACTTCAATTTAACTGATTGCAAACTTCGATCTAATTTCAAGCTGAGCTCGATTTCGGGTTTCAGAAGCACCCACAAGTGTACTCGAATTGGACCCGCGCGATTCTCAAGCCGCTATCGAGTCGAGCACCTGCGAATTTGAGTCCGAGGGCTAATGTTAGTTTAAGAAGCATTTAGCTCGAATAATACATGGGCAACACGTCGTATTGGTTTTTGTTTGTCACGACTGATTGGATGTTTATTTCAATTGCCTAGACGTGGTCGGTTCCGGTTCCACCAAAAGGGGAAACCGGCATTTCCAGACCGGTTCTTGATTGTGGTTTCAAACTTTTAATTTTATTTTTTTGAATAATAAAATAAATAAATTATTAATTATAAATTATAATCATTAATCAAATTATACATTGTAATAAATTTTGAAAAAAATATATTATTTTTTGTGTAATAAAAAATATTATAAATTATAAATAAATTATTATTATTATTATTATTATTATTATTATTATTATGTGGCAGTTTGGAACCGCGGACCATATTAACAGGTCGGTTCCAAACTGGTCAAAGTACCGATTTCGGGTCCACGGTTCTAAATGTCCATATCTACCGTTGCCCCATTGAAAGATATGAGCATACGACTCAAATAAAATTTGAATTTAGTCATAAACAAGAATGGAAAAAAAAAATTGCATAAAACAAACAAACACAAGAAAAAAAGAAACAACCCAATTCCATTTCGGGATTATCCTCCCAGATTTTGTTCCGGACGTAAATCTCCACCCGCTCCCGAGGGCGCGTGGGTGCACGCGTCGGCCTTTTAGCAAGTCGCATCGCAGCATCCCGCGTCCAAAGCGCGGGGTGGCGAGCGGGAGAAGCTGTTGAGTCCACGGCTCTGCGGCTCTGCTGGTGTCCACGTCAGCATTGCACTCGTGGAGAGGAGAGGCAGCAAAATTCAAAATCACATCTTATATTCAAGGACTTTCTAAATCGTTATCGATCTTGGCCAGGCCCTCCGAATCTGTATGGCAGTAGATCATAGCATTTATAGCCATGAGATCTCATGGCCAAAGTAATCCCAAAAAAAAAAAAAAATCATAATTATAGATCGGAATTAATGGGGAAAAAAAAGGTGTGAGATGCTTGAATAGTTATTTGGCCATTTTCAGAATTTTTAAAATTAGTGCAAGAAATGATTTCGAAACACTCTCTCTCTATCTCTCTCTCTCTCTCTTTTTTTTTTTTGGTTTGGGGGGGGGGTGACGTTGAGGTGGGGTGAGAATCGTGAGATTGTGCTGCTGGGTATACCGAGTTTGGTTCCAACGGGATTTTTCTTAGAAATACTGAAAATCCACCTCCTACGTCGTCTCCCAATGCGACCGGCAGGCGGTATTCGATACGCAAAGGCCTGAAGGGGAATTTTCCCTTCGAATTTGTGGGCGGCAACGTGAAATTCATGGCGTCTGCATTGCAAGCTCTGATGAACATGCTGATATCCGTGAATGGTTGCGGGTTTGACCCTTCACCGATGTTCTCTTCTCTGGGAGATATCAACTGGCTGGATAAGCGACAACCCAAGCCCTTAGCCGACCCAGTTCTGGGCGGTGAGATCGAGCCTCACCGTCGTCGGGCGAAACAGCGAGGGCGAGGTCGAGATCGGCCCCCGCCACGACCAAGTGAGGCCTCTCCAGCCGCGCCTCTGGCCGGTCGTTGGACTGTGGCAACTGGCCAAAGGTGGTTTTGGTGAGGGGAGGGGCCGAAAAAAAGAAAAGAAAAGAAAAAACAAATAAATTTTTTAAAAAAATCATTAAAATATAATAAAATATTTAGTTGCTGGTCGGTCGACATTCATGTCAGCGCCGGCAGGCCAAAATTCGCCGGATGGACTGAAATGACAACAATTGTAAAAGGTTTAGAATTGAATCGGTAAAAAAAAAAATTTAGGACTGAATCTCCACAATTGCAATAAGTTTAGGGCTTTTTTTTGTGATTTTTCTCATATTTTACTGGAAAAGTATGAGATTGGATTGGCTACTTGCACTGGATTGATAAATTTTTGGACAATTTTATCGCAATAAATGAGCTACTCGAGGCTATTGATAAGTTCAAAAGACTTAGATAAGCACGTTGACTAATCAAGAGGACAATGGTTACGACCATGTATAAATAATGTGAATGTTGCAAATCTTCGTCTCTAAGTTATTCCCCTTTGTTTATATTGGATGGTGTCATCACTCTAAACTAAAGGAGGGGCATTTTATCTAATCACGCGTGCACCTATGTCGTTCTATCTCTCGCAATAAAATCATTCAGTGTTGTTTTCATGGAAACCTACTTATATCTTTTTATGGAATAAGTGCACACTGAAGTCCTAAAATTTATTAGGAAAGTGTAATTAATAAGTCCAACACTTTCGAAAAGTTTAATCAAGTCATAAATTTTATCAAGAAAGTACAATCGAGTCTTAAAACTTATTAAAAAATACAATTGAGCTCTAAAATTTTTTAAAAATACAATCAATGAAAGAACTTGATTTCGTCAATTTGACAAGTTTTAAAATCTGATTACACTCCTTAAAAGTTTAATGACTCAATTGCACTTTCAGATGAGTTTTAGGATTTAATTACATTTTTTTGAAAGTTTTATAACTGATTAGTAATTCGATGGATTTTAGGATACCCAATGCACATCCCTTTGCCTAGACATGTCGTTGAATTCCCAAAGTCAAAAGACAATTCTCGATGACTTTGCATGCCACGAACTGAAGATGAAATGGGCCACATAAGCATGTGTATGTACTATTTCACTAGTGGGTGCCGATGGGGGGCAGTTGAAGCTGCCGGCAATCAAGATTATGAAGAATAATAGGTGGTACACACTAAATGGTCCGCTAGATTTGACAATGTGCAAAACTTGATGTGATCTTTGCTCTCTTAGTGGACATTTGGTGGCCAATTCCATTTTAGATCATCGCTTGGATGGAAGAATCGGCCACGGCACGAGATGCGTGGGTCCCCCTCCCGTCCTGGAGGGGGCGATTTTTCTTTCCTCTTTTCTTCCCCTGCAAGAAAAAGGTTGGCGAGAAAATTTGCGGGGAACCAAAGGGATGGGGGCTCTGGCCAGGCGGGACGGGTACGGTAGTAGGCCGGCCCCGCCCCGCCTCGCCCCGTTCCCCTGCACGTTTGTATATATTTTTTTAATGCAAATGTTATATCCGAACATAGGTTGTTATGTGTTAATAAGTGTTGAAACGTTATAATCAATATAACTCGTATATTAAAATTATCCATTTAAATTTTCAATTTTTGATCATTAAAGTACAAGATAATTTTATTAAGTCAATGCACTTTCAGCAAACTTCACGTTAATATGTTTGCACCTGACAATAAACTCGGGGGGGTAAATAACATATCTCTATTATTTGAATTATCTAGTGTTGTTCGTATGAGGTGAGTAGCTGATGTTAAATTAGACATTTGCAAAACTTATATTTGGTAGTAAGACATCGATTTTCTTCTTGAGACCTATTTCGATATTTATCGTAGTCTAGATCGCAGATGCAATTTCAAATTCCAACAAGTTCATTTTTTTATATATTTTATTTTTATTTTATAGATTGCATTGAGCAGCCCGATAATCGGATTGGAATCGATGGTCCGTTCCCAAATTTCAAATATTAAAAAACCGGGACCATCAACCCAATTTCAATTTTTGCAAAAATTAGACCAATCCGAATGATACTCACTCCGTCTCATTCTGTGGGCGTGGGGCAGGGGACACCAAACGAGGACAAGACACCCGACACAAAGAAGGAGGAAAGTGAAATTCATTTTGGGGCCTGCGGGGATTCCACGAAGGTCCAAACTCCAGCGAGGAGCACACGTGGCACAGTCGGAGTGGCCAGAAAAACCAATCCCCGTTCCGGGCCTTACTCGACCCGAATTACATCCCACACGAGCACCAACCGAGGGGTAAAGTTAACACTAATCAGGCTGAGGAGAGTACCAACGCGCGTTCCCCCAGCGTGAGCCTCCGACCCCGTCATCCTTAAGACCTCGGAACGCGAGCAGGTTGTTGTCGTTTCCCGCAGTAGCAAGGCAAACAAAAGCATCAAATTCGCGAGATTTAAATAGAATTTCCGTTATATAATTCGAGGATTAATGGAGCACCCTGGTAATACTGCTTCGCTCTAAAGAGAGAGAGAGAGAGAGGGAGAGAGCTTCTCCGGCTTGGCGACCGGCGTCATGGAACCAGAATCTGGGATTCCGACTCCACGCAACCCGTCTCAGGTTAGGGTTTTCTCTCATCGCGTTGGGCTCGCCGTTCGGGTCGCCGTAGTTCACGTGGCTTGAATCCGAATGGTGCCCGCCGTGGCTGAAGTTGTGTTGCGCTGCTGCTTTGATGTCGTTGGGGATGCGCGTTTCTGTTTTTTGGCGTGAATATTTGGATTGCTTTCTCACTGGAAATGCCCGCGTCTTTCTGGTGGTTGTGGGGCTCTGTCTCGTTGAATCTGTAGTTGTGCTCCGGGGAGCTCGAAGCTGCTCTTGGCGGTTGTGTTTTTTGTTACTCTTTAGTTCGTATGAAGTGTGGCAAATCACCTGGAACTTGCAAAAATAGCTGGTTTCCTCCAGAGTACTTCCTCCCCGCCCCCCCCCCCCCCCCCCCCCCCCCCCCCCCCAAAAAAAAAAAAAATGGAACATTTTGCGTATTGAGCTAATTCATATGCGTGTTTGTTCGTTTGTAGTTCGGATCGGGAAGTGTGTTTTTCTGATAAGCGACGTGATATGCCTGATGGGTAGTGATGTAGGTTATTGAAATGAGTACACTGCGAAGTCTGGTCGAAGTTATTTATGCAAATCATTGGATTTTTCAGTTTTTTGTCATTTTTTTTTATAGATAAACCCAGTTATTGGTCGTCTGATTGGAGTTTTTGATTCGAATCATCGGGTCTACGGTTTTTTTTTTTGGATGCTGTTTGAGTCAAACACAGTCATTACTGTCTCTGACTTTCCAATAAAGTTCATCGTTTGTAGTCTTTCCACATGTTACATGAAAGCTTGGGGCCAGACTTATGAATATTTCGCTCTGAATTTCTATGGGTTGACAATATAAGAAGTTTAGGCACTTGAGGATGTATCACAGTTGACTGGCTATTTGAATGTATATTACATGTTTGCTTTGGTCATGGAACTTCGTTCATGAATGAGTATTTTATGTTTACTGCCTTTTGCTGGTTCCTCGGAACTTTCATTCACGTAAGCTTAAAGATATATCCATGGTACAATTTATGGGTATCTATTTTTTTGCTAAATTTCGTATATGGCGGAGGCTTGAACTTCGTCTTTGTGGCCTTGCAGCTTTGTTGGGTCAACCTATCAAGGACTTTGATATTAGCGTACCAAAGCCTGGGTGTGGTGTATGGCGACCTGAGCACTTCGCCTCTTTATGTCTATACTAGCACATTTGTTGGGAAGTTACAGACACACCAAAATGAAGATGCGATATTTGGTGCTTTCTCCCTGATCTTTTGGACTCTTACTTTGCTACCATTGCTTAAGTATGTTTTCATCCTGCTCAGTGCTGATGATAATGGTGAAGGTATAAGGATTTTACTCTTTCTCTATAGTGTAGACATATTGTTATGACCAAAACACTAAAAGATCTGGTGCGTGTCAGGTGGGACATTTGCGCTTTATTCACTGCTTTGTAGGCATGCAAAGTTTAGTTTACTTCCAAATCAGCAAGCTGCTGATGAGGAGCTCTCAGCCTATAAATACGGACCCTCAGCAGCTGTTGCAACCCCTTCTCCGCTGAAAAGATTCTTAGAGAAGCACAAAAAGCTGCGAACAGCTCTCCTCCTCGTCGTATTATTTGGTGCTTGCATGGTAATTGGGGATGGTGTTCTTACTCCAGCTATTTCAGGTCTGATACTTGGAACGCTCTTATTAAATTGGTGTAATTTAGAATTTGCTCTCACCTTCAAGTTAAGTTGGTTGTTGGATTGAATATATTCAATACCCTTCTTGGTCTCCAAGGGCTGTGCAGCAGAACTTGGATACCCAATGACCTGTTTACTTTCTGAGTAGAATTTTCGTAAAATTTTTGAGTGATTTGACAGAAAATACCCATAAGCAGCTTTAGGACATCCAAATAATTGGAAACGGAAAAAGCTTGGGCAGCGCAGATATCAATAACTAAACTTCATCTGGTGTTTTAGCTCACATCTGTATATATTACATTTAATATCACGGTGAGTAAATTAATCATAAAATTAGTAGGTTTAAGTGATGACTTTAGGACTAAATATGATAATGATAATTATTGGTCTTATGCAGCACCATCGGTCTGTTATATCATTGACTGACAAAGGGTATTACTATGGTTTCACCCAGATTTTCTGTCCAAATGGGAAATAGAAATGCGAAAAAACCCTGTTTCCTATTGGTTATTCTGTTGTTGCGATTAGTAGTTCAGAGGAACATTTATTCAATGACATACTCTGTGGCTAGTGGTGACAATTGAAGCTAATATAGATGATCGCTGCACTTCTGTTTTCTTATGGCATCTATTTTGCTGCAGTTCTCTCGGCAGTATCAGGCTTAGAAGTCACAGAGAGCAAGCTAACAAATGGTATGTGGATCTCTGTTCCCATGGCCATTGAACTAGAGATGTGATTCTCATATATACTGCGATGGTTTACCCCATGCAGGTGAACTGCTCTTGCTTGCATGTGTCATATTGGTGGGCCTGTTCGCATTACAGCATTTTGGCACTCACAGGGTAGCTTTTATGTTTGCTCCAATTGTTATTATCTGGTTGATATCCATTTTTGCTATCGGTGTTTACAACACTATACACTGGAACCCTAGTATCATACGAGCCATCTCTCCATATTACATAATCAAGTTCTTCAACGAGACTGGGAAGGATGGCTGGATTTCTCTTGGTGGTATCCTCCTCTCAATAACCGGTATGTTGGTGCCAGATCCCGATGATCTATTCGCTATTGTGCATGTACTTCTCGTTTAACTTTGATTCTGGACCTTAGTTGTTTAGGTGGTGCGAGGTTTGTTAGTTGGTCTATTTTGAAAGGCTTGTTGCTAATTCCAATTTCTGATTCCCTGCTTCTTCTGCTAACTTTCTGAAGTTCTCTCTGTTCTGGGCAGGTACTGAGGCTATGTTTGCTGATCTTGGTCATTTTACTGCCTCGTCAATAAGGGTGAGATCTTCTTGCACTTATGTGTTGCTCTGCCACAATGTCACATATATGAAAAGCTCTAATTTGATGGGAATGCAAACATAATCATTATCAGTGACTCTAGTTTGTGTAATAGATAGATTCTTGGGAACAAAGACGAATGAAATTTTCATCTGATGAAGAAAATTAATGCCTTCTGGAAACAAATAGGTGGAAAAGGGCTGGAACATTCCTTGTCATGCATTCTGCCATCCCAAAGTTATGCTGATGCAACACGGCACTTGGTTGATCCTCATTTTATGTGTAAATTAATCTCATGTGTATTTTCTCGGTGAACTGTGCAGCTTGCATTCGCTGTTGTCATATACCCTTGTTTGGTAGTTCAATACATGGGTCAGGCTGCTTTCCTGTCCAAAAATCTTGGCTCCATTACTCACAGTTTCTATGACTCAATACCTGGTTAGCTTGTTTTCTACATAATGCCTCTCAAAGTTCTTTATATGGGTCTTGTTTGGCATTTGGTCTGATGTCACTTTTTATTATTGCCCTGCAGACCCTGTGTTTTGGCCTGTATTTGTCATTGCCACTCTTGCGGCTATCGTGGGAAGTCAAGCAGTTATAACTGCTACATTTTCCATTGTCAAGCAATGCCATGCTCTCGGTTGCTTTCCAAGAGTGAAAGTAGTCCACACCTCAAAGCATATATATGGACAGATCTACATCCCAGAGATAAATTGGATCCTCATGATTCTTACCCTTGCTATTACAATTGGATTCCGAGACACAACTTTGATTGGAAATGCTTATGGTAATTTCCTCCCTTTTCCCTTCTCTACATGAATCCTTTGTTTTCCTAGTTGTGTAGAAGGCTAGATGCTTACTGTGGGGGTTTGCTTGCATCATAAACTGATCTAAGTGACAAGGCCACACTAATTTTGGAAAACTTATTTGTCATCATTTTGTTAAAGATTGTCTAACATGAAGGAAACTTAGTGTGCTGGTAAGCTTTCCTATTGTTTCCTAGAAGTTACTAGGTCAAGTTGTGACGAGATCTTCTCTACCATACCAAGATAGTTTAGTATGTTGTCTTTCAACATTCTGCAGCACAAGAGCCTCACATTCTTTGATGCTTTTTTGTCTGTTAGACTTTCCTCTGTAAACTATGCTCATATCTGTATTCACTCCCTTATCCTCCGCCCAGAAAAGAGATCTCTAATCATCATTGGGTGGAGGAGTTTGGTATGTTGATTCTGCAGCTCTGATGATTTTATTTCTTCTTAATTATCATGACCAGTTGTTTGTTTTAATTATCCATTGCAATATTGGTTTTCAGGACTTGCGTGCATGACAGTTATGTTCATCACAACTTTTCTTATGGCGCTTGTCATTGTGTTTGTCTGGCGGAAAAGCGTTCTAGTGGCTACAGCTTTTCTTCTCTTCTTCTGGATCATCGAGGGCGTCTACTTGTCAGCAGCATTAATAAAAGTGCCCCAGGGAGGATGGGTACCAATTGTTCTCTCTTGCGTTTTCATGATTGTCATGTTTGTGTGGCATTATGGAACACGCAAGAAGTATAATTACGACCTGCATAATAAAGTTTCATTAAAATGGTTGCTTGGCTTAGGTCCAAGCCTTGGTATTGTGCGTGTGCCGGGAATAGGCCTCATATACTCGGAACTGGCAACAGGAGTACCTGCAATCTTTTCCCATTTTGTAACAAATCTCCCGGCGTTCCATCAGGTGCTTGTATTTGTTTGTGTGAAATCAGTGCCAGTGCCGTACGTCTCACCTGAAGAACGCTTCCTGATTGGTCGTGTCTGTCCGAGACCTTATCGTATGTACAGATGCATCGTCAGATATGGGTATAAAGACATTCAACGCGATGATGGAGATTTTGAGAATCAGCTCATACAGAGCATTGCTGAGTTCATTCAGATGGAAGCTGTAGAACCCCAATTCTCGAGCTCCGAGACTTCATCTCTGGACGGTAGAATGGCTGTTATAAGCACCAGAACTGTCCAATCAACTGCAAGCTTAGTAGTATCTGAGGTGGAGGAATTGGATCTCTCCATCCAGAGCAGCAAATCTTCGACACTTCAAAGCTTGCGATCTGCATATGAGAGTGAGAACCCTCAGGTCAGGAGGCGCCAAGTGAGGTTTCAGTTACCGCCAAATCCAGGAATGGACCCAGCTGTTAGGGATGAATTGGTGGACCTGGTCCAGGCAAAAGAAGCAGGGGTTGCTTATATAATGGGTCATTCGTATGTAAAGGCTAGGAGATCATCATCGTTCTTGAAAAAGCTGGTGATTGACTTTGGATATTCATTTCTCCGAAAAAACTGCAGAGGCCCTTCTGTAGCGCTAAACATTCCTCACATCAGTCTCATTGAAGTTGGAATGATATATTATGTCTAGAGCCTCAAGGTATTCTAATTTCCTCTTCTGTGACCCAATATTCTCTTTCTATGGGCAGAGACGGATAGACGCTGTCGACTGCCTTTGGATAAGGTGGTATACATTAGACTGGAGGGTAGAGCTGTTGTTCTCTCTTTGGTTGCATAAAGATGAGGAGGATGTAAGCTGTCTCATGATACGCCTAGTGGTTGGTAAAGAAGAGGGAATTCTGCTCGTTATAGGGCATCGATCTTCAGTTTTTAGTTATTAGGCTTCTAGATGCAGGCCTTTCAAGGGGAGCATACTTGGGGTGCTTTCAGATTGTATAGCTGCACACAAAAAGTTTAATCTTGTTCTTCATCTGGCTAATTGATTTCGTTTTTATATATCTTATAGATTGTTATGAAGCTGGCGACTTAATATCGACATGTTGTATCCAATCCCTGGAAGTACATGTATTGTTCCGTTCACAAAGCCCCGGATTATACAAACAAAATGTGCTTATAAAAGTATGCATTCCAGACCTTAGTCGACTTTTGAATTTCCTGATAGTGGGAATGAACGATTGGAGTTGTTCAGTGGTGGTTATGTTTCTACGGCAACTATAGCTATGCCGGGATGTGTTAACATCTGTTTTAGATGTCGCTGCTGCGGCAATAAGTGAGTAGGACTCTGTCTTAGCAGGCATAACAAGGTATTCCCTACCTGTTGGTGATTCTGTTCTGCTGTGAGCCATGCTTCATCGGTGCTCTTGCTCGACATATTATTCAGTCATGAGTAAAATCCCGGTTTTTGGGAAACCGGAGCGAAGTTTGAGCTACGCCGCCGCCGCAAAGTACCGATGACCGGTCCCTACCCTCGGGTGATGTAGGGATGGTAGCTCGAATCCATGAGCACTTCAGGTGCTCTTGGAAAAAAAAAAAAATTGGTCGATCCGTCCGTACTTAGTCGCATTAGTTCTCTCTTGGTACTCCAATCCCATCCATTCTCAAATGGGCTCCCGTTGTCGTGGTAAGCGGAAGCAGTCATGGAGTCTTTTTAGTCGATTACTATGTTATGTTGAGTCGCCAAAACATTCGTCCATTTAAGAACATATCTCAAAAATTTCAAAATTGCGTATCTTTTTAGTCGATTACTAGATTTTATTCATCGCATTTTTAAACAATTTTGACAGCTTGCTTTCAGTTTGATAAATATTTGATTATATTAAACAATTTCGAGACCGATAGAATGAGAGACTTCCGAAAAGAAAAAAAAAATTAACAATCTATTACTTAAATTATGAAAAAGTTACCAAAAAAAAATCTCAAATCTATTACGCTTGTGCTAATTCAATCCCACACTCTTGAATTTGGCTAAATTAGTCCTAAATTTTTTGGCAATTTCCAAATTGATTCTTTTGATCGATTCTGATTGGAAACTGCTAATGTGGATGATAGTCCTCCTTGTGGCACAATCGATGCTGACATGTTTGATTTTTTTTTTTTGGTTGCAATTTTTCATGTCATTTTGTTGTGTTTCAATTCATCTTGGGGTTAAGTTGTTTATATTGTAGGGGGTTTATGTAAATCGAGCTGGTTTACTCATTTCAAATTGATGTCAATCCCATTGAATGAACTTGAGTGTGTGTGTGTATATATCCAGATGCGAAATAAGGCAATTTGGTATATGATATACATTTAGGAAATATCAATTGTCTAATCATGCTTGCATTATTTGATTTAACATCAATGAACCATATTTTTGTATATTATTTATTTATTTATTTTTAGGTTGGCCCGCAGCAAAAGAGAAGCAAATAAGGTGGCGGATCGAGTTGTCGAAGCCTAAAAGTGGAAACAGCCTTCCTTCCTAGTCGAACTTTTATAACACCCTTTAAGCCTTTTGGGCTCTTTAATGTTCTGAATGTCGCATACACGACCAAACGATTTCTTAAGGAATGAAATTTGTGAGTTTTGGCTCAACGTGCAATTTCCTCCGCGAATATTAATTTATTTAATGTGATTATTAAATTTTCATTCGATGTACAATATCGTTCTCGAACTTTTAACTTGTTCAAAATGGCTCATAAACTCTTGGTAAATGATCAATTTAATCCGTATATTGCATGAAAATAATCGATGTTATCCTCCTATTGATTCAAGTTCAATAATAGCATTTAATCGGTCCGTGAACTAAATTGAATATGCACAAAATATCCATGGATCATATTGAACAAGTAAAAAGTTTAGAAATGAGATTGCATACTGGATTAAAATTTATGAACCACATTGAGTAAATTAAAAGTTTAAAGAGAATATTGCACGTATGTTTGGTCAAAATTCAGGGATTTTTGTGTCATTTTCCCATTTGTTAATGAGCGGATATTATCTTCCTAACAAAAGAAAATAAATAAATAATAAATAAAAGAATTATGAACTTTATGGGTAGCTATCATAAAAGAGGAAGAAGATGGGAGATATAATAAAAGCAAAGCACGATTTTGCTATTTCCAGTCAGGATAATGGAACGCTTTTGACTTTTCGACCTTTTCATCATCTGGAAGCAGTAAAAAGTATCCTCCAATCCACGACCACCACACCACCTTCTCTCTCTTCTGTCGCTCGCGAACGTGACCGCGACTTTCACTGTACATAGCCATAGCGACTGTGATTCTGGAAGCTCGAAAGATCGAAGACGGAGAATGAGCTTCCAAGACATCCAGAATGGCGCGAGGCCGGCTTCTTCCCGATCCCAGAGCCCCTCGCAAGCGGTGGCCGCAGGAATCTTCCAGATCAACACCGCCGTCGCCGGCTTCCGCCGGCTTGTCGACTCCATCGGCACCGCGAAGGACACCCCCGATCACCGCCAGAAATTGTTCGTCTTACTTCACCTCTCTCTCTCTCTCTCTCTCTCTCTCTATCTCGTTACTCGCTTTTTGGCAGTGCCTGAAGAAGGCATGTTCACCGGAGAGCTTCCCGTTGCAGGCACAACACGAGGCAGAGGATACTGCAGTTGGTGAAGGACACTTCGGCGAAGCTCAAAGCGTTGAGCGAATCTGATCACGACTCCAGAGTTAATGTGTGATCTCTTCACTTGTACTTCTATTTATGCGCCGGCTCTTTTTTTTTCTGCTTGAATTTTCGCTCCCTGATTTGGTTTGATTTCGTCTCTCGTGAAATTATGAAGTTCGATTGACAATTTTGAGCCCCGATTTGATGCATCCGTATGCGTTGCGTTGCTTTAGCCTAGTAAGAAGATAGAAGATGCGAAGCTCGCGAGGGATTTCCAAAGTACATTGCAAGAATTCCAGAAAGTTCAGCAGCTCGCGGTCGAGCGCGAGTCTAGTTATGCTCCATCCGGTCCTCCTCCCTCCGCAACAACGTGCGTTGTCCATTCGGATTGTTGTGTTTGATTAATAGGAAAAGATAATAGCTTGTCCATTTCCTTTTTCTTTAACACTTTTCTCGATTCTCTGGTTTTGATTCCTGACCATTGGTCTGTGTCAACTGCTTCGCAAACAGTTCTGGGTCTGATGAGCAAGTGGCAGCTAGAATGGACCAAGAATACCAACCCTTTCTTACGGATCAGAGGAGGTAGGCAATTCAACTCTCCGCTGAATTACTTCAATGTTGATTAATCAAGGTTGGTATAGGTTTGGAATCCATTTTGCATCGAGTCTTGTTCGATGGCTTGTTCAATGTTGGATGTTGCGTGAAGTGCACACCATATTCTTTGGTAATCTTTCGCACTGTTGCTTAGTGGGATTCATGCTGGGAGCTATCAATGCAATTGCATGTTTGTATTTTATGTTACTTGCAAAATGGCTCTTCTGTTGTCCGCTCAATGCAATAGAGCCTTGGAAGCTCAATGTAGTCTTTTTCCAGCTTTTATTCCAGCATCTTATTGGCTAAACATGATTAAACCTCATGCTAGTGAAATGGAAGACAAAAGAACAAGTGCTTTAGAACTATTTTAGAACCATGTCTAGAATCAAATAATATCAGTTCTTCTATTTCAGGCAGGAGTTTGTGCTTTTAGACAATGAAGTTGCTTTCAATGAGGCTATGATTGATGAAAGAGACCAAGGTATAAGAGAAGTAGAGGAACAAATTGGACAGGCGAATGAAATATTCAGGGACCTTGCTGTCTTAGTTCATGAGCAGGGTGTAATAATTGGTAAGATGCCAATATAACACGAAGCTATCTGGTTTCCTGTGCTAAATTTCTCCTGGCTCTTTTGATGTTTTTACTTTGGTTTTTATATGATGGCATCTTTCAACATTACAGATGATATTCAATCGAACATTGAGAATTCCGCAGCTGCGACAAAGCAAGCGAAAGTTCAACTGGCTAAAGCTTCTAAAAGTACAAAATCCAGATCCTCATGGGTAAGTATCTGGCTCGACTATGAGATCATGTTTTTCCTTCATTTACCATTGACGATATCGATAGCCAGATATGAGAAAACATTGTTTGAATTGTCTGAAATAAGTTTCCACAAGAAATTGTCAATTGTAGTTTAAGTTAAATGCATTGTGGTTTTCATGTCCTTTGCTTTAAGAAAAAGATATGTAATATTAACATTGAATGCAGCAGAGGATGCCTCAGCTGTCACTGCTACCTGTAGGCCAGTAACTTGACCTGCCATGATGGCAAAGGCAAAGGCAAAGGCATCACTCTGCAATTTCGTTTGTGTCATATGAAAGTCATTTACAAGGACTTTAATTCTTCTGCTTCCTTTTCCTTTGGAGAAGAATAGTTCAGATAAATGATAAAGTAGTTCGGGGTGTTATGAATGTTCAGTTATCCATAGTAGCTCAGAACACCTAGTTCCTCTAGTTGCATTATCTGCTATTGAGTCAATACTGTCTATTTATCCTTGAACAAGATCTGGAAAATTCCGTGTGAGAGCACTTTGGAAGAACATTCCTGGGTACCAAATAATTTGCTTGATGTAAGAGGTGATCTCAGCTCTTCATGAAATGAAGGCAATAGCAGCTCAAGCCCAAGCCCAAGCCCAAGCCCAAGTTTGCTGGGCATCTTGGGAACCAAGTCTCTGTTCCTCTCAGGCGCTGTTAATCTTTACCCCTTAACCTCCATTTAATTGTTGATACCTTTCTGAGTATGACTTGTCAACTTAGGCTTTCTACATACCTGGAGAAACACCTCTTGACCAGAAGCCTATTGAAGAAAGAATTGGGGTTAATCAGGCTTATTAGTTGAGGGCACCTGCACATGAAGAAGAATGACCATTAGAAGAAGTCATACATTACCTCAACCTATTATTTATCATCACAGTTTTTATCACTCCCTCTTGCAACTTCAGCTTAGACTTTGGATCCGCTTGTTTAACAAGTATCCAAGAGAAACAGAAGGTAGAGGACGTGGCTTGAGGACCAGTAAGCCTTTTTCTATCTTAGATATATATTCTCGGATGGATCACCAAATACTCGTGAACTACGTCAGTCACAGTGGTTCCACATGATCATAGAATAAATTTAACTCTCGATATCCTTCGTTGAGTTCCAAGAATGTACATGCTAACTGTTTAATTGGATGTGTAAGGTCTTTGTGAAAGGATTGGGCTTTTTTTAAAATAGGTTTTTTAAAGCCTTTCCATTAAATCTTCTGTACGTTACTTACTTTGTTGTTTTGGCAGTGTTGGTGGTTGTTGGCAATCTTTGTGGTGGCTGTGATCATCTTCCTCCTTGTCCTCATCCTCTAGCTTTGCGAGTAGATTAGGCCGTCAAGGTGTGACTCTGTTAGATTATTTCTTTGCTGTTGGTACAAGTTTTGCTAGTCTCCATATCATAGATGAGTTTAGCATGCATAAGTGTGCAACAGCAGTGTTGTGCTTTTTTATTTATTGATCCTTTGGTTTCTGCATTCGGTTCTGGCTGGGTTTTTTTGTCTCTCTCTTTTGTTTTTCGTTTTTTTGGGCCTGGAATGTTATTATAACTGATTGGGTACTATTCTCCTGATTGGTGTGCTTTGGACGGAAAATACATAGTCCTTTCCATATTCAAAAGACCTTAACTATATGAGGTCAACTATGTGTGCTTCTTGTCGAGCGGAAGTATGATTTGTTATGTTGCAGCCCGGAAATGTAATCTAGTCAAGAATAAGAAGCACAGCTATGCCTTTCATGGTAGTGTGCGTTGTCTGTGATGAGAGAAAGAGGGAGAGACCGCGCTCTTTGTTGTGGTCCATGCTAATTAAAAAGGCGCACAAGACAAATGACCATTTCGGCGTAAAGATCATTGGGTAAGCTTCTCCTTTCTACTTAACCAAGGAGAGTTCTAGCTACCAATGAGATGTCGGAGCAACATGTCACTCTTGTTGGCTAGTTTCTGTTGGCAATATGGTTTACTATTCAAACAGGGTGAAAAATCTCTGTGGGCAATGAAAACTACTGGTCATGTCCTTTAGAGAAATGTCAAGACTCCTTAGCTTTGGGTTAATCGTGGCAAACTGAACAAGAACGGAAGAAACAAAGCAGTACAGCCTCCTTTTGTCCTTGAGCCATGCAGTGGTTTGAGACTTAAATATGATCGACAGTTAGGCCTTTAAAATTAAATAAAAGAAATATATGAACGGATCGGAATCATTGCAAATGTCAACTTTCTATCCTGGGAAATATTTCCTTGAAGTTGCATTGCAGGAGAAGTAGGGAGCACGTTTCTCCTGTCCTATGTACATATCAACTTGTGGTATGAGTGTAAGTTGGGTTGCAAATGCCATTCCATTTACCCTTGCTATTTGGGAGAAAAAGGATACCGACAATGTCATAATTTTTGTATAGTGCTCATTTTGGATTCTTAACTTTTCAATTTATCACTTAAGTGATATTACCTGTCAAAAAATGTTTACTTGATTAAGTTGACGATTTCCGTTGTCGGAAAATCCGATGGGTGTTATACGAAATTCTCTGACATGGCTTGTCGGGTAAATTGTATCATTGACACCATAAGATGTCGTTGGTTCCTTGCTCCAAATTGATGACTCTAGGCTAAACTAGGTTCGAATAAAGAACCCTAGAACCCATTTTCTACCTGCATACCGAAAAGTCGCAGGTCTAGAAGTTGCTTATGAAATTTGCAATGGAGAGCTAAGGGGACAATGATTAGCCTCCTTTTCGTGCTCACAAGAAACAGAACTCTGCTTGCTGCAATGCTCAGGCGACTAGTGTGTAATTCATCTCTGTAGTAGTAGAAACTTGTGGACTCGCTGCAGCAACTTCTACAAATAACCTCACATTTCTGATGACTAAGATCTAGGCAGAGTTTGCATCAAGTGATGAAATCTGAGCTTGAATCTTGTAAAGAGCGAGCTTGAAGGAGTTCATCATCAACAATATTTTGCAGGAAATCAAGGCCGAAACCCTCCATTCCATTTATGATAAGAAAAAACACAAGGGTCGTCATCTTCCTGGCAAAGGAAGCATCTTACGCTAAATTATGGTAAGACCCTTCCAAAAAAACCATGTGAAATATGATATGATTAAATGAAAATATTCCAACGTCTAGTTAAAAATTATGGTATTTAAGGGATCGATTGAAATACTATGGCATCAAAGTAAGCGCCGTCCAAAAGTCATGATACTAGAAGCGTCATTTTCCTCTGCAATGCAAACACGTAACCACAGACAAGTTCCTTGGTATTGGGGCTGTCATTTCGAGTTACCTTGCGCTTAAAGCCCTCGAAGCTTCTGCTTCTTTTCCCCACATAAACTTGTGGAGCCTCCAATGTCACAAGGCTTCTATGCAGGTCGAAGAGCCAAGAGCTACCTTATTATATATACTCCTTTTTTATTGCTTCAGTTGTCCTCCTCCTCTCTCTTCTCCATCTAGAGGTTTGCCAGGTTGGCCAAGAAATGTGGATCCATCAAGAACTAGCGACAATCCAACAGGACTCGACCTTGCCTGAACTCTCTCTATGACGTCCTGGAAATTCAATTCTTGTAAGCGCCGGAAGTCGATTAAATGATATGAATGTATAGTCGTAGTCGACGCCTATTTTGGACTATAAGGACCGAAGAGACGAAAATTTGGACGAATTCCGAACTTTAGATTATTTCGAATTGAGTTTCGAAATCAATCCGCGATGATTTTTGAATTGCCGTTTTCGCAAATGAGCTTAATCCTGACCGAGCTTGGACAGTGAAATTGTCGAAATTACCCTTCGATCAGTACACCAAAAATTTCGTTTCAGTCCCGGCGCGCCAAAATTACCATTTTACCCTCCCTCAATTATTCATTCATATAAGGCAAAAAAATTTAATTTTTGGGCCTTTGAAGTCTTGGTGGTGGCCCTCCATTTCTCTGCCCAACGCACGTCCTCTCCGCCGCTTCCTCCTTCTTCTCCGTTTCTTCTTCTGCTCTTCTTTTCTTCATTTTTTTTCCTTTGACCGAACGACGACTCCTCCTTGCCGATCGAATCCTCCTCCGTTCGTGGCTATTTTTTGCGACCACCGACCCACCATCGGCAGCCATCGTCCTCAGCTACTCACCGCTGTTGCCTGGACCCCGGCCGAGCTGCCGTCGCCGTCGTTTCACCGAGGAAAAGCCCTGGCCGAGCGTGCTCTGTTTTCGAGTCAGGAGACCCGAGGACTTCGCGGCCTCTTCCGGCCGCCACGGCCGCCACTGACGCCGACCACCACCACCCAGCTAACCCTCGACTTCCCCTCGACCGATCCGACCCCTCGTCCCCGACCGTCAGCCGCCGGAATCGCCGAAATCAGGCCTGGAAGTTCTGGTGCTCTGTTTTAAACCCGGTTCGTTCCGGTCTTCGATCCGGCCGCCACAGTCGCCGCCGTGCCACACCGCCACCGCCAGACGACTCCCCTGAGTCCCCTCTACCGCCACCCAGCTCGGTTCCGCCGGTCGCCGCGCGTGGCTGCCGACCGAAACCCCTATTTCGGTGCAAAACAGGACAGCCACTGATCGTGGCTGTCCGCCTTCGCCGGCCGCCTTTCGCTGCCGTCCACCTATCCCGGTCGACCCCCACCGACCCCTGGGTAAGCCCCCGGCCCTTGGCCTGCCTTGTCCCGGCCCGTGTCGCCGGAAAAACGGCCAAAACAGTGAAGTCGCCGATTGAATATACTGATTTTTCGTTGTTGCGGCTGCCGGCCGCCGCTCGCCGGAGCTCCGCCGCTGGCCACTTGTTCCGGCGACCTCGCCGGACTTCCACGGGGTGTCGCCGAAGTTTGAGCTCGATTTGCCGCGCGATAAACCTTAGTTTTATCGCCGTCGCCGCCGCCGCCGATCGAGCTAACTCACATAGTGAGTTGACTCTAAACCTTAGTTAGGGCGCTAATTGCGCTTAGGATTAGTCTTATTTATTTATTCATTTATTTATGTATTTATTTATTTATTTCTAAAAAAAAATTATATTCGATCGGGACCGGTATAGATAGAAACCAAGGTTAGGATACATGGTCGATCGATTATTTGTCTGTGACTATTTGTAGTAATTTATTAATTAATTGATTGATTGAGTTGTTCGCGAGTGAGTGACGGTTAGAGACGAGCGAACGATTGATTGATATAATTTGACTGAGAATTAAAGTTTCTAATATGAATTGAGCTTAAAATTGCCGGGTTAAGTTGATTACTCAAGAGTGAGTGAACTGCTTGATTGGTTTGTTTGCCTGGCTGAAATGCTCAATTGGGAGCCTTGTGGGCTGTGGGGCCGAGTTGATTGTATTTCTTGTGGATTTTGGCGTTAATCCAAGATAATCAATGAGTTGATTGTCGAATGCAATTTGTGTGGTCATTTAAAGGGTCAATGACGCTACCTGGCAAGTTCGCATTGTACCTTGGGTACTTGTGCCGTACAGATTGTATGGGAATTCGCGACTTGTCAGAAGCACGATAATCCATGCCCCGTGCCAGTCGTACGGATTTAAGGGATTATCGGATGCCGGTCGCAGCTTGTGATGGATCGAAGCTCCTTTTTAAGGAATGCCTACTTGTAGTGCCGTGCTGGGTGCACTGGATATACTGCTTGTAGTAGCCGTCGCTGAGAGGGTAAAGTGGATGTAGCCTGGTTTTGCCAGAAGAGTGCGGGATCGCACTATTGATGTATCTATCACGCCAGTCGCGTGGGTCATTGATTAATAATGGACTTGTGTATGCCTGAGTGGTTGTGCTTCTGTTGGTTGTAGATTTGACAGATTTATTTTGGTTGATATTTATATATATCTCTGTTAAAATCTTGTGATCTTTTTGTGGCGCTTAAGATGTTCTGGGAAAATCATTGTCCTAACCAAGATTAGGCTTGATTCACTGAGATTCATTTCTCACCCCGTCGTGGGACAAATTTTTCAGGTCCGAAGTAATGGAGAGACCGGTGCGGTTCGGCACCCCCACTGACTCATCACTTGATATCAGTCTCCATCCGGTACCAGGTACGGACCAGATGTGGGAACATCACATCACGACGATATGGGTCGATGAAGGGATGCCACATCTGATGGCACACCTCTTTAAGGCCTGGTATCTTCGTGATGGGATGGATCTCTTCGGTCTGCTTCGAGGATTTGAGGGCCACCTCTTCAGGGGGTCCCTAATATCCCCGCTTGGGACCCGATGGATATTGATACACCTGATGGAGAAGTGATGGACCCCACGCCTGGTATGGAGCTCGAGCTCGAGCTTGAGTAATCAGTAGCCCCCTCTGTGCATTCTAGCCAGAGTTTTTGTGATGACCCGAACGACCCGGCTCCCCCGATTGGTTATAACGACCCGGATGTCGAGTTTTCCCAGTAGAGGGTTAGGTTCCTTTTGTGGTCAGGGAACTGATGATATTTTTGTGGGGATACTATTTTGGGATAGATGAGAGTTAACCTTACCTGACTCATGTATCTTTTTGTGAGTCCTAGAGGGCCGCCCCGAAGCATGGGGTTGTAATTATTAGTTGATGGCTCTGTAAGGTTATAAATCATCTATTCTCATCAGCTTTTAGTATTATGATATATGGCTTACTTTCTATCTATCCCATATGATTTTATTAAATGGAAGATGGTACGTTCCGCTTGCGCAATATAATCTTAGGTCGATAGCAGTTGTCTGGGACGCTATTTATTATGACCTGGTGGCGATTTGGCAAGGGATGTCGCGGGTTCGAGAGTCGGGACGTGACATCCTCGCCCATGGTGGTATCAGAGCAAGATCAGCTTGATCCATCTGGTCATTGGCATGGAGTGATAAGGAGCGTTGAGAAATGGGATAGTTAGTAAGATTTTTGGTTGCTATGGTTGTGATTGTTAATTTTGTAGTAGAATTTAAGAGTTTCTTTCTGACCACGTTTTGCTATGGGGTAAGCAAGACTTCACCTTTTACTGCAAAATGAGCGGACGTGGTAGAAGAGCACCCCGAGCACCTCGAAGGAGGCCTTTAAGGCCAATGAAAGAATTGGTTGATGTTGAAAGAGTACCGCCTGTGGTGTCCCCTATTGCACCCCCTACTGCACCCCCTACTGCAGCCTCTGCTGCAGAACCTACAGGACCTACTGGAAGGGAACCGACCATGGCTGAAGTCATGCAAGCCTTAGGTACTATTGGAGATTTGATGGGGCAGCAAGAAAGGAATCAAGCCGCAGCTACTGTCGCTGCTGCTGGGACTTCATCTGCTATTCCGTTTGCAGTTTCGTCGGTGAGTCCCCCACCTATACATGACAGTGAGGAGCGTAAGGCTCAAAAGCTGGTGGAACAGTTTCTCAAATTGAAGCCACCTCAATTCACCGGGAGTGGAGACCCTGAAGCTGCTACTCGATGGGTCGAAGGGATGGAGAAAGCATTCGATTTGCTGAGATGCTCAGATAGGGATAAAGTTACTTTGGCAGTCTATCAACTCGAAGGGAATGCTAGTACGTGGTGGAGAGCTGTCAAGGGTAGAACTTTTCCGGAAGGTACAATTCCAGTATGGAATACTTTTGTGGAAGTTTTCAATAATAAATACTTTTCGAGGACAGCTAGGGAGCAAAAGATGGCTAAGTTCTTTCGCCTCCGTCAGAATCAGATGACAATTGACCAGTACGAGGCAAAGTTTTCTGAACTGTCCAAGTATGTTCCGAGAATGATTGAGGATCCGGAGGATAGAGCTAGAAGGTTCAAGGACGGATTGAAGCCCGAGATTAAGAGTGCCCTGGCACCGCTCGACCTCCAAGACTATGATGATATCTACGCGAAGGCGCTGATAGTGGAGCGGGACTTGTCTGAAAGGGCTACTGCATCTGGATCACGATTTACTTTCCCAAACAGATTCGACAGGAGACAAGGGAAAAAATCCATGTTTAACAACAGGAGTCACATTCCACCAAATTGCCGAGGGGCGATTAGTAAGCCGACATTTCGTCAGAACGAGGTGTGCAGCTTGTGTCGACAGAGGCATGGGCCTGGTTTGTGCCCGTATCGAGGTGGTGCCTATTTTGGTTGTGGCCAGCTGGGCCATCAGGTGAGGGATTGCCCGCAGAGGTAAGGTGGACAGGCACAACCACAGCAGGGAGGACAGTCTAGAGGAACTGTGCCGCCAAACTTCCAGAATCGCCCGCCGGCACAAGGAAGGGCTTTTGCATTCACTCGAGAAGCGGCGAAGGATTCGCCGACTGTTACAGGTACGGTCCTCTTGCATGACCAAGTAGCATACGCCTTATTTGATCCGGGCGCCACCCATTCTTTTGTTGCGGATCAGTTCGTTAAATTATCTGAATTGAACTTGGTACCTTTAGAAATTGTGCTTAATGTATCTACGCCATTGAAAGATAAAGTAGTGGCTACAATGAGCTGTCCTGATTGCAGACTTGTGGTGGATGGCCATGAGAGTAAGATAGATTTGATTGTGCTAGAAATGTACGACTTTGACTTGATTGTGGGAATGAATTAGTTGGTAAAGCAAAGAACCACAATGGACTGCTTTAATAAGGTAATACGGTTTAATCCGATGGATGGTAGTAGCTATGAATTTTTGGGTAATCGAGGAGGAACCTCGACTGTGATGATATCGTCGTCAGAGGTGACTCGATTGTTGGGAGATGGGTGCCAAGGTTATTTGGCTTCTGTGGTAGATACATCTGCTAAAGAATTGAAATTGGAGGATATTGCGATTGTATGTGAGTTTCTAGATATTTTCTCCCAAGAATTACCTGGTTTACCACCAGAAAGAGAAATCGAGTTCGTGATAGAATTAGCTCCGGGGACAGAGCCGATTTCTAAGGCGCCATATAGAATGGCGTTATCAGAATTGAAAGAACTTAAGGTTCAAATGCAGGAGTTGTTAGACAAGGGATTCATTCGCCCTAGTGCCTCGCCATGGGGAGCGCCTGTCTTGTTCGTCAAGAAAAAGGATGGGTCTTTGAGATTGTGTATTGACTATAGGCAGTTGAATCAAGTGACGATCAAGAATAAGTACCCACTGCCAAGGATTGACGACTTGTTCGATCAGCTGCAGAGAGCATCTATATTTTCAAAAATTGATCTACGGACGGGATACCATCAGTTGAGAATCAGAAAAAAGGATATACCAAAATCGGCGTTTAGAACACGTTATGGGCATTACGAGTTCACAGTGATGCCTTTTGATTTGACGAATACTCCTGCTGCTTTTATGGATCTGATGAATAGAGTGTTCAAGGAGTTTCTGGATCGCTTTGTGATTATTTTTATAGATGATATCCTTGTGTACTCAAAGAGTTCTGAAGATCATGAGCAACACCTGAGAATAGTTCTGGAAACTCTGAGAACGCATCAATTATATGCTAAGTTCAGTCAGTGTGAGTTTTGGTTAGCTAGCGTGGCGTTCTTAGGCCACGTAGTTTCGAGTGAAGGTATTGCTGTGGATCCGATTAAAATTGAGGCGGTTATTAATTGGTCGAGACTGACAACTGCTACAAAAATTAGAAGTTTCTTGGGTTTGGCAGGTTATTACAAGCGATTTGTGGAAGGATTCTCAGCTATAGCCTCGCCTTTGACTAAGTTGCTGAAGAAAGATACGAAGTTTCAATGGACGGACAAGTGCGAGCGTAGTTTCCAAGAGCTTAAGCATAGGCTAACTACGGCTCCTGTTCTGACAATTCCGTCTGGTCCTGGTGGTTATGAAATTTATAGCGATGCTTCGCTTAGGGGACTGGGTTGTGTTTTGATGCAGCATGGCAGAGTGGTAGCGTATGCGTCCCGTCAGTTGAGACCACACGAGTTGAATTATCCCACACACGACCTGGAGTTAGCTGCGGTCGTGTTTGCCTTGAAGATCTGGAGACACTATTTGATTGGGGAAAGTTTTCAGGTGTACACCGACCATCAGAGTTTGAAATACCTGTTCTCTCAAAGGGAGCTGAACATGATACAGCGCCGATGGATGGAGTTATTAAAAGATTATGACTGTGAGATCCTGTATCATCATGGTAAGGTGAGTAAGGTTGCTGATGCCCTGAGTAGAAAGTCAGTGATTGCTCAACTACAGGTGCAGGAGTGGCGTTTACTTGAGCAATTAAGAGACTCAGACTTTAAACTGGAAATAAGCCATCTGTCGAGTCTCGTGGCTACCTTGAGAATCGAGCCAGAAGTGCAAGTTAAAATTAAGGCCTTGCAGTCCACAGACCCCTTTATCCGGAAGATCCTGCAAGGAGATCCGACCAAACGAAGGGTCGATTTTCAAATAGCTGGGGATGGGATACTTAAGTTCAGAGGACGTTTGGTTGTGCCGGAGGATGAAAATTTAAAGGAGGAGATATTATCAGGAGCACATCGTAGTAGTTATAGTATTCATCCTGGGAGTACAAAGATGTATCAGAATTTGAAACAGCATTACTGGTGGAATGGTATGAAAATCGATATAGCCAAACATGTGGCTAAGTGTTTGACCTACCAGCAGGTCAAGGCGCAGCATTGCAAACCTAGAGGACTACTACAGCTTTTGGAAATTTCAGAGTAGAAATGAGAGCATATCACGATGGATTTCGTGATGGGTTTACCAAGGAGTTAGCGAGGGCATGATTCAATTTGGGTCGTGGTGGATAGACTAACGAAGTCAGCGCACTTTATTCCAGTAAGAAAGGACTTCGCCTTAGATAGATACGCAGAGTTGTATGTGAGGCATATTATAAGGTTGCATGGTGTGCCAATGACGATCACTTCTGATCGAGATCCTAAATTCACCGCTATATTTTGGAAGAGTCTACAAACTGCTTTAGGAACGAAGCTGCAATTTAGTACAGCTTATCACCCGCAGACAGATGGTCAGTCTGAAAGAACGATTCAGACCTTGGAAGACATGTTGAGAGCATGTGTTCTGGATTTCAGAGGTAACTGGGAGGAACATTTGCATTTGGTTGAATTTGCCTATAATAACAGCTACCAACAGAATATTAAGATAGCACCTTTTGAGGCCTTGTATGGCAGGGCTTGCAGGACACCAGTCTGTTGGGATGAGGTTGGAGAAAGGAAGATAACTGGCCTTGAGTTAGTAGAACAGTCGATGGAAGCAATTAAAGTGATTAGAGATAGATTAAAGACAGTTCAGAGTCGCCAGAAAAGTTATGCTGATAAAAGGCGCAGACCTTTGGAATTTCAAGTAGGCGACCATATCTTTCTGAAAGTGTCACCTATGAGAGGAACATCCCGTTTTGGCAGGAAAGAAAAGCTGAGCCCGAGGTACGTTGGACCATTTGAAATCCTAGAACGAATTGGAATTTTGGCTTATCGACTCGCATTACCGCCTAGACTTGCTCAAGTGCATAATGTTTTCCATGTATCGACGTTGAGGAAGTATGAGCCAGACCCTGCTCATGTGCTGAGTTACAAGGAAATTGATTTGGATGAACGGGCATCATATGTGGAGCGACCAGTCAGGATCGTGGACAGGAAAGAGCAGGTACTGCGATCCAAGATAATTCCGTTAGTCAAGGTGGTTTGGCAACACCATGGTATAGAAGAAGCTACGTGGGAGAACGAAGAAGTTATGAAGCTTAGTTATCCTTATCTTTTTGAGTAATTGGAACTGTGTTGTAATTTCGAGGACGAAATTTCCTAAGTGGGGGAGAGTTGTGACGTCCTGGAAATTCAATCCTTGTAAGCGCCGGAAGTCGATTAAATGATATGAATTTATAGTCATAGTCGACGCCTATTTTGGACTATAAGGACCGAAGAGAAGAAAATTTGGACGAATTTCGAACTTTAGATTATTTCGAATTGAGTTTCGAAATCAATCCGCGGTGATTTTTGAATTGCCGTTTTCGCAAACGAGCTTAATCCTGACCGAGCTTGGACAGTGAAATTGTCGAAATTACCCTTCAATCAGTACACCAAAAATTTCGTTTCAGTCCCGGCGCGCCAAAATTACCATTTTACCCTCCCTCAATTATTCATTCATATAAGGCAAAAAAATTTAATTTTTGGGCCTTTGAAGTCTTGGTGGTGGCCCTCCATTTCTCTGCCCAACGCACGTCCTCTCCGCCGCTTCCTCCTTCTTCTTCGTTTCTTCTTCTGCTCTTCTTTTCTTCATTTTTTTTCCTTTGACCGAACGACGACTCCTCCTTGCCGATCGAATCCTTCTTGCCGATCGAATCCTCCTCCGTTCGTGGCCATTTTTCACGACCACCGACCCACCACCGGCAGCCATTGTCCTCAGCTACTCACCGCTATCGCCTGGACCCCGGCCGAGCCGCCGTCGCCGTCGTTTCACCGAGGAAAAGCCTCGGCCGAGCGTGCTCTGTTTTCGGGTCAGGAGACCCGAGGACTTCGCGGCTTCTTCCGGCCGCCACGGCCGCCACTGACGCCGACCACCACCACCCAGCTAACCCCCGACTTCCCCTCGATCGATCCGACCCCTCGTCGCCGACCGTCAGCCGCCGGAATCGCCGAAATCAGGCCTGGAAGTTTCGGTGCTCTGTTTTGAACCCGGTTCGTTCCGGTCTTCGATCCGGCCGCCACAGTCACCGTCGTGCCACACCGCCACCGCCAGACGACTCCCCTGAGTCCCCTCTACCGCCACCCAGCTCGGCTCCGCCGGTCGCCGCGCGTGGCCGCCGATCGAAACCCCTATTTCGGTGCAAAACAGGACAGCCACTGATCGTGGCTGTCCGCCGTCGCCGGCAGCCTTCCGCCGCCGTCCACCTATCCCGGTCGACCCCCACCGACCCCTGGGTGAGCCCCCGGCCCTTGGCCGGCCTTGTCCCGGCCCGTGTCGCCGAAAAAATGGCCAAAACAGTGAAGTCGCCGATTGAATATACTGATTTTTCATTGTTGTAGGCTGCCGGCCGCCGCTCGCCGGAGCTCCGCCGTTGGCCACCTGTTCCAGCGACCTTGCCGGACTTCCACGGGGTGTCACCGAAGTTTGAGTTCGATCCGCCGCGCGATAAACTTTAGTTTTATCGCCGTCGCCGCCGCCGCCGATCGAGCTAACTCACATAGTGAGTTGACTCTAAACCTTAGTTAGGGCGCTAATTGCGCTTAGGATTAGTCTTATTTGTTTATTCATTTATTTATGTATTTATTTATTTATTTCTAAAAAAAAATTATATTCGATCGGGACCGATATAGATAGAAATCATGGTTAGGATACATGGTCGATCGATTATTTATCTGTGGCTATTTGTAGTAATTTATTAATTAATTGATTGATTGAGTTGTTCGCGAGTGAGTGACAGGTTAGAGACGAGCGAACGATTGATTAATATAATTTGACTGAGAATTAAGGTTTCTAATATGAATTGAGCTTAAAATTGCCGGGTTAAGTTGATTACTCAAGAGTGAGTGAACTGCTTGATTGGTTTGTTTGCCTGGCTGAAATGCTCAATTGGGAGCCTTGTGGGCCTTGGGGCCGAGTTGATTGTATTTCTTGTGGATTTTGGCGTTAATCCAAGATAATCAATGAGTTGATTGCCGAATGCAATTTGTGTGGTCATTTAAAGGGTCAATGACGCTACCTGGCAAGTTCGCATTGTACCTTGGGTACTTGTGCCGTACAGATTGTATGGGAATTCGCGACTTGTCAGAAGCACGATAATCCATGCCCCGTGCCAGTCGTACGGATTTAAGGGATTATCGGATGCCGGTCGCAGCTTGTGATGGACCGAAGCTCCTTTTTAAGGAATGCCTACTTGTAGTGCCGTGCTGGGTGCACTGGATATACTGCTTGTAGTAGCCGTCGCTGAGAGGGTAAAGTGGATGTAGCCTGGTTTTGCCAGAAGAGTGCGGGATCGCACTATTGATGTATCTATCACGCCAGTCGCGTGGGTCATTGATTAATAATGGACTTGTGTATGCCTGAGTGGTTGTGCTTCTGTTGGTTGTAGATTTGACAGATTTATTTTGGTTGATATTTATATATATCTCTGTTAAAATCTTGTGATCTTTTTGTGGCGCTTAAGATGTTCTGGGCGAATCATTGTCCTAACCAAGATTAGGCTTGATTCACTGAGATTCATTTCTCACCCTGTCGTGGGACAAATTTTTCAGGTCCGAAGTAATGGAGAGACCGGTGAGGTTCGGCACCCCCACTGACTCATCACTTGATATCAGTCTCCATCCGGTACCAAGTACGGACCAGATGTGGGAACGTCACATCACGGCGATATGGGTCGATGAAGGGATGCCACATCTGATGGCACACCTCTTTAAGGCCTGGTATCTTCGTGATGGGATGGATCTCTTCGGTCTGCTTCGAGGATTTGAGGGGCCACCTCTTCAGGGGGTCCCTAATATCCCCGCTTGGGACCCGATGGATATTGATACACCTGATGGAGAAGTGGTGGACCCCGCGCCTGGTATGAAGCTCGAGCTCGAGCCTGAGCAATCAGTAGCCCCCTCTGTGCATTCTAGCCAGAGTTTTTGTGATGACCCGAACGACCCGGCTCCCCCGGTTGGTTATAACGACCCGGATGTCGAGTTTTCCCAGTAGAGGGTTAGGTTCCTTTTGTGGTCAGGGAACTGATGATGTTTTTGTGGGGATACTATTTTGGGATAGATGAGAGTTAACCTTACCTGACTCCTTTATCTTTTTGTGAATCCTAGAGGGCCGCCCCGAAGCATGGGGTTGTAATTATTAGTTGATGGCTCTGTAAGGTTATAAATCATCTATTCTCATCAGCTTTTAGTATTATGATATATGGCTTACTTTCTATCTATCCCATATGATTTTATTGAATGGAAGATGGTACGTTACGCTTGCGCAATATAATCTTAGGTCGATAGCAGTTGTCTGGGACGCTATTTATTATGACCTGGTGGCAATTTGACAAGGGATGTCGCGGGTTCGAGAATCGGGACGTGACACTCTCCCTCAATGCTCTTCGCCTTATTCTCTTTTAGCCGCCGTCGTTTTCATTTTCTTATGGAGGTTGACGCCTAGGCGATGTTTGGTTGAAGAACCAAGCAAGTTTTTCTGGTTTTGTTTGCAACTGAATATGGTTTTCATTCATGTCAAGTCTTCTACTTCCGCCATGTTCATCGGCTTCCTTTTCCCGTCGCTGTTGTGGAAGGATTTTCGTACTTCCGTTTGGCACAAACATTTTTATTAGATTGTGAGAAGAAATGTTCTTTTCATCAGCTTTTATGCTTTTTCCGAATTGGGTTTGAGACATTATGAATCACCATGCAGGCATGCACATGTTTGCTGTCCTTTTGTTTTTCAGTTTCGTGCGAAACTGTTGCCAACTACCAAAGAGATACAATCTAGAAGATGCCATTGCATACATTTTCTGACTACTGAAAAATCGTCTTCGACCAAAAGGAACCTGAGAAATTGTGCGTTAAACTGCGGCAAATTACGCTTTCTGCTGTCTTGCTTTTCTTCTCCTCTTTCAGCTGGCTTCATCTTGAGATTCTTCTGTATTGCCTTTTCTTTAAGCATTGCTAAGTGTCTTTTGGTGTTTGTAAGCGGTCAATTTTCTGTATAGTTCTCGATGAAAGAGAGACTATCCAGTATCCATGGATTATTTTCTCCTACTTTGGAGTGAAACAAGAGAGAGCAGGCTTGGGGGGAAAGTTCAAACAAGATATAGTTCTCTCTTTCCGCCTCTCTTGAAGCCTTTTTTTCCGCAGTCGACATTGACTTGTACCAGGAGGAAAAATCCATGTATCCATGCATGGTTTCGCAAGTAGTAGTTGAAGCGCCTCACAATATGCGGATGATCCTGTCGCCACACACATCGAGCAAGATCGAGGGAGGAACGGTTGTGTGGAGTTGGTTCGACATCATTCTACCGGGATTTCAGATCAATGAGACACTACTATATGGTTCGATATCGTTCTACCGGATTTCAGAACAATGAGACATTACTATACTTGCAAGCAGTATATGAGTCCGGTTGGATCGCTCTCTCTCTCTCTACTTTGTAATGCTTTGAGGTCTTGCTCTGCCCTTGTGCCTGTCTTGTACCAATGAATTTGAACCATTTTTTTTCCGGACAATATCGAGTCATCATAGTCTAGAGTAATTGTACTAGACCAGGCTAAGTACAATTAAAAGAGACCTCCATTGGCCTTCACACATTAGATACCATCTAAAGAAACATTTGAGGACATCTTTTGCGTTACAATTGTTGTTCATATAGGATCATTCATGGAGTCTCTATGTGATATATTTTCGATATGACAACGGAAAGAGTTACTCCAAGTGACATACACATGTTAATTTCACCATGTATGAAAAATAAGTACATCCCCGTATGCGTTTACAAGGTGTTCGAAATTTGTCGTAATATAGTAGGCTCGGATGACTCAGCTGCTAAGCTGTATCCAGAGACGACGCACAGAAGAAAGATCGCCTCGTCCGACATAAGCGGAGAAGTAGTATTGTACTGTCTCATGTGTTTTTCGAAACATCTCCCGATTACAACGTTCACTGGTTTTTATTCGATCTCGTTGGGTCCTCACAGTCAGCTGATTAAGCATTCAGGTATCTGCCGAGAACTCATCGATCCCCAGCATCAAAGATTCGAGCCGACCGTGAACTTCTTACATCAGACTTGGATCAATTTTTGAGAAAAGACCGCTCTAAGCAAAATAATCTGCATGAAACGAACAGATCGGCGCCTACGAAACGTGGATTTCGACTCAGGTACTTTGCAGCACTTTCTTTAATGTTCATTTCACACTTAAAGCAAGACATCCATGTGGAGCAAGGGCAGCTCTCACCAGCAACGTCATTAAGGTTGCACAAACCGCAGGGGATCAAGACAAATTAAGCATCGCCGGGTGCCACCGTCATCGGTTAATCTATTTTCCCTTCTTCTCTTCTTGCAGATAAAAACTTGTACAACCCAAGGATCATTGACAGGATCATTTGGTCAACGAAGGTACAGATTGGCCCCGTAGAGACGCCGAGGTTTCGAGAGAAGACAAAGAGTCCCGTACCATCGGAGCCTTTGTCTGAACTTTTGTTGTTTAACGAACCCTTTTCTTGGGGGTGAACAAGTGCGCTCGAAGAAACCAAGGAACACGGTCCTCTAGGTTTCTCCAACTCTTGTACAGAAGTGAAACCTGGAGCGAATGTCGTCCTGCTGCACTGACGTGCATTATTATTGCTTTCTGGCGGGCGGGAAAATTGTAAAATAAAAATAAAAATCATAAATCTATTGTAATCATGTCAATTTAATTTTAAACCCTTTTTCTTTTGTAATTTTGCGTTTTTGAACGAGGACGGCAGATCGAATAATTGACCGATGTCGATTTGAGAAATAGGATTTTAATAAGTCAACGACAAAGGAAAATTGATGCTCTTAGACCAGTATCTAAACGTGTATTGCATTTGTTTTGTTGAAGAGTCATGTGTGTTCCTCATCCAACTCTCGAACTTCATGGATTGGAAGTATAATTCTATCAGTCCTTAGTAATTACATCCCAACTAATTAAGTCATGGTCCCTGGATATGTACCATAGTTGAAAATGATGGGGAAGTTCGTCTGCGGTCATTGTAGCTATAGTGCAATTTGGAATCAAGCTATGCAACTTTGATTTCAATAGTCAAATGTAGTAAACTGTTTGAAATATTTCGTTTACCGAAATCTGATCACACTTTCGAGCAAATGTTAATGTCGATGTGGCGCGCGTGGCATGACAGTAGCAAGTGTATAAGAGAAATCGAAGGCGCTGTGGCTAGACCTTGCTGTCCCTCTAGCAAGGACCGTGCGGCCCTCGTCTGTCGCAGCGAGGGTCAATGTGACGCTCGCCTACTGTACCTGAGGGCTGCGCGTCCTTCATTCGCCGAACGAGGGGCGGTCGGGACCCTCGCTTGGAGTAGATAAAGGGTGGCAAGGCAACCTTTAGCCAGGGCTGATAAGGGGCCGATTAACTAGATCTATATGAGGTCGGTAACGTGTTCTACTCTTCAAGTGCAAGCGTGCTATGTTATGTTCCATACCCAAGCAAGGGCTCTGGATCTTTATGTATTCTCGTCATTGCCTGGCAGTGCAAGAGGGTGCAAAAGCCCTCGCAGTCCCGCTAGCCAGGGGCGAGGGCCGACAACCCTCGCCCGACGGCGGCTGATCAGGTGAGACGGCCGTCGACCGTGGGCAAGGGCACGACGGCTTTGGGCAAGGGTCGTCGCCGCCCGCCCGGCCCACCGGCCAAAGCTGAAAAGGCAACAAAAATAAAATAAAAATATATCAAAATAAATAAAAAATTAGAAAAAAAATTTCAGAACATATTAAATTTTTTTTAAAAAAATCCACGTGTCGCTAAAAAATAAATAAGAAAGTCCACGTAGGATTATTCATAAGAACTGTTACTCAAGTGAACATTTTACTCAGAAGTTGCCGCACTCAAGCGAGTGGAAAAAATTTATGGCATTCAAGTGAGTACCGTACAAAATTTACGACACTCGTAATGTACTTACCCTCAACTATGATTATTTCGGATTATCAATTTATCTTTATAGCTCGCGTATTTACTTTCTTCAGTAATTAGTTTCTTGTTCTTGGTTACGCGTTTCGCTTCCCTGTCCGGGTTCCCACATGACACGATGCAAACGAAAGGTAGAGAAATCAACCTTTTGACGAATGGTATTTTGTCGGGCGGACCCATTCTCAGCGAGGCCGGTATCGTTCTCCTTTCTACTTAACCAAGGAAAGCCCTTGCTACCAATGAGATCTCGAAGCAACGTGCCGCTCTTGTAGGCATTATGGCTCTTATCGAACAGGATGAAAAAATCTCTGTGGGGGCGGCGCTATGAAAAAATCTCTCGTCCTCGAGAGGAATGACGGGCTTCCCCAGCTTTGATATAATCGTGGCAAATTGGACAAGGAAGGAAGGAAACAAAGCAGTAGAGTCTTCCTCTTGTCCCCGAGATGCACATTGGTTGAGACGTCGAGGTAACTGGGGCAATCAGCCAATGGAATCAAACAAAAGAAATTTATTAACCGACCGAGATGGCCGCAAATGTCAACTTTCTATCTCAGAAAATATCTCATCTTGTCCAGATACACACATGATTCGTGTTAGAGAAGTTTTATATCAAAGAAATCGTGGCCTATAATTTATTGACTTTTAAGCTTTTGAAAGAAGATAAATCCAATTAAATATGTTGATGAGTTCGGATTTGAGCTCATTCCTAGCGATCTGTCCGAGCAAAGGATCGGATTTCTACTGCTCTCCTAGCATCCTTTTTGCACATTGTTGCTATCCCATTTACATAACGATTGGCGGAAAAGAGGTAAGCAACGAGTCCTAAACATTTCAGCTGGTTCAATCAAGCACTATCCTTTGCCAAAAAAGTGTGATTGAATCCAAAGCGTTTAAATTGGTTCGATGAAAATCTCCTATCCTTGCCAAAAAATGCAATTAAGCCCTCAAATTATATTGAAAGGTGTTTATGCATACCATATAAGCGCCTTTGGAGTGAAGTGTTGACAAATTTGGGTGCCGGTTAGTCAGAGAACTTGATTGTACTTTTTAAAAACGATTTATGATGTAATAGAACTATTGGAAAATTTTAAAATTTGATTGCATCACACATCCAATATTTAGGATTCTTGTTAAACTTCCACATCCTTTGGTATGCAGTGTAGATTGGGTTGTCAGTAACGTTCTTTACCCTTGCCATTCTTTGTTATCTTGCATGCATAGGGGCACTAAGTTGGTCAAAATTGGCCGAATAAATTAACTTGGCACAAATGCAAAAAGCTCAGAAGAAGAATTTTTGTTGGTAATTTTTCCTTGTTCTTTGTTATCTTCAACTGCCTATAGGGCCATCAAAACCTAGATTGCATCTTCAACTTGAAGGAAAATTCTTGTGACAATGCAAACACACATGCACAAGCAATTTCCTAGGTAGTTATTTCCAATAACCTAGAGTTGAAGCCCCTGAAGTTTCTCTTTCCTTGGCCCAGGATAAGATTGGGGAGCACCGCCCAATGTTCTTTGGCTTCTATTTAGGTAGAAAGTCGCGCCAGCCGTCAACTACATATACTGCTCTTCATTGCTTCAAGTTTCCTCCTCTCTCTTCTCTAGGTTTGCCGTATTGGCCAAGAAAAGCTCATCATATGAAGAAAGAACTACGCGAGTATCCAACTTCAAGGGCACTCGACCTTGCCTGAACTCTCTCCCTCAAAGGCTCCTTTGCCTTGTTCTCTTTGCCATCATCGTCTCTACTTCCTTACCTGAGATTGATACCTCAGGAAGTGGTTTACTTGAAGAACAGAAAGGGTTCTTCCTAGGACTTGAAATCTTGCAAATCCACGAGTTATCGAAATGCAGATTTGTTTTCGGAGAAGATTGGTTTTATGCTTTTGTCAAATCGTGTTTCAGACATCATACAAATCACCATGCGCATGTTGCTGTCCTTTTACACTTCAGTTTTCAACCAAAACCACCTGAGGTACTCTGTGTTGAACTGTGGGATATTACATTTTCCGCTGTCTTCGTTTCCTTTTCATCTTGATATTTTTCAACCGGCTTGGTTAGATGCAAGAGAAAATGCCGAACCAAAATTGCTATGAATTGCACTATAAATGGCGTCTTCTTCTGCATCGACTTTTGTTTTTGCGTTGCTAAGTGTCTTTTAAATTTTTATTTGGCAGGCATTCAGTAGAATTTTTTATGAAAAAGAGAGATTATCTAGGGATTATTTTCCCTTATATTTAAGTGAACAAGAAAAGGGAAGCTTGAGGGGGATTGTTCAAACCACGGTCTTGTTCTCTTCTTCCATCTTAATCCGTGGTTGGCGTCTCTTGAAGCTTCTTTTCCGGTTCACCACCTGAGACGAGATTAGCCTTGTACCAGGAGGGAATCCATGTATATGTATACAACTCTGTCGCAGGTTGTAAAAGCATCTCGTGATGTTCGGATAATCCTATTACCATGCACGGAATAAGATCAAGGGAAGCACAGTTGTGAGTTGGTTCGATATCTTTCTACCAGGATTTTAGATTGACGAGTCGCTACTATATTTGCGAGCTGTCTATGAGTCGGCTCAGGTTGCGGCCTCTCTCTCTCTCTCTCTCCCTATTCATTCTTTGCTGCTAAATCCTGTCAGTGTCAAGTGAACTGTGAGTTAAGCTGATATGCCTTCGCCTCCAGCCCATTTTTGTAATGCCTTGAGATCTTGGTTTGCCATGGTGCCTGTCTTGTTACAGGTGAATTTGAGGCGTTTTTTCTTTTTTTCCCAACAATGTCGAGTCATTATTACTTAGAGTAGTTATACTAGACCAGATTAATTACAATTCAAGAACTATTGGGACCGCCATTGTCCATTTGAACACATTTGACATATTTTGCGTTGTGATTGTTTTGTGTGTCAGATTATTCATAGTCTGTATACGATATATTGCCACTGTGACGACAGATAGAATGGCGATATATATCGATCACACCATGTGTGAGAGATAAATTCATCGCTATGATGTTTGCAGTTCGTCCTGATATACTAAGTTAAAAATGACACAAATCATGAGCTGTAGCAAGGCAGGCATGATGCACAGAACAAAGATTGCCTCATCCGAGATAAGCAGGCAAGGAGTCCTAATACTGTTTCATTTGATTTCTGAAACATCTCCTGATTCCAGTGTTTTACTGATGTTATTCGATCTCGTTAGGTCCTCCGGTCGGCTGATTAAGCATTTAGGTTACCCCAGAAGTCATCGATCCCCAGCATCCAAGGATCGAGCAAATCATGAACTTCCTAACTTGGACTTCGAGCACTGCTCTCCGTTTCAACCCTGCAAAATAATCTGCATGAAACAAAATGCACCGCACCAACGAAGGCGCGGATCCTGACTCAGGTAGTTTGCGGCAGTTAGCTTAGATTTTCATTCTGTAAGTAAAAAATAAGTGTATGTTAAGCAAAGGCAGCTCTCACCTGCAATGTTGTTAAGGTTACATGTAGTACAGGGAATCTCACGTTCTTTTCGACTAATTGCAAGACAATTAAGCACCATCTGGTGTCGACGTTTATCTCTGCTACCGTCATCGACCAATCTATTTTCCCTTCTTGCAGATAAAACATGTACAGCCCGAGGAGCATCGACAGGATCATTTGGTCAAGAAAGGCACGGGTTGGCCCAAAGAGCAACCAAGGTTTGAAGAAAACTCTCTCTGGAGTGATGTAGTTTGGAAGATCCCTAATGGAATTGGACTGATGTAGTTTGGAAGATCCCTAATGGAATTAGACATTATGTCTTCTCTTCAAACCTTTGTCTCCTCTTTTATTTGTCTAACGAACTCTTTTCTTGGGGGTGAACAAGCGCACTTGAAGAAACCAAGAAACATGCATGTCTTACTAGGTTTTTTCCGCTCTTGCACGGAAGTACAACCTTGGATCGAATTTGCAGTGCTGCTGTATATTTTTAATTCCTCAGGGACCACATTAAATTTCTTGAATTTACTTAATTAAAGTTCTCCTTTGTTTTTTTTTTCCATAATTAAGTCTACTTCACTAAAATAAAGTAAAAAAACTAAGTTTTAGAAAGAGCCTTGCTAGGCTGACCGTCCTCCACCATCATTTTGACAGTGAACGGTCCAATGCCAGCCACAAAATAATTTATGGCTGTCACATAACAATAAATAAAAAATAGTTGTGAAATTCTTTGTGGTAAATATAACACGATCACAACAATCATTTTCGTTTTAAGAACTGAGAAACTGTTTATTTTCTGTTCTAAATAATTCAGTCCAGCACCATATAAAGTTTAGCTTTTGTTGTAGAGCATACGTGTTCTTTCACCCAACTTTCAAATCTCAAGGATAGAAAGTAATTCTCAAAGTACTTAGTAATCGTAAATAAGAATTTTTGTTTCTAAAGGTGAATCTACCTATGCATAGCGAGGGCATAACCATGAGTAAAGTTGAAAATGAGCGTAAATTTCGCGCTGATCATTGAACAACAGTGCACTTTGCAATCGAGCTATCAAACTTAATCAAATGCATTAATCTTTTACATTTTTTTTTTTGCAGTTGATCAACTTCTACCAAGATCTGATTAAACATTTGGAGCAAATTTTAATTTGAGTGTTCGCGCCCATACAAGAAGTTGATGTGGCACGCGTAACACACTATTAGTAAATGATTCAAAGTGTTATTGCTAGACCTCGCTATTCTAGTATGGCCACATGAATTTCTATCAAGTTGACGTGGTGCTCAACTAATATCATATTTTGATGGTGTCGTTTTCAATTTTACGAAAAATGTAATTGACGTTTTCTTTTTTACAAAAAAGAATTTGCCAAAAATTTGATCGAGTACGTCGATCGTATAAAAAAGAAAGAAAGTTTAGTACAGTTGATAATTGAAATCAAAGTTTAGTGACATGATTGGTAATCATCCTGTAAAATTTACGAAAGCCTTGCCAATCGAAATATATTTCCCCCCTAATCATCCGATGGCTCTTCCGTAACATCGGTGGGACTCCATGCAACTGCAGCGGCTCCGCGCGCTCGAGCCCCGCCACTCTCACTCTCTCTTCTTCGTGGAATCACAGGCCGCTCCCTTCGTCCGCCGACCCGGCGAGCCCGACACCTGCGCCGCCCTCGTCAAGCGATGCGGCTCCTTGACCTCCCTGAAGGCCGTCCACGCCTCCATGCTCCGGTCCCACCTCCACCTCAACCTCCACCTCCTCACCCACCTCGTCGCCAGGTACGCGTCTCTGAACTCCCTCCCTCACGCGCGCGCTCTCTTCTCCCTCTCGGAGTCCTCCGACGTCTTCCTCTGGAACGTCATGATCCGGGGCTGCGTGGACGGCCTACAGTATCGGCCCTCTCTGGGTATCTACGCTCGAATGCGAGGGCTGGGCTTTGGTCCGGACAATTTTGCTTTCCCTTTCGTCCTCAAGGCTTGTGGGTGTCTCGGGGACTTAAAGTCCGGGGCTTTGGTTCACCACGACGCGCTGCGATCTGGGTACGACGCGCACGTGTTTGTGGGCAACTCCCTGGTGGCCATGTACGGGAAGTGTGGGCGTGTGGACATTGCCAGGCGGGTGTTTGATAGGATGCCCGAGAGGAACGTTGTCTCGTGGAGTTCGATGATTGGAGCGTATGCTCGAAACGGGTGTTGTGAGGATGGCTTGCGCTTGTTTTGGGAGATGTTGGATGGGAGGGTCCGTCCGAACAAGGGGGCAGCTCTGGATGCAATGGCTTGTGTGCACAGGGAAGCTGACGCTGATGTGGTTTGTGGAGTTGCGATGGATTACGGACTCGATTCAGATCTCTCTGTCCCACACGCGGCAATGGTCATGTATGCTAGGTGCGGTAGAATCGATGTTGCGCGAGCCCTATTCGACGGGATACATGACAAGGACTTGGTGTGTTGGTCGGCCATGATCGAGGCTTATGCCAAAGCTGATATGCCTTTAAAAGCTTTTGATCTCTTTAGAGAGTTGTTATGCTTGGGTATCGACCTCGATGCAATAACATTACTTAGTGTGCTCCAAGCTTGTTTCAAGTTAGGTTCTTTTTTGCAAGCTTGCACATTACATGCAATCGCAATTCGCAGATTTTTTGAAAATTGCGTGGTGCTAAGTACTTGTATGGTAGATCTCTATGCCAAATGTGGAAATTTAGAGCATGCTAGGAAATTATTTGATCGGATGCCTGAGAAGAATTTGATATCTTGGAGTGCTATGATATCCGGATATGCGATGCATGGCCATGGTAGAGAAGCACTCTACCTGTTTGATCAGATGACGTTTTCTGTAAAACCTGACCACATTGTATTTGTATCAGTTTTGTCGGCCTGTAGCCATTCTGGGTTGCTAAATGAAGGAAGGGAGTGCTTTGAATCCATGAGTAGAGATTTTGGGGTCAAACCAATACATGAACATTATGCCTGTATGGTAGACCTATTAGGTCGAGCTGGACGTTTGGATGAAGCAGTGGATTTTATTGAGAGAATGCCAATAGAACCAAATGTTGGTGTATGGGGAGCATTGCTTGGAGCATCTCGAATTCATAGGGACATAGAACGGGCTGAAAAGGCAGCAAAGATTTTATTTGAACTGGATCCTGAGAACCCTGGTCGTTATGCTGTGTTGTCCAACCTTTATGCATCATTAGGAAATAAGGAAGAAGCTGATCAAATAAGAGACCTTATGAAAAGGAGGGAAGTGAGAAAACTTTCGGGCCACACAATTATAGAAATTGGGAACAGACTCTACAAGTTCATGGCGGGGGACAGATCACATCCACAAACAGATGCGATCTATTCAGAATTGGACAAACTAATGGCTGAAACTTGGCTAGAAGGGTATAAGCCAAACTTCCAAGAATCTGATGAAGAGATTAAGGAAATCATGTAATATGCGCATGGTGAGAAGTTAGCAATTGTCTTCAGGATTCTAAATATAGCATCAAGGAGTGTCGTAAGCTATAGGAAGAACCTTAATGGTTTTGGTGGTTGCGATAATGCTACAAAGTTTGCTTCCTAGGAAACTGAATGATCGTGAGAGATGCTCACAGGTTCTATCATATTAAAGATGATTTTTGCTCTTGCTGAGATTACTGGTGGTGATCATATTGAAATCTGGCATTTTGACAAATCTTTGGATTTACTTCTCTTTTTAAGGTGGCATTTCAGATGAAGACTTGTCATTATTTCTGATGAGACGAAGATACTCGAAGTCTTCCATGTCTGGGAAAATTTATTTGGCTTATCCAAAAGGCTTTTTTATGATCTTTCATGGCGTGCAGCCCCATGCATCTTTCTCTTGATTGCCTACTGAAGATCAGTGAAATTAGTAGGGATATAGTGGAATATTTTCTGCATAGGTTGAACGAGACTTCTTATGCGATCTATTTTGTCTGAAACTGCATGAGTGCTTATCTTGCGACAGTTACCAGTCTCGGAGCTCGTGGAATCGAGCAATATATCACTCCATTTTAAGGATCTCTGGACAGTGGACCTCTTCCTGAAGCTCATATCTGATCACTCATTAATGGAAGTCCTAATGACGGGATGGAATTCTGATGGATTTGTCTGATGCACTATGGTAAAGAAAGTTCAATTTCAGTTGTCGATCGCTTCTTATGGAATCCTCATCTGGACAAGAACATGGAGAGTGGCATTATGGGAGTTATTTAGCCAGCTTTAAAGAATTAACTGCACCAAAAGGTGTATTGTGCAGTTCATATTTTTCTGGACCTGAAAGATGTTGACAGGTTTGGATTGAGCCTTGTATCAGGAAAGAGCTCTGATCAAAATCTCTTACTGGGTAAATTCAGCAGTATTCAATTGGTTCTGCACTTGTCAGTCAATATCACACATCAGCGCCACATGGTGCATCCTAGGAGGTTAACTATTCCTCCAGTTGCGGAGCATCTTAGAGCAACATCATAGGAATTTTGATTCCTAGGCAGGACCTTGCCTTATCTCTTGAAACATGGCATCAGGGAAACTAACTACTTGCTGCCCGATGCATATTATCCGTGTTCATCACTCGCAATTAGTGGCCCTCCTAAGTTTTGGAAATGCTAACGGAACTGCAGTTCACCATGAATTTGTCTCAATTACCAGTTTGAAATTCAGGGGCGTGGTAACAGCGAGAACCCAGTTTTAATTTGTTATATTGTACATACCGATGGTCGGTCGGGTCAAAATGGATCGTCTATTTAGATTGGTACTGTTAGATGACTCATTCCTCATCCCTTCTCCAAAAAAAGAAGAAGAAGAAGAGAGAGAGACAGAGAGAATTGCACGATGGATGTATTGGATGGTTAGAGTCAATGCCAAAGAATACAATGAGAGAATTCAAGATCTGTGCACAGTGATCATCTCTCTGGGTTTTATTTGTCTCCCAACAAATGTGACGAGATAATACAGAGCAGGAATTTTTCTCTCTAAATCTCTCTCTCCCTCTCTCTCTCTCTCTCTCTCAGTTTGTCATCGAAATTTGCATCCTCAGACAATGTCATCGAAGCCTTCAGATCCACCGCTTGTTGCGTCGTGCATGGTCGTCACCTAGGAACCATCGCTCCCAGCCAACATTTGCAGGACCCTTCGTCCTAAAGAGAAAACACGGTCAACAGCAAGAACATCAATACGCGAAATCCAACCTGACGATGGAAATCTGGAAGGATGCCCGAGACATCAATGGGATCAATACTTACACCGGTAGTAGTGGATCCGGAACTGATTCAATGCTTGCAATGAGCCTGCGCAATGATCAAACTTACAGTGAAGTCTTATTCATGTCAAGCATATGATGAATTGGAGTTTCTCCTTACTCTTTGCATACAAGAGACGATTCACCTATGGTTTCAAGCTCCTCCAACTCTTCCTGCACCAAGAAAGATCCATGAGACCAGTCTTTCGATCGTGATGTGAGCATACAGATGGAAACCACATGACCAAAAGCACCAGTCCTTTCCTTTCTTGGGCTGAGAAAACAAAGTCCATATCAGTGTGTGGTACCTGAATGATGTTGATCTGGTTCTGGAGATGCGTTATGGAAGCAGCCAGCCGGTGCTTGCCGATGTAAGCAGGGGGCTCTGCTCTTGGAAGAGGCAACACTCCTCGTCTTCTTGCTTCAGACGGCATGGGAGTCTCAGATTTTTCTGTCTCCATTGCTGGTGAAGCTCCGTCCATCATTGTATAAAGAAGAAGATGGCTTGGATTTAGACTTTTGTTCATTGTCAAAAGAAGAGAGAGAGAGAGAGGGAGGAGCGAGATCGTGGACCAAGTATGGCACATGTGATTAAAGCACTAGAGAGAAAAGTATAAGCGAAGGAGGGGAAAATGTAAACCGTGATAAAACAAATGATTAAAGCAAGATTTATGGGAAAGGGAAATAGTGGTCAAAAGTAAGAATAGGGGTGGTAGGATGGTGACCCAATTTGGGATAAAGTTGGAATTTTTCTTCAAGGTGTGGGATGAGGACAGGAATTGGGGCAAGTTCCACAGTCAAAGCATAACATTTCAGACTCTTTCAGCTGTTTTTCGGCATCCTATTCAGGATGGCTCATACAGATCGGTGAACCAAACAAACCCCCCCTCCTCATGTCTCTGTCGGGCTGGTCAGGCTGGTCAGCTGTTATGTGTTACAGATCTATTTTTCCTAATTCCGGGTCGGCAAGAGATATCCATAGCCACTCGATCAGATCAGAGTTCACATTGATTGGGGTGGGCCGTGGGGGAGGTGGGAGCGTTTGATGAAGCCGGAGGAGTTGATAATAACTGGGTTTTTTGTTTTGTTTTCACGGAAACTTACCGTTGAGCTTGTTTCTAGACTTGTTTCTAGATTTTGGAATCGTTTGTGGGACGAAACATTGGACGGAAGGCTATGACATGATAGGGCAAACTGAGGAAATTAGTGATGGCCTCGTGGCTTGCTAGCTATTTCTTCGCACTCTATTCCATTTGGCTAAAAAGATCATTCGACCGAGCATCTTCTGATATATGGGTATGAACCCTCCTTTCCAATAATTGAAAAAGCCTCGAAGCAGTCCTTCAAACGAATTGGTCGGTCAACTTGGAGACGCTGGCCACCTCTCATTTCGAAGGTCCGGATGAATTCTTCCCGTTCGTGACACCAGTCCCTATTTATCTGGATTGCAAGAGTCCAACTCGCGTGGCCTTCGATCAACTGGGCGGCCATAGCTGGGACTAATACGAATTGCTCGGCTCCGTTTTCTTTTATCGACGATCAAGTTGGGGACGCGAAGAAAATGATAACAAAAAAATAATGATTTTTCTTTTTCCTTTGATAAAGGCCTGGTCATAGGAGCAGATGGGGCCTTCGGAAGTACCACAGGCATCATTATAGCCACAAAGGTAAAGGACAATGATGCGTGCTTCCACCAAGAAGCCACTGCGGCCAGGAAAAACATTCTTCTGTATCTGTACCCAGTGGCTGAATTCTTTACAGGGAAGTTCAAGATCAGGTAATTTTCAAAGGAAAAACTTTTGATTTGAGCAAATCCCCAAAGAATTTTCCGTACAGCCCAAGGAATTGAAAATCCACAGGTTTGTGTGGGCATGTATGTGCTTGCTTGAAGCCCGAATTAGATAAACCCAGCTCATCATTTTCAGGCCGAAGCCTAGCTCCTCCTTACATCGTGCTAAGCTAAGCGAGCCTTTAATATAGAGAAGATTAAGAGCCTATTTGATAATATTTCTGTTTTAAAAAAGTGATTTTGATTAGAATCAATTTTTTTTATTATATTCCCCGAATGAGTTTTTTGAGAATCAGAACGTACTTGATAACTGCACAAAATTTCTATTTTGGGAAATAATTTCTCTTCCCAATTTGTCATTTAAATCATGTAATCACATAATCAAATTTGATAACTGTCTTGAGAACCTACAAGTGCAATCATATTGTACCAAAACATCTTTTTGGCCAAAATAAGGTGCTTTGGATTTGTTCCTTGGAAAGATAATAAGCTAAAATCGTCGTTTTCCCACATTTTTCTTGAGGCTATGCATATACCAATGATAAAAAAATTATTCTGATTATCTTTTATTTTTTAGAATGGTTAAAATCCATCTTTGCCATATAGGTGGATCAGTTTTATCCTTGAATACTATGTAGATGTTCACTGATACGACATGGTGCTCCAACAATAAATCATACAACGCTTACACAAAATGGAAAGGCAAAATCACTAGAAACATATTAATTAGTTGAATGGATTAATTTCCTACTTTTTGAGTTGGAATTTTCGAGATATTTTTAAACGATTTGCCCATGAGGGGCAAAAACACCATTTGGGAGAAATTAAAAGGCAAAACCATCAAAAGTAGGATTGGTCGGTTGAAATGATCCATATCCTAATTTTTGAGATTTTTATTGATTTTTTTTGAATTTTTTATGTGATTTTTTTTCCATTTTTATATTTTTAAATCATTTTCCATTTTTAGATTTTTAAATCATTTTCTATTTTTTAAATTTTCTAAATTTTTAGTAAAAAATTATACAGACCGAGTCGAGTTGACCCAGCTCACGCCTCGTGGGTACCCGACAAGAATGAAAGAAGACTATCATTGCCTTTTTTTATTCTCAAAGTGTTCTTTATTATTTTTTTTTGGATAAACAACTTTTTTTGTTTCTTATTTTTTGTCTAAAAGCATTTTTGAGAGCAGAATTAAAATTAGAATCATTTGTGTTACCAAACGTGTTTTTGATTCTTTTTTATTATGGGGAGTGTTGGATTCTCAATATATCCAAGTCGACATTCCAATGTCAAGTTTAGCGCCCGACTTAAGGCTTTAACAAGAAAGTACCATTCGAGAATTTGTTTGAAAAATACACAGATTGTTTCGAAAAACAAAAATAAACGATTAGTGCGAGTTTCGAGAAAAAGTAAAGAGATTATTGGTGAAATTATCTCCGATTTAATTAAAGAAAATCAAGCTAAAAAACGGGCGGGAGAGACGCGACAGCCACTGCTATTCCGCCTGGTGCCGAATGTTTGATTTGGGCCAAGGTTACGACTACGTCCTTCTTTGTCGTTGTAATGATGTGATGACAACGTGAGCGAAGCTATGCCACAAACAAATCAAACTTAAGAAGTTTTTAGAAGTACAGGAGAGAGATTTAATTGACGCAATTAGGTAAAGCGCGCGATTCGATAGACCTCGCAGCGACATTTCAGGCGTCGTAGAACTGGAGCTCGTCCGCCAGGGAGGACATTTGCCGGCTGAAACGCTTAAGATTCCTGCATTTCTGTAATTTGCTCTATGGGCGATTCGACAACAAGGGAAGAAAAGGAATTATTGATTTTACTTGTTTGCTACTAATGAACCTGTCGATGGCATGATTAGGGAAAGGAGATTAGGACATAATTAAATCGAGGAAGTAGCTGAGATTGAACTTTGCTCTGTTCCTACTCCACAATCGATTCACCCTAGCCTTTTCAAATTTTTTTTTTTCAGCGGGTACTACACTTACTTCACGGAAGACACTTCTTTTGGCCCTTTTGGAAGGCCCGCCCGGTGTATTATTTTTCAAAGCTGGACCATTCTACAGTTGTGTCAGAAATTCAAAGTTGTGACGCGTGGGTATCATCGTTTGAATAAGTTTGTTAGTTTGACAGTCTGACAGTACTATTAGTTATTTTTCACTACACGATCGTTCAATCAATGAATGATTTATGCAAAACACGCGGTGATGGTGCGTTGCCATAAAATCATTTTCCATTTGGTAATATGCTTATGTGACATTTTGTTTTTATCCACCGTGAGATTCACAACATATTGTGAGCCACAAAAATTAAATTATATATAATTAAAAATTACTGTGGAATCCACTCTTTCAAGAATCCGTGGCCCACAACATAGTGTTATTTTTGCAGTTACCAAAATACTGTTACGCTAACAAAACCATTTGATCATAAACCTTTAAATTTGGACAATTTAGTTATGGAGTTGTGGAATGCTCGGAACACGCAGTGAGTGCAATGTAGATGAGAGCATTGAGTCGCCATACTGGTTCGGACAATGATGGTAACATGGAGATGGCTCGAGGATGGGGGCCTCACAGCTTGCATCACGCCATTGCCGGTAGGGCCGTCAAAAAGGCCCGTGCTGACCAGGCCCAACTCGGCCCGGCACGGGCCGGCCCGAAAATTTAGTAGATATTCGGGCCGGACTCTGGTATTGTGCTTCATTACGGGCCGGTACTGCTGAGGCCCAGCACTTGAAATGCCCACAGGCTATCAAAAGGTGTATCTCCTTCCCTCTCTTTCCTCTCTCTATCTCTCTCTCGGCCGCCGCGCCTCCTGTTCTTCCTCGTCCCTCTTCCATCTCTCCGACTACACCCCGCAGCAGAAAGGAACTAGATTGAAGCTCCGTCCTTTTATGTGTCAGAGACCCACCGCCTCTCACTCCTCCTCCACTGCTTTCGGCCTCCATTCCCACCGCCTTCCATTCCCCCGCGATCTCCGCCTCCCACATCCACGTCCCCCACGCCCCTCCCCCTCCGCCGCCTCGAGTCGGCCTTGTCTCCGTCGGCGTCCGCTTCGTCCGGGCCGATGATGATCCTCTGGCTAGGAATCAAATCCCCCGACTTCAGCCTCTGCAGATGCGACTTCACAAAGCTCCGATCAGAAATTAGATCAGAAATTAGAGACCGCCACCATGTGGCCACGCATTTGAAACGCATCAGCCACTTGGTCGGTAACCTCGAGAATATGTCGATAAAGATATCCTCGGTGAAATTTTCGCCCATTGTTTCGGCAGATGTCTGTTCAGTGGGCAGGTTTTGCTAAGCAAGCCTCATGTGAAAACTGGTCAACAAAAAGTCAAAGTCGAAAAGCTTACTCAGGTTGATGATGTCGATTGGGTCGGGAATGGCCGTTGGTAACTTTTGCGGACTGTAATTCTAGCAAAGAATATAAAGGGCATTTTGGTACTGTTTGATTTCGGCCGGGTCGTGCCTATGCGATACCCTACCTGATCCAGCCCATTGGCACCCCTAATTGCCGGCCAAACCATCACCAAGGGAAAGGCGCAAAAGGGGCTTCGACACTCCGGCTCAACAAGCGCCGAGAACCTACGCACCTTGCCTTCTTGACACCAAAGGAGGATGTGGCCGAGACTGTCCCGAAACAGATTCAGGAAGCATTGGTCAAGCATGAATCTATGATGTCGGACAGACTTAAGGAACTCCCGCCCCGTCGACCAGCAGGTCACACAATTGAGCTCTTCCCACAAGCCAAGTTACCTACTCGAGCACCTTGAAGGATTGGCCCCTCCAGAGTTGGTTGAGCTGAGAAAGCAACTTGATGAATCGTTGGAGGCAATATCAACATAGTGTAGAGGTACTTCGGACTTCTCCTATTTTTTTGTCCTTATTTCTCATGATTTCTAAATAGTGTCATCCCATAGCACAGACATTTCTCACAACTGAACAGGTTGCGCGATTGCAGCCGATCATGCTGATCTTGGCAAGTTTATTGCGTGAGCCAGTTCATTGCATGTGTTCACTTCTCATTGGGAAGAAGAAAGCATAGTTTCCACGGAAGGATTGGGATCCCCTGTCTCAGGAGAATCCTCACCCTTGATATGGGGGGAGGGGAGCTTTTTTTTTTTTCTCCCTATATCAAGGATGAAGATCTGCTGCCTCCGAAAAACTAAGGCAGCAGATCCGGTTCCTCCACACAAAGGGAACCGATTGAAGAGGGGTGTAAGACGTACTTTTAACGTGCCAATAGGACATCAATGGCCCACTTGCTTAATAAGGAGAATATTCCAAATAAGGGCATGAGTTGTCCTTATTTGAAAAAATAATGATTTGAAGCAAATCTTGTTTTAGATAATGTCACGAAGTGTTCTCATTATTTCAAAGAATTATATGATCAATGGTATTTTCGTGATTCATTTTTTTGGACCTTTTCCTTTATTCCTCCTTTTTTTTGTGCCCTCACTTCTTGCCAATGACTCGTCTAGGTGAGGCCGACCCTCACCCAACCCTCATCGATGGCCAGTCTCCGCCTAAGGCTAGCCCTCGATGAGGAGCTAGGATAAAAAAAGAAAAAAGAAAAAAATGAAATGACGAAAATGTTCTTGGTCACTTTGAAAGGACTCCAAGTTCTTATTTAAACTAAACTTTGTTTGAGACCCTTATTTGAGAAAATCACGATAATTCTTGTTTGAAATTTTCTAAAAAAGAGTGAGAAAAGCTGGCCAAGTGAAGGGGTTAGGTTAGGTGGCCCTCAAGAGAAAAATCAAACGGTGAAAAATCAGAGGCGGAAGCACTTTCTTTTGTTGAAAAAGGCCGCCTCCACCCCTCCATCAACAACAAAAGATATCATGCAGTTGTTAATCATCATGACGAAGCCGATAATTGCACAAGAAAAAGAACAGAAACACAACCAATACATCCATAATCTTTTGTATATATATTTGTCTGTCTTGCCATTTAGACATGCTCCATTTATATTCAAGAAGCTTTGGACAGACATGTGAAACACATTAGAAGGATTGAAGTCCTCTGATCTGAGAAAGAAACATCATGATTTTACAGATTTCAGAGCGGACAGTATCTACAAACTACACAACCACTCTCATAAGCCCAACATTAAAAAGAAGATGGGTCTTGTTCTCTAATTCCTTTTGATATCCTAAGTGGGGGTTCCATGAAAATGCATTCAAATCTGATGGACGACTTGTGAGATTGATCCAAACAAGCAGTGAAACTCAAAAGCAGGATTTTGAGCTAGAGCTTGAACCATTAGTGCTCTGCACGACTTGCTTCCTCAGTTGGTCATAAAACCTGTCGATGAATTCCTCAGCCTTGTGGTCCACTGGCCCATAGTTCCCATCGCCCTCATCTTCTGATGAGAAATTAGAGACTCTCACCGAGCACGGCGATTGGAGTGGGCTGCGCCGCTCAATCTGGATGTTGAACGTGTACTCGGGAGTCTTCGCGAAGAAAACGAGCATCTCGGGGTACACAGGCTCGTCCTCCACGAAGTCTTCGATGACTTTAGGGAGCCTCATGCAGGGGAAGCGTTGGCTCTTGTTCCTGGCCGAGTGGACGATGACTGGGTTTGGGCTGTTGTTGCAGGAGAACTCGTGCCCGTTGAGCCCGATCGGGCGCATTTTCTTGGAGCAGTTATAGTAACTGAAGCTGAGACTCCTCAGCGGTTCTCTCATGAGCATCCTGTCCCTCGCCCCGTCGACCATGTCATTGATAGAACTTCTCTTGGACATCAGCCCTTTCCTGATCATTACAAAAGCGATTTTCACAATCTTCCATAGCCTTGTGGCGATGATTGAGCTCACTCTCGGTTGCAACTCCATGACCAGAATTCAGATCCTAAAGCTCTCTTTTTTGATAGCAAGAAGACTAAATACTCTAAAATCAGCTCCCTCTTTATGAGATTGATGCCATTGCAAAATTAGAAGATTCAAGAGAAGAAGAATTCAGAATAGGCCAACAAACAAATTTCTATGTGGGTTCGAGGAGAACTGGGAGTGCTGGGCTTACACTAGCCAATGCAAAGTGCAAGCAAATTTATAGGGAGGGAAAATTGAGCGGCAAGCCTGGCAACCTCTTTATTACTGTATTCATTGGTATAAACTATGGAGATCCTAATGAAGATTAGCATGTCACGTAGAGTATTGAGACGGGCAAAGGACGGTGGTGGCAAGGTCCTATGGAAAGGACCACTAGGATATTCTAATGCACTGAAGAACCGTTCCACGCATTTTCCCAGAACTTCATATCCCCTAAATAATTGACGAAACAGAGCAAAGAAAAAGAAAGATAATGTTTAGAAGGAGCTATTATATGATTGCGGGTCCAAAAGTGAAGTTTCCAGGATGAAATAGGGGAGTTGAAAAAGGTGACCGCTGAATTGATGGGATTTGAAATCATGGGTACGTGGGACCCGCGGTCGGAGGGATTGAAAATGATGCCTTCGGATGCTCTTTTTGTCTTAAAATTAGTCCCGTCCAAGCAAATGACATGAAGATCTTCCGCTATGAAGTCCTTGGATTTACATCGGAGAAAAGTCCAGGTTCTGTCCAAGAAAATGCCACGGGAAGCGGCAGCATGATGGACACTTGAGATTGAGAAGCAAAGTTATAAATGAGTAATTGACTTCACCCGATGGAGTTGGCTCGATTCATGCAATACGTTCGATCCTGTAAGTCTATGATGTATCACATGCGGTATATCTATTCTTTTTTTCCCGTAAATAAAGTAAGTATTTATTAAACTTTCCAAAATACCACGTACAAAGAAGTGATCAAACACAAAAATTCCGTACCCATCACGACACAAGGGAGTGTCCTAAATGGTGCAAAGGTGTAAGTCCTGCAATATACATCAAGGGCTCAAGCGCATGAACCAAACCACAGTAAACAACAGCCAAAGAAGCAACAAATTAAAACGGGCAGCAAAAGAAAGAGCACCCGAAGGCCAAAACAAGCCACCAAAGAAAAGGAGAAAGGCTAAACCCAACAGCCAAGCCAAAGAAAAGACGAGAGAAACAGAAATAAAAACCAGCCATGGGATCTTCAAACATTGCAGGAGAGAGATGTGCCCCAACTCGGGTAGATCTATTTATTTCAAGCGCAATTATAATTTCTCTACTTTTATGGATTTGTTTCATTTCTTTTACTCTTTCTCTTGTATAAGTTAATTTTCTTTATATTAACTATAGAAATTATCATGGTTTTGAACCGAATTGGCCATTGTGTAGTCTCTTGGGACAAAACTTCTGAATGTGGTTAGTGGGCAGGGCGAGCCTCAACCCGCTCACCTATGGCTTCACACGAGTCTCGTCGATTCTCCAGTAGCCCTGCCTTCTCTTTTTCCCCCTATGTTTTAAAAATTTTTGCTTTGTAAATACTATACCAAATACAGCTTATCATTCAAATGCTATTACTTTGATCAAATGCATCTTGAGTTAAACAAGCTGATTTTACATTTCCCCAAAACTCTTCCAAATGATGAGAGAAACTCTTCCAAAAGACAGCGAGCCAAGGAACCACTTGTACGGGTTGAGTCTAGTAAGGAACAAATTCTAGAGGTGGCATCAGCTGCCGGAAAACGGAAAAGAAAGAAAGAAAGAAAGAGAAAAGGCTGTGCCAACTATATCTATATATATATATATATATATATATATATATATATCCAGTTTTCAAAATGAACACTAGGCCCACCCACTCCACATCCATCAATTCTTCGATGTGAAATTTCTTTAGCATAACTTATATGTGTATCTCAATATTTTTCCCCTCGCACGAGGGTTCTAGTTTATAATGGGAGTGTACCATCAATCAATATATTTAATTAGATTCACTTTTACTCAAAAACTTAAGTCAATGACTTTTGTACCAACTAGAATATATTAATTGATCCACACTACATTAATTCTCCGGTGTGGACTTTTCTAGCGCAACTCACACATGTATTGAAATCAGAGTCCAGGTTATCAATAAATCTGGACCCGACAATCACATGAGAGAGATACAAGTTGTCATTCCCTCCGACCCATGGCACGATGTGTGAAGAGAAGATTATTGAAGTTGTTTCATATCGATTGTGGAAGGGACTAGTGATCGGTTTATAAGTGTGAGGGAAATACTCATCCTTTGAGTTAACTTTTGGGTTGAAAGAGGCCGAAAATCACCCACCAGAATGTGCATTCGCTCGAAACAATTTAAAAGAATTTGTTTTATGCCTTTAAGGATGCACAAAGTCTACTATTAAATATATGGAACTGAAAGTAACTTGATTGAAAAGAGAAGGAAAAAGAGAGAAGAATTTACGATAGAAGTACCTTTTTGAACTTGCATCTTCATTTCCATCTACCTCGATGGAGCTAGTGATTTCAAAAACGAGATAGGAACAAATCATTCCATCGTTTCCTTATGGCCCTCGAAGTCGCACTATTTTATTATATTCATTTCGGTACATGAGACTTTAAATATCGTTCAATTATCGAAAGGCCATGTAAATTCTCAAATGTGAAAAATAGAAATTTGTCTTTACTTTCCCATCGAAATCTAAAAAATTATACAAATTTGAGATATCTAAAAAAATTACATATAAATAATCGTGGCAACATTTGGATATTTTCGAACTTTCAATAATTTGAGATTAGAAAAAAAAATTTCCAAAAATTCATAAATCTATTATACTTTTGCAAATCCAGTCATAAAACTTTTAATTTTGACAAATGAATCCACCTAATCAATTTTGGCAAGAAATTGCTAGCATCAATGGATGCTGGTATTCTATGTGGCATGACTAATACTGACGTGGATAATTTTCAATAAATTTTTAACGCATTTTCTTTTTTATTGATATTTTATTTTTTATTTTCTTTCTTTTTTTGGTTCTAAATGTCAATGGAGCCACCGATCACTGGCTGAGGACAAGTAACTCTGCTGGCCACTGAGCAAGGTCTAAGGAATCTCGTTGGCCCTTAGGCGAGGGCCATAAAGCCCTTGTCAGATCTAGCAAGAGCTTGCGAGCCCTCATTGTGATCGATGATGGCATTGTGAGCCCTCGCCTAGCCCTTGTCGAGAATAATGAGAGCTGCGAGGGCGTCGTGAGCCCTCTCAAGATGTGACGAGGTGAGGGCATGTTGGCCCTCGTTGAAGCCCTCTACGACCAAAGTGACCTCTTACCCAAGGGCCAACGGGGATCGTCGCCCTCGGTTGGTTAATGGTCAATTGTTGGCGGAGGTTGCTAGCCCTTTGAATCAACAATTAAAAAAAATAAAATGAAAATAAATAAATAATTCAAAAAATTATTGAAAATTGTGCATGTTAGTGCCAGCTGTGCCACATAAGTTAGCCAGCGTTCACGTCAATGATTTCCGCTCAAAATTTGCTAGATGAACTTAATTAGAAAAATTTGAAAAGATTTAGAATTCAATTGATAAAATCAAAAGTGACTCAACAAAAATGAAATAGATTTAGGACTTTGTGGATAATTTTTTTTTCACAAAAAATAAAAATAAAGAGTTGAATGCGCCAAGGTTTTTTTTTTTTGAAAAGTCAAAAGTATACATGGCTGTAAGCAAATGTTTGGTCCGATATCTTCATTATCCTGACTTCAATTGCCAAACAAATGCGTCGTGCGTCTCTTGCGTCTGCAATCGGCGACGGGATGACTCCCATTCAATATCATCATGAGGTTCAGTGTTTACTCATCTTGAAAGACATCATGTGCTTTAGACGTTCGAACACTGAAAACACGAGCACATAGCTCGGCCGCAATAATTGCCCTGTTCACTTTTTTAAGTCTTTGATTTGACTTAGGGTAGAGATTAAGCTAAGCATTGTTTCCGGGAAGCTTCTCGTCACCTCTCGTACGGCTTCCTTCCTTATGATATGCCACCGTCACTTTAAGACATATAATCAGCACCTCGCGCACCTAAAACACCTAGCTAAATGGTAAGAAAGGACTCTAAACATCCCTCCCTGAACAAAGTGGAGTGAGCATTATTGATAACTTAATCGATCAGAGTAGTTGGTGGAAAATGTGATTCGAGGTGTGCATTAAACGTGTACAGTCAAATTGTCGGATTTAACAACTGAGGATGCATGTTAATGTGATAATGAAAGTTGAGAATGATTTTTTGTAACTTTCACAATAAATTTATTAATGAGCAATGTCAAAAAAAAAAAAAATGTATGCCTCAGTAAGTGTCCACCAGCCGACTTTTAAGGGTACATCGAGCAGCACGATTTTTTTTTTTTTAACGAACAAGCTCTACACGTTATTTGAAATATTTAATTTAAGCCAAAGCTACATAATATACCTGGAGATGCATGAGCGTGTCATAGTAATTTTACTAATATGCTAGACGCTGGGAAGTCTCTCCACACCATGTAGTAAAAGTTGTAAGCATGAGTTGATTAGAGCCTCATTTAAGATCGTGTCTTCAGGTTCGCAATCAAATTCTAGCTAGGCTTTCAGAATTATGGAGTTTGAACTGTGCCAAAAAAAAGTTTCGCATCGTATAATTGGCATGATGTGTAGTAGTTAAAATATCTTAATTAACTCAAAATTCATTAGCTTAACTTTTTAAAATAATATTTATCTAATTGGATATTCTGACAGACTCGGGCTTATATTACATATTGGTGACATCCTTGGATGGGGGTATCGAATTTATGCCGCGCTTTAATCTTTGACTTGTCTGTGGTGCATTGTCTATAGCGACTTCGGTCAAGCACGTGTCCACATTCTATCGGAATACTTTTTGACTTCTCTTTTTCATCTTAATCTTTCATAATTTTTTTAAATGGTGGGCCTAGAGCTATGAAGAAGTGAAGGGCTCAGATGGGACTCGAATGATATAACGAACTATGAAGAACCAGTGTAAAAAGATAATCATGCACTCATTAATCATCATGAGCAAACCATAAATTCAGTAAGAAGAAGAACAAAAGCATACCCAATGGTTCCCTAATCTTTTACATAAATCTCTGTCTTGCCATCTATACGTGCTCTATTTATGTTCAAGGAGCTTTCGACAGACATGTGAAATACACAAGAAAGACTGAAGTAAAGAAACATCAAGATTGAACACGTTTCAAGGAGGACAACATTTACAGACTACGCAACCACTTTTATAAGCCCAACATTAAAAAGAAGATGGGTCTTATTTTCTTTATTTTGATAACCCAAGTGGGTTATCATGAAAACGCTTGCAAATGACTTGTGAGATTGATCCACACAAGCAATGAAACTTGAGCGCCGGATTTTGAACTAGAGCTTGAACCATTAGTGCACGATTTGCTTCCTCAGCTGGTCATAAAACCTGCTGATGAATTCCTCAGCCTTGTGGTCCACTTGCCCATAGTTCCCATCGCCCTCATCTTCTGATGAGAAATTAGAGACTCTCACCGAGCATGGCGATTGGAGTGGGCTGCACCGCTCGATCTGGATGTTGAATGTGTACTCGGGAGTCTTCGCGACGAAAACGAGCGTCTCGGGGTACACAGGCTCGTCCTCCACGAAGTCTTCGATGACTTTAGGGAGCCTCATGCAGGGGAAGCGTTGGTTCTTGTTCTTGGCCGAGTGGACGATGACCGGGTTTGGGCTGTTGCTGCAGGAGAACTCGTACTCGTACCCGTTGAGCCCGACCGGGCGCATTTTCTTGGAGCGGTTATAGTAACTGAAGCTGAGACTCCTCAGGGGTTCTCTCATGAGCTTCCCGTCACTCGCCCCGTGGACCATGTCATTGATTAGATTTCTCTTGGACATCAGCCCTTTCTTGATCATTACAAAAGCGATTTTCACAATCTTCCATAGCCTTGTGGCAATGATTGAGCGCACTTTCGGTTGCAACTCCATGACCAGAATTCAAACCCTAAAGCTCTCTTTTTTGCCAACAGGAAGACTATGTACTCTAAGATCAGTTCCCTCTTTATGAGAATGATGCCATTGGAAATTAGAAGAGTTGAAAGAAGAAGGATCAAAACAAGCCAACAAACAGATTTGAATGTGGGCTTGAGGAGAACTATAAGTGCTGGGCTTACAGTAGCCAGTGCAAAGTGCAAGCAAATTTATAGGGAGGCAAAATTGAGCAGCAAGCCGGCACGATCTTTATTATTAAGTTGATCGAGATTAACTATAGAGACTATGAAAATTATCATGTCACATAGAGTATTGAGAAGGGCAAAGGAAGGAGGTGGCAAGGTCCTATGGAAAGGACCACTAGGATATTCTAATGGACTGAACGATCGTTCCGCACATTTTCCTAGAACTTCATGTCCGATAAATAATGGAAGAGATGAAATAAATAATGAGAAAGATAGTGATTAAAAGGAGCTACTAAATGCTTGCGGGTCCAAAAGCGAAGTTTCCAGGATGAAATAGGGGAGTTGAAGAAGGTGACAGCTGAATTGATGGGATTTGAAATCATGGGTACGTGGGATCCATGGTCGGACGGGTTGAAAATGATGTCTCCGGCTGCTCTTTTTTTCTTAAAATTAGTCCTGCCAAGCAAATTAATGACATGAAGATCTTCCTCTATGAAGTTATTGACACTACATTGGAGAATATCCAGGTTCTGTCCAAGAAAATACTTCAAAAAGTGACAGCTAGGCCGACACTTGAGATTGAGAAGCATCAACCTTCATGAAAAGTGATAAATGGGTCATTGGCTACACTCGATGTGATCGGTTCGATTTATGTGATACATTTGATCCCCATGAATCTCCAGTGTATCACATGCGCTAGTTTATTTTTTTCGGGTGCAAATTATAATTTTCCCACTGTTATGGACAGATTTAATTTCTTTAGTCTTTCTCTTACGTAAGTTATTTTCTTTATATGAACATTAGAAATTAGCATAGTTTTGAACCGTAATGGACTTCGTGTAGTCTCTTGTGTGCTAGATGAGGATGGACCAAGTGTGGTTAGTGGCCGGGGCGGGCCTCAACCCAGCTCACCTATAGCTCACGTGAGGCTCGTCGGTTCCCTGGTTACTCTACCCTCTCTTTTGCCCATTTCTTTTCTACTTTAAAGCTAGCTTTCCAAAAGTCATAGCAAATACCATTTCGTCCAAACGCTACAACTTTGATCGAATACATATTGAGTTAGAGAATTTGACTTTACATTTTCCCTAAAGCTCTTCCAAAAGACGAAAGGTTAAGGGACGAAATGAAGCAAGACGAGGAACCACTGGTGTGTGGAGAATCTAGTCACGAAAAAAAAAAAAAAAAAGGCTGTCCCCACCATAATAGGCATAGAAGGTCTAATCTAAATAAGCTGGGTAAAAGAATTCTAACCGATGTAGTGCGAGGGGAAGGTGGAAAATAAAAATAGAGATCCAGTTTTCAAAATGGATTCATTATTTGGACATATCACAACAAAAACGGTTTGCTTATACTGCGCAAGGATACTGTGCCAGAAGAATAAATGTGATTTGTATTCTATACCGGCCCTAAAGAAGTTACATTGAATATCAACTGAAATCTTCCATTGTGCTACGATTTCCGCTATCGGTAGTCTATCTCTGCAAATTAGCTAGTCAATAAAATTATGTTTGTTAATGCCGCTGCTCCAAATTAGGTTGTATCACTCTTCAACCGATCCCCCATATCTGAGTTTATCATATATATATATCTCGACAACAATACCAGGAGTTAGATGGTAACCAAGGCAAGAAAAGATCGCAATTTGAGGAGACATCGCAAACCATACTACCCCTCATGTCGAGCCGCATAATTAGTGCCTCTGTGCTTTTCGTTGCAAACCCAAATGCTCCAAATTAAGGGAAGATGATGGATGATTGATGAGATTCCACAACGTAATGTGTAACAAAACTTTGTTCCATAAAATTACGTTATCAACTTGCATTTTCATTCCTATGTGGCTCAAAAGAACTTGTAATTTCCGAAAAGAGACCGGAACAACTCAATCGTTTGATCACGACCCTCAAAGTGGCTCTGATTTATTAGGTTCACTTCCACAGAGAAAATTTTAAATATCCTTCTTTTATCGAAACGGCCATATAAGACCTCAGTCAAATGTGCTAATCCCTTCTATTTTTCACCTTACATCCTTTCTAACTTAGATATGTCGGGACAATAAAAAAAATCGTCTTTACTTTCCCTTCAAAATCTTAAAAACTATATAAATTCAAAATAGCTATAAAAAAATATTTAAAAATATTCGTGGCAACATTTGGAGGTTGTCAGACTTTCAATAATTTAAGATTTTTTTTAAAAAAAAGATGATTTCGCCACAATCATTGAACAGTCAAAAAGTATAAATCACTCAAAACAAATTTTTGGGCGGCAATATTCATAACCTGACTTCAATTTCCAAGTAAATGCGTCTATTGGGGACGGGATGACTCGATATCATGATGAGGCTTAGTCTTTGTCGTCTGGGCCGCAATTATTGTCTTGTACACTTCATTAGTCTTTGATTTTGATTTAGGATATAAATTAGATGTTTCCTGGAAGTTTCTTGTCAACACTCCCATGGCTTCATTATGTTATGCCACTCTCACACGTGAAAAAGGCAAGTGAGATAAAATCCATTCGGAGTACGAGCTTCACTCCCATATCAATTTGTGTCCTCGATTTTCAAAAAGAATATGTTTACATGGCAGTTTTTTTATTTACTGTGAGATTGATAGTATGTGGTGAACTACAAAAAATAAAATAACAAATAATTAAAAATTATTGTGGAGTTTGCTCATTCAAGATTTTGTAGCCTACAAAATATTGTTATTCTTACGGTCGCCAAAAATTATTATGCTAGTAAAAAGTCATTTTCAAATTATATGATCAGCGTCTCAAAAATGAACTCTGAACATCCCTCACTAAGAAAAGAGCCAAGAAAACCCTACTAACTCCAACGGCATATCACCCCCACAAAACTAGCCACTTCATCTAACACCGATCGTCGTCGCGACCGCAACCGCCTACACTGCCACTGGCATCGCCACCATTGCTCTCTTTCTCTCTCACACACACATTCGCACAAAAGCACGAAAGCATCAAGTCGGCCTCATGCCGCCATCCACCTTATGGGTTCGCTCTCCATCTTGAACTGTTGTTTGGGGACGACGAGCAGTAGTCTTTTGAGGAACAAGCTCTACATGTTGTATGAAATATTCTGTTTAAGCCGTAGTTATTTAGTGTATCCATAGGTTTAGGAGCGTGTCATCGTAGTTTTATTAATGTGCTAGATACTAGGAAGTCTCTCCATATGATATAGTAGAAGTTGTAAGCATAAGTTGACCAGAGGCTCATTTAATACCGTGACTCTAGTTTTTGGATCATGTGGTTTGAACTGTGCATATTTTTGAACCTTCATGCCAAACAAATGGGTTAACACCACGAAAAATTTTAAACTGTTATATCTATGATAAATTTACCCAAATTAATTTTTGGCTACCAAAATCCTGATCTAGTACATATATGACATATTTACCATTTATTAGTTTTCATTAAATTTTACAGTCAAATTTTTGAACTGGATTACACGTGCCAATTCATGAGTGTATTGCTTTGAGATTTTTACCAATTCATTATCACACTAGTTCTAGTTTGATAATTTTCGTAGTATTAACTCCATTTAATAGAAGTTAATGGAGGTAAATTTGTAGGTGTACCATTTTGAAGTTTTTCGTGGTAAAAAATTAGTGTGAGATAAATTTATCACAAGGGTATTGATTTTGAATTTTTGGTGGTCAAAGAATTAATTTGAAGTAAATTTATCAAAGTTGTACAGTTTGAGATTTTTTGTGTGGTATAAACCCCAGAAAAATAGCGAACTTGAATGATCGGTCTTGGAAAGAGCACTTGAGGTATTACATGAGTACTAGCCAGAAGAGTTGGGTGAACCAGCTCGACTTTATCCTAATTCTACTTCAACATTTAACGAAGCCCTTCCTCTAGCAAGAGCCTGTTTGAAGTGGTGGCAGGCCAACTACTGTATTAAGTTACACATATGAGTTGTGCTAGAAAAGTCTCATATCGGATTATTAATGCGGTATTGAACAGTTAATATAACCTAATTGGCCCGTAATTCATTAGCTTAAAATTTGAAAGAACATAGGTCCAACTTGATATGTTGACGAGCCTCCAAGCAGATGCAAAAGTGGGTTGCTTAAAAGAGAAGGCATGTCGAACCTAATAAGGCGATTTGATCATTTCGAGGATTAGAATAGTTATGGTACCTTAAGGAGAATCATCCGAAACTCATCCGGAAATTTTGAATGGCCAATCACAGTGTTGGCTAAAGTGGGGAAAGTTGCTTACCAGCTTGAGTTGCCTACTTGGTTGAAGATCCATGGGGTGTTCTATATGGCTTGTTTGAAGCCTTACCTAAGCATTGGAGAACCAAATGAAGAATAATGTTGACATCTATCTTTTTTTTCCAAGGATCATTTTTACATATTAAACAAAGAAGAAGAATATGGTTCCTACGAAAAATCTATATTTATTGAAGATCGCATCCTTGCATTTTAGATTACTTAAGCATCTAGTACGGTTTTTAAAATGAGATTAGATTAGATTCCTTGGAATTTAGGTTTTTGAAAAAAAAAAAAGAATCACTGCATTTATATATGCATCTACTACACAATCTGTTGGACATGGCATCCGGTTAAACCGTCTGGTTAGCACACTGACGTAACCAACTTGTAGTCGCCACATTAACCATTTCTGATAGCAATTGGTCAAAAGGAATGCATTAAAATTTTGCTAAAAAAATTAGGATTATATCGACAATTTTGAAAAGTTAAGATTGAATTTATATCCATACAATAAATTTAAGATAATTTGGCAATTATCCCTAAGGTAGTTAACTCACTTTATTTGGTTTGGTTTTATCACTTATTTGTTACTACTTTATTTATCGCTGTCATTATTGGTTGATTACCTTAATTTCTTGAGCAACCATGTATGATCACCTTCACATATTGGAGGACCTAGAAATAGAGTTGATCAAGATTGCATGCAAATGATTTCATGAAGAAAAAATGCTATGTTTATTTCACAAAAATCAATGATTAGGAAAATACTTTTATAAAAATGACCATTGTATCATCACATACAAAAATAAGTCAACGAAAAATATTTTTAACTTCCAAAAAAATATTGAGACATAATTTATTGTTGATAATAATAAAAAAATTCTGATGGTTCATTTTTCTAAAAACTGACTGCTTGTATTATATACAAAAATGAATGAACGAAAAATATTTTTGTCTTCCAAGAAAATATTGAGACATAAATTAATGTTGATGATAAAAAAATTCTCATTGGATAGTTATTTTAACCGATACAAAAGATCATTTAGGAAAATATTATGGGCATCAACTCTTTTCCCGTGAAACAAACGGAGTCCAACTAGGGGAAAGTGTTGCATGTCCTTTGTGAGTGCGTTGATCTTGGCCTATCTAGGGTGCTTTGTCCATTGCTACTTGGGTCCGTACAGGGTCAACATACTATAGAAATACTTTTAAACTTCTCCTATTTATCTTATCCTTCTTAATTTCTAGATGGTGTCATCTCATATCGCAACATTTATAATAAACTGAACAGGTTGTTGTGCGATTGCAACTTCTTGATGGAGTTGTGGTGTCCGATAGAGAAAAGTAATATAAAAGCATAGAGCTTTTACTACTAATAGTATAATTATAATTTTCATCATAACTGAGTATGCCCTAGACTTCTGTTATATATTGGAGCAATATCTTTTATAGTAGTAACGTTGAAGCTTGTAAAGTTGATACTGAAATCGATATTCACAATGGAGAAATTGCCTAGTGCATCATCGTAAATTTTTCTTTTCTTATTTGGGAAAACATGTTTCTCCACATAAAAACTCACCTGTCTTCTTTTCTATTTTTTCTCTTCAAAGTTTCTCATTCCTAACAACTAGTCTAGGACCTGGTTTACAAAATATTGGGAGCGACAAATGTGGATGAAGAGAAGGTGAAGATTGGTCCATTTGAAGGCAAGGACTTTGGTTTGAGAAAAATGTAGATCGAGGTTTGTTGTATCTGAATAACTTGCATCAGCCTCTGTCAGGATAGAAACCAAATTCGATGAAGCAAGCAGAGTGAGAATGGTTAGATAGGCAAGCTTTAGGTCTAATTCATTTCTTATTGGCGTGAAACATTGCCTTCAACATAAAAAATGAGACGATGGCGGTAGATTTGACGAGGGCCTTGCCCAACATGTATGAGAAGCCTTATGCATCAAACAAGGTATATTTTATGCGTTGTCTTTTCAATCTGAAAATGGACAAAGGTGCTTTTGTGGTAGATCACATCAACGAGTTCAACCCAATCCCGACTCTTTTGAGTTATGTGGAAATCAAATTTGATGACGAGGTAAAAGTTTTAATGTTATTATCGTCTCTACTTGAAAGTTGGAGTGCACATGTGACTGTAACTGACCCCAGGACCCATTACATAAGAGGACATCCTAGTTGCAGAAAAGGAAGAACAAGAACGCCTTTGGCATGCCTATAAAAGGCAAAAAGATGGCCCAGACAGCTCAGATGATAACACTGAGAAAGAGTTCCAATGTAAGATGTAAGGCCTGAAGGGCATATGTGTATATCTTTCCTTCAATAATTGGCCCCTTGGTGATCAAAAGTTGTGTCATGTACTGTTATTGTCAATGTTGATGGATCTGCGTATCCAATGCTTGTGTTTGTCCAGTTGTGTTTTTCTCGTTTATATAAGGCCTCTTGTATCATGTGATAAGGTAGACACAGCCTCCCTCTAAATATCAGTGAGAAGTTTTCCATTATGATGAGTCTCCAAATTCTCTTATCTTCTTCTCATTCAAGCATGGTTCCTAGGCTTCTAGATTCGTTTTGTCAATTTGGTAATACGATGTGATTCAGCATGCTCTTAACTTGTCACTTGGTTAAACCTGTGAATCAGAAATTTATGACGCCTTGAGGATTGAGTTTGAAAGCTAAAAGGCAGTCCCCTGAAAGAGAGCCTTGTGTTGGGGATAGTATACTGCTCCAGGTTCAGGCTTGTTTCTGCTCATTCCTGTATGCCCTAGATGGTGCAATATTTTTTGTAGTTGTAACGTTGAAGCTTGTAACACTAATACTGATATTAATAGTGGAGAGATTGCTTGCTACAACACCGTGATTTTTCCCTTTTTGATTTGGAAAATGGTTTTTGGATATGAAGTTCGTTTCTCTTCTTTTCTATTTTTCCCTTTAAAGATTGGCGTTCCTAACACTTCTCGTGCTGATCTGGGTAAATTTATTACATGAGCCAGTGAATTGCAAGAGTTCTCCGCTCATCGAGAAAAAAGTGGTCATAGTCTCCATAGGAAGGTAACCAACTGAAGAGGTTTGCAGCACATGCTTTCGATCTGCGCGTCGAACTGATATCAGTCCACTTGCATAGTGAGAAATGCTGGTGAAGTGAAGGGCACGGGCGGGCCTCAAAAGATAGATCAAACTAATGAAGAAGCAGTATAAAAATATTATCACGCACTCATTAAAATCAGGAGTGAACCCTAATTATAGTAACAAACAGAACAAAAGCATACTCAATGGTACCATAAATGTTGTACATAAATTTGTTGGATTTGCCATTTATACGTGCCCCATTTATAACGAAGGAGCTTTGTACAGACATGCGAAACACATAAGAAAGACTGAAGTATTTAAACACATTTCAGATCGGACTATATTTACAGACAGCATAACCACTCGTATAAGCCCAACATTAAAAAGAAGATGGGTCTTATTTTCTTTCTTTTGATATCCTACGTGGGGTACCATGAAAATGCTTGCAAATCTGATGGATGACTCGTGAGATTCATCTACACAACCCATGAAACTTAAAAGCAGGATTTTGAACTAGAGCTGGAACCATTAGTTCACCGTTTGCTTCCTCATTTGGTCATAAAACCTGCTGATGAATTCCTCAGCCTGGTGGTCCACTGGCCCATATTTCCCATCACCCTCATCATCTGATGAGAAATTGGAGACCCTCACCGAGGGGGGGGATTTGAGTGGGCTGCGTCTCTCGATCTGGATGTTGAACGTGTACTCAGGAGTCTTCGCCACGAAAACAAGTGTCTCAGGGTACACGTGCTCGTCCTCGACGAAGTCTTCGACGACTTTAGGGAGCCTAATGCAGGGGAAGCGTTGGGTCTTGTTCTTGGCCGAGTGGACAATGACCGGGTTCGGGCTGTTGCTGCAGGAGAACTCGTACTCGTACCTATTGAGCTCGAACCGCCACATGTTCCTCTTGTGGTTGCAGTGATTGAAGCTGAGACTCCTCGGCAATTCTCTCATGAGCTTCCTTTCCCTCGCCCCGCCGATCATGTCATTGATAAAATTTCTCTTGGACATCAGCCCTTTCCTGATCATGACAAAAGCGATTTTCACAAACTTCCATAGCCTTGTGGCAATGATTGAGCTGACTCTCGGCTGCAACTCCATGACCAGAATTCAAACTCAAAACCTCTCCTTTCACAGCAAGAGACTAAGTACTCTATAACTATGCCCCTCTTTATGAGAATGATCCCATTGGAATTTAGAAGAGTTGAAAGAAGAGGGAATTAAAAGAAGCCAGCCAAGAGATTTCTACGTGGGTTTGAGGAGAACTCTAGGTGCTGGGATGGCACTAGCCGCTTCAAGGTGCAAGCAAATTTATAGGGAGGAAAAATTGAGTGGCAAGCCTGGCAATATCCCTATTATTTTTCATTCATCGATATAGCGTATAGAGACACTTACGAAAATTAGCTTGTCACATTGAGTGTTGAGATGAGCAAAGGAACGTGGTAGCAATTTCCTATGGAAAGCATCACTAGGCTATTCTTATGGACTAAGCAATATACACATTTTCCCAGAACTTCATGTCCAATAAATAATGGAAGAAAAAGAGTGAAAAATAAGAATATATATTTTGTTTATGAGAAGCTATTATATGCTTGTGGGACCAAAAGTGAAGTTTACAAGCTGAAATAGGGAGTTGAGTTACTTTGATTTCCTTTTGTCATTGCAATAGGGAATTGAATGGTATACGACCCAACTGTTGGGAATTTGAAACAAAGGGTTTGTTGGGGTCCCCGGTCGGAGGGATTGAAAGTGACGTCCTCGGCCGGTCTTTTCGCCTTAAATTAGTGAGTTTTTTCGAAAATAATATTAAAAAAAAATTTACAAAATTAATTCAAAAAAAACATTCACCATTTTAGGTCTCTCTCGATAATTCAATTGCCGAGGGAGACCTGGGGGCCCACGGGCGGCCCCTCTCCTAATGAAAGGGGTGTACCGGGGAATCACTCAGAAAGAATGTACTCCCTCTCCCTTGGCAATTGAATTGCCGAGGGAGGGTTTTTTTTTAAATATAAAAATAAAAAGCATTTATAATATTAGATTAAAAGATAAATTATTTAAAATTTTTGGTCTTGCACTTTTAAACTGTCGAGTAAAGTATTTTAATTTTTTTTAATTTGCGTAAATAATTTTTCCGATGCCGTATCGTTGGCTCGCGGTCCCGTCATGAAAAAATATTTACGCTCCTTAACTCCAAGAAAAACGAGTGAAACGACGATGTTTGCTCATGGGCTGTGGAGCGATCATATTAACGTAAAAAAAATATTTACGCGCTTCGCTTTTCTCGGAGTGAAGTATGATCGCTCTGCGGCCCCACGAGCAAACGCCAACATCGTCGCCTAGCTCGTTCGCTTGCTTTTCTTAGAGTCGAGGCGCGTAAATATTTTTTTTTTAAACATGATCGCTTCGCGGTTCCGTGAGCGAACAGCGTCGCCTCACTCATTCGCTAGCTTTTCTCGGAGTCGAGGCGCGTAAATATTTTTTTTACGTAAATATGATCGCTCTTCGGCCAGCGAGCATTCATTAATAGCTCTGATACCACTTAAACATGGATGTCACGTCCTGAACCCTTTGAGCACGCGAACATCCCTCCAGGACGTTCATTAATAAAGTCTCCCAAGAATCTTCTGGCCAAAACTCAGCAAGTTTGTCTCTTAAGTGAAAGCGAAGGACAACTTCATACTATTAAGACAACACAAGATGACTGAGGACAAAAGGAGATTCACTTCTCAAAAATATCAAGTCATTTACAAATCCAACTCCCAACTAGGTCTTGATCATACTCATCATGATTTACTTCAACGACTTCCTCAAATGCCAACTCATTGGGGGTCCCTCAACACCCCTTTCCTCAGAAGAGGAGCCCGCAAGTCTTCCTCGGTAATTGAATTGCCGATGAGACCTAAAATGGTGAATATTTTTTTTTTGGAATTAATTTTGTAAAATTTTATTTTTTTAATACTATTTTCGAGAAAATGCTCTAAATTAGTCGTGTCCAAGCAAATGACAGGGAGATCTTGCGACATGAAGTTCTTGACATTACCTTGGAGAAAAAGTCCAGGTCCTATCCAAGAAGATACCACGGAAAGAGACGGTCAGACAGTTACTTGAGATCAACATCTAATTTCTGAGAAGTTGTCGACTGGGCTATCGAACGCACCCGAGGCAATAGGTTCAGACCACACGGTACATCGGATCTCGTCACATGCACAAGGCCTACTTACTTTCGGGTGCTGTGAATAATTTGTTCGATCTTATGGACTCGGCTCATTCCTTCGTTCTTCCATTTGCTGAGTGATTTTTCTTTAGGTCAATTTTCAGAAATCAGCACACGGCCAAATACAATGATTTGGATCGAAATGGCCATTGTGTAGAATCCTGTGTACCAATCTCCAGTGATGATAGCAAATTTATTGTCTGCTGGAGTTCCATACATAGTCACTGCGACATGTCCCATTCCAACATTTGTTCTTGTTGGGGCGTGATTTATACTCCTCATCGATAAGACTGTGCAGGCGTTAACGAATTGCTATTATGTGGCCTAGGAATTTCTCAGCCCCTAGGGTTTTCTTGCACTATCTATTTTGTTTTCTCTTATAATTTAGAGTTGTAATAGAGATGTGGAAGGTGCTAATTATGGTAGAGATAACCCTGATTTAAGGGTATGTGTCTCAATTCTTTATTTCTCCTTTACTCTCTATTTCATTGTGTATGTGCGCTTAATCCTAATAAATCTCACTACATCTAATTCCAAATAGTAACGATAGATGGCCTGAAAAAATAGACCAAAAAACACATTAGTAACCCATATATATGACCTCCTTATTTTTCACTTCAGGTCGGGTTTGTTTTGCGGAAAAGTAATAACTTGTAAAAACATTTTCTTAAAAATATTAATTTATAATTTGTCAGTGAGATATGTTTTCATTATCAACAACTATTTATGTTTTAATATTTTTGCAGACGATTAAAGCATTTGTCATTCGTACTTTTTATAAGCTTTATAGAAAATCATTTTTTAGAAAATATTTTTTCAAATAATTCATTTTCTGCGAAATAATCGAAACCTCAATATGACTTTGTATTCTCTAAATTTAAGTGGCGAGTTTACGTCTGTCGAGTTGGATACCAAATAAGATCTCACTTCAAAATCGTGCACTTATTTACATGCCGGCCACATATCTTCCTAAACCCCAGTTAGAAAAACATGACCTAACCAGCCTAACCACTGACCCCCACAGCCGTTGCCATCCTCCGCCACCTCCAGCCGCCGTCTTTGTTTGCTCCACTATCACCCTTCACCCAGTTCTCTCTCTTCGGGGCAAACTTGCCTCGAGGGGACAGCAGTAGAGGTGGAGCGACGATGACAGACATTGTGGCGGCGAGTTATTTGACCGCAATGGGTCTACGCATGGGGTTGAGAGAGAGAGAGAGAGAGAGAGAGAGAGAGAGAGAGAGAGAGAGAGAGAGAGAGAGAGAGAAGGGGTGTTGAGCACGCGGGCTTGCAATGCTAGCCAACGAGAGGGTACCAAACAAAACCAAGAACTGAGTTCGTCCCCGTCCAAATCTTTAGAGGCTAATATTTCCAAATGATCATCGATGGACCTAAATTTTATATTTGGAAAGGGAAAAAAATTTCAGACAGCTTTCAAGTAGATAAAACTTTTAAAAGTTCTTGTACCTGAGATTAAAGTCTTGTGGGCAGTCTGGGCTTTTTAAGTCCTCTTCTACCATTATTAGATAAAGAAAATCAAGGTTCAAAAGACGGGACGTAAAATTGAGCAAAAGAATTCCGCATAATTGTCCAAAGAGTAGAAACCTATTGTACGATGGTTAATTCAGTCCTAAAACATTTCAGTTGATCAATTTAATTCTAAACATATTGACGATTTACCAAGATTTGGCAATGTAATCATCCCATTTAATTTTGGTCAAAAATCACTAACACTGACGCTGCCCATCCTATGTGGGTTAGCCCTCTCTAACATTGACAACCTTTGTAATTTTTTATTTTTTGAAATTTTCCTTTCTTTACTTTTTCCCAATCTCCCTCTGCCAAAAAAATAAAAAAGAAAAGGAAAAAAATTGCAAAAATCATTTATGACTGGTGCTGGCTGGACCACTACAACATTAATTTCCCATCAAATTTAGTTGAAAAGATTACATTAGCAAATAAAAAATTTTAGGACTAAATTTACCAAATTAAAAAAATTTAAAACTAAGTTAGCCATCGTTGGATAGATTTATGAATTTTTGAAACAAAAAATTCCAAAATAATTCTAACTACTATACTTTTTCTTGTGCAAGGGAAAGTATGGAAAATGGAAATAATGCTCCAATTTTCAAAATGAATATTTTATTTGGAGATATCATAAGAGAGGCAAAAATTGTTCAAAAAGCTCCAACTCTATTGCAAATTTTCCAATTTAGTCATGTACCTTTTAATTTTTTTTTTCATATTGAGTTCTTCTAGCCAAGTTTAACCAAAATTAACGATTGATTCTGACGTCGATAATTTTTAGTAAATTTTTAATATTTTATTTTTTTCTTTATCCCTTTTCCCTCCACCCTCGCCAGCCTAGGCATGCACGTCCCTTGCTCAAGGCTAGCGAATTTACAAGGCCTGGTGGTGACGGAGGAGGCAAAGGGACAAAGAAAAAAAAGGAAAATCACAAAGAAGGAAAACAAAAAAAATAGAAAATTAATGAAATATTAATATTATTAAAATTATCCACATTAACATTTGCCGTGTAACATAGGACAATCGATATCCACGTCAGTGGTTTCCGATCAAAAAGTGAAAAGATTTATGACTCAATTGACAAAATTAAAAAGCTTATGACTGAATTGATTAAAGAGCAAAATGTTTAACATTTTTTGGACATTTTTTTTTTCTAAGAAGAAGGGGATTGCTAGTTTGTCTAGTAAAGGAAGGGAATGAACATTTAGTCGAATATGAATGATTTTCCTACGTTAAGCTTCGCATTTAAGTAATGAACATTTTGGTCGGAGGATCTTTATAATCTTTCAGTTTCCCATAAAATGCATGCACATCTTCCTTTGTCAACTGGCGATGGGATGGTTCGATTCAATGAAATTAGTGCTTGTCATCTTGAAGGAAACTATGTGCGTCAGAGGTTTGAAACTAGACCACGTCACCGCCGCGATGATTGTCCTGTTCCTGTCGTTGTCTTTGATTTACTATGAGGTATAAATTAAGCTGAGCATTAGTTTCCTGGAACTTTCTTGTCAACTCTAATGAGAGAAATAAATTTGGGTTACTTACGAAAATCACTTTCAAAAATTTCACTCACGTGTTGATTTCAATCGTGCGTTTTTAAAACCTGTAATTAACATCTCATACCTAAAATCCAGATATAAGGACTAGAATACTCTGTTCCAAAAAATTAAAAAAAAGTCAAGAGAACCCTACTAGCTCTAAGAGCCACTTCACCTAGCATCAGTCGCGGCTACCCATCCACCCCACCGCTTGCCACCTGCTAGACCGCCGGCATCGCCACCGTTACGCTCTGGGAGTCTCTCTCTCTCTCTCTCTCAAAAGCACAAATAGTGTTCTTTTTTTTTTTTTGGTCGAAAACACTCTTAATAAAAATTTCAAGGGGTACGAAATGTACAAGGCAAGTGAACCTCTGAAGAAAGCAAAACCCTGAGTACAAAAGGAGGAGAGGATATCCAATTGCTTGGCAAGGCTTTGCATCTATAGGTTTGGCAAACCCAATGGGCCACCCTGTTTGTATTTCTTGTACAATGAATAAACCCGGCCACTAGTCCCAACTCGATTTAGGGCGTGTAGACACTCCAGAAGAATCGGCATCGTCTTCCATGAAGTAAGAAGAGAGTTCTGCTGCGACTGAAGATGTTGTTGATCCACCGGAAGAGAAGCCATAAAGGCAAGATCTTTTACAACACTGGCACAATTGGATTCTATAATGAGAGATGACTCAGTAGATTGCAGTTCTGTTTGCTGCCGTTATCAATTTACCCAGAAATTTGCCCCTTCCATGCAGGCCAGCGATTCGGCTTGCTCAGAGTCGATTGCGCAGACATGCTTAACGAACCCATCAACGCACTTTCGCTGCTCATCGCAAAGAATGCCTGCAATCACTCCCCACTTCTCACCTGAGAGGAAGGACACACCGACACAATAGAATGAAACCATCCAGTTCGCCTCACCGGGTCACTATCTGTCTTAAATTGCCATCCGCTCATGTTTGCACAAGCCCACGACCGCCAGATCTCTCTGTGGACGATCTCGAGCAACTCGATTTCATATCAAAGTTGCCATGAACATTAGTGATTTACTTGATGAGTCCATAAGACGAATTTCGCACATGTTTAGACTTATCATTTGTACGAGTTGAAACAAGTAGAAAACATCAACCAACGCATGTTGGGAACATATTTGGAACAGAAACATTTTTTTGTGTTTTTGTTCCCGACTACGATTTTTGAGAATAGAAACGCGTTTGGTAAGTAAAAAAAAGCACTTTTCTCGCTAAAAGGAAGGATTGACGACGGTGGGAGACTGGTGGAGGAGGCGGCGGTCGGCGATCTCGGGTGGTGGCCATGGTGGCGGAGGACGACGGCGGTGGCTTGCACGAAAGTGTTCCAAAATCCAGAATCAAGTTTGAATCAAGTTTCTTTTATTTTTTTTTGGGGTTAATTTGGAATATTTTTTGAACAGGAACAATTTCTCTGGAGTATTACCAAACGCAGCCTAAATATCATAATAGCTTTTCGACAAAAAAAGAAAGAAAGAATCATAATAGCTTCACTTGTGTTACGTTGTATCCCGGTTTAAATCATAGCTATCCGGTATGCGCGTCGGTGTACGAGCCCATCATCCCAGCCTAGTGGACAAGAGGTCTCCATATAATGTGAAAAATGTCATAAGCACAAGTTGGCTAAAGGCTCGTTTATGAGAAGACATGAACGTGTGACGTCATAATAGGTAGTGTGATGTTTTACTATTGAGCTACTATGAAGTTGAGCATGGACGGCTGCATATATTATTTATATGTATACACCGCCCATTTGGTTGCAGTAATTGTGTAACACTGTAACGTGATGGCTGCCACATGTTAATAAAACATATAGAGCTGTACTAATTATTATAATACTTGGTTTATACAATGTAACACCCGTTACACACCTTGTTTTAATGAATAAATATATAGCGAGGGAAAAATATCTCTCACTTTAATAGTTAATCACGATTCATTAGTCTAATACAGAAAATGTATTATCGGATATCATAATACTTCGGTTGTAATAAATTGATAAAAAGTTAAGCATATAACATGTGATCATCTAAATACATAACACTATAGTTATTGCCATTTTTATACCCACTCATCAGTGTAATACCCAATAATTGTCAGGATATTACAAATCAATATATGATTTTGCATGTATTAAATAAGAATTAAGTTGTGGTTATGATTCAGAGTTGAAATTTAAAGTAAATATTATGTCATTGCACATTCAAGAGTATAACAGACATAATAAGTATGTAACAATTTGAGGATTAACTAAGATATATTAGCGACTAAGATAATCATTACATTACATTACATATATAAGCATATTAATTATTAAACTTTATATAATTATACCTAATTCTAATCCATTAATATTATGCTAATTATTGTACAATAGCAATAATGATGATGACGGTGATGTACCTAAAGATAAACAAACTATTCACATCAGTTATTTACTGAATACAAAATGCTTTAATTACCAATATGGAATTATGCAGCAATAAGTATAATCCATATTATAGAAATGCTATAGATGCATTATGGATTCGACAGGGAAACACACTGGAATCGCTATTTCTCCGAGCAAACACCGGGATGCAATCGGCCTATAATAAACCTATAATTTAATAGTCACTAGCGCAACCTAGTGCGTGCTAATAGAACGACCAAATTATAATGTGAAACGTGAAACCTGGATAGACAATTCCGCGTAATGCATTGTGATCACTATTAGACCAATTAATATATTTCGGGATGAGTAAAAAAAAAGATGTGCGATTATGATGCATATTGCACGTAATGTGTTTGTTATTATAATTTAATTACCTTGGGAGCTTAATCCATGCCACCCCAATCCCACACCCCCCCCCCCCAACACAAAATCAACCTCAATCATTCTATTGCAATTTAATCCAATAGTACTAAATATTTACTTTCCTTTCTTTTTAGTTTTTCAACTTCTATGTAGGATCTAATTGCCATAATTAAGAGTTTTAGATATTTTGGTTTTGTTATTGTAGGCACTATGTTTTTGTTTTAGAGTTAGAGTTTACTTTTGCATGAATTAGTTTTGTCAGAAGGAAGATTTTTCAAAATTAAATAAATTTTTCTTCGTTGCTAAGAAAATTAAAGGAACAATTATCATGTACTATTTAGAAAAATTCGGACGTATGGTTTTTTATTAAAAAAAATCACTTGCTTGTAAACTTTCACTCTTGTTGTGCATATTACCATAAAACCTTTTCTTCTCAGTTGTCTTTTGTACATACACATAAATAATGGGATGATATGATGAACAAAAAAAAATTGTTTGTTGCATTTCCAATTTAAAACTTTTAAAACGCAACTTCATTAAATCAAAACATTGTATAAAAAAAATAATTTCTTTTTTAAAAAATGCCATTGAGATCTCAACATTTTGGATGGACAAAACTTAACATCATCTGATAAATGTTTACGAAAAAATAGCAATATGCTTCATTTTGCATCACATATTCAATTCACATCGATTTTTTAGTGTACTTGTCGTTACTTCAATAACGTCCTACATGTTGTATGTAGAAATACTTCGACTATAATAATGAAAACAGAAAAATTCTTTGCTGTAGTAGTTAAGCGAGTTCATCCATATTTCCTTGAAAATTTCTCTTTTTTGAAAAAACTTATCTCTATAGAGGTAAAATATGAAAATAAAAAACAAAACATAGTGCCTTTTCGTGTGTGGGTACTCATGATTTAAAAAAAAAAGGAGTAAAACATGTGAAATGTTGTATTTCAATTATGGCAACTAGATCCTTAGAAATAGAAATAAATAAATAAAAGAAGGAATGGGGCCACTGCTACAAAGTGCAATTAAATTACTATGAGGTGGGTTAGTCATATATGGGTGGAAATAGCGCCGTCCTCACATATTTGTGCGTGCCGTCTCCCTCCACGTTACTTTAAACTTTTAGATTGAGAATTTTCTTGCACGATATCATAGCCAAATTTTTGTCTTATCGCATGTGCCCACCCCCAAACCATCAATCGAATCCACATATTATTCTCAATTCGGTATGCACCTGTGGTGGTGTTAAAGTATATCACATTACTTATCTAGGAGATTTATATAGCAAGAAAATACCAAAAAACCTAAAATCTATTGTATCGGTACTAATTCAGTCCTAAACCTTTAATATAACCAATTAAGTTCACCCGACCATTTTATTGTTGATGTGGATACCAATCGTTTCATGTGATACAGTTGGTGCTAACGCAAACTTTTAATAATACCTACATAGTATTTTGAATTGTTCATACTTGTTGACACCTAAAGCTATCTTATGAGTCACGTGATGCGCACAAGAGAAGGAATAATCAGCTACGGAAGGATGTACGCAGCATAGACGAGGATCAGCAACGGAGACGCCATGTAGGGGATGGTTTTGGGGAAATTTGTCCCAAAGCACAAAATGAAAAAGGGCGCGCGAAATAAGATATGATCAGGGGCAGTCGAAAGATTTGGCGGCAATCCCATCAAAAGGAATAAAAGAGGCACGGAAACCGTTGAAGACTTCATCTGCAAGGATCGTCGAAGGGAAACGTGCAAAAGCTAGAAGGTGACAGCTGCCCAGCGATTATCGAAGCAAACCTCGTCCCCAAAGGGAGATGTACTTGGAGCACAAGACAAAGACCTTTTGACGGTTACCAAAACACGCCTATAAATACCTGAAGATATCCCACACCGAAGACAAAAAAAAAGCATAATAAATCTTTATCTTTCAACCTAGCATAATCTTAGTTGTAACTTTTAGATTCCCGTCGTTGATTCAATTCCGACGTGTTTTATATCCAAAGTTAGGTGTTGTTGATTAAATTTCGACTTCTACTCGCCTATTCCAGCACCGTCAATTAAATTCTGATACTGTATTGGTTCATTCTCCATCCGTCCAGCACCGTTGATTCGATTTCGGTGCTGTGTCCTATATTTCCACTTGTCTGGTGTCGTAGATTAAATTCCGACTTCGTGTTCTACAGTGTGGTCCAACATCGTCGATTCAATTTCGGTGTTGTGCCTTGGTCCTTTTCTCGTCGAAGCAAATCGACAAGGTTCATTGAAGTTCGTCTCCAGTAGGTTCGTCGAAATCTTATGCAAAACTGTCGAAAGACACGCTCCTATCAATAAGATACTTTGCATTTGACGCTCTCTTTCCATAGCGTGCCCGGAATCCTTCTTTCTTAACGAACTGCTAACATTCGATAAAAGGAATTTTTCGCGAGCAACCCTTTTGGGCTTCAACCTCTTGGGGCGAACCCTAGGAGAATCGATTAGGCCTTACCAAGGGAGATTTTTGCGCAACAATCCTTTTTTGGCACTCCCAATGTGACCAAGGTGTCAAGTTTGAGAGAGTGTTATACCACGTACAAGAGGTCGTAGCAATCTAGACGGAAACGAACTCATGAAGGAAGTACCATGAGCAGAATCTTCAACAATATGAGGAGTCCAAGATCCACCCCAAATTGACGATAGCGAGGTTCAACGACGACATGTGGAAGAACCAAGGCGAAACTCTGAAGTGACGCCAGTCATGCTATCCTCAATAAGGCGTACGATTGAGGAAGCTCAAAATGAATTTACTGACCACGTGGTTCAGCGTATGACTGAGGTTGTCAGGCCGTTGATCATCAATACATACCATGAATGCGCGTCGGGACAACATGGAGCATCGTCGAGTTTTCCATAGCCACAAATAAGAAATCTTGTCACACCTTCGATGAATGCTCCTTTGCCAACAACAAGTGCAGGACTCATTGGTCAGAACATACCACTGGTTGGACCTATCGTAATTTTGCCACAAGGAGAAACTCTACCGATAATTGAGCCCAATCCTCAAGCGAATGATCCAGGTATTTTCCCAGGCCATCATTTTTCACAAGAAATACGTGTTATCCAGTGTGGGACTATCACATAGGCAAATCCTATACCCATGAATAGGCAGCCTGCACCCATGGTCGCTGAGAACCATGGAGCATTACCGGCCTTCTTTAGGGGGCAATGGTAGCCTAGGGGGTAGGATCAATTCTCTCAGATCAGGGGGCAAGATCAGCCAGCGATTCCTCAATAGATCTTGCAACCAGGGCATCAACAAGTGAATAAGATATTACAACCACAAGGAAATCAGCCGGTGCCACAAGTATTTCAACTCATCATGCAACCAGCGTATCAAGTGTTGCCGCATCTCGGGTATTAGATGTCGTACCAACTAGTGTACCAAAATCAACCATTTGTTGATCAAGGGGTTGCGTATAATGATCCCGCAATAGGATACAGGGTCAATGTCGACTGAAAATCAAACCTGGATTGGATGGATACAATCCCATACCCAAGAGGATTCAAGATATCAGAGTTTACGCTGTTCACTGATGAAGACGACCAGTCCACCTATGAACACGTTAATCGTTTCTTGGCACTATGTGGAGATGCTACTTATGCTGATAATTGGAAGCTTAGATTGTTCCCACTATCTTTATCCAGAACAGCATTTACCTTGTACACAGCTTTGCCACCAAATTCGGTGCTTTCATGGGAACAAATGGAGTGCCTTTTTCATGGATAGTTAAAACGAGCTGTGCCAAACTTGTCCGTAGCTAACTTATCAATAATGAGGCAAATGTACAATGAGATAGTAGACCAGTTCATTACCAGATTCAAGCGAGCTAGAAACAAGTGTCTGATTTCCTTACCTGAAAAAACGTTTGCAGAATTCGCCTTTAACGGGTTGAAGTTCGAAATACGAGATAGGATGATAGGACATCTGTGAGCAGATCTATTCGAACTATCTACCTGTGATGACCGGGATGGTATCCTTAAAACAGTCAGACAAAGGACAAAAATTGTCAAATTTTTGCCCATATTGCAAAAAGAAATTAGAAGGCACGGGTCGCAGCCAGCGAGACGACTGCATCAACCAAAGAGGCCAGAACACACAGTAGGTAAAAAAGATGGTTTCCAAGAAGGTGATTTACAAATCATTTAAGCAGAGGCATGAAGAAGGGGACCTCTCTATTGACACGCTAAGGGAACCAAGCGGGAAATTTGATTATTATGTAAGCTACGGTCCTCCGATAGCCTGCACTCAGGAGACAGTTTTCCACACAAGAAAAAACGAGTTCGACAGAAAGATGCATCGAAATTACTACATCTCAGCTCGACCACGCCGCCAACAAACCCTGAAGATTCCAGCCAGTCTGGTAAAAGGATCATGGTATGAGGTTATAGAGGCCCAAAAGAAAAAGGAAATCATGACTCGTACCAAGAAAATGAGAGCACAAACGAAAAAGAGGGTCCGCATGTTGCAGCATCAAGCTACCTTGTCCGAATCAAGGCCAGTGAAAGAACACCCAAAGTTTCGAAGAGTCAGAAACCTGGTTTGGAAACGTAAGCAAGAGGAGTTGCAACCAACTCAGGGACAGACTCGTAGACAGCTTGAACCCTTGAAGCCATCAAAGCCGAAATCTCAATTCAAGACTTACGCAAGTAGGTTAGTTTCACCGTTGAGCTCTTGCATGGTCCAAGTTAAGCTGCCTAATGAGTTTCGATGGGAGCTGAACTCGGAGCGTCTTGACGACGAAGTAACCACGCAAGAAAAGGAGAGTGCTCAGTTCTATTTCGATGATGAAGAGATCGTGAAGTTCATAAAACCCATTGAGGAGGTATCCCATTATTTGAGGTCACTAAATATTAATGCCAAGATAAATGGGTGGCTAGTGATGAAGGTCCTGTAGATGGTGGTTCAACATTGAATCTCATCTCGTACAGATTTTTTAGAAAGATTGAAAGAACTGACGCTGAGATTATCCCGTCAAATATCCAGCTATCAGATTGCCGGGGAAATCACTGAAGTCAAAAGGATATACGTCGCCAATCTTGCTGTAAGATCCAAGACATCAAGAAAGTATTTCTATGTAGTGGACGCTGACGGCTCATGTAATCTTCTACTAGGAAGGGATTGGATACATGAGAACTAGTGTGCCCCTTCTACATTGCATCAGATGCTGGCATTCTGGAATGTGGATAAGGTGGAATATGTAAGAGCCAATCCTAAGACTTGCATCATGTGGACCCAGATATCGAGGCAAGATCAAGTCATGCCAGATGATTGTTTGCGTATTTCAAAGCATCTTGAGACCAATTCAAGGGATATTGCTTTTTGCTGTTTAGACAAGGGAGAAATTGAATGGATCCCTAGGAAGGAACCGGCGGTTTAACTTGAAGAATTTACTGATGGAGGATCAACAATTATCACAAAATCTCGTTGAGAGGTACAAGGCCCATAAGGCCGAGCAAATCGAGATAACAGACGAAGTGATTGATATGGACTTCGAAGAATCTCCAATTAAGAAAGACGGCAAGGTGATTCAAGCTTAAGATCCATTGGAAGAAGTAAACCTTGGAGATGAGGCTTTCCCGCAACCAACCTACGTAAGTAAGTTGCTCGATCAATCATATAAAACACAATTGATAGACTTGCTCAAAAAGTATAAATATTATTTTGTGTGGAATTACTATGAAATGCTCGGTCTAGCAAGAAATATAGTGGAGCATCGACTACCGATTAAAAGAGGATTTCGACCGCATCAGTAATCACAAAGGAGGTTCGCACCTGAGGTGATCCTCAAGGTAAAAGAAAAGATCGAATGGCTCCTCTTTGCTAGATTTATAAGGACAGTCAAATACGTCGAATGACTGTCAAATATCGTCCCAGTCAAGAAAAAAATGGCAAGCTAAGGGTTTGCATTCACTTCCGCGACCTGAATGCTGCTACACCTAAAGATGAGTATCAAATGCCTATGGCAAATATGCTGATTGACTAAACCGCTAGCAATGAAATCACGTCTCTGATGGATGGACATTTTGGGTACAATCAGATCTACGTAGCTGCAGAGGAAATCCATAAACGGCCTTCGGTGTCCTGGAGTTATTGGAACATTTGAATGGGTTGTCATGCCATTTGGATTGAAGAATGCTGGAGCTATCTATCAAAGGGCGATGAACTTCATCTTCCATGACATGATTAGAGAATTCATGGAAGTCTATATTGATGACATTATAGTCAAGACCAACCAAGTAAGTCATCTAGAACATCTTAAGCAAGCTTTTGTTAGGATGCACAAGTTCAAATTTAAAAAATGAATCCATTAAAATGCGCTTTTGGAATAAAGGCTGGCATTTTTCTAAGCTTTCTTGTCCATCAAAATGGAATTGAAGCGGATAAAAATAAGGCTAAAGCTGTTCTAGAATTGTTGCCCCTACTAACAAAAAATAACTCTAGATGTTGATTGGAAAATTGAATTTCTTGCGTCATTTCATAGCTAATTTGTCAAGAAAAATTGAAATGTTTTCCCCCTTACTCAAGTTGAAAGACGAGCAAGAATTTGTCTGGGAGGAAAAACACCAGGTGGTTTTTGAACATTTAAAGAATTACTTGACCAAGCCACCGGTATTGATGCTACCAAAAGCAGGTAGGCCATTGAAGTTGTACTTATCTGCAACCGATACCATGGTCGGGAGTATGCTAGCTCAGGAGAATGACGAAGGAAAAGAACAGGCCGTATACTACCTGAGCAGCATGCTCAATGATGGAGAAACAAGATACACTCCTATTGAGAAGCTATCCTCTCTTTGTATCATGCATGTAAGAAATTACGTCATTATATGCCGCTGACTATGGTACATGTAATTTCAAAAATAAATGTAATAAAGTACATGTTGTCCAGGCCGATCATACGAGGCCGGATCGCAAAGTGGGCATTCACTTTGATGGAAAATCAATTTGATGTATGTGCTGCTCAAAGCAATAAAAGGGCAGGACGTATCCGACTTCATCACTGAATATTCAATGGGTTTAAAAACAGAGGATGATGAAAATTGCCTTCGCATCGCGCCCTTGATACTCTATTTCGATGGATCGGTAACATCGGAATCATCAGGGGATGGAATCATGATTGTATATCCCCACCAACAAAAAACGAAGCTCATGTTCAGGCTTGATTTCAAGTGTTTAAATAATTAAGCCGAGTATGAAGTCTTGATAGTAAGGTTGAACGTCCCAATTGACATGAAAGTGTGATCGATCACGATGAAAGGAGATTCTCGATTAGTGATAAAACAGCTCAAAGGTGAGTACCAATGTCTAAGTAAGAATATCATATCGCACTATGAACTCGTGAAGAAACTATTGTCGAACTTTACGGAATATGACTTGGTTCATGTGAGGAGAATGGAAAATTCGGAAGCCAACGAATTAGCTTAGATGGCATCCGGGTACAGGATATCCAGTGAATTAGCAAGCCACATTATTACTCAAAAGGATGTTCTACCTTCATTAGAAGCTCAGGTGACGATGGTTTGACAAGAACCGGCTGACGGTTCGGATCAAGTCTCAAATCGACAAGATTGGAGAAATCCTTTTATAAGTTACCTAAAGAGCCCTGGCCCCCATAGTAGAGATTTTAAAAGGCGAGCCCTAAAGCATCTCCTGATTGATGACGAGTTATATTGAAGGACAATTGACGAATTGCTTTTGAAATGCTTAGGACATAAAGAAGCAATGCTCGCAATGATAGAAGTTCATGAAGGGATTTGTGGAGCACACTAAGCAGGCTTGAAGACAAAATGATTGCTAAGGCGACATGGATACTTCTAGCCGACGGTCACGAAAGACTGCGTTGATGTTGCTGAGGGATGTCAACCATGCCAACGACATGGACCAGCCCAATACGCCCCTACAGCACTAATGAACCCCATCATTAAGCCAAGGCCTTTCCGAGGATGGGCAATGGATGTGATAGGAAAGATTTATCCAACCTCGTCGAAGAAACACAATTTTATTTTGGTAACCACATATTATTTCACCAAGTAGGTTGAAGCAGCTTCTTACAAAAACGTAACACAAAAAATGGTCAAAGAATTCATCGAAGAAAAAATTATCCACAGGTTTGGAATTCCAGAGACTATAACTGCATATCTAGGAACAATCGTTACAAGGCAAGAAATATTAGATTTTACTAAGTCAAGAGAAATCAAGATGATCCACTCAACACCGCACTATGTCCAGGCCAACGATCAAGTTGAAGCCTCAAATAAGATTATCATTGGTTTGATAAAGAAACATTTGGAAGATAACCCAAGGGAATGAGATTCATTGTTGTCCACAGTCTTATAGGCTTACCAAACCTAAAAAAGATTAAGTACCAGTGTCAGTCTGTACATGTTGATGTATGGATAAGAGGTTGTCCTTCCACTCGAGATCACCGTGCAGTCATTAAGGGTGAAATTCCAAGGAAACATATCGAAGGAACAATGTGATGAGGTGAAGTATGCAAACATTGACGAGTTGGGAGAAAGTCGAGCCCTGGCACTAGAAAAGTTGATAGCACAGAAGCGAAGGGTTGCCAAAACTTACAATAAACACGTGAGGATCAAGCGCTTCGATGTGGGAGATCTAGTTTGAAATACTATTTTTCCCTCAAGTCTCGATAACGAAAAGTTCGGCAAAAGGCCGTCGAAATGGGAATGAACTTACTTAATAACCGATGCACTCTTAGGAAATGCATACCAAATGATGGAGATTGATGGTAGAGAACTACCATGATCAATTAATGGAAAATACTTGAAGAGGTTTTATCCATCAATGTAGAAGATGCAAGATAATGTAGAAGAGCGAGCAGACAAGGAGTAAGGAAAATAAAAATTCATTAGATAAAAGGGACGGGTACATTATTCCTTTCTCTCTCTTTCTTCCTCTCCTTCTCTTTCTCTCTCTCTCTCTCTCTCTCTTCTCCTCTTCTCTTCTCTTCGCTTCTTGGCTCTGCCCGATTCACCCTCACTTCTGCCTAAGGTGCTCATTGAAGCGCATGATGAAGTGGCAGAGACGATCCTCCAGCTTCTTATTCTCCTCCCCCGCAGAGTATTTGGCTTTGGCCAATCCATCTAAAGAAGCTTCCAAGACGTCCCGCTCCTCTTCCAGCTTTTTGAGGTGCTCTCTGTGAGCCTACACCTAGCCATCAAGGGTGTTCAGAATCACTCTTTAGGCCTCGACGTGTCCCTCGACAGATGCCAAGGAGCAAACTTCACAGGCCTTACCCAACTCATGTTCCCGCCTTTTGATATCCTTCAACAGCTTTGACAAATGCCGACGACTCACTGCCCGCCAATCAGAGATAAGGCCCAGAAGTTGAAGGGTGCTCGCGAAAGAAGAGAAAACAGGCTTCAGGATGTTGCAGAGCTCTTTGTACGATGCCTCATTATTTTTGATCTCTTCAGTGTTACACCACATCTCACGATTAGCGAGATCGTGATGAGTGATGGCTGCTAGGTTTTGCTCAAACTTGTCCACACAATAAGAAAAGATGTTGGAGAACTCGTCGAAATCCTCCTAGAAAGGGTGGCCAGTAGGGAGATGGTCGACTCAGAAGACTGTTGAGCTTCTCGAGGGCTTTAGGACGTGTTACCAGCAAGGTGTACGTATAACCCAAGAAGGAGATGATAACCTTCCACATAGAAGAAAACTCGCGAACTGAGAATAAAGATACGGAAAAAGAAGCAGGCTTCATGATACCAAGAGAAGGACTTTGTTTGAATGGTAACTCACTTAACGAGAGCAGTTCTATTTATAGATAGAACCCTAAGGAACAATTTTTCACCCACGATAAGGAGTATTCGCCCACGATAAGTGGATGAATAGCGAGTTACGAGGCAATCAAGTGCATCATAGATAAGTGGGAAGGTGCAGCGGCATAGACGGTAATACTTTGATTACTTGTCTTTTCTGAAGCATCATGGCTGTACGGATTCTAGGGGTAGTTTGAAGCGGTGTCTGGCATTAAATGCTAGAAACAAAAAGAGGAACCCTCATCATGAACATACGACGCCAAAGTTTAATGTTCATGGCGTCTACATAGGGAAGGCACGGCACATATTGTCGGATGCTTAGAACGAGACTTTAGAGCCGCATCTCATTATTGCAATTGGCATCAGTGATGGCTTCCTTTTGATAATTAGCCTTTAGTTGCTCAAGATGCAAGTATTCACAGGCAGTCTCTTATTCTTTGACAACTTTTAATTGGATAGACAAAGTTTGTAAGGGGGTATGCGCATCATTATTCAGCATGTCCAAGATTTGGCGCTGGCGGACGAGTTTCTCGTCAGCAAGAAGAGTGTCCTCCTCAAGTCTAGCAATCACCTTCAGGTTATCCTGTCTTGCCCTGAAAGACCTCAAAATCGAGCTGAATGTGAGGAAGAGCTCCTTAATAGCAAGTTCGAGTATACGGCATTGAATAGAACAAGGTAGATGCGCCAAGAAAGCAAGAAGAGTTTTGACTTCGTCCTCATCAGCAGTGTTGTTATAGATAGCAGCATATCCTTATTCCAACAAGTCATGGACCCTCAACCATTTGGAATACACGATGTGATAATGGTTGTGCGCCAGGCTTGATACGTTATTTAAGGTACGAATGAGGTTGGTGGAGACCACTAGCGGGTTACTGCAAATCCCTTCGGTTCGACCATCTGATGCTAACGAATCATCTACATTATGAAAGAATTTAATGATGATATGATCAAACGCAGTTGAAAGACACAGATGATACCTTCATCAAGTGATGTTTCAACAACAGCATTCAATGCAGTCAATGAGATAGTCATCCTAAAAGGAAGCATCAGACCCCATGGTAGACAATAAACCCCTGAGGCTATATCACTAATATCAGGTGGGAAAAGAGAAGATTGATAGCCGGCCCACCATCTGTCGAAAGTTACTAGGCTACACGGATGACCAGGGAAACTGATAAAGGCAAAATGCTTACAGATAATCTGGGTAATTTTCGTATGACAAGCCTGATCAAAATTCTCTGCTCAACCAAGGGAAAAAGGGTAATTCATCGAAGTTATCATTGGCATCGGGATACCTTGAGTTAGCCCGAACTGATGAACACAGTAATGGAGGTTGTAAATTTCAAGGCCGAAAGAAAACTCGCCTTTGTTCGATAAGTTCAGAGCAATATCAGATAGAGTCAGAACACTCATCCAGAATAAGCGTACATCTGAAGTTTCACCAAGGGAGCTGTAAACAATATCTTCAACAGGCAGTCTCAAAAAATCGAATTCGGTAAGCGACAATAATTTGACAAGAAAGTCATCGAAAGAAGGAGGGTTGTCTGCTGATTGTCGAAGTGAACGATTAAAAACTTCAAGACCAAAGTTGTTCGTAAACGGCTCCGCAGATAAATGATCCTTTTCGTGAAACAGCCGTGGAAATGAAATTCGAAGCCAACCATGCCAAAACAACATGACGGACCGCCAAAAGAGTGTTTCCTCTAATTCCTTCTCCATTGCCGATTTCTACTGCTCAAGAGTTTGTTTTCTCTCGTCCAACTCAGCCATATCTTTAGCAACATCCTGGAGAGAATCCCTCTCTTGACATACTAGTTGTTATGCTGTTTAGGCTTCAGCTTCAGAAGGGTAATCAATAAGGCTAGTTATGGCAACTATTCGCTCTTGGCATTCCTTATAACGAGAAAAATTGGTGGAAAAATGGTCTAAAAACTTCTTCAAGCGGTGAACCAAACTCGGAGGAAGCAGCACCATAAACTCTTTGTTGGTCAGTTCTATTGTCACAGACCTGATTTATTCAATCACTGATGGATTGTCCACAAAATAGGAAATCCCAGCAAAAAGGAGATCTATGGAGCCCAACGGGTTAAGTTTTAGCTGATTTAAAGATGCTGCTGATGAAGAAGTACCCTGTTGATGCATATCATGTGGAGTTGAAGAAGTAGAAGGCTCTGCAAAGTAAGCTTGAATATCTGCCAATGATGCTTGAGTTGTAGATAGATTAACCTCAATAAGTGTAGGATCAATAGCTACAAATGACTGAGGAATCGTAGATGGGAATTCATCGTATGGCTCTTCGACCACTGGGAGATTGCTGAGAGAATCTACTTGACAAGAAGTAAGCGCTAGCAAGGGTTTGCCATGAACTTTCAGAGATGGTGGATTGAATGGTTCAGCAGGGGCAGACGATTCGCTGACAAAAAAGCTATCGTTAAACTTTTCGTCAGCCTGAGCAACATCTGGCGAAGGATCCTTGGGGGGAATATTTGAGGGCTTGTCACATCGGATAGGATGATCGAAGGCATAAGATGTTTCTTTCGATGAAAAGAAATAATGGGTTCATCATCTTTCGGCTCATCATCTGACAAGCATAAAAAAGTAAGTACTCGAAGTCCTTACCATCAATTAAGACAAAGAAAAGTCTTTCCAACCTGCTAAAAATATTGGATGCTCGAGGACGTCTTGGGAGGCCTTCCTCTTTCCTTTAGGATCTGCCCTACTCGGATTCAGGCCAAATGGCTTGATCCGATCTTTATTGAGAATGGAAGAGGTAGCTTCTTCATAGGGACTTTCTAGACTAAAGGATACCTACTAGGTTGCATACTCTGAGGTAGCCCCAAGATCAAACCGAAGAGCTCCAATGGCGTTCTTAGAGAAACTCTAGTGCATTAAAGCAATCACTTGGGCACAGCAGGCGAAGGAATTATCATCATCAAATCTGTAGGCCTTCTTATCCATCAGCGGAAAATCCATAAGATAAGAAGTGAGCATGAGAACAACTTGCTGAAAATCGAATTGCTGAGCACAGTATTGAGGAGAATAAGGTTCAAACCCTAGATAGAACCTGCCTTTGAGGGACAACCGAATGGGGAGGTCTTTGGGGGAAAGGACAGAAATTATGAAGTCACGAAAAACTAAAAGGCTCATGAGTCTTCGGATCAAGAAAAAAGCTAAGCTCAGCGGAACGGTATGGGATCAGGTCAACTCTGTCAGAGCCACTTGATAAGATTTGCTAAAGGTAAAAGGAGAAAGACGAGATGCTAGGAGGAACCTCTAATAGAGTAGCAGAAAGTAACCTGAAACCAATGTCCGAAGGTCCACCTTCTCGTCGAGGAAGGGGAATATCTGCAAATAGAAAAAGGAAGTACAATGTTATTCAGGCCTGAAGAATTCAAAGAGGACTGGACAACACAACATCTTTTGTGTATGCCATCATTGATCGAGAGGCATGAGTTATGCTCCTATAAAGAATGACCAAAGCCAAAAGACCCAGAGCGACGTCTCTTCCCTTGGCAAGATTGGATGCAAGGACGAGATAATCCTGAGACACCTTTACGGCTAGCTTGAAGAAAAAGTATTTCGACAACCAATACAAAAGGAAGGCTGTCCGCTCGGCAAGGGAGACACTGCCAGAAGTCTAACAATGGAGAATGAGGAATTTTTCAAAGGCCAGGAAGGTCTGTGGAGTGGAACAATCTTCTAACGTTTCTAGATTCATGGAAAATATACCATGCAAAGATAGGCCAGCAATAGTGAAAACATCTAAAAGGGTGATTGACTTGGGAGCCCTCGAGAAAAAGAAACAGTTGGTTGATGAAGACCAGAAGCTTATGATAGAGCCCAACAAACTCTTTTTTAGATTGTGGGATAGCAAACTAACCTCCAAGGCTGTCCTAATATAGGCTGTCGTCCAAGCAGCTGTAGTCAATGAATCAGATTCGAGACGGCGAAACCAGACCAGAAACATGTCGCCACGCAACGGGAAGTTATGGAATCGCTGAGACGGAAGTAACCAAATGTTCCGTATAGAAGAAGCTTGGATAGGAAGTTTTTCACTTCGACGCAAGGGAAAATAAGTTTGAAGGGATGTCGGGATAGATAAACGGGAACGAAGACTGGGTCCCAAGATAAACCTGAAATACTCTTTGGAAGTATTCAGAAACTCAAAAAAGTAGTCGTCTTTATTCTCGTCCTTCAGCTTGTCTAAGTGGCCAATCATCTGTTTTGGATCGAAAGAAGAAGATGAAGACGCCATGGAAAGGGACGAAAGCAGAGAACCAGAAAGGTTTAGGGTTTTAAAGCAGCAAAGAAGACGACAGTGGAAGACTTTTTGTTTAAAAGGTACTACGGACCAAAAGATGATTCGTCAAAGGAAAGGCGGAATGATTACACTCTCGAGAAAAGAAATCTTGATGATAACGCAGTCGTCAAATCAAAATGTTCTTTAAAAGACATAAATCCTTGATTTATATCTTTTAAAAAGGGGGCATTTGTTGACACCTAAAACTATCTTATGAGTCATGTGATGTGCACAAGAGAAGGAATAATCAGCTACGGAAGGATGTACGCAGCACATGTGAGGATCAGCTATGGACACGCTAAGTAGGGGATGGTTTTGGAGGAATTTGTCCCAAAGAGCAAAATGAAAAAGGGCGCACGAAAGAAGATATGATCAAGGGTAGTCGAAAGATTTGGCGGCAATCCCATCAAAAGGAACAAAAGAGGTGCGGAAACCGTTGAAGACTTCATCCGTAAGGATCGTCGAAAGGACACGTGCAAAAGCTAGAAGGTGACAGCTGTCCAGCGTTTATCGAAACAAACCTTGTCCCCAAAGGGATATGTACTTGGAACACAAGATAAAGACCGTTACTAGAACACGCCTATACATACCTGAAGGTATCCTACACCGAAGACACCCAAAAATAAAAAACAATACAATAAATCTTTATCTTTCAACCTAGCATAATCTCAGCTGTAGCTTCTAGATTCCCGTCATTGATTCAATTCCGAAGTGTTTCCTATCCATAGTTAGTGTCATTGATTAAATTCCAACTTCTACTCGCCCAGTCTAGTACTGTCGATTAAATTTTGGTACTATATTGGCTCATTCTCCACCCGTCCAGCACTGTTAATTCTATTCCGATGCTCTGTTTTATATTTCCACTCATCCGATGTCATAGATTAAATCCCGACTTCGTGTCCTATAGCGTGGTCCAGCATCGTTGATTCAATTCCGACGTTGTGCCTCGATCTTTTTCTCATCGAAGTAAATCGACAAGGTTCATCGAAGTTCTTCTCCAGTAGGTTCATCGACATTTTATACGATGCTGTCGAAAGACACACTCCTATTAATAAGATTCTTTACATTTGACGCTCTCTGTCCATAGCTTGCCCGAAACCCTTCTTTCTTAACGAACTGCTAACGTTCGATGAAAGAGATTTTCCTCGAGCTACCCTTTTGGGCTTCGATCTCTTAGTCCGAACCCGAGGAGAATCGATTAGGCCTCTCCAAAGGAGATTTTCGCACAATAATCCTTTTTTAGTTTTTTTCCTTATTTTATTTTATTTTTTTATTCTTTGGTTCTTCATTTTTTGCTGAGAGTCAGCAAGGGCCAGAGACGGACCCTTGCCAGCCATAGGCAAGGGCCACAAAGCCGCCGTCTGATTTGGTCATTACGGCCTCGCTAACGCTGAGAAGTAATAACTTGGAAAGCAATTCCAAAGGAAGACTTGAATTTGATTGAATGGTATTCTCCATATTACAAAGAGACGACGTCCATATATATAGATAAGACTCCAAATAGAATGCAAATAACTAAAGATAATATTATTTAAACCATATCTAAGCTAATTTAAGCGAATCCGAATCAAAGATAATAAATAATCGAAATATTCGAAATCGCCTAAAACAGAAAACTGCATGAAAAGTGATTTAAACGACTTCGAAACGCTAAAATCTATTGTATCACATAGCAAAGCAATGACTTTGAATCAGACGGTCGTTTCGCTTCAACCGATCAAGTTTGAGCGTGATCCGAGATTATTTGACCCAAGATCCGAAATTACCAGTAAAGTCTCGCGGACTTCTGGCGATCCAATTTATTAAGAAAATCATATGCCAACTGTTCTACATCACTCCCCTTCTTTGGAAGAACTCGCCCTTGAATTGTCATCAGGGTAAAGTGGAATGTCGGGAGAATGATACGTGGATAAGTCTGCTACGTTGAATGTTGGAGAAATATTAAGATTGCCAAGAAGATCAATAACATAGGCGTTATCGTTGATTTTTTTTAATGATTCTGCAAGGATCGACTTTTCTATTCTTTAGCTTGTTATTAGTTCCAATGGGAAATTGCTCCCTGCGTAGAAAGACCATGACCTCATCGCCAACTTCCAAAGTCTTGGAACGACGCCGCTCGTCAGCATGCTCTTTATACTTAGCATTAGACTCAGCAAGTTGGCGTGAAGAATCAACTTGAACTTTCGCAATTTTTGTCGCCAAATTGCTTGCCGCCACACTATAACCAAGAATCTTAGGTAGAGGAGCCAGATCAAGTGTATGCTGAGGTACACGACCATAACAACTTCAAATGGTGATTTTTCAGTGGAACGATTAACTATATTGTTGAAAGCAAATTCTGCTGGTGCTAGATATCGATCCCACTGTTTTGACGTGTTGCTACAAAGGCAGCGAATGATGTCCGATATTGTTCGATTAACTACCTCGATCTGCCCATCATCCTGAGGATGGAAAGAATTGTTGTACTGCAAATTAGTGACAAATATTTTCTATAGGGTCCTCCAAAAGTGACTGAGAAACTTAGTATCCCTATTAGAGGTAATCGTCTTAGGAGCACCATGTAAATGAACAACTTCGTGAAAGAATAGACCGGCAACATGATAAGCATCAAATGTCTTCTTACAGGGTATAAAATGCGACATCTTCGTAAATCTATCCACTGCCACAAAGACAATCCATACCTCGTGTTCGCGGTAGTCCCAGAACATTATCCATGGATATGTCCACCCAAGGTTCAGTTGGAATTGACAATGGCGTATAAAGGCCAGTATTATGAGAATGCCCTTTTGTAACTTGACAGACAGGACACTTCTACACAAAACGCCTAACATTGAGCTTTAATTGTGGCCAAAAGTAACATTTCTCTACCAAGGCGATAAACTTATCACGCCCTAGATGTCCTTCAAGGCTTCCACCATGTAATTCCCGAATCAGTTTCTCATGAAGAGAACTACGCAGGATGCACAACCTGATGCAATAAAATAGGTAATCACCATGAATAATCATATCACCTTTAGAACAAACGGCTTGCATTTCGCCCAAGTGTCTCGAAAATTTTCATATTCAGCATAAAGGTCGCATAAAATCTCATAGCCCACTACTTCGTTTGTCATGGTGACAAGTAAAGTAACTCGGCGGCTTAGAGCATTAGCCACTTTATTCAGATGACCAGCCTTATGTCGAAGACAAAATTAATTTGTTTCAAGAAAGAAACCCATCGCTCATGCATCTTATTTAAATAATTTTGGGCCTTGATGTATTTGAGCTTTTGGTGGTCAATGTTCAATAGAAATTCACGTTGATAAAGAAAATGTTGTCAGTGCTTAATAGCTCAAACTACTGCATAGAATTCTTGCTCATAGGTGACCAGCGTCGTCGAACTTCATTCAACTTCTTACTTAAATAAGCAACTGGTTTCCCTTCCTGCGATAAGACTGCACCAATTCCTACTCCAGAAACATCACAATCTAGCTTGAACAACTTATCGAAATCTGGCAAAGTAAGAACATGAGCAATAGATAACTTTTCTTTTATCAAACAAAACTCGCCTCGGCGTCTTCACTCCACTTAAATTGCCCCTTCTTTAAACATTCTGTAATAGGTGCTAAGATAGTATTGAAATTACGGATGAACCTGCAGTAGAATGTCGCCAGTCCATGAAAACTTTGTACTTCCCCAACAGTCTTGGGTGTAGGCCAATCTCGAATGGCAGCAACCTTTGCTCCATCAACTCGAAGCCTATCTGCACTAACAATATATCCCAAAAATAACAGTTGATTCGTCATGAAGCTGCATTTGGGTAGGTTAATATAAAGTTGATTCCCCTCCAAAATTCGCAAAACATCTCGAAGGTGTTCTACATGATGTTGTTCATCTGGGCTAAAGATAAGTATATCATTGAAATAAACCACTACAAACTTGCCCAAGAAAGGTTTAAGGACTTGCTTCATCAGACGCATAAAAGTGTTAGGAGCATTGCTAAGTCTGAATGGCATGACTAACCATTCATAAAGTCCTTTGCTGGTTTTGAATGCCGTCTTCCATTCATCCCTAGGCCTCATGCGAATCTGACGATAACCACTCATCAAATCGATTTTCGAAAAGATCTTTGATCAAGATAACCTATCAAGCATATCATTCAAACGAGGAATATGGAAGTGATACCTCACAGTAATTTTATTTATCGCTCGACTATCCGCACATATCTACATGCTGCCATCTTTCTTCGGTGTAAGCAAAGCAGGAACAACACAATGATTCATGCTTTCTTGGATAAAATCTTTTCGCAGAAGTTCTTTCACTTTCTCTCTTAGTATCTGATTCTCCTTGTGGGTTATACGGTAATGTGGCAGATTAGGTAGACTAGCACCGGGTAGGAAACCAATATGATGCTAGATGTCTCGCAATGGTGGTAGTCCATCAGGTAGGCCTTCAGTAGTAATACTAGAGAAAGCCTTCAATAAAGGCTGCAAAGCTTCTAGAATCATAATGGTTTCCTGCTTGGACCCATCATCAACAATTAAATACATACCGTTCTTCTTACGAACATTAAATAGAACACAAGTCTCACTACCCTTAGCCTGATTTTGAGAGGGTTGCGAAACGCGAGCAACTTCATCCAAGGGACGAAGGGTAGTTTTCGTCCTTCCCCACATGAACGAATAAACGTTCTCACGCGCTAGGAGAGAAACATCAACATCATATTTTCATGGTCGTCCCAACAAGACGTGGCATGCATCCATCTCAACAACATTACAGATTATCATATCCTAGTACATTTTCCCAATAAAAATAGGCAAATAACAAATCTGAGTTACCTTTAATTCTGGCACTTTACAAATCCAGCCAATTGTTTAGGGTGAGGAGTGAGCTTCAGTCTTCAGTTAGAGATGATTAACAAGTGCCTGCGATACAATATTCTCGCAACTTCCACTATCAATAATAACATCCCGGACCTTACCACTTATAGTGCATCGGGTGAGAAAAAGATTATTCTGCTGCGAATCCTCATTCTGTGGAGTTAACAACAGCCATCTAACCACGCAATTAACACGTTCCCCTTCTTCGTTGGCTATCTCCTCTTCATCCCCCTCAATCTTCATCATACAGCTCATCCTCAGGTTCGACCAGATTTGCCATCTTCCGTCGCGGACAGTCACTGGAACAATGCCTAGGTTCATTACATTTAAAGCACTTTCATGGATAGGGTTTTACATTGGGATTTTGAGCAACTTCACGAGCCCTTGATGTGGAGGATTCGGTGGGTTTGGGCACTTCAACGTTACTAACTGAATTTCGATTTGTGTTGTTGAATTGCCGACTAGAGGACTCGCCTGCCTCCAGAGATTTTCCTCGTGCAGATTGCTCTCGTGGAGTGTAATTTCCCCTCTATTTGAATAGTTGTTCCGCTCCAACTGTAATTCCACCTTTCTGGCCATCTATTGCGTATCCTCGACAGAGTACAAGCGATGCTAAGAAACGCTATCTTGAATATTTAAGCGAAGACCGTGGATATACCTGGCTATCTGTTGTGCCTATGATTTAGTCAGATTATTATGGGCCGAAAGTATAAGGAACTCCTCTGTGTAGGCTTGAATAGTTCGACTCCCCTACTTGCAAGCCTAAAATTGCTGGAACAAAACCCGCTCAAAATTAGGAGGTAGGAATCGATCCTTTAACAATTCTTTCATGTGATTCCAAGTTTGGATAGGGGCTTTCCATTGTCGGCACCGTGAAAGTTGTGTATGTTCCCACTAGGCTGAAGTACCACCCTTCAGTCTATACGCCACATGGCATCAAAAAAAAATTCGGCCTCCCAAAGCCAATCTAGAAGATCTTCTATATTTAAATTACCATTGAAAGTAGGAAGATCGACTTTTAGTTGATACTTCTCGGGCTCTCATCGATATCCTCCTTATCGTCAACCCCCACGAATAGGTTCGTCCAGGATGTCCCTATATCGACGGTTTCCACAAACAGGGACATCCAGGAATTCATCTTCACCTTTTGCTTCTGAATCCTTGACATAGCCTTGTCGTCTTTGTCGAAATTTCGCCCTTCGGTCCGTGGCTACTTCGGGATCACGAGCGACAGAAATTCGCTCGGCTAGAAAATCTCCAAGGTTAGGGTTAGAGTTGGCAATCAATCGTTGGATGGCGGTAAGTAATTCTTGCATCGTCTGTTGGTGATCATGCAGAGTCTGTCGAGTTTTCTCAACAAACTGGGTAAATTCCTCACGTGAAATAGGCCCATCGCCCTCAGCTGCGGATGTTTATTGATTCACGTTCTTTGTCATTATCACAAGGAGAAACCTCCCTCTGATACCAAATGACGCATAGAAATAATAACTTGGAAAGCAATTCCAAAGGAACACTTGAATTTGATTGAATGGTAATCTCCATATTACAAAGAGAGGACGTTCATATATATAGATAGGACTACAAATGGAATGCGAATAACTAAATATAATATTATTTAAATGATATCTAAGCTAATATAAGAGAATCCGAATCAAAGATAACAAATAATCGAAATATTTGAAATTACCTAAAACAGAAAACTGCCTGAAAAGTGATCTAAAAGACTTCGAAACGCTAAAATCCATCATATCTCACAACAAAGTGGTAATTTTGAATCAGACAACCGTTTTGCTGCAACCGACCAATTTTGAGCGCGATCCTAAATCGTTTGACCCAAGATCCAAAATTATCAGTAAAGTCTCACGGACTTATGGCAATTCAATTTGTCAAGAAAATCATATGCCAACTATTCTACATCACTCGCCTAGGGCAATTGAGGGCCACAATACTCTTGCTTAGACCAGATATGGCAATGGCATTGCGGCCCTTGCTAAATTTGGACTAGGGGTCACGCAACATAGCTTTGTTCAAGGAGGGCGTAGCAACCCTTGCCATGTTTTCATCTACCACAGTGAGGACATCGTCGCCCTCACCATATTTGAGTTGGGGCGTTGCGGCTAGAGATGGCCATGGGTAGGTTTCGGCCTAGAACCGGCTCGTTGACCGGGCCCATCGGTTCGAAATCGAAGACGACCTGGCCCTCACGGGCTAGTTAAGGTTCACGAAATTTCCAAATTAGCCCAAAATCGGTGGTTCCGGGCCGGTTCTGAACCAGGCTTATAGGCTTATAGAGTTATAGTGATTTTAATTGTGGTGGCTCTACTCTCTTTTTCTTTCTATCTCATTACCCGCATATATATATATATATATATATATATATATATATATATCTCCCCCCCCAACTTACTCGCTAATTCCAACCTTGCCTTTCCCCTTTCTCCATTGCTGCTGCTGCTTCTTCATCTTCACTTTCCGTTTTCTTTTGCTATGTTGCACGCACGACCAGCCACCTCGATGCTGATCCCTACTGCTCACTAACGGCACCACCCAACAGCCACCAGTTGTCCCGGCCACCCACCAGTCGCTTGTGTCACCGCTCCGTCCCCATTAGCTGTGAGATCGAGACCCCGTGGCCAGCCGACCTCCATCAGTAGCGACCCATGATGGTGTAGAGAGGGTCAGCCGACGGCTTTCTTTGGCCCTCTGCAATAGAAAAATAAAAAACACAAAAAAAGAAAAAAATTATAGAAATTGAAAATTAGTTAAAATATTATTAAAAAATCCTGATCAATGATTTTTGACCAAAATTGGCATACCAATGCAAAAGGATGTAAAATTATATTAATCAATTAAAAATTTTAGGATCAAATAGGTTTATGATATTCTTTGGTACTTTTTCCCCTTATATTAATATTGTTTGTTCCATCTATTAGTAAAATTGGATTTTGGTCATGGACTCTGTGGTTTATAATAGTAGGAGGGCGAGGCGATCTAGATCTTCTAATCTACCAACTAAGATGCAAAATATTCGTCTGGATATTTTTGGTTAAGTCATTGACTATGGAGAACGAGAAACATAATTTATTTTTTGTTTTTTTTTAGAAGATATGTAGGATCTATCACTTTCTGTCACTTTTCACGTTGTTTAAAAAAAATGACGAAACAAAGTTGAGGCCTTAGTCAACTTCGTCAATAGTTCATGCATGTAGTCTAGCCTCCGAGGCACCATCCAGGAAGGATGAATAATAACAAATTCAATAATAGTGGAGTGCAAGTTTTAACTAGTTTTGACAAGCATTTTTATATCTACATGAAAGTTATGTTAGTACAGTCTCGCATCATATAATTAATATGATGTGGTGCATATCTTAATTGAAGCATACTCTGGCTTAAAATTTCGAGCGAAGATGAGTCTAAACAGGTATGTCGATCGGCTCGGTATCGAGCTTAGACTTATTTTATCCCTAATTTAATCATGAAGAATAGACCAGATTAATTAACTACAAAGTACAGGACATTCTAAAACAATAGTGTGTGAACATACCGACTATCTTTTAGACGAAAAGAAAAGAAACGAAAAGAAAAACATACCAACCATAGGAAAAAAACCACCTTGGTCACACAATTCATAGGTAAGTAAAAAGGGAAGGAAAAAAAAAACGATGGGGGACAATGAAGGAAAAAGGGATATATGTGCTCTTATTAGAGCTGTCAACGGTCCAGTTCGATTCGTGTTTTTATCACTCAAACCGAATTAAATTGGACAGTTTAAACGAATCGTTAGATGCATGCCATGTGTTCACAGATTGAATTATAATTATGAAGTCGCCCTGAAGCTGTATGATATCACTATGTCTCTTGCCCATTCCCTCCTCTAGTCATTGCACCCGAGCTGGCACCGCCGTTGACCAGCCTCGATCCACCTTTGACGCGTCTGGTGATCTCGATGAAAGTATTCATGGCGGCCATACTTAAACAATAATAAGAATATATTTTCACAACTTTAAAGCATATGACCCATTGACGCAAGCAACACGACTTCTTAATTTCATCAAGGTGAATGCAAGATCAATTTCCTCTACTCATTGAAAAATTCCACCACACAACGTCCGGGAAACTCCGAATGACCGACCGTGAAGAACGGGTCAATCTTACTTTTTCGGGTCATTGTGGCCCACCCAATGTCGAGATGCCCATGTTATGCACAACAAGGAGGCTTGAGACATCGAGAGTTTTGTCCTTTTTCAGCCTCCCTCCTTTTTTTTTTCTTTTTTTTTTTTCGGTTGCTTAGTTCAAAGTAACCTAATTTGCGCTAAGGGCACGATTCTCCTTTTAAAAAGAGATTTTCTCCGACCATACTTTTGATGGGTAGATTACAAGTTATCGAAAGAACTTGGCTAAAATTAAATGCAGGCGTTGTCCATACTTGTAAATTGCGAATAAAAAATATAGCTAAAGGACGTTTTCTCTGATTAGAGAAGAAAGCAAACGTAAACCCTTTGTGTTCAATGAGTCTCGAGACTAGAGTGGAAATGAAATATGAGTAAGATAAGAGTTAAGAGATCACTTTTGTTGGTTTCCGGGGATTGAGAAAAGCGCATCCTGAACCACTAAAAAACTAGTATGTCACAAATTTTGCGCATTATTCTACGGTTCTAATATATATTACCGAGGTTTTCCCCGTGCAGTGGACCGTTCTGTTTTCTTATTATTGTTTTGGATATCTCAGTCAAAATCCAAAACCTCAAATAGAGGGGAGCAAATTAAAATAAGATGGAGAGAGATTATATAGGTGCTTCCATTCCTTGATGTAAACGTGTCAAGTTTGAATTAAATCAATGGATAGATAAATATCGATTTTAACCTTTTTACACCAATCTCTAGACTTGATCAGAGACTACACTTGCTGACGGCGCGCGAAGAAATACCTAAGTTGACAAATACAACACATGCATGGCATAACCAATCAAACATCACTATCCATTTGCTATGAATCTCACGTCATGTGTTTTTTGCATCTCAATTTTGACTGATCGATTACACCACGTGTTACTTCCATGTGGTATGTATCCGTTGCATAAAATGCTCCCGGTTTTGGCTGGAGAGCTTTTCCATATGACTAAGCCTGCAAAACCTGACTTTTTTTTTTTCCTTCTTCTCTATGGAGATATTTTACCAGGACCGGCGGGTGTAGGGCTTGGACGAGAAACTTCGAGTCCAGAGCTGAGCTCGCCCGACCCGCCCCGATCCGGCGTGGCCCGGCCCGGCCCGTGAATTAAACGGGTCTATCTGCCCCTCAGAAGTGGCAATGCAAAGCAATGCAAGTGGAGGCATCTGAAGGGGGAGTTCAAAGTTGCCTTTTTTTTACTACACACTGAGCAATGGTCCCTCCCTTCTAATTGGTAGATTATATTAGAATGACGTCGAGATGGACTATAATGTCACGCAAACCCTATTCACTTTTCAGCTGGTAATTGTGCTGTTTGGCATGAAAAAGGAGTAATGCAACTCCAATAAGCAATGCCAAATTGAGCATTCCGATAACTCTGACTTAACCCGACCCTCAACTCTTTGAATTCAAATGATCTATTGTGTGGGACACTTAGCTTTTTTTGAGTTTTTTTTTTGTCCTTTTGGTCTATTACTAAGAAATGGGAATAAAGTTTAAAGTGACATATGAGAATATCGACTTTTAGTGATGCTTCGTGAGCTGAGTTTCCATCCCTATACACTTCTATTGATGCTTGTTCCATGTACATTCTCACGTGTAAAATCACGTGACTGCATACGAAATGGATAAATAGCCATTAAGGAGATGGTTACCCTTTTGTGTAGCGTTACATATCTAAAAGAGTTCGTCAAAAAGAGAGAGATAGCACTCTACATACTAAGATCTCGACGTAATTGGTCCCTGAGCTTTTCTTCGTCGTTTATTATTGTCTCTTATCCTTATTTTGTTCGATCCAATTTTGGGATTTTACGAAATCGACCCAGATCTTAATACTTCCTTTTGAAAAAAAAAAAAACTAATGGCATTAGCTGGCGTACAAGATGACCTATGCATCCCCTCTTATCGCCAGCCACCGCTGGCATTGGAGCCGAACAAGGCCACCGCTTGTTGCCTCCATCAAGCTCAAAACATGGCCTCTCACTGCTACCGAGCTCGATAGCCATCGTTGTACCGGGCCACCACTGCACCTAGAGCACCAAACTCAGTCGCCCCAGCCACCACCACCACCTCGTGCTTGAGTAGATTAGCACCTGACCCGCCACCACAGCCATCACCAAAGACCTGAGCTTCCACGCGCCCGGCGCGGCTCTGTTCTCCTTAAAATCTAGTTCATCGAGCAACCAATCCGCACCCAATCTCTCTCTGAAGCATTATGAAAAATCCCCGGATGAATGATAACCTAGAAAAAAGGAAACTTCATATCCTTAGCACCAGCTGCCAAATCAATAATCCTAAAGTTAGTTACTTTAACTCCGCGTTTCTCATGTTGTGATTCTACGTCCGTTGTCACTTGTTATTACATGAAAACCCTAATTTTGTAAAGTGGCAATTCCTTACTCTTTTTTTTTTTGGGCCTAACCTCCCGTCAACATCTTCTATTTGCGACTAACGACCGTCTCCATCCGATTCTTTTGAGGTTAAACACGATATTATTCCGACCTAAAAAGGGCCGAAAAGCATAAATCATCATCCCCACCACCGCCCCCCACCACTTTCCACCACCGCCACCTTTATTCATTCACTGTAACTCTCCAAAACCAAAAACCACCGAGATTTCTGGCTTTTAACCATACATCTCCCGTTATCAACCTCCCAATCCTGCCACGTGTCCTCGCAGTCCACTTTTGTCCTCACTTTCGAAGCTCCTTCTTTTGCTTAGCCCTTACTCTTTCGCGCTTTTCCCCTTCTCCTGTCTCTCCTACCTACTAAAGTCACGGCAAACTTGCCGATAACTCCTCTCTCTATATAAACCCCCATCCGCCCCTCTTGCTCTCCTCCATGCCTAACCCACTCCTTTATCTCTTGAGCCATCATCAAGCACGCACACACGACCATTGCATTTTCTTGAACTGATCATCGAGTTGCTTTCCTAGCAAAATCATTGAGCTTATTCTTTTTTCAGTTTCTATCCTCTTCCAGATTCGGTAGACGGTTCTGAGAAGATGAAGAACAAGGTATCTGCAATGCTGAAGCGGATGCTCACGGCCTTGTCGGCGATGGCCAAATCGAAGTCGCTGGCCCTCCGGAGGAAGACGGACGCCCTCCGGACCCGCCTCATCATCTTCTCGCTGGTCCACCACGACAAGAAGTTCTTCGTCAGCACCCTCTCCCACAAGCTCCAGAGCCTCCTCTCTCATCACAACGACGACCACGACGGGGACAAGCTCCAGGAGGAGGTTGAGGACGCCGATGTGACGGCGGAGCAGACGACTGAGAATGCCATCGTTAGCTACTCCGATGGCAACGCCCTGGTGCATGAGCCGATGCCCATTCCGGTTCAGTGCGAGCCGGCCAAAGACAGAGAAGAAGAAGATGATGAGAAGTACCCAGATTTGAGACACACGTTGTTTGACGAGGACTCGTCGTCGGGCGGGTCGGTGATCGAGCTGGTGAAGCACTCCAAGGAAGACAGAGGAGAGGAGTTCGTGCTGGAGAACGAGATCGACCACGTCGCTGATCTGTTCATTAGGAGGTTCCATCGGCAGATGAGGTTGCAGAAGATGGAGTCTTTCAAGAATTACCAGGAGATGCTCCGAAGAAGCGTATGATTATCGCCTGTCGTTAAGGACGACCATTATTACTTCACGAGGACACGACTTCATGTGTATCTAACGTTTAGAAAGAAGAAAAAAGAACATCATCAATCTTCTAGTTCTCAAATAACAAAGTTAATCGGGAGTTGTTATTAAGTCTCTTTAATCTTGTTTTTGCTTCTCGTATTGAGAAATTGTGAATGCGTTCTGGTGTAATTTTTTGGATTAAAGCCAGAAGTGGTGTTGTAATTTGGTCCTTTCCCCCAATAATAAGAGACTGAGCTTTTATGGAGATGGGCAATTCTTTCGTTCCTGAAGCAAGGTCCTTTTCCTATTTTGCCCTTCTTCTTCTTTTTCTCCTGAACTGTTCCTTTTTCCCTACCATCAAAATGAAAGTATAGTAACAAGTTAGCAAGTTACGCTATTGATATAAATGTCTACACCACATTTAAGGCCGGTCAATTTCGGCACAACTTGTTGCCATGATATATAATTGAGCGCGATCGTACCACACTAAAAACAGTCCTTCCCGTAAACAATTCAACTCATTCATATATAAATTCATCAACGGGTCGTGTGCGAATTGACTATTTTCAATCCGCTTATGACACGGTTAGGCATACTAAGTTATGCGGATGTAAAATGTTATCCGTGCAACATGGTAATTTTAGAGGGCTTTTTTCCAAATTAGAATTAAAAATAGATTTTACCGAAACAAGATAAAAAATAAAAAAAAATCGCGCTGCAGCACCTTCATGGGTGCTACTACACCACTAAAGTAGAGCCGAAGCCTCCCCCCACGCTACTGCCCCCTCACTCCTCTCCCTCAGTGAATTCTCGCGCTCCCTTCTCTCAAATTTTTTCGCACTTTCCGTCCCTCACTAAACTCTCTCACGCTGTCCCTCCCTCGCCTCAAAAACACTCGTGCTCTCCGTAACCTCATAAACTCTTGCACTTTCCGTCGTAGTAAGTGTATACTACACCGTGTCTTTTTATTGTTAATATTTTTTTATGTGTAAAATAATTTGTGAATTTTTTATTTTACAGAAGTTAAGAAAAAAGAAAAGCCGGCCTCGTTACCCATTGCTTTCTCTCGGTAGTTTGAGCTCTTAATTTGGTGTGTGCTCTCCCTCGATAGTTTTAGGTAAATTTTGTTGTATTTATTTTTTGTAGTTTCGTAAGTATAGATTTATTTATTTGGTTCTTATTTATACCTGAATTATCTATGTAATTTAAAGGTTGTTACATATATGTTTTAATTTTTCGCTAATATTATGTTATGATAATAATTATAATGTTTACCGGATATTCATGTATTCTTTAAAAAAATTTATTGTTTGATGAGTTGAAAATGAATTTCTGCAGAAAAAAATGACATCAGATGGCGTGAGAAGGGCCGGTCGGTTTGAATGATTTTCAAAAATATTTTTTTAAAATTTCAAAATTCATTAACAAATAAAAAAATTGATTAAAAATATAAAAGTTCATAGAAAATTTTAAAAATTAGAGAAAAATATTTAAAAATATAAAAAATAGAAAATAATCACAAACAACTGGCCATGGACTATTTGGGTATTTGGCCCCTGATTTTTGAAAAAGATGATGATTTTTCCCTTTCGACAAATTGTCTCCCAAAAAATTGAAGAAATTTTAAAAAAAATTCAAAAAATAATAAATGACTACAATCAACTTAACTTGCCATTGACTATTATGGATATTTGGCTCTCGATTTTTTAAAAATGATGATTTTGACCTTCTGAAAAATTGTCTCCAAAAAAATTTCAAAATTTCAAAAAAAAATCCCGAAAAATAAGAAATGACCCCCCTGCTCCCCTGCTAAAACTTTTCAAAAATTACAGTTTTATCCTTAAACTTTTTTAAAATTTCAATTCGGTCCTCAACCTTTTTAGAAATTATAATTTGGTTCTCGAATTTTTTAGATATTGCATTTTGGTCCCAAAACTTTTCAAAAATTGCAATTTTGTCCTCAATTTTTTTAGAAATTGCAATCCAGTCCTCCAACTTTTTAAAAATTGCAATTTGTCCTTCAACTTTTTGGAAATTGCAATTTGGTCCACGAAATTTTTGAAATTGTTGTTTGGTCCTATAATTTTTAGAAATTACAATTTGGTCTTCAATTTTTTTAGAAAGTGTAATTCAGTTCTCGAACTTTTTAGAATGTACAATTTTTTTTTTTGGTAAAAGGTAAGAGATGTATTGAACCAAGAAAGCGCTAATTATAGAAAAACCTCCGCCACACACCACCACAGTGTCGCTTAAAGCATAAGGACAGCTTGGGTTGGACAATCAAAAAAGGATAAAACAGACTGCCAGAACAAACAGCCATATACATAAAGCCGAGAGGCTAAGAAAGCCAAGGAAAATAAAGGATACCCTGTACAAACTAGACAGGAAGAGGACCAAACAAAGCAGCCAGAAAATAAAAAGAGGTTAGTACCTCAACTAAATGTCAGTAAAAAATTATCGCCGAAATGCCCCATCTAGCTTGCATCCTGCGATTTCTAGAAGAATCGTCAACCCGAGAGAAAGTTAGGGCCTTTTATTTGACAAGTTTCTGGAGATGTGCTTTGAGGGCATCCACATTTGTTTATTCCTAAAAAGGATATGATTTCGCTCCGCCCAAATCATATGGCAAAGAGCACCAAAAGAAAACCTGGCGATACGTTGATGAAAAAACTACCCCCGAAGGTGGCTCACCGCCCAACGTATATTGTCTTGCCAGGACACGTTATGCCAAGCTAAGTTACACATGGCCGACCAAAATAGAGCAAGGGTATTCGTAGTACGACAACCATAGAATAAATGGTCTATAGAATCTGATAGATAGTTACAAAAGTCACATACATCATCTGCAATAATACGGTAGTTAAGTAAACGAATCTGGGTTGGCAATCTGCTGAGAGTGATGAGCCACAAGATGAAAGAGTAACAAGGGGCAATACGATGATCCCAAATAAATGGTGCCAATAAACTGTTTTCTCCTTACGTTGAAAATGATCCCAAGCCGATGCGATAGAGAAAACTTCCGAGGGATGGCCAACCCAACTAAATTTATCTTCACTGCTATCTGGGGTAAATGACGGCATAGGGTCAGTCCAGGTCCCCATGATGGTGTTCACCCTAGAGGGAAAGTGAGACATAGTTACAAAATCCCGGATCGTGGCTTGCCAAGAGATTCCGGACCTATAAATATCCATGTCCGAAAAAATCCTGAAGAGGGGTCCCTTCGGATGCTAAGAATCAAACCAAAAGGAGATGTAACCATTACCAATCCTCCATCGGAATAGTTGCTCACAAGCAACACGAAGGTCTAGGATTTTTTCCAGACCCAAGAGCAAATAGTTGGTTTTTTGGCAACCCAGAAATTCTGATTCTTAAGAAAGTTTGAATGGATCCAATACACCGCATGGATTCTCTATCAGTGAAGAGAATCCATATGTGCTTGAGCATCATCGCCTTGTTGCAATCCGTAAGCCTACAAATCCCGAGCCCCCCCCCCCCCCTTTTTCGAAGGCAAGTGTTTTCCCAAGATACCTTCACTCTACCAGTGCCTAGATCCGATCCTCTCCAAAGGAATTGTTTGAGGATTTGTTCATTGCGGAGCAAGACAAACTTTGGAAGCATAAGACGCTTGCCCTAAAGACATGAATAGCATGAAGAACCGTCTTCACAAGAAGCAGTCTCCCTGCGAAGGATAGAAAATGCTAAGACCAAGATTGGGCTCTTGCGTGATAGCTTTGACCAGCGAGGTACACTCAGCTTTGCTTAGCCTACCGGAAACAATTGGGACTCCAAGATACTGAAAAAGGTAGAGAACCAAGCTAAAAACCAAGTATGGATAGAAGTTGCTGGCGCAGTTGGTCCGTGCCTCCAGAACAGAAAAACTCACTCTTGTTCAAATTTGGTTTAAGCCCCGACCAAACAGAGAACTTGTCAAGACCTGCCTTAAGCACGGGGACGGAGATGAAGTTGGCTTCAGTAAAGATAAGTACATCGTCAGCAAAGAAAAGATGAGAGAGTCTAGTGGCTTTGCATCTCCAATAGAACTTGAAACTTGGTTGACGAGTCTGAACATTTATAATGCCTGTCAAAATTTCCATCACCAAAGTGAATAAGTAGGCCGATAAAGGGTCGCCTTGGCGAAGCCCCCTGCTACTAGAAAGAAACCATGAAGCTCCCCGTTTATGGAAATGGAGAACTTTGGAGTCGTAACGCAAGTCATAATAAGATTTATAAAGCTCGCTAGGAAACCGAGGGCATGCAAAACCAACCGGAGGGCTTCAAAAAGTACAATTTGATCCTTGAACTTTTTAGAAATTACATTTTGGTACTAAAGCTTTTCAAAAATTGCAATTTGGTCCTCAAATTTTTTGAAAATTGCAATTTAGGCATAATAATTTGTAATTTTTTTTTATTTAGCAGAATGTCGACAACATTTTTTGCGATTGTGTTCTGGGAAGTCAGAATAGTTCAAAATGAATATGGACATGGTTACGAAGGTAGAATAGTTCAAATAATTTATTATGTTATTGATAATGTTAGCACTTTTTTTAAAAAAAAATAAATGTTATAAAACACGTTAAAAATATATGAAACTAAAAAACAAAATAAAGTCAACCCTCATTGAGAGGTGAGCGGGTAACGCGGCCCGCTAGGCGCAAGGGATGCCGAATGGCACCCAATTATGTTAAAAAAAATTATCCTATTTTTGGCAAATATTTTTTTAAAATTCTAATTTGGTAAAAAGAACCCACTTTTAGACGTCTTCCGATATGTTCATACACATCTAGACACGTTCCCGCAAGTTTATGTTGTAAGTGCCCGTATCTCAAATGTGTCAAACTATTAAGTTGGGTAACCCACTTAATAAACATCTCATATTTGGGTTTCCATTTCGTGAGAAGATTAATAAAGTTGTGAAACATTATTACGAGGCAACAGGATTACGACACGAAGACACAGAATTACCAGCCTCTTCCCATTATCCTAACAAGGGGTGTCAACGATTTGATCGATTCGATTTTTTAAGAAAATCGAACCAAACTTTACCAATAGGATGTAAGCTTGAACCAAACCAAATTTTTCCTTGAACTAAATATGAAATGAACCAAAAATCCAGCTCTCGGTTCAATTCGGTTTAGTTTTTTATTTTATTTTTTATTTTTACTTTTATTTCTTTTATGTTTTCCTTTTTGGTTCAAAGCCAACATAACCATCAACCACTGGCTGAGGGCCGGTGACCATTGTCGGCCCGTGTACGAGGGCACTGTGGTCCTCCACTCACTAGATATGGCTTTGTCAAGCGAGGGGTTGCAACCCCTCGTTGATGAGCCAATGGCTCCGCAAGCCCATTGCCCTAAAAAATGAAAAAAGAAAAGAAAAGAAAAGAAAGAAAACGGAAAAATAAAGAAAAATGATTATTTGAAGATTTTCAGTGCGATTTGGTTAATCGAACCGCTATCGACCAGTCTTGAGCCACCTTTGATGTTGGTGGCACAACCCCCTTTTATGTGGAAGGTGTGAGGATAGTATTCATTACGTCCACAATTAAATTTTGGGAGAAACTAAGTATAACGGTACAGTCTAAACCATAAGCATTATGAATGACAAAAAATATAGTAATCATGGCTGCATCTACCTCTGATCTTATGCCTATAATTTCAAAATGATACTATCATACTGTTATGTTAGCAGAACCTCTTAAATTTTGATAATAACATGTATTTCACATCTTCAAAGCATATGACCCGTTGATGTAAGCAACATCAAGAAATTTCTCCTTTTCCAGTTTCCTTTTTCCATTGCTTATTATTATTATTGTTGTTATTATTATTATTATGGTCGAACTGTTGCTTAGTTCAAAGTAACCTAATTTGTGCCAAGGTCAATATTCTTCTCTTAAAAGGGATTTTCTTCTAGTATAATTTTTATCGGTGGGTTACAAGTTATCAAGAAATAGTTTTCTAAGGTCTTCATATTTATGTTTCTATTCTTTTTTTGGTAACCAAGGTTTTTCATGTGCAATGGACTATTCCTCGAGATGATAGGGGTATGAACGTCAATGTCACCGGTTAAGTCGTCTAAGACACGGCCCCGATTAAGTCCCCTAAGATGCGACCAGAGAGATTCGAAACTAAGACATCATCAGTTTAACTGTTTAAGGTCTGAATCTCACCAATTTAGTCAACGCATCATTGGCTTTATCCTTCTATTTATTTATTCATATTGTAGTGAATATCACAGTCAAAATCCCATATCTAAAACCAAAGAGGGGGAGAAAATTAGAACATAGTAGAAAGGGATTATATACGCTTCCATTCTTTGATATAAATATATCAATTTTAACTTTTTTACACCAATCTCTAGACCAGATGAGAGACTATATGTCCCCGCCGCTCCCCTGTCCAACCAATCGAGTTTACCTTTCAACCTTCAAATCTCTCCTTCAAGAAAATGTTTGAGCTCCCCAAGTTCCTTTATTTAGAATGCGGGGCTTCCTATTGATGCAAGATGATGCCAAGAATATACTTTTATTATTCATTACTTGAAAAGTCATCCACCTATCCAGAAGCATGTGAAGTCAAACAGGAAAAGTTCACCGAATGCTGGGAAAAAGGGGCAGCACATTGGCACAAATTTAGCCGATCTAGGATCAAACACTAACTCCCGAAACTATTCTGATTCAATTCAACATCAACCAGCAAATAATTCCGGCAAAAATAACTCCGCAATATGCAAATATAATAGCGGAATGATAAAGAGATAGAATACCAAGATTTACGTGAAAAATCCGAATCGGGAAAAACCACGGACGACCCAAAAATATCAACTAATCATCAAGAATAGCAGATTACACAAAGTATTTCTAAAGCTAAAGGCTCAACGTCAATATTCCAAGAGCTTTCCTCACCATAAAGGTGGAATTATACAAAAGGGGGCTAGAAAACTCTAACCGCAATAGGAGAGTCGGAGATAAATCTCAACAAACAAAACCGATCAACTCGTAGAGCTTGATCTCACGAACAATATACTGAAATTTGAGCCAAATCCGTCAACGTTTGGCCTTCGACTTGGGACTGCGAAGTTGCATCCCTTTTCTTTCTCCTCTTGCGGCGTTTTCTCTCGATACCCTATGCGGTGTTTTCTCTCTATGCCCTATTCTCTCCTCTCTCTTTTTTCGGTCTCTGCACTGTACCTCTCGAACAGACACACACACAAATCGTAAAAGTCAACAACTTTTTGTTTTCTTTTTCTTTTGTCTTTTTCTATCTTTTAAACAAATAAAATAAAAACAACTAGGTCCACAAGGAGGCGTACCAGTTAACAAATAGATACCAGTGTTGGGTGGTATTGGAACTCTCTCAATCCAAAAGCTAGCTCAAAGGTTAAGACTTTCCCTCACACTTATAAATCGACCACTAACCATTTCCACAACCGATGTGGGACAATCTTAACACAGGCATTTGAAGCTCACACTTCAGTTTAAGGCTATGCCATCATAAGATGCTGCTAAATAGAAGGGCGTCCATGAATGAGAAATGGTAGAGATCTTATAGAGGTTGTAGTAGGGGCTTCGTAGCTACTTCTAAAGAAAACCGAAGAACCAACTTTGAGTCAATAGGAGCCCTACTTCCCTCTTTGCGACCTCATCACTTATATTCAAGCACAAAACCGAATGGGAATCTCTATAAATAGATAAATAAAGAACATTGAATTAGTTACATTATTTTTCTCTCATCCAATAGATGGTTATGGTCCGATATGGTACAGTAACGAGACGGTGGAATGCAATGGGGAAATTCCGCACGATCAGAAATTCATACGGATTCAACAAGGGCCTCTTCATCGAAGAATGACCTAGGCTGGCCAATGTCTTTATGTAGACTAGCTAGCTTCTTTTAAAGGAAAATTCCATCCTTTTTACAAGTTGAAAAGTTTTGGACTACTATGTCACTGAAGTGAAAGTGAAGTAGTGAGCTAACCCATCCCAACCAAGGATATGATAGGGAAAGGGCTCGGGGTCTACTAATCATGCATATCGGTCCCTTTTCAGAGATAGTGGTCAATCTAGGAAAAATTACCAAAAAGTCCTAAATCTATTGCAATTGTGTCAATTAAATCATAAATCTTTTTTTTTTTGTTGATTCAGCCCTAAATCTTTGCAATATGTCATTTCAGTTCATCCAACGAATTTTGACTAGCTGGCCATGACGTGGACGCTAGCCGCCCAATAATTGGATATTTTTAATTTTTTTTTACTTTTTAAAAAATTTCTTTTTCTTTTTTTTTCTTTTTCCCCTTCCCTCCCTACTGACTATGGCGACTGACATGAGGCGCGATCGGAGAGGCTGACCTCGCCCTTCCATGACGGGGGTTAGCCTCGCCGTTGTCGGGCGAGGCAACAATGGCGAGGTTGAACCTTGCAAGGTCAAGCCCAAATCAGCGTCGACAAGAGTGTCGGCTGGCCAGTGTCGACGTCAGATAAAATAAAAGTTCAAAAAAATTAAAATATTTGGTCGCCGATCAGTCAGCGTCCACGTCAGCGTCGACTGGCCAAAATTTGCCGGATGGGCTAAAATGGCACAAATGCAAAAGGTTTAGGACTGAATCAGTTAAAAAAAAGATTAGGATTGAATTGGCATAATTATAATATGTTTAGTACTTTTTTTTGGTAGTTTTCTCGATCATTCTGGCCGACGGGACTTTATCAAAAGGTGGATTGAAAGATCTTAGCCTTTCTCTATGTTTATCTTTTACCATGGCAACTTACAAGTAGGTATAGAGTTAGGACAAGAAACTTCTCGAATTCATACTTGAGCTCACGGAGGGCGACCCAACTTGGCCCGGCCGTATGAACGAGTCTATTGGCCACTCGGAAGTGGCAAAATGCGAGTAAAGGCATCTGAAGGGGAGTTCAAAGTTCTCCTTTTTGACTCCAGATTGAGCAATGGTCTCCCTAATTGCTACAATATACTAGAATGACGTTGAAATGGAGTATCGTCTCACGCAAACCCTAGTCACTTTTCGGCTGCAAATAGTACTGTTTGGCATGATGAAAAGGAGCAATACAACCCCATTAAGCAACTCCATTTGAATTCAAATGGTCTATAGTGTCAGTCTTTGAATTCGATTCAAATGGTCTATTGTATTGGACTCGTTGCAATTAACTTTTCTGAGGGTTTTTTTTTTGTTGCTGTCTCTTACCAAGAATTGGGAATAAAGTCTAAAGTGACATATGCGAATATCAACTTTTTGTGATGCTTTGTGAGCTGGGTTTCCATTTCTTACACTGCTATAGATATTTGTTGTTCATGTACATTGTCATCTCTTATGTCCATTATCACGTGTAAAAGCACGTGACTGCATAAAAATTGCAAAATGAGCAATTAAGAACACGGTTATCCTTGGGTAGTGTTACGTGTATCTCGAGGAGTTCGTCAAAGAGAGGGAGAGAGAGTATCTACATACTAAGAATCTCGACATAATTGGTCCCTAAGTTTTATTTTTTTTTTTTGGGTAGGGAAGTCCCTAAGTTTTATGATTGTCTCTTAACCTTCTTTTATTCGATCCAATTTCAGAATTTTAAGAAATCAGCTCGATTGTAATTCTTTCTTCGAAAGAAATAAAACGGACGTGGACGCTGATGTTGTAGATTACCATGCATTGAGTGATGTGTCCATGTGTCGACGACGTCCATAGTAGCACGCGCTCTCTCTCTTTATGTCTTCAAAACAACACCTGCGCATCCCCTTCTATCGCCAGCCACCACCGGCATTGGAGTCGAGCAATGCCATCACTCGCTGCCTACCTCAATCTCAAACATCGCCTCTGACTACTACCGAACTCGATAACCATCGCCATATTGAGCCACCTCTACACCCAGAGCACCAATCTTGATCGCCTCAATGAACGCTACCACATGTAGATTGCCATCTGACCTGCTACGGCCGCCATCATCAAAGCCCAGCGCTTTCACTCACTCAGCACGGCTCTGCTCTTCTTAATTCTAGTCCATCGAACATCCGCCCGTCCCCTGGAACACAATCTCTCAAGCATTATGAAGAATTTTCGAGTGAACGATAACCTAGAAAATGGAACTTCATGCCGAATCACTGATCCTGAGCCTCAGCGTGCCTCCTTTCAACTGACGGAAGGGAACAGTAATAATTGCAAAAGTTACTTTTAACTTTCGTTTCTTATGTTGTGATTCTACATCCGTTAGCACTTATTATTACATGCAAATCCTAATTTTATAAAGTGAAAATTCATTCAAATTTTTCTTTTGGCCTAAGCTCGCGCCCAGCATCAAGTAATTTCGCCTAACGACCGTCTCCATCCGATTCTTTTGGGGTTAACCACGATATTTTTCCGACCTAAAAAGGGTCAAAAAGCACATATCCATTATCCACCACCACCCCCACCACCACCTTCTTTATTCATGCACTGTAACTCTCCAAAAACCAAAAACCACCGAGATTTCCGGCTTTTAACTCCACCTCTCCCGTTATCAACCTCTCAAATCCCGCCACGTGTCCTCGTAACCACTATTGTCCTCTCCCTTGCCACTCAAAGCCCCTTCTTTTCCTTAGCCCCTACTCTTTCGCGCTTTTCCCCTCTTCCCGTCTCTCCCACCTACTAAAAGTCGCAGCAAACTTACCGAAAAGTCCACTCTCTATATAATCCCCGGTCGACCCCTCTTGCTCTCCTCCATGCCTAGCCCGCTCTTTCTCGTGAGCTATTCTTGAGCACACATTGACAAGCGCCTCTCTAATTTCACACCGGTGGTAGACGGCTCGGAGAGGATGAAGAACAAGGTATCTGCAATGCTTAAGCAGATGCTCGCGGCCTTGTCGGCGATGGCCAAGTCGAAGTCGCTGGCCCTCAGGAGGAAGACGGACGCCCTCCGGACCCGCCTTATCATCTTCTCGCTGCTGCACCACGACAAGAAGTTCTTCGTCAGCACCCTCTCCCACAAGCTCCAGAACCTTCTCTCTCATCACCACCACCTCCACCACAACCACGACGGGGACAAGCTCCGGGAGGAGGTCGAGGATGCTGATGTGGTGGCAGAGCAGCTGAACGAGAATGCCATTGATAGTTTCTCCAACAGCGAACCCCTGGTCCACAAGCCGATGCCCGTTCTGACTCACTGGGAACCGGCCAATGACAAAGAGAAAGAAGAATATGATGTTGATAGTGAAGTTGACGAGAAGTACCGAGATTCGAGACACAGGTTGTTTGACGAGGACTTGCCGTCGGGCGGGTCGGTGATCGAGCTGGTGAAGAGCTCCAAGGAAGACAGAGGAGAGGAGTTCGTGCTTGAGAACGAGATCGACCACGTCGCTGATCTGTTCATAAGGAGGTTCCATCGGCAGATGAGGTTGCAGAAGATGGAGTCTGTCAAGAATTACCAGGAGGTGCTCCGAAGAAGCGTCTGATTATCCCTATCGTTAAGGATGTCCATTATTACTTCATGAGGGCATTTCTTCATATGTATCTAACGCTCACAAAGACGTAAAAGAAGATTAGTCTTTTCAATAACAAAGTTTGTCGGAATTTGTTATATAGTCTCTTTCATTTTGTTTTCTTATTTTTTTCCTCGTACTGAGAAATTACGAATGGCTTCTGGTGGAAAGAGACGTGCAATTCTTTCGTTCCTGAAGCAAGCTCTTTTTTGTCTTTTTTTCCCCGGTAATACTTCTTTTTATTGCACGCAAGTCAGATTATAGTAACAGCTTGGCAAGTTAGCAAGTCAAATTATCAATATAAATGTCTAGATCACAATTAAGGCCGATGTTTTGGCACAACCGAGCGCATTCGTGTCAAACTTAAATGGTCCTTGCCGTAAACAATTCAACTCGTTCATATATGAATTCATAAATAGATCATATGTGAATTGACCATTTTCAATCCGTTTATGACACGGTTAGGCATGATTAGTTATGCGGATGTACCATGTTGCATCCCACGTTTATATTGCAAGTGCTCACATCTCAAACGTGTCAAACTATTAAGTTGTGTAACCCGCTTAATAAGCACCTCATATTCGGGTTTCAATTTCGTGAGACGATTAGCAAATGTGGCGAGACGCTATTACAAGGCAACAAGATTACGACACAGAGACACGGAATTGCATCCCTCCTCACACGATTCTCACATTACCAAACGAAAGGGAGGAATTGGAATAGCCATATCTTCCGCCATCCCTGCTTCTTGAAGTATTATCGTATAGATGGTACCCATATTTGACCAAGCTAATAATCACAATCCAGATTGATATGTCTCGACCTCTACAACATTTTAAATTTGTCAACGATCTAGTTCAAGAATTTGTTTATGGGAATGCCGGCCATTTCTGGCTATAGCTATAGCCATGTCCAAATTCGACTCAATATACTGCAATGTCCGTCCAAGCTTTGCACCGGAGATGACACAGCGTTCAGCGAAAGAAACAAGCAAATTTTGCTTTGAGAGGATAATCACAAATTCGATGTCAAAAAAATATATTTTGTCCGCTCATACATCATAAAACACATTTTATATGAGGTGTTAGACCTAAACCTACTAGGATGCTGAATACAAAACTCAAAATTATAATATTGCCACTAATAATAAAATTTAATTCGAAAAATACTAAAAAAATGAAAAATACATCTAAATGATCTCAGATCGCTTAAATCCATCGCAGTTCAGAAGGCGATGAGTACTGATTAGAACATCGTTTCACTTCAACCGATAGAATTTAAGCTTAATCCGATGTCGTCGCCCGAGTCCGCCAGTTCTAGTTGCACCATCTTTTTGCCTTTCGATTGAATTTTCGCCGGTCCAATTGGTCCAAAAACGCATTATTAATAGCTTCCCCATCAGGAGACCACCTTGATAGGCCCACCCAAGCCACCAACTCTCCGTTTGACGTTAAATATATCAATTTTGTTGCATAATAAATTTGGAAAAATAAAATAAGGATCCCTGAATTTTGAAATACCCAATGTGATACATGAATTTTTAATTTGTTTAATGTAATTAATGAATTTAGCCAAATATGAAGTATTGTATATAAATTTTTAATTTGTTCAATGTGGACCATGAACTTTTCGTACATGCTCAATTTAGTCCTTGAACTAGATAATCCATGGAGTAGATTGAATCTAGGAATATAATCATTCAAATATTGAATTGAATATTGATCAAAAGTTCAAGAACCGTATTGAAAAAATTCAAGTATCACATTGCATATTTAACCAAATTCATGGACCATTTGTCTAATTATCCTGATAAGAATTTTGACTTTGATTATTCATTTGATTTTTGACTTTGTACTTATTTTATATTATGGATAAAATCTTTATGTTGCCTAGAAGTTATAAATAAGCACACTAAAGAAATAAGAAATATAGATACATATTTTCTAATATCAAGTCTTTTTATTTAGGAGGCGTATAAAATATTTGGGCCTCTCAAGGGGGAAATATAAAATATTTTACCAACTTGAACATTTCAATAAGAGAAAAAAAATTGTAATAAGGGGTGTGTTTGTTTTGTGAAAAATAAATAATCTGGAGAATCTTTTCTTAAATAATGATCGCTCATGGCCCTCATAAAAGTGAATGAATGAAAAGGTACTCTCATCATCCACGAAATATTTTAAGACATAGTTTAGCTCCGATAATGAAAGTATCTTTTCGTTGGCTTATTATTTCAAGCGAAACAAATAATCATTTGAAGAAAAATATTTTTCGAGCCATTCATTTTTAGTAAAGAAAACGAAACTTAATTTTAATATCTAGTAGCGCTAACTATTCCAGATCAATACTTAGCCATCAGTTCATGGCTGTGTATGAAATAATTCGGCAGCAGATGTATTAGCCTGGAAATATGTGTATAAAGCAGTAGATGCTGTATAAATTGTCCTCTTATTATATGCTTTTCTCATTCGAGTTCCAATTTTTGACTGGGATGCCCCTGAATTTCTCCTAATTTACGCACATTATGTGCTCAGAACGTCACAAAGGTTGAACTAGAACTCTGTTCCCAGCTAAACAAAATCTGTCTTTCGGGATCGCGCACGCTAATCAATGTTGTTAAAAAAATAATAATAAGTCTTAGTGGCTGCAGCGGCAGCAGCAGAAGCATTATTAGCTGAGATTATTAAGTTATCAATCCCATTATTGGTTATGGTAATCTGACGCATAATCAGGAGACGAACCAGATATGTTGTCTATTACTCAACGATGTAGCCCACCCCGCCATCGATTTAATGATGGCTCCACAACCACCGGTCATTGACGACGAAGCTTTCTTATTGTGGAATTATTTTTTTTCCTTAATAAGCACAGCTATTAATAACTTTAAAAACAAAATACTACATTAAAGTGCGCTTATTTCGCAAAAAAAAAATTAAAAATAATTTTTCGAATTAATAATTTGTTTTACTTATATAAATTATTGAACAAAAAAATTTTATTGTTCACGAAACTGAAGTATTTTTTAGTAATTAATTATTTCAAATGATACAAGCAATTATTTTCAAAAAACTTTTAAATTTTTGTGAAATAAACGAAGCTTTAATTTAAAATTAATTTTTTTGGCTATTGGCATTTCCCTAAATTTTAAATTTAGCAACAAATGCCAATTTTATTTATTTATTTTGTGGTCATGACTACGGTTAACGATTAAAAATAAAGCTGGAAAAAATGATAAGTTTTAACTAGAGGACATGATGGAGAAGCAGGAGGAGCACATGGCTGAGGGGTGCCCAAGATTCAATCTTAGATTTGTAGGGCTTAAAGAATTCAGACAAATCCATCCCTCTATTTTGCAGCAAAAATCAAGCTCTGAAATTTGCGTCCATGGAGTCACGAAGCTTCCCAATTCCCAATGTCTAGGAGCAGGTCATAGAAGGATGAAATCCCATCTTTCTTTCGATTTACTTTTGTTTGCTGGCCCGACAAAATTCTGGTTATATGATTCATCCATTATTGAGGGGATTAGGTCTAGGTTCACATGATTTCGATTCATCACAGTGACTGATCATGTGGATAGCGTATGAGTTCCAATACGATTGATATGCATAAAGACACATGCAAGAATTTTTCAATTCAATAAAGCCAGAACAGAAGCATTTCCTTTCATTTTAATGACCCTAAAGTTAAAAAATCTCTGAAGGAAGAGCCATCGGAGTTCAAACTCTCGGATTGAACTTTGGCCTCCTACCCAAACGTATTAAGGTAGCCTGGGAAAGCGAACGCCGCGACCTAAAACTAGAACGGCGTTGCAACATATCTTGATCATAAGAGGAAATGTGAACATAATGTCGCGCGATATGTCTATGATCCATGATGCGAAGTGCCACGACACATACTTGTAGCAAAATTGAGTTTAATCTAAGATATCAGCTAATAATTGTGTCGAATTTAAGTGCTAACACGTAACGATGGAATGAAAAGCACGGTCTCCAACATGCTGATAGGAATTGCCGTCCCCATCATAGTCTCATATATTACATACCCTTGTCCCGGATCACGGAACATGGTATAGCTACACATGTCGGTATCTTTGCTGGTCCCCTCGGGTCTTGAAACATAACCAAGAAAAAGCACATGGATCTAATTGAAATCAGGAGTGAGATAAAGGGCACTAAACTAGGGCTCGAATGATAATCATTCGATTTTTTTTTCCTATTTCTAAAAACAGGTTTGAAATAGATATTCATTTAGTAAAAATTTCATTGTTCAAATTTTAGGATATGTTTTTAGCTTAGACATAGATTTGAAATAGAAATGTGAAATATATATTTTCTATTTTGTATTTTTGAAATAAAAATAGAAATAATAATCATTCTCATCACTTACTTCTTCTCTCTTATGCAATCTCCTTGCGTCCTGACACCAGCTGCCTGCCTCTAGTCTTAACATTCACCATCTTCATATCTTAGCCCGCCGCCCTTGGACCGGCAACCCTAAAAGCTTTATGCAGAATTTATTCTCTGAAAATAAAAATTTTATGATGTTATCAAGAAACTCGCAAAGGAATTAAAATAGAAAAACCTATTTCAGATTAAAAAAAAAAAGGTTTCCGAAAACATAGTGATAGTTAAAATTGGCGCCCTTGGCCGTGGCAAGAAGGTGCCCATCCTCTCCGCTTGCTCCGATGGAACTCTTCTCACGTCTTTCGTTTACGAGGCCCGCCTAACGCATCCAAAAACACACACAGCAAAATTGGACACCGTCAGACCCAATCCCGTCCTGCTGTCGCCTCCGGTTCGTGGCCGGTCGGTCGACAGACCACTGCACACGATGTCGTGTCTCTCTCAGTCTCCACCAAATCCCCGATGCGAACGAAGAAAAGCAAAAACTAGCTTGGAAAAGCTAAAGAAAGGCGTCAAGCTCGAGAAGATTGATGTATTTTACTCAGTGGTCCAGGGATTTAGTCCAGACCCCCATGTTCTCTGAACAGCAAGAATCTCTCTTTCCTCTCTCTCTCTCTCTCTCTCTCTTTCAGTCCCCATTCCGCTGTTCTGGAGTTTGATGCTATAAATTATACGGGAAAACCCCCACATTCTGCCTTGCTTATAAGGAACGTGAACTTGGCCGCCCCAAGTGTTTATACTGTTCTTCAGTGCGAGGTAAAATGGCTTCTTCTCTGTGGTTCCTGTGCCTTGGCTTCTCGCTTCTCGCCTCCGGAGCCAGAGGCGCCGCCCCGAGAAAGCCCGTGGACGTCCCCTTCGGCCGCAGCTACGTGCCGACTTGGGCGTTCGACCACATCAAGTACTTCAATGGCGGTTCCGAGATTCAGCTCTCTCTTGACAAATACACTGGTAAGGACATTGCGACATTTAAGTACTGCTGCAAATCCCCCTAGCACTCAGTTTCGTCGCGAACGTAGCTACTTTCGTTAGCACGCCGAAAACATTGGAGAACAGATCCGGAATCGCAACAAAAGAAAGATAGGATGGACGAAATCTCTAAGCTCGTAAGCCTCTTTTTCCTCACTTTTGCTCTGTTTTCCTTTTGACATCGTGTCTGCTTGGGAAGGGACTGGTTTCCAATCGAAGGGCTCCTACTTGTTCGGCCACTTTAGCATGCAAATAAAGATGGTTCCCGGCGATTCGGCGGGCACGGTCACCGCGTTCTACGTAAGTCGCCGCCTTGCCTTTTTCTTCTGCAATCCAACCAAGTTTCACTCTAGTTTTGAAGATTGTTGTTCCATATTTGAGGAATTATAATTGAAACTCTTGGGTTGTGTGTCATTGTTGCAGTTGTCGTCTCAGAACTCAGAGCATGACGAGATAGACTTTGAGTTCTTGGGGAACAGGACTGGTCAACCATACATTCTGCAGACCAATGTGTTCACTGGTGGGAAAGGAAACAGAGAGCAGAGGATCTATCTGTGGTTTGATCCCACTAAGGACTATCACTCCTACTCTGTGCTCTGGAACTTGTATCAGATTGTGTAAGTCTCCAGCACTTATCCAATAATTACAAGGTCCGACTATGTGAACTTCGGCTCTTCGGCGATTTCGCATCGATTTATGATGAACCGAGTCGAGCTCGACCTTGTTAATACTCGAATCGCGCAGAGAATGAGGTTCAACGAAATCTGTTGTACCAGAAGTTCTGCTTCAATCCGTTTAAAGATTCCAACTTTAACTAAACTTCTCTGTTTGATCTGATGCCAATCTAAAATCTTTGAAGCACAGATCTTTCTATCCTGAATGTAAGTATTTCGGTTCTAATTGGTGTCTCGGAAATGCGATGTTCCCAATAGGTTTTTCGTGGATGATGTGCCCATAAGAGTGTTCAAGAACAGCAAGGACCTCGGGGTGAAGTTCCCCTTCGACCAGCCGATGAAGATCTACTCGAGCCTGTGGAACGCGGATGACTGGGCCACGCGCGGCGGGATCGAGAAGACCGACTGGTCCAAGGCCCCGTTTGTGGCCTCCTACAAGAGCTTCCACGTCGACGGCTGTGAGGCCTCGGTCAATGCCAAGTTCTGCGAGAGCCAGGGCAAGCGATGGTGGGACCAGAAGGAGTTCCAGGACCTCGATGCCGCGCAGTTCAGGCGACTGCGGTGGGTCCGAGAGAGGTTCACCATCTACAACTACTGTACTGATAGAGTTAGGCTCCCCAACGTGCCTCCTGAGTGCAAGAGGGACAGGGACATATGAAATTCTTTCTTTGGTTCAATCTTTTTGGATGTGGTAGTTCTCTTTAGGAACTCACTGATCATCTTGCCAGATTTAGCTTCACCCCTCGACGACGGGGTCACGGATTTTTGTTATCTCTAGTGTGAAATAATCAACTTGATTGTTCGCCGGCGACCCTTTTTTTTTTAATCGATTGCCTCGACTGCTCAGTTTCCTGATGAGACAAAGACGACCCTCGTGACTCGGGAGAGGTTTTTTCCCACGATCCGCTGACCCGTGATCTTCTCCAGTTTCACTTCTAGAAAGATTATCGAACCAAAGTAAGACATGCACTTTGGACTGATGATGGTCCAGGAAGTTCCTAATCTTGAATTGCTCTTGAACTGGATGACCGAAAAATGTTCAGACAACTGTGAAATGAAAAAGGAGACAGGAGATGTTTTATGAGGCTGATCCAATCTTTTGACTTATGTCTGCAAACTTGACAGGCGATGTTGTGGATCACTCAGATTCGTTTCTTCCAACAAAACAATGACTAAACTAGAGAAGATTGGTTGTGTCAAGCACGTGGAGTCTGATTTTGTTGACCCATTTCCTTCTCACAGCTAGGTATGAATCTCCCAAGACATTTTTTAAATACGTAATGCTGTGTATCTTGGAGAAGACTCGGTTCGAGAGCTCGATTTGCGACACATTTCGAGTCACTTGAGTATGTTCGATTTTTCCTTTATTGTGAGATTCTGCATAGCGTGCTTTTAATATCAATTGCAGCAGTCGCATGAACTGCGAATTTCATGTGACCACCTAATCTAGCAGTACATGCAAGCTAGGTTCATGTGAATCCGGATCGCACGAGAAATCTTCCAACCGAACTATCCTTCTTCCCACCCTTGTATACCTAGCCCTTGTCATGAAGAATCACAGATTAACAATTTTCCACATCCTCTTTGTGGCTACAAACAGAGCAATGGCATATAGGTGGTTGCCATTTACTTGTCCTGAAATAACTATGTCGCGGCACATGTTGTGGATACATCGATCAATTCCATCAGTTACATCGCAATCGCATGCCGAGAGACCGAGCTGCTCAGATCATGGCACCACAACCTTCACTAATAATGCTATTGTTCTTACCTATACGCTCAACCTTTATTTTCATGTTTGTCTATCGATGCAGTCCAGACAGGGCCAGACTAGAGATGTACACCAGCAAACTACATGTGAGCTTGGTGACTGTAGCGCTCTCTTTCTAATGCTCCTTCAAGGAAAAAAAAAACATATCTCGCGCTGGGGCTGGATCTCGGGACTGCTCCGTGGTTGGTGAACTCACGTGCCCACCGTTGCCAGGCGTCGCTGCCTCCCCACCGGATGCTCGCGGCCCTGCATCAGTCCGGACCTCCAGGAGCTGCTTCTGCTTGATATGCTGAGACTCCTTGGACTGGCGCCGTTTGAGGAGGTAGTCTTCGTGTATGAAGACGTCCATGTTTGTCCGACCGACGGAAGCTGAGTCCGGCCCTGGCCCCGTCTCTCCGCTCCCCTGCTCTTCTCCATCCCGCAAAAGTGGGAATTTTTATACAAGGGATACGATGCCATTGTCATAATCGGCGATAGCTTTGGACGATTCGCCTTCTTTGAATAATTATATTGTCCTAGATTCGAGTGGCTGGTGGTGATTCTGATGCCCATTTTGGCTCTGCTTTTATTTAGTGATTCTGTTGTTTGTTCTTCTCTTGGCTTGATATGTGTAGCGGAAGAAAGAAAGATGGCCAGTTTGGCATGGTCCACCGAGAGATGGACTCTCAGGCTGCTATGACCCCCAACTTCTTGTATTTATCGTAATTTTAATTACTATACATAAATACCTACATATTATATATATATATATATATATATATATATATATATATATTATAAAACTTAAAGTCTTTATGATCAATAAAAGAGATAAATATCGGCATCTGCCCTCCCGTCTATATTTCCTTTCTATTTAACATTTTATTTTTTTATTTTTAACTAAAATTAGGATAAAGTTGTATTTTGACAAAATCGAAATTAGGTCCTTATTTGAAACTGACATGGCCAATTCAGACCTTTTTATTTGAAGCAACAATCATTTGATTGAGTACCTCATTTAAAAATTTTCGAGATTTCCTTCTTATTTATTCAAATGTCTTGAAGGAATCCGTTCCCCAAAGATAATTACAAACACCCAAGAAAGAGATTCTTTATGGATAGATTGAGATGTTGCGATTTTTTTTTTCGTACTTTCACATAAAGTATACATACACTATGTTCTGTTGTCTCATTGAAGGCCACGTGGACGAATAAATTGAGAAAATTGTCGGAAGCAATGCCGTTAAATGGAGGATTAGAAGTGAAAAGATTTGATTGCCACAAAGGATTCTGGAGTACCAATGTTGATAGTTTTTTTTTCCCTAACTTTGGGTTGAATTTCATGTAATGACCAAAACATATATTCTCCGCTTTAAATATGCACAATCGAATCCTTCCGTTAAATCTGGCTAGTTTGACTTATGAAACATGTGGCCACTTTTACTATTTTTTTCAACTCTACTGTACGTGCCGCTGATATGGTTAAAACATGAAATATAAGGTTAAAATGATGTCGTTTTGAAAGAAGCTTGAATATTAAACACAAATTTTATGCAAAGTATACTAAATGTATGCAGATGGTAAATTTATGCAACTTCTCTTTATGTTTATAATTTATTTTTCTATTTTTAAATATTACCTATTTTTAATACAACTTAAGTAAGTTTCTATTATCAAATTTGGACCAAGCCACGCAACACCACACATAATAATAATAAAAAATTCATGTCCATATGTTTTGTTAGCCAAATTAGACGAAGTTAATGGAACGATTTAATTGTACTAATTTGATAAGTTTTAAAATTTAATTACACGTTTTGTAAGTTTTAGGATTTAATTACACTTTTCTAACAAATATTAAAACTTGTATTGCATTCATCCCATAACTATAGGATGCAACCAATGGAGTTTTTTTTTTTTTTTGGCATTGCAAAATTACTCACTTATTTTTAAGAAATACTTACTGCGAGGACAAATAAAATTCCTGGAAAAATGAGATATTTTAAACATTTCCATTTATAAAAATAAAAAACACAATTTTATTGTTCTCCCTCTCTTCCTCATTTTCATATACAATCTTATTTCGTGGCAGTCGTCCGGATCGCCTAACCTTTGCTTAAAGTTAAGTACCTAATTTTGTAATTCGGGTCATTCATTTTTGGACGGACGGCCCAAATTTTCGATTTTTAAGGGATAATATTTTAAATTTCTTATTAATATTTTTGTTAATTATAATTTGATACATTTATTTATAACATGAACGGCCCGAATTATAAGGTTATGGATTAAATTTCTTAATAAATTTTAGACGATTTATTTGTGGAGAGTCGTACCGCGCGCTCTCTCTCTCATAGGAGCAGCGAGCGAGGTCAAGAATTCGAGGTAGCAATAAACGCCGCTCTTTAGCCTTTGACTCTCCATTTGTTGTCGGCGTTTTATGAATAACCAGGCTCTTATCACATGTTGTTTGCCACCACCAATTCGAGCAAGTCGTCGTGGTACCTTCCGCTTCTCTTCTCGAAAGAGTCAACGTTTGTCCTCCAACTGAGAAAAAATTTGTGCCCTTTAGTAATACCCGCATTGGAAGTTCACTATAATGATTGCTTGTTTTTCGAGCCGGCCCGATGCTCTTCAAAGGAGAACCCCGTTCTTGTACTCCGCACAGAGGTTCGGTTCAGAGGATGCTCTCGTTTTGCTCCAAAAGTGTGCGAATTTCGAGCAGCTCAAGCAAGCTCATGCGAAGATGATCCGGAGTGGCCTGTCCAGTGACCAATTGCTCGTTAGGAAGATGATTCAAGCCTGCTCTTCGCACGGTAAGATGGACTATGCAACTCTGGTGTTTCATCGCATCGAGAGACCGCAAACGTTTACGTGGAATCTTATGATTAGAGAGTATACGATGAATGGAAGCTCGCGGCAGGCGATTCTGTTGTATAATCTCATGATTTGCAAAGGCTTTGCTCCCGATAAGTTTACTTTTCCATTCGTTGTCAAAGGTTGCGTCAATTTATCTCTCATTGATAAAGGCAAAGAGGTTCACGGAATGGCCGTAAAGGCGGGGTTCTCGAGGGACGTTTTTCTTCAGAACAATTTGATGGATCTTTCTTTCAAGTGTGGGGATAAAGAGAGTGGGTGCAGGGTGTTTGAGAATATGCCCGTACGTAGTGTATTCTCGTGGACGACCATGATCAGCGGTCTGATTGCTTGTGGCGACTTGGATGCTGCCCGAGGGACTTTTGAGCAGATGCCTGATAAAAATGTTGTCTCGTGGACCGCAATGATTAATGGGTATGTGAAAAATGGGCAACCTCAGGAGGCGTTTGGTTTGTTTCGGAAAATGCGGCTTCATAAAGTTGAGCCAAATGAGTTCACACTGGTTAATCTGTTGAAAGCGTGCACAGAGCTGGGAAGCTTAAAATTGGGTAGATGGATACATGACTATGCTCTGAAGAATGGCTTCGACCTTGGGGTTTTCCTCGGGACAGCTCTTATTGACATGTACAGCAAATGTGGTAGTTTAGTAAATGCAAGACGTGTGTTTGATGAGATGCAGAACAAGAGCTTAGTTACTTGGAATGCAATGATCACTAGTTTAGGCGTCCATGGGTGTGGAGAAGAAGCTCTTGCTCTTTTTGGTCAGATGGAGAAGGGACATGTAGTGCCAGACGCAATTACTTTTGTTGGGGTTTTATGTGCTTGTGTACATATGAACGACCTGGAGAAGGCATGTCAGTTATTTGTAAATATGAGAGAACTTTATGCAATCACACCTCTTCCAGAGCATTATGCTTGCTTGCTTGAATTATATAATCGTGCCACTGTGCAAGATGAGGACTCTGATTTTCTTAGCAAGACGCAGATGAAGCAAAACGGTAATATTTCGGCAGCATTTTTGGAGGCAGATATTGCCCAATACGTTCCAAGTGCAGATAGGATTTTTCCTTCGAGTTTTGAAGAGGCCTCAAAAATGGGTAGTATCTACCAGTGTCAGCTTCCCCGCTTCAAATGGGATGTAGGCTGACAAGTGATGATTCCCTGCCGTGGTCCAATGTAGTATAGTTATTGTCCGACCAATGTAGTCATTAGTTAAAGTCTTGACTACCAGCTACAGCTTTCATGCAGACTTTATAATCCTAAAGCTTCCTGACATGGCTTCAGCTGATGGTTAGATTTCGTCTTTCGAGGGACCTTTTACACTGTATACATGATGGTTCTCAAGTTTCTGCAGCTTGGCTTGTGATGAGAACTGTTCAATTAATCACTTTTTTTTTTCAGTCTCTACAGCTTAGGTGGAATGGATTGTTTGTGTTGCTACCGGATCAGTTATTCTATTTTCAGTTCCAATGCACTAGCGTACGCTCTGACCATGTGAAAAATCGCATGACGCTGTGATAATCTATAGTGTGGGCCTTGAGCTTAGATTCTTTTCACTTCTTTTCAATTGCCATTTATTTTAGTGTCAATGATATCAGATGATTTTGACAATTTTTCTTGTCGGAGTTAGGAAATCTATCTGTCTAGCACAATAGCTCGTAACAGGAATGTTGAAATCTATCTGTCTAGCACAATAGCTCGTAACAGGAATGTTCTCTTGTAGATTTCTGGCTAATATTGGTGTCCTATTGCACAACCTTATTCCGAATGCATTTTCTATGTTTTGTTGTCATTCTCTTATCGGATTCGCTTACGATTTCGCTTCTTTATCAACCTCTCAGTTTGCTGATGTATCTGAAGCAAATCAATAGAGACGTTTATAATTCAATCAAATTCTCTCAATTGCTTGGACTCATTCAATTACAGAATCACTTCAGAAACTAATGGGAATTAAGAAAGGAAGGAAGCATGTGATTTACAAACTTTGTGCGAAAATAAGTGAGGTTGATATTCAAGGTCGTAGAGGGTCAGCTAAAAAGCCAAGTGCTGGTAAGCCAAGCTGTCAGATGGTCACATGGGCTCCTCATGCAAACTTTAGCAAGGATCCTCTTTTGAGAAAGCATAACTCTTGCTTAACCTGTTTAGAATTTGAAAGATCTCCGCTCACATTAGTACCCCACATTATTTCACGGCTGATACAGCACGGTCAGATGTGCTGGATCTAATTCTCAACCAAGACAAGTATTGGGCATAACAAACTGATGGATGTGAGATGTGGAAGGTTTGTTTTAATTTAATGGTAAGTACTTCCATTATCTTCATTCATGCTCATCAGTTTTCCTAACTTTTATTCAATTTCCCAGGAAGAATTGAAGTTTGTGAAGTAGATGTTTTATAGTCCTTACCCTATGACATATGACATGGTTTACTTATGATTTCCAGGGCCTCACATTTTTGGATCAACCGGAGCCGCAGCATGAAGCTGCTTCAGTTCGTGTTGTGTGATGATTTCACCTTTAAATTGCATAATGACATGCGAATAAGTTCATTGGTGTTGAACTATACAGAAAGTTTATTGATGTGAAATAATCATAAGCAGCAGACACTAAGCCTAGAATCAAGCAATGTTGCGTAGGCTACTCATTCGCGGATTGTTTGTGTAGAAAAGATCATTATTATTCTTCAAAGAAGGATTACAAGAATATATATAATAACCAAACCCTATAGACATAGAAAGACCATTCTACCCTCATTTAATATTTCCTAACACTTGCCCTCAATTTGGAATGTAAATATCAAATAATCCCAACTTGTTACATAGAAAACTCACTCAACTCTCCCTTAGTGATTTAGTGAAGATATCTGCCAATTGATCTTCCGTCTATGTTGAAGAATGTGTCCCCTTTCTGAACTTTCTCTCTTATAAAGTAACAGTCAATCTCAATGTGTTTAGTTCGCTCATGGAAGACAGAATTATTTGCAATGTGAATAGCCGATTGATTATCACTATATAACATCGATGGATCTGATGTCGGCAAATCAATTTATGATAATAACGTCGTCAACCAGATCAATTCACACGTCACATGTGCCATAACTCTATATTCTGCTTCAAAACTTGATCGAGAAACCACATGTTGCTTCTTACTTTTCCAGGTGACTAAATTACCTCCAAGGAACACACAATAACCCGATGTAGATCTCCTATCAATAGGACATCCAGCCCAGTTTGCATCAGAGAAACCTTTAGTTTCCAAATGTCCGTAATTCTTGAAAAGTAGTCCTTTATCTGGTGTTCCCTTCAAGTACTTAATAATTCTAAGTACAGCATCCTAGTGAGTAGGACAAGGAGAACTCATGAACTGACTAACTACACTAACAGCAAATGATATGTCAGGCCTTGTGACAGTGAGATAATTTAACTTTCTCACCAACCTTCTATATTTCCATAGGTCACGTAACAATTCTCCATGTTCTGCATCCAGTTTCACATTGGAATCCATAGGAGTATCTACTAGCTTCACTCCAAGAAATCCAACCTCATCAAGAATGTCAAGTACATATTTTCGTTGAGATAAATTGATACATGCATGTGAATATGCAACTTCAATACCAAGAAAATATCGTAAACGTCCCGGATCCTTGGTATTAAATTCTCTGTGCATAAACTGCTTGAGCTGTTGAATACCTTCTGAATCAGTGCCTATAATAATAATGTCATCTACATATACCACTAGAAGAATATAGCCAGCTGAGGAGACAGAGCTAAAAACTGAATGATTTACTTGACACCATTTTAATCCGAACCTGATAACAGCGTCACTAAATCTGTCAAACCAAGCACGGGGATATTGCTTGAGTCCATACAAAGATTTACATAAACGGCATACCAAATTTTCCCCCTGAGCAACAAACCCAAGTGGTTGCTCCATGTATACTTCCTTAGACAAGTCACCATAAAAGAAGCCATTCTTCACATCTAGTTGATAAAGAAGCTAACCAAAACGTGCTGCAAGAGAAATAAAGACACGAACAGATGGTATTTTGGCAATAGGTGAAAATGTATCATCCTAATCTACACCATATGTTGGAGTATATCCCTTTGCAACCAATCGAACTTTCAATCGTTCAAGAGTGCCATCAGAATGAACCATAACGGTAAATACCCAACGACAACCAACAGGCTGTTTCTTTGCAGGCAATGAAGTGAGTTCCCAAGTATGATTTTCAATGAGAGCTTTCATTTTATCTTCCATTGCTTGCCGCCAGCCAGGATGACCAAGAGCTTCAACAACATTGCTAGGCATAGAATTAGAGGACAATGACAAGACAAATATGGAGAAACTAGGAGATAAACAATCATATGACAAGAAATTTGAAATAGGATAACGGGTGCGAAGACAATGAGAAAGACCATAATGAGGAGCATAACGATCTACAAGACGACCGACACAAGAACGTGTACCTTTTCGAGAAGCGATGGGTTGATCAGGATTCGAGGAAGGTGCAGCAACTGGTGAGGGAACAGAAGAATCATGTTGTGGCGAAGTCTGGACCACTATAGTGGGAGCTGTACCACGTCGATGATATGTGTGGTTAGCAAACTGAAACCCTGTGGACGGTTCTGAAGAAAGTGAGAGTGGAGGAAGTGTCAATAAGGTGCATATGCTACTTTCAGGGGTCATTGTATATTCCATCTGAGAATTGTAATATGGGTGATCCTCAAAGAATGTGACATCCGCTGACACAAGTATACGACGACGAGTAGGACTGTAGCATTTGTAGCCCTTCTGAGTTCGAGAGTATTTGACAAAAATACATTTCTCTGCACAAGAATCCAACTTATCAATACCTGGAATAAGTGTATGCACGAAACAAACACAACCAAAGACACGCAAATGTAATGGAAAGGGAGAACGATTTGTATGTAACATGGAGAATGGTGTCTCCCCTTGAAGAACAGAAGTTGGAAGTCGATTAAATAAGAAACATGAGGTAAGTACAGCATGACCCTAGAAGGTTTTGGGTAGATGCATGTGAAACATTAGGCATCGTGCAACATCAAGAAAATAACGGTTTTTTACGCTCGTCAACACCATTTTGTTGATCCTTACCAAAAAAAAAAAAAATTTCCTTACCAAAAAAAACACCATTTTGTTGAGGTGTGTATGAACAAGAAGTCTAATGAATAATGCCATGAGAGTCAAGAAAAGGTTGAAAGCTTGAAGTGACGGCAAAATATTTTTTGGCATTATCTGAGGGCAAAATTTTAACAGAAGTATGATACTGATTTAGCACTTCAAAATAGAACAGGCGAAAGCAGTGAAAAATCTCAATACGATGCTTTATTAAGAATAACCAAGTCATTATGGAAAAATCATCCACGAATGTAACATAGTATCTAAAACCAAAGATATCAGGAATATATCATGGACCCCAATCATCTGAATGAACCAGCTCAAATGGATTCGACACACGACTCTGAATGCGAGAAGGAAAGGAATCTCTATGGTGTTTACCAAACTGACAAGCTTCACATTGAAAAGAATTCACAGACTCAGACTAAGACTCGGGAAATATATGCCTAAGAGTAGTGAGAGGCGGATAACTGACACGGCAATGCATCCGAATCACATAAGAGGATGTGTCCTTCGAAGTTGCAGCAGCTATCACCTCCTTATCAAAGTAGTACAGACCATTGGATTCATGCCCCCTACCAATCATCTGTCCAGTCCTCAGATCCTGAAAGACACAATGAGAAGAGAAGAATGTTATGGAACAATTTAGTGCTTTAGTCAAAGAGCTAACATAAATTAAATTATATTAGGATTTGAGATGGAGGACAGATGATAAAGAAAGAGATGGAGTCAAACGTGCAATGTCAATGCCAGTAACCTGAGATTGTGAACCATCAGTTATTGTAACAAAATGCAACATTCCAGGAGGTTTAGAACGAAATGAAGACAATAACTTAGAATTACCAGTCATATGATGAGTGGCTCCAGAGTTTATGACCCAAGAGTCAGAAGCTGCAGAAAATAAACATGATGAACTACCTTTTGGGATTTGTGCCAAAGTAACAGTAGGAGCTGAAGAACTCATCACCTATTGGGATCGAACCAAGACATCATACTCAGTACGTGTCAAAGTAACAGAATCACCCGTATTTCGTATACTAGTAGATTCTGGAGGAGTCTGTACAAAATAATTTTCCACCTCTGTAAAGGCAGCAAAGTTGGGCCGAAGCTCGGATGAAGTGTATAACAATAAGCTTCTGTATGTCCAGCCCATTGACAATGATTACAAAAGTGGAAGCCACGACCACCCCTAGAGATAGAGATACTACGAGCACCAACGCCTCCATCACGACCTCCACGAACTCCACTTGGAGCAAAACTATGACCACGACCCCGGAAACCACGACTGCGGGCTCCACACGCATTAATGCCATGAGAAATCATAGCAGTTCTCTCCACAGCCGGGGTGACCTTTTCAACAAGGGTCAAACGAAGAGCTCAAGATAAAATTTCATCCAACGTAGGAAGGAAACTCTAAGAATTAATCTGTTGTCGAAGGGAGGAATATTCAGATCCTAATGCCTTGAGATATAATATAACTCGAAGATCCTCTTGTCGTTTGACGAGGACAATTGGATTGTTCGAGGCTGGAAGGTAAGTATCCAGTTGCCTGCAAAGTGTCGTGAAGCGAGAATAATGCTCAGATAAAGACTTATTCCCACGGTCAAGACCAAATAGAGCCTCCCACGTATCGCACACTCTTGTCATGTCATTTTCTCCAAAATAAAGTAAACCACACTTTTCTCAGACTTCCTTAGCCGTTTTGCACTGAATGAAGTGAGGACTAATTTTAGGATCCATACTATTCCACAATAAAGTACGGATCGTTGCATCTCCAACAAGCCAATCAGCCACCTTACTCTCATTTGAAGGTACTGTAGACTTAAGATAACTACTTTGTTTAGTGGCTGTGAGGTAAACTTCAACAACCGTAGACCAAGACGCATAATTAGCTCCATCTAATTTGACAGAGGTCATTTGCAATTGTGGCAGACCAATGGAGGATCCCGAAGCAGCCATTTGTACACAAGATCACAATTAAATCCAAGCACAGTATGATTGAACCCAACACCAATGTCACAACGATCGGTCAGCCAAACCAATGTCACATCCAATCAACCAAATCAACATACACGGCCGTAATCTCCCCTTCCTCAGCGACATTAACAACAACATCAAACTTCCGAACACCAATTCACCTCATTTTCCTCTTTACAGTAACAAACACCTACTCGTCTAGTGAAAATCAGGCAGTGAAAATCAGCAATTTGCCAATTTTACCTTAACAATAATTGTTTTTCTTTTATTATTTCACTTCAACAGTGAAAAGCATCAACAATCAGTAAGTCGGTTACTCATCCAGTGACGTAGAAGACATTGAAGTGGGTAGAATAGGCTGGAAACCTACTGTCGACGCCTGGCGAAGAGTCACCGGACCTGGAAACCTTCAGTCGACGCTCGGATTGAAGTCGCCAGACCTGAGAGACTTCAGTCGACGCCGAGAGTGGGGTCTTCTGGTCTAGGCGACCTCATTCGGCCTTCAATCAGCACCGGGAGTGGGGTCTCTTGGCTCGGGAGATCTCAATCGGCCTTCAATCGGCGTCGACCTCAAATTTGGCTTGCCAGAACCGAGCGACCTTGGATCTGGCTCTCCGGAGTCTGGCGACCTCAAATCTGAATCTCCGGAGCCAGGCGACAATCGCCGGCCTTGTGCAACACTGTGATGACAATCGTTGGCCCTTATGCGACTCTGAGTTGCAGTGTAGTCAACGAGAAAGGATGGCTGTAGACAACGATGGCAATATACGGTACCTCAGTGTTTAAGACGATGGTAATTGACGAGGCTATGATATCATATTTGTGTAGAAAAGATCATTATTATTCTTCAAAGAAGGATTACAAGAATATATATATATATATATATATATATATATATAATAACCAAACCCTATAGACATAGAAATACCATTCTATCCTCACTTAATATTTCCTAATAGGATAATGATGTTTATAACATTGATATATACCTTCACTGCCTGCTTGCCTTTTTTGTTTTTTAACTAACTGATTTTAGTTTAAACTTCCCAAAGGTGAATGGAGTTGAAAGGATGTACGGTTGTGATAATATTGTCTCTTCTTGAAGCATGAGACAAATTAGTCATAATGGGCTTGGGGGAAAATCAAGAATCTGTGGAACATCCACTTTTTGTTCTTAGTAAGTGATGATGATCAAATGACCTTTTGTATGTCAAGTTTTGTGCGTCCTAATCAAAAGTGAACTTCTCCTTTTCCACCTGATAGGATGATGCATTCTATCCTTTTGCTTTTCAATTATGTGCACTCTTTTAAGGTAGAGTACTTCTTTCCTGTGACAGGAGGATTAAAATATCTATCTATCTATCTATCTATATATATATATATTAAAACTGTACAAGCTTGTCCCTAACAAAAGGAATGCCCGAAGCTCAAAGGAGGAGGAGCTTGTTGAACTATGATAGGAGAAGTAGATGGTCGTAGAGCTTTCATTATTCCAAGGAAATCTGCATACTGATTACCTTCTGTGTATAGTTTGTAAAGAATGTAATCGCTCTCCTTGGTAAATAGATCTTTACAGTCCCTTATGTGAACCTCCTTCGGTTATGTTGAATAGCATCTGCTGGACAAAGCTACTACTTGTTTGCACTTCTTAACCGGTTCCAGGTTTTGATGAGCCCAGTCTTGGTAGGTAGGCGATGGGAGCCCCTGATGCATTATTTAAATAATAAAAAAAAATCTAAGTACACTTTGTCTTTGTCTACTCTTTGTCTTTGTGCTTTGCCTCATTTATATCCCAGAAATTGACCTTTTCAGTGAACTGGGTGTGTCATGGCAAGTGGCTCTTTTTGTGAACTCAAAACTTGCATAGTATGTTTGCTAGTACCCACATTTATGCGTACTATAATAAGCCAGTATTTTGATCTAACATAAAACATAGTTACATGCTGATGATCCATATAAATTGGTTATTTACTATGTTCAAGCCTGTCCTATTTACCTGGGCCCCTCTTGATGCGACGAGTCCAAAAGACATGATTGTCCTCACTTAAAGATGTTTATTAGTAGGAAGTGTCTTATGCATCAAATATAGTATTTGTAATTGACAAATTACATCTGGTGTAGCAAACTATTTAAGGATGAGATATTTGAATAAGACTACAAAATTGGTTTTCTTCTTGATGTAACTCCTTCATAAGATGCGTGCGCGGATGCGTATGTGGATATGAAAGCATGACTCGTAACGTTTATAGTCGAGGTGTCCTGAAGAGATAGGCTTTGAAGAGGTCTCACATGACCAAGTGAATTTTTATTTGGTGCCTTTGACATTTTTCTTTGTGATGCTACATGTAACAAAGAATCTTACACGGCCGCCCATTTGACTTAGTTTTAGCTAGTATTGGAGTAGTCAAAACTTGCGCTGGTGATATAATTTAATAGCAAAAAACCTCGTCAAAATCTCGTGCCGACACATGGCCAAACGAGGGAAAGAATGTCGAGGGGCCCACATCGTTGGCAGTGTCAAAATCTTCTCGTATTCTGTTAGCACTTTAAGCCAAGGCCTAGAGGAAGTGATCCAAGGAATAGGATAATTCTGATTTCCAACACTTTAATATTTCTCATAGGAACTTCCTGGAGCTGCAATGACTTTAGCACAGTAGGAGAAGCTTTGTCTCTCTGGGAACTATGGAGAGACCGTCCAGCAGCATATCCCATGTCAATGGAGATCATCATGCAGGCCTTCTGTGCCACTACCTTCTTCAAAATGGCTCTGCCCAATATGTTCTTCTCGATGTATACGAGGGATGTAACGCAAGTGTCGATCGAAACCATGGGTTCCACACAGAAATGAATGCCCATATATGTGCTTCCTGCAATGGCCTGCTTTCTGTTCACTCATTCATCACCAAATCTCTTCTCTTCCCACATTTATGATCTGTTTGCCAAGCAGTGCATAGCACTTCCACTGCCTCAGATCACAAGGAGAAGCATCGGTACCGCGTTAGTTTTTGATGGCCAACGATGCCAAGTTGTGCGGGTCTTTCGAGCTGAAGCTATGTCAGTTACTGCAAACGCCCCTTCAGCATCTTCGGAAGAGGGTGATTAGCTAGAAATGGAAATTTTCTCATCTGAAACTGGCATGTGGAGTCACTATTGTCCCTTCATCCGTCTACCACCTGAGCTTCCAAAACCCAGCACCATCCCTCTGTTCGCGAACGGAGCAATACACTGGGAAGTCGGCGGGTACTTGCTTATGTGCATTCTCAGCCAGCGCAAACTGCAAGCTCATTAGGCTTCCGAACCACTCTCAGAGTTGGACGTGGCACACGATGACCTTTGGACAGTGCTTGTGGGAATCTGAAGGTTTGATACACTACTGTTACTCTAATTTCGAAGGAATCCACGCTTGGGCTCAGGGGACAAGATCACGGCAACTATCCTGGTTACTCCACCTGCGATACTGCAAGATTCGAGTGGAAACTAGTCCACACCGTCAAACACGACGCCTTGATCTCCCGCAACCCAGATGTTTTCAGGAGACTCGAACAATTCATTGACACGGTCCAACAGGAATCCTTATTCTCATGCTGGCCAGATGTTTTCACAAAACTTGAACAGAACAGGTATTGCTTTTCGTTGTCGAACCGGAAGCCGTACTCTATTTCTCCTTGCGGGTATAGCTCAGTTCTGAAGGTCATCTACCTGAGGCTTCCTGGTGCTATCCTTTCTTACGACCCAAGGACCCAAATCTCGAGCGAGATCTGCACGTTCGATTGCCCAAACTTGGGCTTCTACTGCTGCTCGGTTTTCGCGGTCGATTTTCTCCCGGGAGAGTCTAGGATGGAATGCGCCGAACCATCCAGGGGAATGAAGGAGCTCGTGCACCTGCCACTAGCAGATTTGATTACAAAAAGCGATGAGAGTTGCCTGTGAAATGAGAGCTGGAGATCAGGCTTTTCTCTTTATTCGCCAAGTGCACGTTTTCCCCTCTTCTTCGAGACGAATCGCAGGATGTTTTGTTATTGTTCATTGTTGGTATTTGCCCTTCTTAACCTCCTGGTTCAAGGGGTCTGGGGCCTTCTTGACCTCTCTTTTCGCTTCTACCTTTCGGCTTCTGGCCTGCTATCCAAGATTCTAAACTGCTATCTGGCATCGAAAGCCAGTTCACAACTAACCCCGTAAAGGCCAAAACATGAAGTCGCTCTCTCCGGCCGACCAGTTGTTTGACTTTTCGGTAAACTCTTGTGGGGACAAACTTCGACTTTGCCCTTTGGGCCCGCAATTTCAGACCACAGGGAGACGATAGGGATGAGATTTTTCGAGAGGCCGCCGGCTAACGTCACCATTTGAAAATCCCATTTGACCGCAAAAATCATGAAGCTTCTTTAGCCTACCAGTTTGAGTGAGAGATCGCGTGGCCCTCCCATGTCATTGGCGAGGGTTTCTCCAGCCCTCGCTGGGGCCGCCGCCAGCCCTAGTTAACTTAATATCCGACTCACTCCTTTAAATTTTTTTCCAATTTTCAATCGCATAATACAGCATAAGTGCTTAATATTTATGTACGGAGATTAATTTAGTGTCAATATTGTTTAAGATGATAAAAATTAAATTCATGTTTCATTTATTTTAAAAATATTATATTTTTTAAAAATTTGATCTGCTTCATCGCTTAAAATGTGAATAAAAGAAAAAAAATTATCGTAAATGAAAATGTTTTGATATAAATTGTTATCGATATATATATAAAATTGTCGTTCTTTTGAAAAACAAACCAACCCTAACATGGTAAATATGCAATTCGAGCCGCAGGTTTTGACCTTAGAAATAGCAAATTGGATAAGCGAGTAGGTGGTGGGAGGACTAAGCCCATCAGGCCCAAACAATAGGCCCAATACCCTTGAAAAGTCAAACTCAAAATCCAGACTTCTTCAAGATATCTAACCTGCTGCTCCAGGTCTATAAATGTTTATTTTTAGACCCCTTGTGAACAGATTATATAAAATCAATCTCGGTTCTTAGGTGCTCCCAAAGAATCACGTCCTTCGACTTAACCCAACCAACAACGACGGTTGACGGAAACCGCAGCTTGTTTTGTTGCCGTTTGTTCACGCAAAACAAATGTAAGCGAGTGGGGCAAATGACGTAATCCTCGAAGAAAATCTAGACACTTGCTTTACTGTTAATGCTTAGGATTAGGATTAATGAGGTATCTAAGATTCCAAGATTGTCGTTTCACTGCGGTGGGCCGACCATCAATTTCCTTGGTATAGGCTTTTCCTAGCTCCGTTTATTTTGCGAAAAAAATGAGTGACTTGACAATTTTTTTTTTTATAATTATTGATTATATCGCTTTCAAAATTGAATGGATTGAAAATATTTTCGTCATCTCACAAAAATGTACTGATATAAATTGTTATCAATAGTGAAAATATTTTATATTCACTAACTATTTCAAACAATACAAATAATTATTTCAAGAAAAAATATTATTTCAAAATGATTGTTTTTCCGAAATAGTGGGATCTGGTGGAAAAGTCAATTTCATTGTTGAGACATCTTGGAGTGCATGCTAACCTAAGCAATGAAGCTCAAGTCCCACACCGAACCCCCCCCCCCACCCCAAAGTCGAGCGGCCAAGATTAATATACATGTAACGACGGCTTTGCTCACGTAAGTCAACGAAGTAAAGTCTACGCAAGTGGACGGGCGAGATTGGTCCCAAATGCAAAGAACTTGGCATAGTATGGTAATCTGTGAAATAAATATTCATGTCATGACTTTAAAGTCAATCTATATTAGGAGTTAGATACCGAGTATTTCTCTGTATTTGTAGATTGCCCAAAATTCGTATGGAGTGTGCAAGACATAATATGATGTATCGATGGCTGATTTGGCTAACTTGATCAGCACAATGACGAGTCAGTCGATTGGTTCGTTGCTCGATTTAAGAAGACTGAAAAAATATGCCTCAAGTCACTCTCAGAAAAAGAATTTATGGGTCGGTCTTAGAGAAAAATTTAAAAGCCAAGACTATACCTTTATTTCAGGTTACAACGAGAATGCATGTCTAAACATGAGCAATTGTTAAAAGACAGAGATAAAGGGCTACATCAATATTTTACAGAACGTGGCTTTAATGAAAATATATGAACACATGGAAATACACGTGGCAAAAATGATGCTCGACAAGCCCTACGTTCGTTGATCCTTAAACCTTCCAAACTAGTAGCAAAAAGAATTGTTAGGGAAAAACACTCAAGCTTTCTCACTCACCGTTAATAAGTTGGACAGAATTATTTACTCTTAAAATATGGTCTGATAAAATTAATGGAAGGCCAAATTATCTTGAATAAACAAGATTTAGTTAACAAACAAATTGCAGGTGGCGCCATTCGTGCAGACATAACAGATTAATTATCTTGGACAACAACAAAAGTCACATTTCTCGACGACAAAGGGACATATGATGGCTTTTGATTATTTAATTTAATAAAAATCGAGTGATCGATGAACTATCAATTATTTTAGGAGCATATGTTGACACCAAGAAATGATTAGTTCTTATCGACAAATATCAAACTAAGACAATGAGAGCAGAATTTGGTCAATAATGAACAAAACAGTCGATAACTTGAAGGGACAGAGAACTCTCCAATGGAGTCATCGACACCCAAAAATCAGTTATCAATGGAGACCTTCAACAGTCGACAAATACCATGGCAGAGTTTACTAAGTGTTGGAACTCGAAGGTAGTGATGATTATACGGCACTGGAACATAACTACTAGATGATCACTTTAACGGTACGCATGGATTGTAGCCAGGAAAAGTTTTTATGTTCCAAAAGTGTTTCGCGGAACACTCTTGGAACAGAAACACGTATGGTTAAAAAATGTTCCAAAAGTGTTCCGCGAAACACTTTTATGCCAAGAAACAATTTTAAAGAAACAAAAAAAAATTATTTCTAAGTTTTGGAACACTTTTTGGAACAATTTTGAAATTACCATTCATCGCCATCGACGCGGCCACCACTCGTTGCCTGCAGCCTCCGCTGGTTGCCAGTCGCCGGCCATTGCCGCCGCCAGTCACCGGAGGCGAAAAAATTATTTTTTTTTACTTACCAAACGCATTTTGATCTAAAAAATCGTAGTCGGGAACAGAAATACAAAAAAGTGTTTCCGTTCAAAAAATACTCCCAAGAGCAGAATAGTACCATACGCAGCCTAAAACTCTACATTAATAAGTTTTGCTTTATAGCAAGCCATGAGCGCCGCCGCCGTCATCACAGGGCAAGGTCAGCCTCGCCTAGATCTGGCGAGGCGGAGCCACCCCATGGCTGGGCGAGGTTGGCATCACCAGATCTGGGCGTGACCACCATCGCCCACCTCCCCCGAGCAATTCTAAGGGTGCACTCGCCCATGTTGGAATGATGCACTGAAGATTTAACTCCTGGAGTGCTCTCAACAAGACTCCAACCCCAAACCACGCGGAAAGGCCCACTCTTTAGGAGTTAGAGAGTGGAGAAGCTCCATGGCATGGAGCTTGACCGGTAAAGATCTCAGGCAGTGCCGTCTAAACCAACAGTTTGTTGGACTTTGTTCCTTGCTTGCAGCATATCTAGTGTGTTTAGACGTTGTGGCCACTTTGATCAAGCATCACACAACATTTTGCTGCACAAGTCTTCTGCTTAACATCGACTGTCAGCTTAGCATTTCAAATTGATAACGTTACTGTATGGACATCCTTTTGTTGCGGACCGACTCTTGAGGGTTGAACAATGCAGCGACTTAGGCTTCCTTGTACCGTTGGAGTGCCTAAGCGTAACCCTTTCCGACGGTCATGTGATCGACCGGTCGTGCCACGAAAATCTCGACCCATGATGCTTTTCTAAATGTTCTTGAAATGCGCGTGACGAGCGAGCTTATGGAAAATGCTTCCGAGTGCACCAAATGCACGTATCCTCGGTGCGCCTCGGTTCCTTAGATGGGATACATAATGGCGAACCGAGAGGAGCCGGGCCGTTGCCTTCTAGATGAACCGGTTCATGGATAGTGCAATTCTTCTCGGGGGACAGTGGCACCGCTAGTCCATGTACTTTTTCATTTTGCTCAATCCCATCCCTATTGTTTTACATTTATTTCGCCAATGCGGTTCTTTCCGTTCAATTTACCGTTAATGCTTACGATTGTAATTAAGGAAATTTATCTAAGATTCTAAATTTTGCAGAGTGCGGACTATTTCATCGGTTCGAGATTTCCTAGATCAAGACAAAAAGACAATTTCAATTTGGTCTTCTCCTTGTGCATTTAAATGAAAAAAGACGTTGGACCAAAAGAAAAAAATTGCATAATGACGGAATGGGCCAAAAGCCTGATTAGCCGTGACGGTTTCGCCAACTTAAGCAAATAAGTCGAGTCAACGCCAGTTTCCATCATCTACGGAAATAAAATATTTATTTACGACATTGAAGTGGATATATATATATATATAACCGGAGAAATAGAGGAAAAGTTGCTAAAGAAAATTAAAAACCTCGTCGTTTTTGTTTTTCCAATAGTTTCTGTATGATTCAGACAATAAGAAATAAACACTTAAAAGATGATATAACAATTCAAGGGCAGTATATAAAATTGCGATAGCAATTATAAGTACGATTATCATTAATTTTGACTGAAATATGTATGAAACAATTGTTCAACAGAAATATCTAAATATCAGTTACAGAAATCAATAAATTCAGTAACAAGTAATAAGCAACTTTGAATATAGATGATTACTGAAACAATAAACTGGATATGAAAACAAATGGTATATATAAACAGAAATATCATGTATCACCAGCTAGGAGGCAGAGCCTTCACACTTTGGGGTATGATATATTAAAATAGATACTTAAAAATATTACAAACCACCAACTAAGAGGCAGAGCCTTCACGCTCTGGGGTATGTTATATATATTAAATTGATATTAATAAATACTTGAAACTTAAATATGCAAAGTGAAGTGCGTGCGGCTAGTCTAGGAGAGGAGACCACGGATCAATCTTAACTGAGAGCTGTATGCAAATTTTTGCAGTACAGAACTTTAAATAACAGAAACTTAAAGAATGCCTTGGACGCCAACAGAAGTTAGAAACTTCCAATTATGGGTCGTAATAGGCAAAAATTAGAGAAATGTACACTTTTATTAGAAGTAGAAGAAGGATTACACAATAAAAACACAAAAGATCGTCAGATTTGTGATTACAAGTGCAAAACTTTAAACAATCAGGGAAAAACTTGAATAAGGTTCTGGGTAGGAATAATAGACTTGGAAGGGTTTTGACTTACGGATCTGTGTTCGGGGAGAGACAATGGGTTACTTTCAACTTAGGAGGACTTGAAAGACTTTGGTTCTCCGAAGAAGGTTCACTTTGGACAGGAGGGAGAGCTTCAGGGGAGAGGGTGAGCTTCGAAGAGAGAGAGAGAGAGGACTTGAGTGTTTCGGAAGAGTCGAGAGCTTCCCTGGCCATTGGGGATGCTCTGGTTTTAAAGACTGAAAATTCACTATTGCTACAGTAAACATTGAATCACTTAAAAGACCGCTACAGTGTTCAGTGAATTGTGCACAGTGTACAGTGGTATACGATATACAATAAAATACAGACATGATTGTACTTGTTACAATTGACAATTGGATGATACAATGAAAATATCACTCGGAGTCATGACCGAAGATATTGGGGTTGTATTCATCTTCCTCTAAGTCACTGTTTTGATAAGATGATCCCTGCAATGATTCTTCGTGCTCCAAGATTGCTTGTTTCATCATATCATAAAATTCTTTTTCATTTTTCACATTTACCAATTTGCAATTGCCATTAACTTGTCGTGGAGAAAGGATGTCTTTGATGCCGCATCCGATGCCACGCTAGAAACTTTATTCCAATCTTTGACTTTACGGTGCTGGATCTAAATATGGATGGTTTCTACTTAACATTTGTCCCGATATGAAAATACATCCCACCATTTTATCTTGAATCTTCGCACCAAAATGAGTATTTTAGGATCTTGACTATTTTTGATATATTCAAGTTCCTAGGCAGATACCCATGCCAACCAAAAATTTGCGCAGAACATTAAGAGGGGAGGAAAATGAATTTCCTCAAAACTTGGGATGAAAGTTTTTTGAAACATTGTAAATGATTCGATTACTTGAGGAGGGAGAATATCTGGGACAGGACCAAAATTGTCCCACCATTGGATGAACCAGAAAGGTGATTTTGAAATGTCAAAAGTACTTTGGAAAAAGAATAGCCATGTATGGCTACGATTTGGATTTTGACGATAGAAAACATTATACTAGGCTCTTTGGTAGTCAAAATAGGTAAAATTATACCTATAAGAAATACTTTTAGTGACTCGTGAATCGAGTTTCACTGGGGTACTTGGAGAATTATTCCACTCGGCAGGGTGTATGATCCTTAATATTTTTGCAGTGAAATAATTTGCAACAGAAGGTTGCACTTTATCACAGAAATGTTTGAACTTAACTGATCCAGTCTGGATCAAAATTTTCTCATAAAATTTCACTGGTTTTGCAATATCATCTAGAGTATAAAAATGATTTTCTTCAAACATTTTTTTTTTTTGCAAAAACATAAGGATCCTCGTGATAGAATACCCTTTCTACAGTGATGATTTTTTCAAAATTTTTCATGAAAAACTTTGACTTTGATTTTCGAGGGGCTGACGGAGTCACAAGAACCAACTCATTAGAAACATTTAATGGTGAAGGAGATTTTACCTCACCATATGTTGACAATTCTGAACTCAAGGATTTTTGCAAATCCTTCATGACATAATCTGGCAATATGGCGGCTAACTTTGTTAAGGCAATTGATGGGGTAGGCTGGCTGGGAGAGGCTTCATTAGGTGTACTTTGGAATGATGGACTTTGGGCAGCTTCTAGCCAGCAACGGATGAGGGTTAACTTTGAGAGTTTGGCCAGGACAATGATGGCTTCTTGGGCCTTGCCTTTGTCTCGGTCTTTTTTGGGAGGCATTTTGGAGAAGATTTTCCCTGTAAAAATTCTCTTGTGAGAAAATCTATGAGAAAATTTACTTCTCCGTGAATAAATTCAATGTCAAAATAAAAAAACAGACAATATTGCTTGTCAACGTGCAAAAATCTGTTTTGATGCAGTGTTTAAAACATCTTTTTGCAAAATATCTTTGGCAGACTTACAATCAATTCGTAATAGGAACTTTTGATTCAATAAATCACTTTGAAATTTGGATATTGAAAGTACAATTGCTAAAATTTCTTTCTTAACAGTGGAATAATTTTGTTGAGTTTCATTCCAGTGTTTAGAAAATGAATTGGACAATTTGTTCTTTGTTGTTAATTTTCTGTTTTAAGATACCACCATATCCTATTTCAGAAGCATTTGTTTCGACAATTTTGAATGCAATTGGATTAGCAATATGTAAACAAGGGATTTCTTTTACGAGTGATTTTATTCTCTTGATAGTATCAGCATGCAGCTGTGACCAAGGTTTTGAGTCCTTTCTTAACCTTTGGTGCAGGGGTTTGCATATAATATTAATATCAGGAATAAAATCGATCATGTAATTTAGACTTCCAAGAAATCTTTGTAATTGAATTTTATTTTTCAATTCATCAGGAAATTTATCCGCAAATTGAATAGATCTCTCAATTGGTACAAAGACTCCTTGGTAGATGATATGCCCTAAGAATCTAATTTTCGTTTGGAACAAGAATATTTTCTTTTCAGAAAGTATGAGACCATTTCTTTTAGCAATATTGAAGAAATGATTCACATGTTTGAAGTGTGAATCAATATTGGGAGAATAAACTAATACATCATCGATGTATACAATTATGAATTCAGAATAAGGATTAAAGATGTCATTCATAATTCTCTGAAATTCTGAAGGAGCATTTTTTAACCCAAAAGGCATTACGTTCCATTCATATTGACCAAAAGGAACTGTGAATGCGGTTTTGTATCTGTCTTGCTCAGTAATTTGTATTTGCCAGAAGCTATATTTCATATCAAACTTTGAAAAAACTTTGGAAGAATGGAGACGATTCAATAGGTATTTCTTGTTAGGAATTGGATAGCGAATCCACTTCAAAACTTTGTTTAGTGGTTTATAATTAACAACTAGACGAGGGACTCCACGTTCAATCTCTGCATTTTTGTTTACTTAAAAAGCAGAACAGCTCCATGAAGATTTGCTTTTTCGTATTAATCTTTTCTTAATTAAATCATTAATTTCATTTTTACACAATTTCAAAAGTTCACTATTCATTTGTGAAGGACGAGTCTTCGTTGGAATATTTCTTTCTGAAAAATCAGAATCATAAGGCAATTCAACAATATGTTTGTGATTACTTCTTTCCCAAAAAGCATTGTTTGGAATGGAACAAAGTTCATTTTTAATTTTTTGTTCTAAAACAGAAATTTTCTTTGAAGTTCATGATTTTGAAGTTGTTGTTCGATTTTTTGAAAGCTTAATTCTTCCTTTAAAAACAAAAGATGATTTTCTTTGCTTTTAATAAGACAATTGATTTCTTTGATTGCATGTTCATGCAAAGCATTTAAGTTTCTTGTACGATTTTTAATAACAAATGCAAACATTAGTTTTTTACCAGAAATATTTGTTTCAATTCCTTTATTGGTTACCAAAAATGGTTGAATTAGATTTATAAAAGGGGTTTCTAAAATTACATTTCTTTTTAAATCTTTTACCAAAAGAAAAGATGTTTTTAACTCAATGTTATATTTTACCACAAAAGCTTCAGGGAGTTTATACTTGATTTTTAATTGATCACCAGAAGCAGACTTTTAACAATTCCGTGGTTTTGTTAAAAAATTTTGTTGGAATTAAATTTTCTTTGATACAATTCAAATCAGCATCTATGTCAAAGAGAGCGGTTGTTTCCAAAATGAATTCATCTTTGATTTTGATGACAACATTAATTATCCATTTTTTACTTGTTACTTCCGTGAGTAACTCCAAAAAGTTCAAGGAATCTGAATCATTAACAATTCAAGGTGTCTCTTAGTGGATTGTTTCTTCTGAAACATTTTTCCCTTTTAACAATTGTTTTTTAGAGCTCTAGAAATTTCTTTTGTTGATCAATTTGATTAATTTTTAACAAACAAATTTATTTTTTGATTTCATTAATCTCACTTTGAAGATCATTGGTGGTTGTTGGTCTTACTGACTTTTTTCCCCTATTCAAAATTTCAGTGAGATTATAAACATGAACTTGGGTGCTTTTAGCAAAAGACGAACTGGGATTTTGAATTTGTTTGAGTAAGACATTAGAGTCAGAAATATTATCAATTGAATCTAACAATTCTTGTTCTTCTTTTTGTCAAAACATTTACTTCTTGTTCAGACTCAGAATTTGACTCAGAAGAAAAATCAGAAGACGATTTAATTTCATTAATTTGAAGACCTCGTTCTACTGACTCTTCATCTATTGAAGGATAAACAGAATTTTCTAAATCAGTTCCAACCATCAATTGGTTTAACTGATTTAGAATGTCTTCATCTAAAACAAGTTCATTACCTTTTTTATTTAATTTGCAAAAACGTCTTGTGTGTCTTTTTTTATCACAATTATAGCAAATAAATTTACTAAAATCTTTTTTGTCTTTTGTATCTTCAGGTTTCTTAAAACTTTTCTTTTTAAAGGACTTTCTTTTAGGTTTTGAAACTTGAGATTTATAAAACTTTTTCTTTATTTAAAAGGTTTTTCTTTAGGACAAGAACTAGAACACTTTTTAGATATCGGAAAGGAGTAGAATGGATCATACGGACGACAGAAATCTCCTAATCCTCTACAAGTAAGACTTTTTTCTTTCTTAAGCTGTTTTTGTAGCTTAATGTTATTACACATTTGAGTACCAACTTTATAGACATAGGAAATTAATTCACCATAGGATAGTGAATCAAAAGGAATATTTTCACCAAATTGTTCATGAATCTTATCGCGAACCTGGTTTCTTATTATTATAGGAAGACCAACGAGAAATTTTTCTTTTCAAAAGGGTTAATTACAATCTGAACGAAGTAATACCCTTTTTAGAAATACATCTTTGTACTCTCGGAACTCTCCAAAAGAACGACATCTTAGGTTGGAAAGAAGATCCTGATTGTGATCACGAATCACATATGAATCTCTAATAAAATGTTGGGAAATGGAATACAATAGGGTGGAGACCGCGTCTTGAACGATTTGACCATAATCATCAAAAACAGTTTGGCCATTATCATCTATTTTAACAGCATTAAGGATCTGGTTTCTTTGATCTTGGTTGAGATAATTATCCCATCAACCTTTCAAAGTACCAGAAAATCCTGCAACTATCATATAAGCTACTTATTAATCTGTTGTATTAGGAATAGTCTTATAAGTTGTTGCACACATTACCATTTGACTTAAAACTTGCAAGAGATTTTGCTCGTAAATACCATCTATGTTCCACTCATAAATTGTATTTGCAGAATACTTATTTTGAACTTTATTGAACGATTCTTCAGAAAGAATATCAGGAGGTGTAGCTCTAGAATAATAGAGTTTCTAAGGTTCTTTCCACGATATTCGATTGACTTCAGGAATATCAATTTTCTCAAGAACTGATATTTGATTATCAGGTTTGGGAGTATTGATAATTAGAAGCTTATTGACTTTAGGAGTATTTAAGACTGGTTGCTTAAGGATTTTTTCTTTTAGAAGTTTTTTACTTTTTGCCTGGAGGGCTTCGTGAAATTCTTTACTAAAAGACTTTGGCATTTCAAAATTTTTAAACAATTGTGTTTGCAAAGACTTAGTAGGAGTAGTCTTTGAAGAAATGGAATGGACAATCGAAGGTTTTCCAATGGCAAATTCAATCCTATCTAATTGGACACCGATGGAATGGAGATGTTGATTTAAAAAATTATTTTGTTCAATTATTTTTTTAAATTCATTATTCTCATTTTCAGAAGGAGTTTTAGAAGGAGCGGATGGAATCTCTTTTTCACGATGTGTTATTTTAATCTTTCTTAAAGGAGGGTGAGATGACTCAATTATTTGATCATCATCTAATTTCCACTTAAAAACTTTTTTTACATTATAAATTTCTCTTTTTTCTAAAAATTAATTTTTCAAACCAATCAAAGAAAAACACGTGTTCACCAATTTCATTTAGGAATTCATAAAATTGATATTTGATCTGTTTAGCACTTTCTTTGAAATTATCAAAAAACCTTTTTCTTATTTCAACATTTTCATTAGAATTGAATTCTTTGTTCAAAAACTTTCTATTAGGAACAAATTCAACTTCTAACATATTGCATTCTGGATCATCATCTTCCATTTGCGATTGGGTTGGTTCGGAGAGTCAGGATCCTGTTGATGATAGACAGGCTTGGAAATTCCTAAACTAGTATCTAAACCAGAAAGATTTAAAGGAGGTGCACTTGGAGTTGTCTGTCCTTGTGCAGGAATGGCATCGAAACTTTGATACTACCTTGGCTGCTCACTGGAATAGTGATGACATGAGGTAGATTTGGACGATAGTCAACAGACTTTCAGGAAGAAGACCCATGAAAAGAAGGTCTTGCAGAATAGAAAGAACTTGTTTCGAAAGTACTCCTGGGAAATTATATGGTAACTTTTCCCTTAGGATGTTGGATGACATTTGATGGAGTGTCATTCTTAATTGAAATCTGAGGAATAAGATTTTCAATTTCCCATTGATCACGAAGAATAACATCACTCCAACTTATAGACTTTGGAACTATAGAATTGGAAAGAGATATATCTGTTTGTAACAATAAGGTTCGACCTTTTGGTGTGTCATTTAAAGAATAAACATCGAATGCAGAACTCATAGTTTTATAATGGACCTTATAGATGAGGGATAGTGGAATTGATCTTTCATCTATACTATAATTATGAGTTTAAATCTGCAAAACGAGAGACTTTATGATATTTTTATCTTTTAAACTTATTGAAAAATTGGGATAACAATCAAAGTGAATGGGACAATTTCAAAGACTTGTTTCGATTGTTGCAAGAAGAGAATCTTCATATCTTAAGAATCTTGCATCGCTTAAGACTAAAAGAATGGATGTATTTAAACCTTCTTTTAACAAAGGTTTAATACCAACTTGGACCATAACAAATTGGAGATAGTTATACTTTAGAATATGTTTCTTTAACGATTCTTTACTTAAAAGAGGTATCGAACAATAAGACGATGATAGAGGAATGTCTCGTTCCTCTGTGGCAATGACATAATCATTAGACTTAAAAAGTTACTTAAATTTTGATTCAGAATATATCTGATCATACTTGACTTTTGGAATCTTTCAATTCTTAAGAGACTTATTAAAATCTTCAATAATAATTTCTTCTCTATTTAAAGGGTATGGGATTTGACCCAGTTTAGAATAGAACTACTTGAAGAAGAATTAGTTCTTCTAAAAAGATCCATTAAGTATAAACTTACCTTATGTTGTTCAATTTTTACTCTCTGCTACCATGCCAACTGGACTTACGCTACCTCTGCCAAGACTTGTGGCTCCAAATGAGGTACACCTTAGAACAACTCAAAGTGAGTTTATACAAAACGTTTCTAAAAAGAACTACTAACTTTCTGCAAAATTGGTACACCTTATATATATATATCAAAGAGGGCTTCGATGGAAAGAGTGAGTTTCGGGAGAGGTGGAGTGAAGATAGAAAGGTATGGGTATTGAAGCAATCGAAGTTCGAGCTCCCTTTGTCCTTTGGAGTAGCTTCGGTTTTAAAGACTTAAGATTCAATGTTGCTATAGTGAATAGTGAATAGTGAACACTTAAAAAGCCGCTACAGTGTATAGTGAGTAATATACAGTGTACAGTGTTATACGGTGTATAAAAATACCAAAATATAGGAACAACCAAAACTTAACTTGTTACAACTTTAAAACTTAATTGGAATCATGTTCGAAGATGATCGCCTCCTAGCAATCGCCTTCGTCGGTGTTGCTACTGTGTTGCGAGGATGTCCCGGCCTGTGATTTTTCATATTCCAAAATTGCTTTCTTCACCATATCATAAAATTCTTTTTCATTGCTGATATTTACCAATTTTGAGATTGCCATTGACTTGTCATGCAAAAAGGTTGTCTTTGAAGTCATGGCTGGGGTAGCAACAAAAACAACTTTATTGGAATCCACAGCTTTGCGTTGTTAGATCCATTTGTGGACAGTTTCAACTGAGATTTTGTCCCAATATGTAAAACCATCGCACCACTTTGTCTTGAATCTTCTACTTAAAATTAAAATGTTTGGGCCATGAGTATTCTTGGTATACTCTAGTTCCCATGCAGTAACCCATGTCATCTAGAAATTTGCAGAAAACATTAGGAGAGGAGGAAACTGTTTCTCCTGCTAGCTTGGAACATAAAAACTTTAAAACAATTGGAATGATTCCATAATTTGTGGAGGGAGAATATCAGGGGTTGGACCAAAATTATCCCACCATCTGATAAACCAAAAGGGTAACTTGGATATGTCAAAAGGGTTTTTCAAAAAGAAAAGCCATGTGTGACTTCGATTTGGGTTTTGGCGAAAGAAAACATTCTACCAGGCTTGTCGGTAGTTAAAGTAAGTAAAATTATATCGAACATAAGGGATTCAATGGCTCACGAATCGAGTTTCACTGAAGTATATGAGGTATTATTCCACTCGGCTGGGTGAATGACCCTCACGATTCTTGCAGCGGAATAATTTGCAACATTTGGTTGCACTTTCTCACATAAATGTTTAAACTTACAGATTCTGTCTGCACCAAAATTTTTTCATAATAATCAACGGGTTTACAAAGGTCATGAGGAGTGTAAAAACGATTTTTCCCAAACATATTCTTTGCGAATACATAAGGGTCCTCATGGTAGAATCCTTTTTCCACTGTGATTATTTTTTCAAAATTTTTATAAAAATACTTTGACTTTGATTTTCGAGGGGTTGACTGTGTCGCAAAAACAACCTCTTTGGAAACATTTAAAGGTGAATGAGACTTTACCTCATCGTACACAGAAACTTCGGCACCTAAGGATTTTTGCAAATCCTTTGTAACATAACTTGGTAATATGGAGGCTAATTTTGAAATGGCTATTGATTGTGTTGGTTGGTTGGGAGAAGTTTTAAAAGGTGGACATTATGGTGATGGTGGTGAAGTTTGGGCAGCTTCTAGCCAACTGCGGATAGGTGTTTACTTTGATAGTTTAGATGAGGTAATGGAAACCTCTGACTAGGCTTTCTCTTTACCTCGGTCTTTTTTGGGAGGCATTTTGAAGGAGTTTTTTCTGTACAAATTCTCTTGTGAGAAAATCAGGAAGAAAATTTACTTCTCCATGAATGAATTCAATGTCAAAATCAAAAACAAAAAGTATTGCTTGCCATCGTGCAAAAATTTATTCTGATACAATGTTTAAAACATCTTTCTGCAAAATATCTTTCACAGATTTACAATCAATTCTTAACAGAAACTTTTGATTCAAAAGATCACTTTGAAACTTAGATATAGAAATTACAATTGCCAAAAAAAATTTCTTAATAGAGGAATAGTTCTGTTGTGTTTCATTCCAACGTTTAGAAATAAATTGGACCACTTGGTCTTTATCATTTATTCTTTGTTTTAGTATACCACCATTTCCAAATTCAGAAGCATCTGTTTCTATAACTTTAAACGTATTAGGGTTAGCAATGTGTAAACATGGTATTTATTTTACAAGTGATTTTATCCATTTTACAAGTGATTTTATCCTTTTTACAGTATCAGTATGCAAATTTGTCCAAGGTTTTGGATTCTTCTGTAACCTTTGGTGTAATGGTTTGCATATAATATTGATGTCAGGAATAAAATCAATTACATAATTTAGACTTCCTAAAAATCTTTGTAATTCAATTTTGTCTTTCAATTCGTTAGAAACTTTTCTGTGAATTGAATAGATCTCTCAATTAGAACAATTGTTACTTGGTGGATATTATGACCTAAAAATCTAATCTTTGTCTGGAAGAGAAAGACTTTTTTCTTAGAAAGGATTAAGCCATTTCATTTGGCTATATTAAAGAAATGATTCACATGTTTGAAATGCTAATCAATATTGGGAGAGAATATTAAGACATCATCAATATAGACAACTATGAATTTAGAGTAAGGATTAAAAATGTCATTCATTATTCTCTGAAATTCAGAAGGAGCATTCTTTAAACCAAAAAGCATTACGTTCCATTCATATTGACCAAAAGTAACTGTGAAAGCAGTTTTATATCTATATTCCTCAACAATTTGGATTTACCAGAAGTCAGATTTCATGTCAAACTTAGAAAAAACTTTAGACAAATGGAGTCGATTCAGAAGGTCTTTTTTATTTAGAATGGGATATCGAATCTATTTTAAGACTTTGTTTAAAGGTTTATGATTAACCACAAGACGAGGAACACCTCGTTCAATTTCAGCGTTTTTGTTTACATAGAAAGCATAACAATCCCATGGTGATTGGCTTTTACGAATTAATCATTTTTTCACCGATTCATTTATTTCATTTTCACAAAGTTTCAAAAGTTCGCTATTCATTTGTGAAGGACGAGCTTTTGTCGAGATATCTTTTTCAGAAAAATCATGTTCATAAGGAAGTGTCACAATATGATTAATATTACTTCTTTCCCAAAAAGCATTATTAGGAATAAAACAAAGTTCACTTTTAATTTTTTGTTCTAAAACAAAAATTTTCTTTTGAAGTTCAAAATTTTGAAGCTGCTGTTCAATTTTCTGAAAACTTAATTCTTCTTTTAAAAATAAAAGATGGGATTCCTTATCACGAATAAGACAATTAATTTCTTTAATGGCATGTTCTTGCACAACATTTAAATTTCTTGTTCGAGTTTTTGAAACAAAACTGAACATTTTTTTTACCAGAAATTTGGGTTTCAATTCCTTCATTTGTGACAGAGAAAGGTTGAATTAAATTTATAAAAGGGGTTCCTAAAATTACATTCCTTTTTAAGTCTTTTACCAAAAGAAAAAATGTTTTTAGAGTAATATTATCTTTTACCACAAAAGTTTATATTTGATTTTTAAATGATCACCAGAAGCGGACTTCAATGATTCTGTGGTTTTATCAAAATACTTTGTAGGAATTAGGCCTTCTCTAATACAATTTAAATCAGCGCCAGTGTAAAAAAGAGCAGTTGTTTCTAGAATGATTTCGTCATTAATTTTGGTTAATACATCAATAATTCATTTTTTACTTAGTAAGTAGTTCAAGAAAATTAGAAGAGTCAGAATCATTCAAATTTGGGATTGGAGTTATAACATTATGAGTTGAGTTTTCAGAAACATTTTTCCCTTTCAAAATTTGTATTTTGAATTCCAAAAATTCCTTTGCTGGTCAATTTGATTAATCTTTAACATTCGAATTTCTTTTTTACGTTCATTAATTTCAAATTGAATATCATTGAGGTTATTGGTCTTGTAGACTTTTTTCCCCTATTCAAAATTTTAGTGAGGTTATAAACATGAACTTGGGATTGTCTAGGAAAAGACGAACTGGGATTTTGAATTTGATTAAGTAAACATTGGAATCAGAATGATTATCAATTGAATCTAAAATTTCATGTTCTTATTTGGTTAAAACATTTACTTCTTGTTCATTATCAGAATTAGACTCAGAAGACATGTCAGAGGAAGATTCAATTTCATTAATTTGAAGATCTTGCTGTACTGATTCTTCATTAGTTGAAGAATAGACAGAAGCTTCTGAATCAGTTTCAATATTTAGAATGTCTTCATCAAGATTAAGTTCATTAACTTTTTTTTTTATCTAATTTGTAAAATCTTTTTGTGTGACCTTTTCTTCCACAATTATAACATGTAAATTTACTAAAATCTTTTTTTATCTTCAGATTTCTTAAAGTTCTTCTTCTTAAAAAATTTCTTTTCTAGTTTTGACATTTGTTTTTTATGGAAAAACTTTTTCTTTATTTTTAAAGGTTTTTTATTTGGACATGTACCAGAACATTTCTTTGACGAAGAAAAAGAGTAAGAGGGATCGTACTGACGACAAAAATCTCCTAACCCTTTGCGAGTAAAAGATTTTTCTTTCTTGAGTTACTTTTGTAACTTAATATTATTACACATTTGAGTTCCAATTTTATAGACATAAGAAATTAGTTCACCATAACAAAGGGTATCAAAAGGAATAGTTTCTCCTATTTGTTCACGAATTTTGTCGCGAACCTGATTTCCTATGATTGTAGGAAGACCGGCGAGAAACTTTTCTTTTCAAAAAAGTTGATTAAAGTCTGGACGAAGTAACACCCCTTTTAGAAATACAGCTTTATATTCTCGGAATTCTCCAAGGGGACGACATTTTAGATTAGAAAGAATATCTTGATTGTGATCACGAATTACAGAAGGATCTCCTATGAAATGTTGGGATATTGAATACATAAGAGTAGAGACTGCATCTTGAACCATTTGTCCATAATAATAAAAAATGGTTTGACCATTATCATCGACTTTGACATCATTTAAAATCTAGTCTCTTTGATCTTAGATGAGATAATTATCCCACCAAACTTTCAAAGTACCAGAAAAACCTGCAACAATCATATAAGTTACTTGCTGATCTGTTGTGTCAGGAAGTGTCTTATATGTTGTGGCACACATTACCATTTGACTTAAAACTTGCAAGAGATTTTGCTCAGAAATACCATCTATGTTCCACTCATAAATGGCATTTGCAGAATACTTATTTTGGACTTTATTAAAAGATTCTTCAAAAAGAATATCAGGTGGTGTGGCTCTATAATAATAAAGTTTTTGGCGTTCTTTCCATGAGATAAGATTGACTTCAGGGATATCAATTTTCTCAAGAACTGATATTTGATTATCAGGTTTAGGAGAATTGATACTTAAAGGTTTATCTACTTTTGGAGTATTTAAAACTGGTTGTTTAAAAACTTTCTCTTAAAAGTCTTTGGTTTTTTACTTGAATGGCTTTTTTAAATTCTTAACTAAAAGTTTTAGGCATTTCAAAATTCTTAAACAGAGGGATACTTAAAGACTTAGGAGGGGTAGAAATTGATTGAGTAGAATGAGAGGAATATGAAGAAACAGAATGAATTGAGGTCTTGCCAATGGATGATTCAATTCTATCCAATTGGACAACTATTGAATGAAGATGTTAATTTGAAAAATTATTATGTTCAATAATTTTCTTAAACTCATTACTTTCATTTTCAAAAGGAGTCTTAAATGGAGCAGCATGAATTTCTTTTTCGCGATGTGAAATCTTAATTTTCCTCAGGGGAGGATGACTTGATTCAATGACTTGACCATCATCCAGTTTTCACTTAAAAACTTTTTCTAGATTATAAATTTCTCTTTTTTCCAGAAAATAGTTTTCGAACCAATCAAAGAAAAACATATGCATTCCAATTTCTTCTAAAAATTCATAATATTGGTCTTTATTGATGATGTCTTAATATTCACACACACACACACACACACACACATATATATATATATATATATATATATATATATTCCGAGTTAGATGGCCGAGGATTTCTTTTATGTCTGCAGTGTGTAAGACGACTAATTTACTTCGTCAACCGTTTTAAAATGAGAGATATAACAACAACAACAACAACAACAACAACAACAATAATAATCACGACGACGACGACAAGACCGGTCATGAATTTATTTTACTCCTCAAAGATGAGCAACCAACCATACCATATAGCTGGAGGTGAATAGGCATTTGGTCCTATTGGTAAAGGATTGGCGGGTGGAGACGTTAATATCATAAGTGAGAGGTTTGACTCTTGCCCTTTACAGAGAGGTAGAGCGAAAGTCATAGAAATGAGTGTTAGATATGACGGGAAAAAAAGCCCTTTCGTTTTGTTGTATTATAACGCGAAAATTAACTAGGATATTGCAAATTATGTCAATGCGAAAAGCCCATAAAAATAACGAGGAACGATAAATGACATCAGATATAGCGTGGTTCCGTCCGAATGTCGGTACCTATATCCACGAGAAGAGTTAGCAAGAACAATTCATTATAATAGAAGAATCGAAATTACAAACACTCAAATACGCTCGTGTTTTCCGCATCTAGATTATACCCAAACCCAAAGTATTTACAAATACACAATTCAATTGTATATAATAAGCACCGAACTCACGAAGCACAAAATTGACCGTGTTCAGGGCTCGTCCACACGATCAAAGAGAGAACGTCACTGCTTTTCGCATTGACATAATTTGCAAGAGCCTGGTTAGTTTCCGTATTATAACACGACACGTTTTGAAAGTTTTTTTTTGGTCGAACCGTTTTGAAAGTTCACCAGCTTCTTTTTATACCAAAGAGTGCTAATTAGCTGCCCTATGGACGCCGAGTGTCGTATTGATTGAGACTGCCTCAACAAAAATCTCATCTAATGAGGGGGGAAAAAACGTTCCAAGTATGGGTCCAACATGCCACGAGACAAAGTCGATTCGTCGGACATTACGACTTTCAATTGAATAAAAGGTACAGAGGCGGGAGAGCAGGCCCTCCGCCTGTGGTTTTATTTTCTTTTTTGTGTTTTCTTTTGCTTTTAGCCTTTTTTTTTTGAATTTGTCAACCTAGTACAATTAATATTTTGGGTGATAAAATTCGTATTTGTGACAAAACGACGTGGTTTTTGTACTATGAGTCTATGACATAGAGGACATAATACTAGTATCATGTCATTATAAATTGAATGAGTTAATTGAAGGACTTGAATACTATAAATCGAAAAGTTTTAGAACTTGATTGTATTTTTTAAAAATTTCTGGACTCAATCATATTTTTTGACAAGTTTTTGGACTTTTAGTACACTTCTCTCCAATATTAAAGCCTCGTTTGTTTCACGAAAAATAAAAGATTTGAAAAATATTTTCCCAAAAAAATTCAATAGAAAATATCTTCATTATCGAAAATGATTCATATATAAACGTTATCAAGGACAACCGAAATATTTTTTGTTCCTTCATTTTATCAAGCAACACAATGATCTTTTGTCGAAAAATATTTCTTAAATCATTAATTTTTAGTGAAACAAATAGATTAATACCTACTATAAAGTGCTCATAAAATGAATCAGAAAACTAAAAAAATTCCTCCCTCCCTTCTAAGCCTGTCAAACGGGTGGGTTGGGAGGAAAACTGTCCAAATCATAGTGACCAATTTTCATTTAACACAAATCTAGCGATCCCCATACACGACCTAACCTCTACACAAAACTTTTATATCTAACCCGGCTCATATTGATAAAACATAATCCAATATTTTTTTAAAAAAACTTTGTTGTTATAAATTTATATTTTATGCTTTATATTTATTTTTTTTCCCAAAAAATCAGATTTCCTTCTTCCTTCGTTGGTAACAACTGGCTAACCACCGGCGAGTCCGACGATGTTTGAAGATTGGCATATGGCCAACAATGACGACAGGCGACTGGCGATGGCGGCGGATGATCGATCAAATTTCATAGAAGAAAACCTATAAAAATACGAAAGAATTATGAAACATTTTAAAGTTAAAAAAATCATAAAATTTATTTATGCCTTAGTTAAGATAATTAGTCAACCTACTTATGATTAATTTATAATTCATTTAAGATCTATTAAGTTATTAAGTAATATATTTATGACTTACTTAAGTTTGTTTTAAAATTAAATACAATTCATTTTTGACACATATTATTATTATTATTATTATTATTATTATTATTATTATTATTATTATAGGTAAATTCTTTTTTTATAGCCAGATTTTTTTTTGGTCGGATTTTTTTATAGCCAGATTAAAGCATGATCGTAGACCCATTTTGCCACTTCCGGCCACGTCCTCCCTCAACTGAAATGCCAATACACCATAAGAGACAAGAATCGACGCGATTCCTACAACGAAGATCAGAAAAAGTACAAAAAAACATTAATCTAGAAAGAACCGAACTCGAAAAGCTTCTCCTCGGAACAGGGGAGAGATAGGAGCTGCCTCGCGGAGCAAATCATTCATTCTCTGCGTCAGCGTTTCTCTCGTTGTCCCAATCGCGTGGCCTCCCCCCAGAATCTCTCGCCGCCCCTCTCTCTCTCTCCCTAATTCCTCGCCTCCTCGCTCCCTTCTGTGTTCTTTATATCAGCCCGTTACGAGTATAATTTTTTAACTCATCTTATGCCGATATGGGGTCAGTCATCGGCAGAGCCGTCGACCCAGTATTGAGTAGGTGGTGTCCTTGACATTTCGTGCGTTGAACGTTCTTGGGTTTGTCAAATTGTCGGGTTTCGAGCCTGGTTTTCTTCTTTTTTCTCGGTCTTCAACTGCCCAGTAGAATCATTACCCACGTCTCAGATGTCAATTTGCTCGCGGACCGAAGCTCGCTTCTCTCCTCCGCTGTGAGCTTTCGCAAAGTATTCATCTTTCTCATCCTTCCATCGGAAAGGAATTAAAAAAAAAAAGAGTTTTTCCGGGTGCCCTTTTCACGAACGGCGAGATTACAGTAAGGCGGAGAGTCACAGGTGGAGAAAGTCAGCATTTATCTCTTGTTCCTAGACGGTTTTTGGTCAACTTTGAGGGTTATGTAGAGAGAGAGAGAGAGAGAAACCAATTAGGATACCATTTGCCATTTTTGGATTTTTTTTAACACAGACTTTTGGTATTTAATTTCGATGGTTGGAATATTATAAGGGTCGAAATCATTATACAAGGATGGTACTTCCTCATAGTCGTAACCTTGCGGTGGCATGTAAATGTCTACTCTTTCTTCCCGCTTCCAGATTTGATCAACACCGCCCCCGCCACCCTCGCTGTCTTCCTCAACCTCCGAATCTGCAATCTGGTGTTGGAAAGTCCGTGATGGCCTCTTACGGATCGGACGACTTATTGGGATCTTATACCTGTTCGTCGAACAGGAGCTTGACGACGTCGCATCACTTGCGCCATGTGGATTCGTTGGCCACTCTGCCCTCTGGGGCTGGTAGGATCTCGCACTTGAATGCTGTGATCCTTGGTGAAGCTCTTGCTTCTGAAGAGAATGATCTCGTCTTCCCCAGTGATGAATTTTGCAAACAGGCTCTTGTTACATCTCCACAAAAGGTAAAGTTTTTCCTTTTTATCTGTCTCCTTTTTCCCAGTTTTTTTTTTTTACTTTTTGTGGGCTTTGGCCTTGAGGTACTTTTGCATGTGTTGGCTGGGTCGAACTGATTTTGTTCCATTTCGATAGTACTTGGAGATGTACAAAAGATCTATTGAGGACCCAGCTGGCTTTTGGTCTGATATTGCATCTGAATTCTACTGGAAAAAGAAGTGGGGTGAGCAAGTATACTATGAGAATATGGATGTGCGGAAAGGCGAAGTTAAGATCGAGGTTGACCTCTTTTGCCATGTCATAAATAATCTGAAGTTCAAATTTTGTTCCATTCAGAAAGAATGCGTCATTACCTTTTTTGTGATTTCAATTGTGATTGAGCAGTGGTTCAAAGGTGGCATCACCAACATTTGCTACAATTGCTTGGATAGAAATGTGGAAGCTGGACTTGGAGACAAGATTGCCATCTATTGGGAAGGGAATGAGCCCGGTTATGATGGCATCTTGACGTACTCAGAGCTGCTTCAAAAAGTTTGCCAGGTGGATATGATGCTTATGTGCATTATGTTGCTAGTGAGCCTGTTCAATAAAGAAGTAGTCTCTATCAGAAGATGTTATCGTAATTGGTAACTGTGTATTGGTTCAGCTTGCGAATTACTTGAAAGACATCGGTGTTAAGAAGGGGGATGCGGTGGTCATTTATCTTCCCATGTTAATGGAACTGCCAATAGCCATGCTTGCCTGCGCTCGTATTGGTGCTGTACACTCGGTATTGCTTGATCTCTTTACCTCCCACATTCATTTCGTTGTCTAGTACTTGATGTTCCTATACCAATTGCTTCGTTTCTTGTTTCTTTCAGGTTGTGTTTGCTGGATTTTCTGCAGAGTCTCTTTCCCAAAGAATCGTGGATTGCAAACCAAAGGCTGTACTTACTTGCAATGCAGTTAAAAGAGGTTCAAAGGTCATAAATCTGAAAGACATAGTTGATTCTGCCCTTGTTGAATCATCTGGCAATGGAGTTTCTGTAGGTATGGGTTTTACCAATTTTTACTTGCAACCTGACGCACAAATTGTCTTCCCTTTATATCTTCTCTTATTTGCATGCTTTGACTCAATGAGGACCTAAAAGATGCTGATGATAGATGTATGGTCAATCTCTAATTCATGGAATGAGTGGTTAACTGACACTGAAGTAATATTGCTAATTCATCAGGGAAAACTTTTGTCTTGAAGAATTGTTGTCACGAAATTCTGTAGTGGTATTTTTAATTATGCTAATCCTCTCTGTGATATTCTTCAAGTATGGATTAGCTTTCTTGTTCTGCGTGAACTGATTTATTATAGTGGAGTATGGGCTGTTTCACATGTTCATAACCATGGCTATTGGCTTGGTAATTGTTAGTATCCAAATCAAACTTCCCAATGTAAGCCTTCTTATATTAGAGTAGAATTCCGACCAAAAAAATATATATATTAGAGTAGAATCCTTATTGTCCATTGGCAATGTGGAAACTGTCTTTTTAGGAGGGAAGCATGGATAGCTTCACAAATGAATCTTATAGGTTTATTTGCTTCTCACAAACATGGATAGCTTCACATACAGGCCTTATAGGTTTCCTTGCTTCTCGCTGCCTTCTTTTAATCCGATTACTGCAGAGGTCGATGGAGTAAAGTGTCAGACTAGTCTGTCTTGAAATCTTCTATCTAGTTTGAAGTGTCAAAAAGCCCCGTACTTAGCCTTTTAATTCTGCTTGGTTAAGCGATAATCATGATAATATTTTTTTCCTCATCCAATTATCATTAATTTTACTGCATATGATTTTATGTGTATGTTGTTCATATCCTCAAATGACTTAACTAATTTCCTTTTTGGCAGGTGTATGCTTAACATACGAAAACGAATCAGCCATGAAGAGAGAAAGCACCAAATGGAAGGAAGGGAGAGATATATGGTGGCAGGTTCATATAACTAAATTCTTGAAATCCTATATTTAGATGGGGTAACTCTATTTGGACAATTTCACCTGCATATATGGTAGATTCTTTCAAAAGAACTTATTATCCGCTCGTCAGAAGAGTTGGGACTATTTATAACTGTCGGATTGCTAGGCTTTTAGTTTAGAATAGTTTGAATTGGATTCTGGTGGTTGCTTTATAGTTGAAATTGATGAGCAATGTTTGGCTTCTAGGACATTGTTCTTAAATATCCAACAACATGTGAAGTAGAGTGGGTTGATGCAGAGGATCCACTTTTTCTCCTCTACACCAGCGGTAGCACTGGAAAACCAAAGGTAGGCTCAAGACTCGTTCATTCATGATCATGCATATCTCTTTGTTTCTTTTGGTATGTGCTAATATGAAGCTTCTTATAGGGTGTTCTCCATACAACTGGGGGATATATGTTATACACTGCCACGACATTCAAGTATGCATTTGACTATAAACCAACTGACATCTACTGGTAAGTTGATTCGTCCAGTACGTCCATGAAAAGATCACGTCCACAATCTCTTCGACTGTTTTGCAACTCATATTTCCGTTTTTGTTCATCTCGTTTAGGTGCACTGCCGACTGTGGCTGGATTACTGGGCATAGTTACGTTACCTATGGACCTTTGCTCAATGGAGCATCTGTTGTAGTTTTTGAAGGGGTAATGCTTAATATTCATGATCCTTGCAACATTTTATGTTTGCATATGCTGTGGGGGGCCATGATAAACAGTTCATTGATATGGGTCAATAGAAATCATGACTTTGCAATTTAAGTGTTCAGAATCTCAGATGTGGTCGATATATGTCCATTTGAATTCATTATTTTATAGAAAGTGAGCTAGTCTACTTCATTGAAGTACTTGGTGGCTTAGATCCTCTGAAAAGAAATGCATGCTATTTGTTTCAGTTTTCTGTTATCTGCTTGTGAGTAGCCTATGTCCGATCAGGTTATCCTACCAGGGATCTATTAAATAGATAATATTTTCGTAACATCACCAAACCAATCTAAGGAAGTTTGGTAATTTAGCTGTCTGTAAAGTGGAAGAACACTCTTTAAACCCAAACAGAAGTATCATTGATGAATCAGTCAGAAACCAAATTGGAAAACTATAATAGCAGAAAGGAAAGGTGGTTCTCTAGTCCAAGGGTAAAAGAATATCCAAATTTTGTTCCTGCTACCTAAGTCAGTTATACTGGAGACAGTAATTGAATAAAGAGAAATCGTTATCATCCTTTTGCCTGTATTGTTATTCATTTTGTTTGCACTCGCACCCAATGACAAATTATGCTTTTTTTTTTTCGCAGACACCAAGTTATCCTGACTCTGGACGCTGTTGGGATATTGTCGACAAATTCAAGGTGACAATTTTCTATACTGCCCCTACGTTGGTGAGATCGCTCATGCGTGATGGTGATGAGGCAAGTCTTTCTATGACTCGGCACATGAATTTGTGGTTAAAGACTTAGCAATCCTCTGTTCCCTTGGACTAATATGGATCTTGACTTGAAGGTGTCTCGGCTAGATATATTGTTAGTGAAAGTAATTCCATGTAACTTCCTCTTGTATCAACTGATTTCCTCATCCACGTCCACTGACTTTATTAACCATCTCAAAAAGTCAGGGCTGATCGAGTGTCCTTTCAATATATGTACCCCTGCATTTATATTCTGTTGAATTTCCCCTACAGCCACTGTGTTTCTTCCATTATGTTGCGGTTATGAATGTAGAAACTCTTTAAAGTCAGCTTCATGATGGTACAATAGTGTCATCAAGTTGCTTCTGGTGCTGCAGTATGTTACCAAGTATTCACGCAAATCTTTGCGGGTCCTAGGAAGTGTTGGCGAACCTATCAATCCAAGTGCATGGAGGTGCGGAGCTTTATCTTAACTTGTGTAAATTTTTCGCTACATCCATAAACCTGTGTACATTTCCTCAGGTGGTTTTTCAATGTAGTTGGGGATTCAAGGTGCCCGATATCTGATACTTGGTGGCAAACTGAAACTGGCGGCTTCATGGTACATTTTGTTCTTCGTTTGCGTTCATGTTTGAACTTTTTACAAAGAATGCCCACAATATCCACTTTATGGTCCCAATCTAACTCCAGTTACGCTGACGTACGTTGCAGATCACACCATTACCTGGTGCCTGGCCACAGAAACCTGGTTCTGCTACTTTTCCTTTCTTTGGGGTTCAGGTCTCTAAACCTTTTCATTCCCTTAACCTTTGAAAAACTTGTTAGCCTTCAACAAGTGTGTCTCCAACTAATTTCCACATTGTTGTGTGCAGCCTGTCATAGTGGATGAGAAGGGTGTTGAAATTGAAGGCGAGTGTAGTGGGTACCTGTGCATTAAAAGTTCATGGCCTGGGGCATTTCGTACACTTTATGGTGATCACGAGCGATACGAAACCACATACTTCAAGCCATTCCCAGGGTACTATTTTACTGGTGACGGCTGCAGCAGGTTAGTTGATTCAACCATCAAATTATGGCTCTAGTTACTTGCATTATCCCTGTGTTCTTTCTTGGGATGTTTATACAATTCCTTAGCTTGAACGATATCTTGTGCTTATATATCTTTGGAAGGCGGAGTGATAGTTACACTGTAAGTTGTACAATTTGATCTCGTTATTTCTTAATTTGCTCAACCATTGATGCAGGGACAATGATGGTTATCACTGGCTGACTGGTAGAGTTGATGATGTCATCAATGTCAGGTACTGCATAAATTTCTCATGATCTTCTCTTTTAGTACCTCCACATTCAAACATTTTTGTGGTGCTCATACAAATATGGCTTTGTTTTTGTGGAGGAACTTCCAAAGGCCAATTTTCTTTCCTCCTTAAAGCACTCAGTGATCCTTGAATACTGGACCTGTTAACTGATGATGCTTCACTTGCCTCTGCAGCGGACACCGGATCGGTACAGCAGAAGTTGAATCTGCTCTTGTTTCGCATCCTAAATGTGCAGAAGCTGCAGTTGTTGGTGTTGAGCATGAGGTTACTTTTGCACAGCTTCTTCCTTTCTGTGTTCTTTATTTGGATGTGTGATAGAGAGAAAGAGAGAAAGAGAGAGGGCAACTGATGATAAAATTCTGTGTTTGCTTCAAGTGCTAACAAATCGTCATTTTGCCTCTAGGTTAAAGGACAGGGCATTTATGCCTTTGTCACTCTGGTGGAAGGTGAACCTTACAGCGAAGAACTGAGAAAAAGCCTCATACTCTCCGTCAGGAAACAGGTTTGCATCCCATTAACGCTAGATTCTTAAATCGGAAACCAAGCGCTCTTGCTTTCTGAAAACTCCCCAATGTGACTTAAATTTGTCATCCGGCAATAAGGAAGTTCTGGAGGGAGTAAATTTTTAGTCTGATGATGGTTGTGATCTCATTTTCATTCCCCATAATAGTCACACTCTTAACAAAGTATCATTGAACCCCTTTCGTTTACTTAGTCCTAATCTGTCTGTGGGCTTTGCAAACACGGCTCAATCCCTTCTTAATTACCATGGGGCACCTAATGCTTAAGATTTCACTCCTACTGTTCATTTGATTATTAGAAACTTCTAATTCTTTAAGTGATCCCTGCTGACGACTAATGATTTTGCCCTTCGCTATCTAGAAGCTGTTTGCATATTTTGATTGAAAATGAGCTTACTCATCACATGGAGCACTATCTCCCTTTCCTTACATGAGGTGGTATAACAAGAATGATAGAACAGTGAAACACATGCTAAATGGGCACTTTTGGCTGATGGATCATGACGTACTCACTGCGTCTAAATATCTTTTCATTTTGGTTTCTCCATTCCTTTTGAGCCAAAGACAACTATGTCGTCAGTAGGATCTGTAATCCTTGCATACTGCTTGCTGTGAACATTTACATTTGTTAAATTTGTGTCGTCGCTGTATGAATAGCATCACAGTAGCACATTCAGGGCAGGTTCCATTATATGTTCCTGGACCTTTTTGGGTTCCTGTGCCATGATTGGCTTCACCAGGCTGAATTCATTTTTTGTCCATAAGACTGGTGAAATCTATTTCATAGTCCATCTTGTGTAACATCTGAAAGTTATTTCATAAGCATAACTTTCGACCAGAGCAATCTGATTCATCTTCTGTCTAACTTTTAGATAGGAGCATTTGCGGCACCCGACAAAGTTCACTGGGCGCCCGGCCTACCGAAGACCCGCAGTGGAAAGATAATGAGGAGAATCCTGAGGAAGATCGCATCGAGGCAATTAGACGAGCTTGGAGACACCAGCACGCTGGCAGATCCATCTGTTGTCGATCAGCTGATCTCGCTAGCCGATGCCTGAAGCACCAAAGTTTGTAACTTGTGAGGTCGTCATCACGATCTTCAGCCTCGAGCTCTCATGGTCGGATTATTTGGAGCTTGTAGGTAGCAAGGTAGTGATTATTCCCGGGGCAGCTATTTCTGTAGCACTTACTCAGAAACCTGTTGGCATCTGATCTCTGTCAAAAGAATAATGGAATGGGTTTTTCTTCCGGAAGTGCTTCTAAATTGACGGTGTGAAAAATTACTTTGCTGTCCAGATGAACATAAACACGATCAGTTCTTTAGAATAAGGTTGCCAAATCGCCTTTCTCGTTCTGTAAAAGGTTGCGTTGTCAGTTGTTTCCTCCACATTTCATATTCCTAGCTAACGAGTTCTTGAGAAGGTAACGATCACTACTAAAATATGGCGGAAAAATCTTCGCGCGAGTCCTGAAAAAGGGCCAGCATGCAGGACTGTAGAAACTTCAGTGTCCTCCGCATTTCACATTCCTAGCTTACAAGAAAATTACCAGCCATAGGTTTTTCTGCATGTCAAAAGACCAAGGCGCATTCTTTGCCATTGGATATTGGCCAAACAGATAGGGGACCGTCCATATTGAGGATTGTTTCAACAGACATGAAGATATGCTCAGAAAGAGAAAGCTCCCATCCATTGATGGTGTAGCGGGGTTGTGTCGGCATCTCTCCAGCAGGCATAGGCAAAACGACCCACCAGGCATTCCTTTCCGCAAACAAGCCTCTGATCTCTCTCTTCTTCGAAAGAAGAAAGGAATCTTTTCTGCCCATAAAAGCCTCTCTTCCGATCTCTTTTTCTTCAAGCAACAGCGAAAGCACGAGGGCTCATCGTCACGCGTGGCGCAGGTTCCCAACGTTGTACCGGCTGATTCTCTAATGGCGAGGAGCAAAGAAGCTCAGAGACGAATGAGACGGGTGAAGATTAAGTGAAAGAAGAAAAGCTGAAAGTCGATGAAATGAGAAGGAAAGGACCATCAATGAACCAGATTTAGCGCCTGCATTCAATGGGAACCTGCACAAAAGAAGTTCGGCGCGCGTGCTTCTCAGTTGGGCAGAACACTCCTTTGGACGATGGGAAACACGGGTAACTTTGCCATTATAAAAGGACCAAGGACTTCCGACCCAAACACAAAAAAGACCAAAGACTTCCCAGCCCAAAGCCGTAAAAAGATCAAACACAAAACACAAACACATAGCGACTTTGGTACAACTCTCTGAACGGATGAGAACTCGCAGAAGGGAGCTCGACGACCGGCTTGCGGCGGCCATGCTGGCAGCGAACTTGTCCATTTTTTAATGTGTTTTCCAATCGCAATTCCATTTTTTTTTATCTCACTTGTGATCTTCCTCGTCTTTCTTGCGCCGCCGTTAGGGAGGTTTCAGCGGCGCGCAGTACCCTCAACATAGCAGAGGAAGCTTGCTTTTCTGAGGCGACCAGAATCCTTATGTACCGAAGGGCGATTAGCGTTTTTGCCATGGCCGAGACTCGGGCCGTAATAGGATTACTGGCGAGTTATCGAGCCCCCTGTACGCTTCGGCGTATAACAGTTATGACCGTAGATTTGGATGGAGCAGAGATAGACGCTGAAGTCATCCGAGAGATGAGGGACCTCCTACCGCAGGGAGGACTCGTAAACAGCAAGGGGTACGGTAGTCTCCACTATTTATTTTTTTGCCTCTTTTTGTCTTTTTTTTTTTTTCATTATTAATGTATTTGCGGGAATCACTACGACATTCCTGTGGCTCAGCAGTGAGCAGAAGAAGAGTCGATGATTATCATTAGATGTATTTTGTCCTGAGTTTATCGTTTCTGTTTCTGAAGTTTCGCCGGTTGTTGCCGAAGTTTCATTACAAGACAAAGGCAATGATCATCGGTCATGACTTGTCGTTGAATTTAAGTATGTCCTACGCTTTCTTAACACAAACTTAAGGATTGCATCATGGAAGAAATGTTGCAGATTCACTCGACTATACATGCCCCTTATGCTTCTACTTGCATTTTATCTCCATCATCGTTCGCTCATCCTCTCCATCATCCCCGCTCCCGGCATCCGCATTAGCATGTTTGTATGGCAAGATGTGCGGTGCTGAGCTTTCTGGCTCAAAATTGCATCAATGCTTCAGCGGCGACTCGAGCTAACTCTGCATTGTCATGCACCGTAAAAACGCCAAGTAAGGCACACTCCCAGACAACCTTATATGGATTCATTGGCGTGTCCTTTTATTATATCGAAGGCCTCGTTAAGCTTCCCACGCCGGAGCAGTATGTCCACACGTGACGCGAAGCGTTCGACCGTTTGTCCTATACCATGTTCCGTAACCATCACCGGAAAATGCCTCCAGGCTTCTTCTACCAACCCAGCACGAGCACGAGCACTCGGAACAGGAAAAAAAAAAAAAAAGTTTCCTGGAGTCCGCCCATCGCACTGCTGCTGGGGAATACGAGCTGCCATGGAAGTCTTTGAAGGACTTCAGTTCTTTGTCCAAAGTGTTGAGCGACTCTGCTCAGCATTCTGTGTCATTCAATTAAGATCAAAATTTCTCTCTCTCTCTCTCTCTCTCTTTTTAAACACAATGTCCAGGCCCGTGTTTATGCTGTTCAAAAGCAATTAAGAGCTAATAGCATGTGGATTTGACAATGTCAATCGAGATAACTGTAAAAGACGAGACAAACGATAAAACAGTGGAAAAAAAATTACCATTATCATCAATCTGTTTTCCATCGGAGCCACTACGATTTGAAATCACGTTAGGAGGATGTGCGGCTGTGATGTTCTGCTGGTACCCAGTACGGTCGTCTGCTGGCGAGCAGTTTGATCACAAGGCCGCATTTACCCTTTGAAGCCCGGGGGGATTGGGAAGGAGCGCTTTCAACTACTATCCCCGCCGAACAAATCAATTGCAAAAGGAGACATTTTAATGATATAATTGTAAACACTCAGAAGATGAAGCTGAATCAAGCTTAAACCTCATAGCAAGCACAGCCTCAAAACATGCATGCATTTGAAGTCAGCCGCAACTTAGAACATCAGAATGACATCGACATTCGAACAAAAAAAGGACACTGAGTTTTTCCATGTAGCATGAATGGTAGGACTCCAGAATGCCTGTATGGTGTTCTTCAATTCCTTAAATTGGACAAAACGGGAAAGAAAATCGGGAAATTATGATACTTTCAAGATAACCATCTCTCTAAACTTTGAAAAGGACTGCTACTAACCTATGTTATGGTAATTGTTTCCACCACATTCTTTTTGCTACAAGAGCAAAGTGAAGGCAAATTACTCAACTTGGAAGAAAAGTACTTCCACATCACAGTTTGGAAGGGAAGCAAAAAGTGATTAAAGACACCATAGCATGCGATGATGCAGACAACGACAAGAATGGCCTTAATTAATGCCAATCAAGTTGTCTTTTTATGGTAGTTAATGCAGAATGATGCCATAATGACGTACGGCTTATTGACAAGTAATGTGAAAAAACAGATTAGTACGCTCTTCGAGGGTGGTATAAGCAACTTTTGCAGCACTACACTCCGCCATCTTCTAGGGTTGTTTCTTATTGCCCTGTAAAACTCTCCCCCTTCTATATCCATGGTTTGAAACAAAAATTCGTTTATGGCTTTCATATCATCCACGACCGTGTCGCGATAACATTGTTTCTTAGTGAAATCTACCAAAAGATTCATGTGCGAAACACATTCAACCTTAAAGATAAAGAAGCAATAAAGTGCAGACAGATCAAAAGATTTGAAGAGGTTTTTGCAATTCATAAGGATACAAAAAATAATCAGCAAAAACTGTATTGTTGAATTACCTCTTGGGCATGAGGGTTCGCCACACGCTTTTTCTCCTACGAGCTTAAATAAGTTTTTGTTTTTGTTCTTTCAAAAATATCTTAAAAAAACATAAAAGGGAAAAAATAAAATAAAATAGTAAATTACCAAATTGCCCCTAACTAAAGTAATTCAAGCACCTTTTTTTTAGATTAATATACTCACTTCAGGTCCTTATTTGAAACAATATGCACTTTAGGCCCTTATTTGAAAAAGTTCCACTTCATATCCTTATTTGAAAAAACGAATGTAAGTGGGGCTTTTTCTTTTTCTTTTTTTTATGGAGTTTTCCTACTATTTTATTAGCTCTTCAATTCAAGGGGCATTTTTTTTTCTAGGGATAATATCACGAAAAATCCTAAACTGAGACACTTGTGACAAATTTACCCAAAATTATTTTTTTGATCATGAAAAACCCTAAATTGGTACACTTATGATAAATTTACCCTAAACTGGTACACTTGTGATAAATTTACTCCAAACTGGTACATCAGTGATAAATTTATCTCATGTTAGTTTTTCGTTAAATCTAACAATCAAATTGCTGAATCGGATGAGATTTGTAGTTTACGTATGTATTAATTTGGGGTTTTAACTCAGTTGCACCTTCAACTCATTTGGAAAACTATATACAGGGTAAATAATTTGTCATGACTATTTCACAACAGCAAGCATGTGGTGAACCTCACCAGATCACAGAATAGATATGGAAAAAAAAAAGAAATAGATAAACCAGCATGACTGAAACTTTCAAGTTAATCGCATACTAGACTTCAGATTCGTAAGCTAAGTTGAAGGACCTTTCGCAATACGAGAAATTTTTTTACGGGTGGAAGAGCTTGGAATAATAACCTGACCAACTTCAGCTCTCACCATGTACCTGCTCTTATGAAGCATTCACGACTATTTGGTGAATGTGAAATAACAACCTACCGATTTCAGTTACACTTGCATACCTGTTCTTATGAAGCATTCTCGATCTTGGAACATCGAAAAATTTGCTGAAAGGCAGTCTAATATGCTGGGTAACTATGAATCTAAACAAGTTCCCCTTCATACAATCAGCATCCCAAAAATATCCCAAAGCAAAAAAAAAAAAAAAAACCAAGACCTGAGGACTGAATCGCTTGTCAGGGATCTCCGCAAGCTGCAGTGGACAAGGTGCAATTCTCCATGTGTAACCTAAACAATTTCTCCCAAATGGGCCAAAAACACCCGCAGTGGGGTGAGTATTGGATCATCATCCGCAGGTCCATTTGGATGAGGCATGGAAAGAAAACTGAACACGGTTCCCATCCTGGAAGTGCACGTCATTCACACATTAACAATGCAAAAAGAATTATGGCTCACCATGGCAAAAGACATTGAGAATATTAACGTTAGACGCCAAACAACAAGCAACCAACCAGCTATATACCAGGGAAAAGGAAAGTACATCCTAAGACATTAAATAAGCCTTAATCATGAACCAGAAGACAAGCACAGTGAACGCAGACCTGTACAACCCTCTGGTGGCAGAGGACAAAGTTCGTGCCTAAGTTGCTGGATTTCGTTTCTGAGCATGGTTGCCGTTTTCGCTAAGCTGAGAAATCATTAGGTATCCATGGTACTCCTACATGCAGTCAAAAATAATTATGTAAGTGCTAACTGCATTCGACCAAAAGTTCCAGGCCTTCACCAAGCATATATTCGGAGTACAAAATACTTTTGTGTGCAAAGGCGATGAAAACAAAATCAGGTAGATGGTCTGGGGCACTAACTCATGAGCAGGCAAAAGAAAAACACAGCAGGACTAGACCAAACTATGGCTTAGTTCATACGAATCCAACTTCCTCCACTTGAGTATTTGAAATGCCTAAGAATTTGCAAGGAACCCAAGACAGATTAGACACCAAACAGCATTTAATTATTTTTTTTTTCCTTTCCTTTTCAGATCTCTTAGTACAAAATTGAGCTGAAAAGCCCTAAGTGAAGTTTTCCCGCTTGAGCTAAGACCTTCCTGCGGGAACTTACTCCCCCAACCGATCCCAGTGCTTTCCTTCAGTCAGACCTTAGATTTTAGAGATCGCTGCTCTTTAACTCTATCAAAACTTAAAGTACCCTTCCTAACAAATGATTCTCCTGTTTCTTCAAAGTATATCTCCTACCTTTTTCAGCTTTCTCCTGCCCATTTTACCCTGCATCACCATCATAATATCACATCTTCTCAATGAAGCATCTACTTTCTGTCTTCCACAGGAGCATATAGGACGAGTTCTTTCTCCGCCACTGATGAAAAAACGTAGTGACATTCCTATTGCATCCTCTAAGACAATTCTATCTGCAAGTGAACTCCGTAACCGGGAATATGAGATTCATAGTTCCAAAGCTAGCCTAAAGTACAAAAAATTTGGCCCATGCACCGCACAAGAGGAAACCATTAACCAGTAACGAGAGTAACCGTTAGCCATTAATAATCTTCTATACTTGTAGTTCTACTTTTAGTGCTCCCTAAGTTTGCAAATAATGAGTAGCTCTAACAGGATATGTTAGTGATATTCTGTTCGTGGCTTTAAAGTAATTATATCCTTGGAAGAGATTGGACAAAAAATTGACCTCATCCTGCTTTAGAAGCTGTTAAATAATGGCATGAAAATGGCGATCGATAGTACATTCGGTAAACAAGAAGCTAACCTGAGAACTCTTAATGATCTCTAACGCAAATGGATATCCTTCTATGGCTGTCATATGACAATTGCTATGGATCGATCATTTTGTAAAGCAAGGACATCAAAGCATTAAAGAAATCGTTTTTTCTTCATTAACAAAAGCTTCAATGATCCAAAATCTGCTGGACCTTGGATTCTTGAGGAGTCAAGAGTTTAGAAAAAAGGGCAATAATCTTCCGACAATTGTTGATGTGAATTATCTGCATTATCATCACTCATTGAGATTCTTCCAACGAGTACCGACAAGATTATAAAAGTTATATGTCCTAAAGATCTGAAAACAAATAGTAAACAAAGGAAACAATCTGAGATGGAAGCTTCACTTACAAATTTACCAATGGTGTCACAACTAGCACAGAGCAATCTAGTCAATGGATTATTCTTCAATTCTCCAATCCACATAATAATTTCCAAATTGGATGGTTCATAAATGACTGCAGAAGCATCTTCACAAAATTTACGAAGGGCAGAAGCACAAGAATTGGATCATGGAAGTTCTCATATGCCGGTTGCAAGAAATAATCTGAAAGCATCGTTTAAGTACGAAAAAATAAACACGCAAGTCTTAACACAATTTGTAGACAACATCTTTACAATCTTCGAATGATGCCAGATAACGACCAGTGAGGTAAAAAAACATATAGAGGAGAGGTGAAAAAGAATTCTTAAGATGTGCCATTCTGAACCTCCACAAAAGAATATAGGCTGCATTTTGAAATGTACTGATTTGACTGAACTAGACGAAGGAGCTCCTTATAATATGGGCCTCGAATTTGATTGGAAAGCAGACAACCAATTTTGAATAGGAACCAATAATGTCTGCAAGTGCTCTATAAACCTACAAACTTCTTAAAGAGTAGACCAGATCAAATGGATCATCCCTGATGTGAAAGTTCAGCATTTACCTGTATTTGAGTTTACACAACATCAACATTAACATCAACAACACCTTTATCCCAAACTAGTTGGAGTCGGCGGTCGATGAACCCCAAAAATCATAAAAATAAAAGCATAATCAAGGGAGGGAAAAGAGATAAATGCGTAAAAATAAATAAGTATATATATATATATCTATCTATACACTACCCCTCCACAATACTAATAGACTCCCTCCACTCAGTCCTAAGACAAACCGTACGCCAATCTATTTTTCACTCCATAAAATCTTGTTTTACTGCTTTCCCACAAGTAAGTTTCAGCCGACCTCTTGCTTTTTTCGTGTTATGCTCTCGATAGCAAATTTCTGTTCGTATCGGTGCATCTAAGGGTCTTCGGAGAATATGCCCAAACCATCGCAATCTATGCTCTTTCATCTTTTCCGCCACAGGTTCTACTCCAACTTTTCGTTGAATCTCTTCATTTCTTATCTTATCCATCCTTGTATGACCACACATCCACCTTAACATCCTCATTTTCGCTACTCCCATTTTATGCTCATGTTTCCTTTGTGCTGGCCAACATTCAGCTTCATATAACATGGCAGGTCTGACTGCTGTTCTATAAAATTTTCCTTTTAATCTAAGAGGAATTTTGCGATCACACAAAAATCTCTATGCACTGCGCCATTTCATCCAACCTTCTCTGATTATATGGCTTGCATTCTCATCAATCTCTCACTCCTTTTGCAGTATTGATCCCAGATATCTAAATGTATCTTTTTTGGGTACCTCCTGTTCGAGCATATTTACGGCTTCTTGATCCCATATTCCTGCCGTGTCAAACTCACACTTTAAGTATTTCGTTTTACTTCGGCTTAGCGTAAATCATTTAGACTCCAACGTGCTTCTCCATACTTCTAACTTAGCGTTAACCCCAGCTTTGGTCTCATCAATAAGCACGATATCGTCTGCAAATAGCATACACCACGGCACCTCATCTTGAATATTTTTTGTTAGCTCATTCAAAACCAGGGCAAAAAGGTAAGGGCTCAAGGCAGAATCTTGGTGTAAGCCTACTGTGATTGGAAAATAACTTGATGTGTCATTACAAACCTTCACACATGTAGTAGCACCGTTATACATGTCCTTGATTGCCTCGACATACTTTGAATGTACTTTTTTCTTCTCAAGAATCCACCACAAAATCTTTCTTGGAACCCTATCATACGCCTTCTCGAGATCAATAAACACCATATAGATGTCATTCTTTCTTTCTCTATATCTTTCCATCAATTACCGTATTAAGAAAATAACCTCCGTGGTAGATCTTCTTGACATAAATCCAAATTGATTGACAGAAACCTTGGTCTCTATTCTCGAATGATGCTCAATAATTCTCTCCCACAGTTTCATTGTATGGCTCATAAGTTTGATGCCTCTATAATTAGAACAATTCTGGATATCCCCCTTGTTCTTGTATATAGGCACAAGTATACTCTTCCTCCATTCATCAGGCATTTTATTAATATGGAGGATCTTGTTAAAAAGACTAGTCAACCAACTTATTGCTACATCCCCTAAACATCTCCACACTTCAATAGGAATACCATCGGGTCCCAAGGTTTTGTTAGTCTTCATCTTTTTTAATGCATTCCTAACTTCTCGTGCTTTAACTCTACGCACAAACCTTCTATTTGAATATCAGAAGCATCTTCCAAATCCACCTCACTTCTATCGCTCTCCCCATTAAAAAGTTTGTTAAAATAAATCATCTACCTGCCCTTGACGTCTTCATCTCTTATCAAGAGTGTTTGATTTTCATCCTTGATACATATAACCTGTGTCAAGTCTTTACTTTTCTTGTCTTTTGATTTTGTAAGTCTATAGATGCCTTTTTCTTCTTCTTTGCTCCCAAGTTTGTCATGCATATCGGTGAAAACCTTGCCTCTTGCCTCTCGTACAACTTCCTTGGCACTTTTTCTCGCAAATCTAAACTTTTGTAAATTCTCTTCATTAGGATATTTATGTAGGTATCTGAAACACTCCTTCTTCTGCTTAATTGCCTCCTGCACCTCTTCATTCCACCACCAGGTTTCTTTTGTTTGATGTACATTCCCTTTACTTTCCCCTAACACCCCTTTTGCCACTGTTTGGATGCAGTTAGACATCTCTTTCCATATCATATTTACTTCGCCCTCCAGTTGCCACGGTACTTCCTGTAGCATTCTTTCCTTGAATTCTGTTTGCTTCTTCCCATGTAACTTTCACCATCTTATTCTGGGGTGCGGCGCACTTCTCTTCATCTTCTGTACTTTGTTATACCGAACTTCTAAGACCACCAACTTATGTTGTGTAACTACACATTCACCAGGGTATACCTTACAATCTACATACGAAGCTCTATCCTCTCTCCTGGCAAGAAAAAAATCAATTTGGTTACAATTTTGACCGTTGCAAAAAGTGATCAGATGTAATTCTCTTTTCCTAAAAAACGTGTTTGCCAACATCAAATCATAAGCTAATGCCACACTCAAGATGTCTTCGCCAACCTCATTTCTAGTCTCATGTCCAAAACCTCCACTACTTTGACCGACATGTCTATTTAGATCTCCTCCTATGAATACCTTCTCCTCGTGTGGTATCCGCCTTAAAATCTCTTCCAGATCTTCTCAAAATCTACTCTTCTCGAACGCTTGCAGTCCAACTTGAGGGGCATACACACTAAGGATATTCAAAATCGAATCCCCCACTACTAACTTAACTAAAATAATCCTATCTCCTATTCTTTTAACATCAACCACTCTATCCTTGAAATTTTTATCGATCAGAATCCCAACTCTATTTATACTCTTTGTTGTGCCTGTATACCATAACTTGAATCCGGTGCCATCCACTTCTTTAGTCTTCTCTCCTTTCCATTTAGTCTCTTGCAGGCAAGCAATATTCACTTTTCTTCTAGCAAAAGTATCTGTCAATTCCCTCAATTTACCCATTAAGGTTCCTATATTCCAACTCCCTAATCTAATTCCTACCCCCTGGGCTTTTCTTGCCCCCCGCACTCGCCCACGGAAGTGTGAGAACTCTTACTCATTTATCACTACATTCGGGCATCGATATGGAGCATCACTTTGGGAATGATGGCTCAAGATTAGCTTCCTTACCCCTTGCATCCACCTATCTTGGTGCAAAGACCCTTACTTATTTTTCGCTACACCCGAGCGCCGATGCAATGCGTCGCTAAAAAGGGTACGCTCCAATAAAATATCAATAGGGTTCATCTCTTAGAGATAGCTCTTTTTTTATAACCGGCTTGCTACGCTTGACGTAAACTTCCTCCTTTACCTGACTTGGGACAGGCCATGTAGACTACATAGGCGGAGTTTGTATTTGAGTTTACACGTGATTGGAAAAATAAACTATGAAGGGAAGGGCTACATCTGACACACAAGGCACGTAAAGCCCTTCAGCTTAGCAGAAGGCCTTCCTGATAATGCTATCACTAGCTGCATAATTGCAGAGAAACTCGGGCTTTGGCCTTCTTGAAAGACAACTTCATAAACCTGGCATATCTTAAAACCAGACAATTAAGCAGCAGAAAACAAGATGACAAGGCTATACTTACAAAGCGAAGTCACCTATGAAAAATCTCAAGCATACATTCCTGATTAAAACAGTGCAAGTAGCCACCTCAGAAACGCAGGGGTTTGAACATTGAAGCTGCCTCCCTAGAACATAACAGCACGAAAATTTCTTTGTCTCATATTTTTTAGTTACCTCCTCAATAGACATATGGACAATGCAATTTCACAATTTGTAAGTCCAAACCATTCATAGCCCCCTCGAAGACGACGGAGGAGGCTCCTCGGTGGCTGAAAGATTGGCAACTAATGCGGTCGTGATCCCTCCGCAGCAGGATTATGACGTCACAAGAATGATTTTCAGGATGGAGGATTACGGTGCTCCCACCAAAGTTACAAGCAAATGGTTTATAAGGATCCGAAGTGCATAAAATCTTAAATATCAGGAAACTGACTTCAGTCAACAGTGGAAAATAAGGTAAAATGTTCCTTTAAAAATAAGTTGCTCGAAGAAATGTCTCATTACAAACTAAACTTGAAACTCGGGAGTATTTGAAAGAGCAGAAACAGAGAGCTCAAGCTTTTCATGTTTGACTACTGATAAACCCGTGCCGAAACACATCTAATCATAGTGCTCTCCTACTCTTCTCCTCCTCCCACCAGTCACTGCTCAGCCTCTGGAATGTCGTAGCTGTTCCTGCAAGTACATTAAAAATGAGACGGAGAAGACAAAAAGAAGGCCAAAAATAAAAAAAAATAAAAAAAAGAGCATTAAAAGTCCTAATTTTGGTCTCGAAAGTACAATTCAGTTCTAGTTATTTCAAATTAAACCTTAAAACTTATAAAAAAAATAAAATATAATCGAATCCTAAAACTGTACCCATTGTCGTTTACAAGTCCATTCACTGGGAGGTCCTTCATTCGTTGGATAACTTGCGCGTCTGTCGCTACTCCTTGCAAATTGACGGTCCTAACTTTTATACTTTGAAGCGTATGGGGGCGTGGATATCGTGACAATAATCCCAACATGGCTCGTGTCTCGGCCTCATCAAAGACACTTATGTCACTTCTGTACATAAGGATCCTGCTCCCCTCGCCGTAATAGACTTCTTCGGCTAATTCGAGGGCATCCCGTGCTGCAGCAACCGCCCTGATGAACGCACAAGAATGGGAAAAAAAAAATTCAGGTCAAATTAAAACTGGCATTGCAATTGAAAACACGTCCAGTGTACAAGTTCGCTTTTCCCATTGACGCTGCAAGCTGGTCATCAAGCTCGTTTCTGCGAGTTCTCCGCCGTTCAGAGAGTCGCACGAAAGCTGCCAGAGGAGTTGCCGCCATGTGTTTGAGTTTGGTCGGTGGTTGGTTTGGTCTTTTTGTCTTCTGTGTTTTGGTCGACGTCTTTGGTCTTTTATAAATCCTATTTCAGGGTCGTGCTAGGATGGCAATATCGTTATTTACCACATAATGACGGTGCCACAATGGTCCTAGAATCCCATTTGAAAGGATTGGCCTCCGGGATTAGGAAAGTCAAAGAAATTTTGGAGCATGTATTATGGACTCTCGAGAGCCTAGAATATTGAGTTACACAAATATTGTTCAACTTTTGTCAATTGAACGTGAGGTGTGATTTTTCTTGAGTTGTACCATCAATAAATGCTTTATTGCTGTTTTTCAGTGATTCAACACAATAGTCAATGGCAGGGGTGAGCATGGCTCTTGAAAAGAGCCGAGAACTGAACCGACGGTTCCGGTCTGATTCCAGACTCCAGGTCCATTAATATAGGGTCTGGTTCCAGGTGCGTTTTGAGGAACCGTTAGTTTCGATTCCCGGTTCTGTATGGAACCAGAATTTTTTTTTTCTAAAACTATGTCATGTATAGATCAACGAATATCATTCCTTTCAAGTTAGTTGTGGTAAAAGAAATCCGATTGAAATTCTATGAATACGTTATTTAATTTGATTTGATAATATTTCATGTACTCGATTATGACATTTTTAGATTTTTTTTATAAGGAAACTCTGAATTTTTCATGCCGGAAATGTATTAACGGGGTTAATTTGGAATTGTGTTGACAATGGATCGTGTCATGCAAACTTGATAAATTTCGACTTTTGCATCCTTTCGAGTGGGGTCAACACAATTAGTTCATCATCTCATGTTCAAATTGACATATTTTATAGGATTTCCTTACGTCGATACAGTACGAGCACAACTTGCCATCATTAGTGTTAGTGAATGATCCAACTAATATTTTCAAGGATAAATACCATAAGAAATCTCCGATACATCTATGATAATTTTATTTTAAATTTATATTTTTTCATAAAAAATTCCCAGACGCCTCAGATAAGTTCACCCCAAATTAATTTTTCAATTACGAAAAATTTCAAACTGGCATAAGTGTAATAAATTTACCTCTCAAAATATATATATATATATATATATATATATATATATATTTTATGACCGAGGTGTTCGGGCCAGCTTGCGCGCACCTTAACTATTCTTCGGGGGATTAGCACAACAACCACCGGCTGTGACCCCTACTTAAGTTACGGAGCGCGAGTTGAGAGATTTGAACTAGGGACTTAACAAGATAGTCCATCTTTTAACAAACTCGGCCATACGTGGGTGGGTAACTCTCAATGTTTTTTGCTTAAGTGCCACTAAAAAATTCAAATTAGTACAAATGTGAAACGGATGTAAAATTCCAAATTAGTACATCCATCAAGTGTCATCTAACTCAGCAATTTGACGGCAACATTTGATGGAAACTGATGTTGAATAAATTTATTGCGAATATAATAGTTTGAGATTTTTAATGATAAAAAAATTTAATAGGTACCCTGAAACAGGATCCAAAATATGCGATTGAGTAGGCTTCAGGTTATACATGGTATGTTCTATATTTCGAAAAAAATGAAGAATCTATACTAATAAATAGGTTTCAGGTTTCAAATGAAACCTACCTGAAACTTGAAATCGATTTCCCTTGAATTCAATGTTTTTCTCTCTCCCACAAAATTTCAGAACGCCGGGTTTGGATTGACAAAAATGTCATGTTCCTCTTTTTCCGCTAGTGCCTTCATCAATTATGAACTTCTTCTTTATGAGTTTTGATTGGTAAGATATTTATTATGTACAGAGTCCAAAAAAAAAAAAAAATAATCCAACCAAACCAAATCCAAACCCCACATTAATTTCGAATGACATCTTGAAAAATATATATATTGTTCTTTTCTTATGAAGCGAGAAAATCAAGATATTTGAAATTCATTCGATATGTTAGGGCACATTAGCTATCTTCGCATTAACTTTAACTAAAGATTATCGTGAACGCCCTTTCCTGAGAAAGATATGGTTCTTTTCCTCTCCTTTTTTTATTTATAGATAATTCACGTTGAACAAGTTTTTGGTTTGTGTTACCAGAAGAGATAACCCACTCTTAAGTTTATCGTATATCTGATAAACTTGTCACGTAGAATTTAAAAAAGAATACAGTCAAACAAAGTCACCACTTTGGGTTTCAAATTTTTTAATCCGCGTTAGTCGAACCCTTTTAGAGACGCGGACTCCCTCCCTCTCTCTCTCTCTCTCTCTCTCCTTCCCTCACCCCCCCTGCGATCCTGCGAAAGCAACACGAGCGCATCTTGCTCAATGCTCACAATCAGATCGACTCCAAATCGAAGCTACTGCCGCTGGCGATCATGGAGCTCGCCGGAGTATGCGGCTGTGAAAGAAGGAAGGCCCCGACCACTTGCCTCGCTTCACCGGCACCATCTCCGTGAACGGCCACTTGCTAGACTCCCGACCCCTGCACATCCTCCAAAAGAGCTCTCAGAAGGAGGCCGCCAGGCTTGCCTTCGAACACTTATCCACGCTGCGGCCTCTTGCGTGTTTGGCTTCTTTCAATGCACTACCGCCTGGAGTCACGCCTCCTCCTCCTCCTTCCGGCGAAGGTAGGGATGACTCTGCCGGCTAAATTGTATTGTTGCTCCTGGAGTCTGTCATGGTATAATGTCTCTGATATTCCCGGTTACACAGTTCCCATTCTAGAAGTGCACAACATTCACATATTAACAAAACAAAAAAAATAGGGTCCACTGCGGCAAATGACATTGAGAAAAGTAACGTTATTTGCCAAACAACATGCAACCAACCAGCTATACAAAGTGCAACTCAATATTTATTTTATAAGTTCATCAGCATGACCGCCAACCCCAACTAGTTTGGGATAAATATGTTGTTGATGTTGATGTTGATGTTGATCAGCATGACCTTTAGGGAAGAGGACATTACATCCTAAGATATTAAATAAATCTTAATCATAGAACCGTTAGACAAGCAGTAAAGCAGTGAATGCAGCCTTTGCACAACCCTCTGGTGGCAGAGGATAAAGTTTTTGTATACGTTGCTGGATTTCATCTCTGAGCATGGTTGCCGTTTTCACTAATCTGAGAAATCATTAGGTATCCATGGTAAACTAGTACATGCAGTCAAAGGTAATTATGTAAGCAGCTAACTGCGTTCAACCAAAAGTTCCGGGCCTTCACCAGGCATATGTTTGGAGTACAAAATACTTTTGAGTGCAAAGGAGATGAAAACAAAATCTGGTCGATGGTTTGGGGCACTAGCTCATGAGCAGGCAAAAGAAAACACAGCTGTGATAGACCAAACTATGGCTTCGTCCATATGAATTGAATCTCCTCCACTTGGGAATTTGAGATGCCCAAGGAGTATTTGCACGAAAACCAAGACAGATTAGACATCTAACAGTGTTTAAATTTTGTTTCTTTCCTTTTTCAGATCTCTCAGTATAAAATTGAGCTGCCCTAAGCGATGTTTTCCCGCTTGAGATAAAAACTTTCTGCAGGAACTTCCACACCCAATCAATCCCATTACTTTCCTTCAGTCAGACCTCATATTTTAGAGGTCGCTGCTGTTAACTCTATCAAAATTTAGGACTGGAGTCAGAGCAAAAGAATAACACTTTGTCTTCTAATGACAAGTTTGTTGAAGTTAGCATCCCATGTCGCCTAATAACGGATCTTATATGCTCTTTATATTCATGTAGTTTCTCTTCACTTATTAGTTTAAGCATTTGGGTTGGGAATTTCTAACAAAGTTGAGTATCCATTCTAACGAAAGATTCTCCTATTTCTTCAAAGTATATCTCGTTACTTTTTCAGCTTTCTCCTGCCCCCTTTTTACCCTGCATCCCCATCATAATATCACATCTTCTCAATGGAGCATCTAAATTCTGTCTTCCACAGGAACATCTAGGATGAGTTTTTTCTCCACACTGATAAAAAACATAGTGACACTCCTATTGCATCCTCTAAGACAATTCTATTTGCAAAAGAACTCCCGAACCGGGAGTAGTGAAATTCATAGTTCCAGAGCCTCAAAAATTGTGGAATTCTACTCCTAAACAGTGACCTTTTTCTGTTGCCAAGGAAAAGTTATATTCCAAAAAGGTAATGATGGGTTAGAAGCCCACCAACGAGAGCAATTTGAAACTCTAATAAAAGGACAGTTCATTTTAAAGTACCAAAAAAAATTCAGCCCGTGCACTGCACAAGATGAAACCATTAACCTGTAAAGAGAGTAATCCTTAGCCATTAAAAATCTTCTATACTTGCAGTTCTACCTATAGTACTCCCTAAATTTGCAAATAATGAGTAGTTCTAACAGGATACGTTAGGGATATTCTGTTTGTGGCTTCAACGTAATTATATCCTAAGTTGGACAAATCTTAGCACAAGATGTAGACCAAATTTTAATGGCTCTTCGAATGATGCCAGATAATGACCAGTAAGGTAAACAACGATATAAACAAGAGGTGAAAAAGAATTCCTAAGATGTGCCATTCTGAACCTCCACAAAAGAATGTGGGGGCTGCATTTTGAAATGTACTGATTTGACTGAACTAGATGAAGGAGCTCCTTACAATAAGTGCTTTGCGTTTGATTGGAAAGCAGACAACCACTTGGAATGGGAACCAATAATGTAGGCAAGTGCTCTATAAATCAACAAAGTAGAAGCCCTTCTTGAAGAGTAAACAAGATCAAATGGATCATCCCTGATGTGAAAGTTCAGCATTTATCTGTACTTGAGTTCATACGGGATTAGTAAAACAAACCATGAAGGGAAAGGCTACCTCTGACATACAAGGCACATAAAGCTCTTCAGCTCAACAGAACCCCTGGCTGATAATGCTAACACTAGCTGCATAATTGTGGAGAAGTTCGGGCTTTGGCCTTCTCGAAGGACAACTTCAGAAACCTGGAATTTCTTAAAACCAGACAATTAAACAGCAGAAGACAAAATGACAAGGCTATACTTGCAAAGCTAAGCCACTTATGAACCATCTCAAGCATACATCCCTGATTAAAACCATGCAAGTAGCCACCACAGAGACGCAAGGGTTTGAACATTGAAGCTGCCTCCCAAGAAAGTAACAGCACGAAATTTTCATCGTTTCATATTTTTTAGTTACCTCCTCAGTATACATATGTACAGTGCAATTTCACAATTTTGTAAGTCTAAATCATTCATAGCCCCATCGACGACGGAGGAGGTTTCTCGGTAGCCGAAGGATTGACAACTAACGCAGGTCATGGTCCCTCCACAACATCTGCACTGCTCACGATGCGGGATTTCGACTTAATGATTATCAGGATGGACGAGTACGCCGGTGCTCCCGCCAAAGTTACAAGCAAATGGTTTATAAGGAACTGAAGTGCATAACATCTTAAAAATCGGGAAAATGGCTTCACTAAACAGTGAAAAATAAGGTAAAAGACATGTTCCTTGAAAAATAAGTTGCACGAGGAAATGTCTCAGGACAAACTTAAACTTGAAACTCAGGTGCATATGAAAGAAGAGAAACAAAGAGCTCAAACTTTTTAGATTTGACTAGTAATAAACCCGTGCCCAAATGCATCTGATCATAGTGTTCTCCTACTCTTCTTCTCTCCCCCACCAGTCACCGCTTAGCCTCAGGAATGTCGTAGATGTTCCTGCAAATGCATTAAAAATGAAACCGAGAAGACAAAAAGAAAGCAAAAAATAAAATATAAAAATTAGTGCATTAAAAGTCCTAATTCTTGCCTCGAATGCGTAATTATTATTTTTAATTAAATCCTAAAACTTATAAAAAAAACAAGGTATAATCGAGTCTTAAAACTATACCCGTTGATGTTTACAATCCCGCCTTCCACTAAGAGGTCCTTCATCCGTTGGATGACATGGGCGTCTATCGCTACTCCTTGCAAATTGACGGTGCTAACTATTATACTTTGAAGCGTATAGGGGCGTGGATATCTTGACAATTATCCCAGTATGGCTCGTGTCTCAGCCACGTCAAAGACACTTATGGCTCCTCTGTATTGAAGGATCCTGCTCCCCACGTTGTAATAGACTTCTTCGTATAAATAGAGGGCATCGCGCGCCACAGCAACCGCCCTAACAAATGCAAAAGAATGAAAAAAAAAACAAAAATAAATAAGATCAAATGAAAACTGGCATTGCAATTGAAAACACGTTTGGTGTACTAGTTCACTTTTCCCATGGACGCTGCAAGCCGGTCGTCGGGCTTGTTTCTGCGAGTTCTCCGCCGTTCGGAGAGTTGCACGAAAGTTTTCAGAGGAGTTGCCGCCATGTGTTTGTGTTTGGTCGGTTGTTGGTTTGGTCTTTTGTTGCCTTTTGGGTTTTGGTCGAAGCCTTTGGTCTTTTTATAAATCTCGTCTCAGGTCCTGCTAACGTGTGGCGGAATCGTTATTTACCAGAATCCCATTTGAGAGGATTGTAGCCGGGACTGGGAAAGTCAAAGAGATTTTGAAGCATCATTATTGGGGATGAATAGACCCGCTGAGTCGGGTCGAAAATATCTTGACCCAAATGGACCGTTAACATGTTTCAATTCATTTTTTGGCGATGCAAATCCATCTAGGAAAACTCAATCTATATTCAACTCAATCTAGGAAAACTCACACTCTTGTTGAGGTGAGAGTGCGGAGCGAGCGACCATGAAATTAAACGAGAAATAATGAAGAGACAGTCATAAAAGTGGATCGATACAAGTAAGTTGTAAACTTATTTACTACGGGAAAAGTGTAAAAAAAGTCCTAAACATATTGCATTAGTACCAATTCAATCCTAAACCTTTCGTGTTGGTGTCAATTAAGGCATATACCTTTTATTGGTGTTAATTAAGTCCTAAACATATTGCATTAGTACCAATTCAATCCTAAACCTTTCGTGTTGGTGTCAATTAAGTCATAAACCTTTTATTGGTGTCAATTAAGTCCTAAACCTTTTGGATTAGTATCAATTCAGTCCTAAATATTTTATATTTTTACATTTGAGTCAATTCAATCATTCTTGATCGAAAATCTCTGGCGCGGACATCAATTATCTAATGTGGCACGACTGGCGCTAACGTGGATATTTTTTTAAATATTTTTTTGATATTTTAAATAATTTTTAGAAAAACAAAAAAATGCTTAAATATTATTTAAAATTATAAAAAAATATTTAAAAAAATATCCAAGTCAGCGTTTACCATGTCACATAGAATAATTAACATCAGCGTCAGTGATTTTATGTCAAAATTGATCGAATTAATTCAATTATCATAAATACAAACGATTTACGATTTAATTGGCACCAATGCAAAAAGTTTATGACTGAATTAACATCATTAAAATGTTTAAGACTTAATTGGCACAAATGTAACAAATTTAGGATTGAATTGGCATCAAAAAATGGTTTATGACTAAATGGGCACTAATGTAATAGATTTAGGACTTTTGTGACACTTCTTTCACGTTTACGACCCATTTAACACCCATATTACGTTTAAACTGATTATGACTCATTTATTGAATATAACTGATTCACTAACAACTCAGTCTATCATACATGGGTTAAGAAATTAGTTTATGACTCATTTTGATAGGTTTTAGTCATGAACGATATAAGCAATCAAAGATAGATCATGAGTGGGAGAGGGAATGAAATGATAAGCTGAGAGTTTGTTCACGAACCAAGCCAAGATAGATCGTGAGACTGCCCATGCAAGAACTCCGTCATCCCGAGTACGCCAAGCTCGCTCTCGAAATCCCAATAGTGATTCGTCGATTGGTCTCCCAGGTTCAGTTTGCTAGCATCCCATGTGGTGTGATCCAGTCTCGCGTCCTCGTCCAATAATTCTTTTCCGGCCTCTCTCGGAGGTCGTATCGCAAGACGAAGTGGAACATGGACACGTGGAAGTACTCGGGGGTTGGAAACTCTTGGAGGTTGCCCATGTGCAAGATTGAGCGCCCCGCCCTTTGACGCCTAGCTTTTTGCTGAAATGAGTGTTCCAATAATTCTTCACTTGATTTTCTATTCGGCCCGGCATTCTCTTCGCAATCAAAGACCCCCTTAAGAAGGAAACACAGGAAAAATTATGTTAAGCTGCCACACAACACTTTGGGAGTACTAGGTACACAGGTAGATACACAGCCTTCCTTGTTTGATTATAGGTCAAAACAAACTCATCATGAATAGATTTCATGTTATATTATAATACAAAAGAAATATACATTAATCGTGTGGTTCAATTTGAAGACAATATTCTACAAAAAATTGATCTTTTGTTTTTATGCTAGTAGATTTCTGAAAGAGCTGGTGAGTGTTAAAAAATGCTAGTAAAAAAGTTACCGATCACTTGATTTCCCGTCTTATTGTTGACAATTCACTGACAGTTTTATGAAAATATCCATTTTTTTGGACAGTTTGCAAATTAACTACTGATATTTCTTGTCGTTGACCAACTTTTGCCTTTCTAATTGACACCTTCAACTTTTGAAAGAATCCGACCCCCACCCCCGCACCCCCCCCCCCCCCCCAAAAAAAAAAAAAAACATTTGAAAGAAACAGTTGTAGCTATAACTCAAATAAGAACCGGCAATTCACTCCAATTTAGGTCGGTACCTCCATGTAAAAATCAGCAAATTCGTGGGCCCTAGTAAGTTATTATGCAAATAGCAATGGATAAGTTAGTTAAAATGCTAACTTATAAATTATAAAGAAAAAGTTTAAGTTATCAAACCAACAACATAATTAATATACAAAATTATTATTTTGTGACACTTGCCGACACTTATTAAAATATACCCGCAATCCGCGTCCTTAGGAACAGGACAAGATAGTACAAGTCTGCAATGTCGTCTCATTTGCTGCATATTATGAAGTCTATTGCCCATATGGATCAAGATAGAACCTGTTGCAATGAGAAAAATTTCCTCATTGATAACAAATGGTTATCCTGTTAAGCAGGGAAATCCTATTCTCAAGGCCGAAACCTTATTTCTATACTTTTGCAAAAAAAGGACTAAGATGATCAGCTACCCAGCCAATTTTCATAAGTAATAATACCGTTGCTGTATAGATAGATTTGGTTGTGAAAGACCAATTACTAGATAATTCATGAGTAGAGCTAAAGAATTTGAACTATACAAGTTGCTAATAGCATTGATAAAATGAATTAAGGAACTCCTGTGCATAGAGATTACTTCACCATTTAAGACATAACCAACCTTGTGGAGTCTAATGATGAGGTCTTCTTCTTCCTCGGAGAAACCATCTCGCTTCACGTCTGGGCTCAGATAGTTCATCCACCTCAACCTGCAACCCTTCCCACACCACCTCAACCCTGCAAGATCAGAAAGTTTTTCGTAGTTAAAAAGGAGCCAATGAACCGTGCATTCTCCAAATGAAACTGCTGAACCTGTCCGCTTAGCAATGGTGCTCCATTTCTCCTGTCCATGGGCCTCGACGTAGCCGGTGAGAATCTTGTCTTCTTCCACTGTCCACAGTCCTTTCTTCTGCTCGTTCTCTACCCCATTTGTGGCTTCTGTCCTCGCAATTATCTCTCTCTCTCTCTACAGAGTTACTTACGACTTTCCTGATTTTGAGCAACTAAAGGAGAGAAAACTACAAGACAGTATGACTTGCTGCCACAATAAACTGACTCCAACCTATAAAATGAGGGAAAGAGAGGAGATGGGGAAAACAAAGAGAAGAGGCAACGATGAGAAAATGACAATGACAAGATAACGTGATTTGACCGGACTTGTCAAATGGGTTTGTTATGACAAAAAAAAAGGGGGGTTTGTGGGCTAGAAAATGATCCGATCCTTAATGATTTATTTTCATGCGATATAATTTAGCATTTTGTAGCGCTAAAACACTTCAATACTAAATTTAATTTATTGAACTTCTTTTTTATAATTTTTTTAAAAGCTACATATTGCTAAAATGCTGTGGATAATTTTTAACTCCGCCTGTGTTCACATAGTTTATTCCAAGCCAAGATAAAATAAGAGGGTTGCGTCAGGCATAGCAAACCAGTTGTAAAAATGAGCTATTTTTATGAGATGAACCCTACTGATTTATTTCTTTTCTCCCCAATCGCTCTTGCTTTTATTTTATTTATTTATGGGTTCATTGACCACCGACCCCAACTAGTTTGCGATAAAGGTGATGCTGATGTTGACTGTAGATAATTTTTATAATTTTAAAAAAGATTATGACTTTTTCCTGTTTTTCTATTATTTCTTTTTGTTTTCTTTTTTCCCCTTCTACGTTCGACAGGGGCCGTCGACAACTAGCGATGATTGACATCATCAGCAACTGGCAACCGAGAGACTGCGATGGGTGGTCGGCCATCGGCAACGATTGGCTAGATCCTGGTGAGCTCAAGCAGCACCAAGGCTTTCGCAGGTTTCATACATTTTGGGTTCAAGTTTGAAAAAGGGTTGAACATGGGTTTGATGCAAACATATTAGAATTATAGAAAATCAGGCTTTAGCATTTCAACCCATTTGGATCTATTTTTAAAATTTTAAGTGATCCATAACACAAGTGTTTCTCCCAGGTACTTAATGGTGCATATGGTAACGCTCTAGAAATATTTCAGGGAGAGTGTTTCTGTTCTAAATGTGTTTTTGAAACACTTTTGAAATAGAAACGCGCATGATTAACAAATATTCCAAAAATGTTCCGCGTAACACTTTTGCGCCAGGGAACACTTTTGAAAAAAAAAATTACTTCTGGATATTGGAACACTTTTTGGAATATTTTTAGAACCTTTAGTCACCGCCGTCGACGCAGCCACTACCTATCAGCTACCGTCTCCTTCAGTTGCCAGTTGCCATCGCCACGGTCATTGGCTACCGTGGGTAGCCGGCTGTCGTTGGTCGCCCACCGTTGTGGGGCTTCGGCAGCCGCATTGCCATCACGCCGCCGCCGTCTCCGGTCCCCAGCTGCCGGCTACCGCACCGTTGTTGCGCCGCCGCCGTCTTCGGTTGCCAGTCACCGTGCCGTCGTCATCTCCGGTCACCAACGGCGGTAGAAAAAATTATTTATTTTTTTTAACTTCCTAAACACGTTTCTGCTCTAAAAAAATTTAGCCGAGAACAGAAACGCAAAAAATTATTTCTGTTCAAAAATAATTTCCAGAAACAAAAAGGTTCCATACACACCATTAAGAAGACTTTTTCGAGCCGAAGGCCTGAGGGGAGGGAGGGGCACAAAGTGCCTACTGTCGCTGCGTCACCCACTAAAGAGGACGGGGCAAGTCGGCCGGCAGTGAGCAGCGCCCTTCTTCCCCATGAATCTTTTTCTTCTCCACAAGGAGGGAAAAACTTCCTCCAGCCTGGAACACCCTGCCAGGTTGGAAGGTATCCATATTCAATCTAAAAGTTAATAAATGGGTTTCTCACCGTATTGCCACCTTTAAGTTTGACTACTTGGGGGTCTTTTTTTTTTTTTTTTTTAATTAAAACAAGGAGTGCAACACAATGAATTACTAGTAGATCACCCATCCTAGTACTACTCTCGAGCAAGCACGCTTAACTTCGAAGTTCTGATGGAATCCAATGCATTAGTGCTGGTATGATCGCACCCGACTACTTGGGGTTCTTGAGGAGATTGACAGAATTCATGTATGAAGAGCCAAATTATCTTCTAGCTCGTAAAAAAAGAAAAAGAAAAAAGGTAGATTTGGCACACATCTCAGTGCAAAAAAAAAATTAATTAACCAACCAATTTTTTTTTTAATGAAGAATAGTCTTCTACAACATCTAATTAGGAATGAGAAGTAAATTATGCACCAAAGCCAATTTTGTTACTGTGTTTCTAGAATCAACGAACCCCATTTTTACTAGTTGGCGAATAATTTTTGGCATGGGTGATGTTGACTAATGTAGGGATATTACAACTGATTCATAAGATTAATTCGATCAAGTAGCATCCATATAGACTCATGCCGTTTCGGCCATGTAAACTAGTTTCAACATGTTTAGTGTTAATTTCGCTTGAAAAAATAGCCTTCAATAAAGTAATACCATGTCTAAAGTAAAAAAAAAAAACTTAAAAAATTATCAAAATATCTCACATCGCTCATCCATGAGATTTATCCAATTCTTATAAAATATGGTCTTTCTCTTTATATAAATTTGAATTAACACCACGAAAAACATCAAACTAGTACACCTGTAATAAATTTAACTCAAATTATTTTTTTGACCTCGAAAAATTTCAAACTGGTACATTTGTGATAAATTTATCCCAAACTATTTTTTTGACCCTCAAAAATCCTAAACTGGTACATCTTTGATAAATTTACCTCAAATTATTTTTTGACCACGTGAAACCCCAAACTTGCACATTTGTGACAAATTTATCTTTCTTTAAATTTGGTTGATAATGCAAAAAATCTCAAATTGATACGTATGTAATAAATAGAGAGTAAAAATCCTAAATTGGTATACCATGAATTACTACATGCCATCTAACTCAGCAATTTGACGGATAAATTCAACGAAAGTTAATAAAGGGTAAATTTATCATAGATGTACCAGCATGGGATAAATTTGTCACGGATGTACTAGTTTAGGTTTTTCGTGATGTTAACCCTATAAATTTATGATGTTAAGTTTTTTTTTTTTGTCGAATAAGCTTTTGAGTTGACTTTGTAACATGTTATCAGGTTCGGCTCCATCTTATTCACGGGTGCGACTTTGGTTTGTCTAATTCTAGGGGATTAGCGTTGTACTGGTACATTTGTGACGAATTTACCCAAAATAATTTTTTTATCACAAAAAACTCCAAACTGGTGCATTTATAATAAATTTACCCCAAACCGGTATGCCTATGATAAATTTACGCTCCATTAGTTTTAGTTAAATTTAACTATCAAATTGCCAAGTTGAGTGACACATGATAGTTGATAGGTATACCAGTTTGAAATTTTTATCTTCTGTTTGTCACAAGTTTATCAAATTAGGATTTTTCCTATTATTAACTCAATTTAACGGATGATGAAATTTACAAAAAGTATATCAGTTGGAGGTATTTCTGTCACATCCCAAGGAGGGGGTGTGCATGACTCTTTGCCTCACATTGCTTAGAGAGGGAGTCTTAGATTTGTTTATAAGTGCGTTGGGAGTTCTAAACTTGCATGAGGCTTTTTCTTGGGTTAAGTGATGTGAATCGCTACGGAAATGAATCGTTCTACGAAGATCCAAGAGTTACAAATTGCGAACCTTGACCCCCAATCGAACTTGTGATTGGTAACCTTGGTATAAACGTGACCTATTGACGAACCTGTGTCAATCAATTCATGTTATAGACGTCATGAACAAGAGAATTCACGATCTTGCTCAATAAGTTGAATCGATCGTTACAAGGAAGCCTTAATAAGATCTAGTCGTCAAGAGAACTTGAAGAAGAGGAAAACTCTCTATATAAAATTCTGAATTAATGTTGTGTTCTCAAAAATTCATAAGCACCCTTATATATGGTGCTAACTCTAAAAGGGCAAAAGGACGAAAATAACCTTAATTAATAAAATTCTCCAAAAAAATAGAGAAAGGCCTAAAAGCCCATCTAAACAATGTCGAATGGCCTAAATCCATTGCAATTCGCGAGACTAAATGTGATCGTGTTGCGCCAAGGAGCTTCAGAATCTTCAATCCTTGAATCAAGATCGCCTCCACTTCAAAGATCTTGAATATGCCAACAACTTGCTTGAATTCTTTTGCTCTTGCTCGAGTAATTGGACCAAGCGGATAAGTTAACGGGTCCCTAGCACCTCCTCCTCGATAAGGTTCAATGTCCACGCCATTTCCTCCTCCATGCAAAAAAGATTTGCCCTCAAATCATCACCTGCATCGAAAAGAGTCAAGTCAATAACATTAAAAGTAGAACTAATACCATACTCACTTGGAAGATCAAGTTTGTAGGCATTATCATTGACCTTCTCTAATGCCATGAATGGTCTATCCCATCGCGATAATAACTTAGAATGTCGTTGCTCGAGAAAACGCCCCGTGCGCATATGAACCCAAACCCAATCGCCAGGTTCAAACACTACTTTCCTATGGCCCTTGTTGGCCTGCTTTGCATATTGCTCTGTCTTGTACTCAATATTTAGTCGGATCTTTTCATGCAATATCTTTACAAGTTCGGCCTTCTTAGTACTATCTAAATTCACACGCTCAATGATACGCAAATGGGTTAAATCTAACGGAGTTAACTAATTAAAACCATAGACAATCTCAAACGATGTGAATTTAGTAGCAGAGTGCACGTTCCTATTATATGCAAATTCAACATGTGATAAATAATCTTCCTAAGACTTAATGCTCTTTTTAATGATAGCACGCAATAATGTCCCTAAAGTTTTATTAACTACTTCAGTTTGACCACCAATTTGTGGATGACAAGTAATAGAGAATAAAAACTACGCACCTAATTTTTTCCACAATGCCTTCCAAAAATAGTTAAGAAATTTGGTATCTCGATCATAAATAATGGACTTAGGCATGCCATGTAAATGCACAACCTCAAGAAAGAACAAATCAGCAACATGTGATGCATCATCGGATTTATGATAAGGTAAAAAATGGGCCATATTTGAAAATCGATCTACAACCACTTAAATAAAATCTCTACCATGCTTAGACCTAGGCAATCCTAACACAAAATCCATAGAAATATCAACTCAAGGATGCGTCGGGATAGGCAAAGGCGTATACAAATCATGTGGTTTAGTTATAGACTTAGCTTGCTTACATGTAATGCATCTCACATAAACACATGTGACATCTCGCTTCATGTATGGCCAATAAAAGTGTTCGTGCAACACTTCATAAGTTTTGTTAATGTCAAAATGCCACATTAAATCACCAATATGTGCCTCTCGCACAAACAATTTACGCAGAGAGCATCTAGGCAAACACAACTTATTTTTACGAAAGAAAAAGCGTTATGTCTATAAAATTTCCGAAATGCAACGTATTCACAAGCTTCAAACACTCTTCCAAAGTCATCATCATCACTGTATAGATTTTTGATATGCTCAAAACCTAAGCACTTTGCTCCTAGAATAGTTAGAATTGCGTACCTTTGAGAAAGTACATCGGTTACCACATTTTCTATCTTTCTTGTACTTGATTACGTATGGAAAATTCTCGACGAACTCCATCCATTTGGCATGTCTTTTATTCAACTTTTGTTGCCCCATCAAGTACTTTAAGATCTCATGGTCGATGTGGATCACAAACTCCTTCGGCCATAGGTAATGTTGCAAAGTCTCTAAAGCTCGCACCAACTTATACATCTCATTATCATAAGTTGGATAATTCAATATTGCTCCACTTAATTTCTCGCTAAAATAAGCTATGGGACGTCCTCCCTGCATCAATACGACTCAAATTTCTGTACCAGAAGCATCGCATTCTATCTCAAAAGTAACACTGAAATTCGGTAAAAATAACAAATGAGCATTAGTTAGTTTATCCTTCAACAGATTAAATGCTCTCTTTTGCTCTTCTCCCCATGTAAAGCCCACGTGCTTTTTGATAACCTCAGTTAAAGGTGCAGCAACGGTGTTGAATTCTTTCACAAATCTGTGACAGAAACTAGCTAAGCCATGAAAGCTGCGCACCTCTCTTACAGTTTTTGGTGTTGGTCACTCTCGAATTGCTTTCACCTTTTCTTCATCAACATGTATTCCATCAACACCAACAAAAAAATCCTAAAAATACTAATTTGTTAGTCACAAAAGAGCACTTTTTTAGATTAGCGTATAATTGCTCAGCTTTTAAAACCTACAAAACAGCTCGCACATGTTTAATATGGTCATCAAAACTCCGACCATATATCAAGATATCATCAAAATAGACAACCACAAATCGATTAACAAAAGTTCACAGAACATGATTCATAAGTCGCATGAAAGTACTAGGTGCATTAGTTAAACCAAATGGCATGACTAACCACTCATACAATTCGTACTTGGTCTTAAATGCAATTTTACATTCATCCTCTTTTTTCATCATAATCTGATGATAGACACTTTTCAAATCAATTTTAGTAAATATGCAAGCTCCATGTAACTCATCTAACATGTCATCTCATATAGGAATAGGATGTCAATACTTTACCGTAATGTTGTTGATCGCTCGGCAATCAACAAACATTCGTCAAGTCTCATCTTTCTTTGGCACTAACAAAACAAGAACAACACACGGGTTAAGACTCTCTCGCACATATCCTCGTTCCAGTAATTCACTAACTTGCCGCTGAAGTTATATTGTCTCATCGGGATTGCTTCGACATGCGGGTCAGTTAGGTAATGACGCACCAGGAATCAAATCAATTCGATTCTTTATGCCTCGAATCGGTGGTGGACCTTTGAGAAGTTTGTCAGGAAAGATATCTTCAAATTCTTGCAATAAAAACACGATAGAATTAGGCAAACTCGGGTCAAGATCGTTAGTAGTAAATAACACCTCATTGTACAAAAGTACAATTTTATGTTGGTACAGAATCAAAATTCTCATCACTTCGCTCGTTTTTGCATATAAATTCTTTTCTCTTTCCTTTTCCCTATGCTTTTACCACTCTATTCTTATCAACCTCTCTTTTTCTTGCGTCTTAAACTCTTCACGAAAGCCCTCAGTTTTCTCACCTTTTCTCTCTCTCTCAACCTCATGTTGTAGTTTCAGTTGGTCTTCATACACCTCAGTAGGTGTCATTGGTACCAAAGTGTGAGTCTTCTGATTCATCACTACTGAATATCGGTTAGCGTACCCGTCATGATGTACCCTCCTATCATACTGTCATGGTCTACCAAGTAAGAGATGTCTCGCCGCATAGGTACAACATCATACACCATCTCATCCTTATATCGCCCTATCTCAAATGGAACTAAGACTTGCTTCGACACTTTCACTTCACCACTATCGTTCAACCACTAAAGTCTATATGGTCTAGGGTGCTTTGTAGTCTTCAATCCTAGTTTTTCCACCATAGTACAACTTGCCACATTTGTACAATTACCTCCATCAACAATTAAACTACAAATCTTACCATTCACTAAGCATTTTGTATGGAACAAATTATCACGTTACTGGTGATGCTCCTCCTTCTTGACTTGCAAGCTAAGAGAATGTCTAACCATCATTAATTCACCCTTGACTGTCATCTCGACATCACTATAGTCCTCTAATGACGGCATGACACCATCTTCTTCCTCCCTATCACTTTCAGATTGAACATCTCCAAGTCCAGTCATTATCATCACTCTCCTATTAGGACATTGATTCGCCATATGACCCCTGCCTAAATACTTGAAATATTTAATTTCACGAGTTCCAGTGTTAGGATTTTTAGTTTTACCTGAAACTGAATTTGAACCAACTCTGCCATCTTTCTCCATTTCCTTTGAATTTTCGATCTTGGTGTTGTTTCCCTTCCAATTCGGCTTTTCGTCTATCTTCCAATTAGACTTCTAATTCGAGCTTGAACCTTCACCACTCTTGTAATTTCGGTTAAACTTCAATTGCCTCTCAACCTTGATGGTTTTATTCACCAATTCCTCCAATTCAACATAATGTTGCAACTCTACCACCTTCGCTATGTCTTGACTCAAACCACACAGAAATCGTGACATTGTGGCTACATGATCCTCCACCACATTAGCACAGATCATGGCAATCTTCATCTTCTTATGGTACTTTTCCACGCTCATGTTACCTTATGTGAGATTTTACAATTTATGGAACAAATTTCGGTGATAATGGCTTGGTATAAAGCGTTTCCTCATCACCGCTTTCATTTCATTCCACATTTCTATCGGCCTATTACCATTGCGTCTCCTTCTATTCACAAGTTGATCCCACCAAATTATAGCATAATTAATAAATTCAACAGGTGTAATTTTTACCTTCTTCAGCTTCGAATACCGCTGGTAGTCAAATACCATCTCCATTCGTTTCTCCCATTCTAGATACGCATCAGGATCATTCTTTCCTTGAAAAGATGGAATCTTCATCTTGATATTACCAAGCTCATTATCTTCTCAATATCTAATCCTTCGGTGTCCCTTCCTCCTCCCAAACCTGCCATGTCGATCATCTTCTGTATCGGACACATATTCATCATCATATTGCCGCTACTATCTAGGCCGTACCCTAGGCTCCTCTCGTTGATTTTGTGGCCTCCCTCGTGGTGGCTCTTGATCACCATCAAGTCTTGTCTCACACCTTACAACTCTATTACTAAGTGCTTCAAGTTGTAAGCTCAACTGCTGGATGCCTACTAAAATTGCATCGTCCCTTGGATTGGTATCATTCTTTCTTTGATTTACGCTTTCCTGGCCTGACATGATTCGTTTTTTCTTTTATCTAAACTCGCAAAAAAATATTAGAAATAAAAGAAACCTCACCAAACTCGCTCACGTGTTTCGCTCAAGGTGTTTATCACTCCCTTCGTGTTTACTCAATTTTGACTTTTTCTTCTCTCAATTAAGCTCACACACTCTTGTCTTTTTCCTCTCGCTTTCTTTTTTCAAGCTTTTTATCAAACTAGAATTCCAGTCTCGAAAGTTTCTTAGAATAGTCGACTAAACCACCAAGCAAGATCAATTCAATAATATACTGCTCAATTCAACAACTTTTGCTAGATTTAAATTCTTATGCAATTTCTGCTACCTTTTTTTCTATTTGGTCCAACTAATAATAAAATAATAAAATAATAAGTAAATGATTCGTACTCTTGATTTTTTCGGCCTTCTTTTCAAATTTTTTTTGTTCGCTTTTTTTATCGATACCCTTTTTTTTTCATTTTTTTCACTGAATTTTTTTTTTTTTGCCGAAACTTTTTTTTATGAACTCAATACAATCAAAATAACTAGGACTGAAAAATCCTAAATCAAGATTGACATTGTAGAGAGAACAATTCAAAACCCTAATTTGATTAATAACGAATCCCCAATTCTATAAATCCTAATTCCATAAACCCTAGATTTCTGAAGTAAAATTAGTAAAAGTAAGATAATTAGACCTTGTAGAACCAGTTCTTATACCAGATGATGTGAATCGCTACGGAAACGGATCGTTCTACGAAGATCCAAGAGTTGCGAGTTGCGAACCTTGACCCCCAATTGAATCTGTGATTGATAACCTTGGTATAAACGTGACCTGTTGACGAATTTGTGTCAACCAATCCGCGTTATAGACGCTATGAACAAGAGAATTCACGATCTTGCTTGATAAGTTGAATCGATCGCCACAAGGAAGTCTTAATAAGATCTAATCTTCAAAAGAACTCGAAGAAGAGGAAAAATCTCTATGTAAAATTATGAATTAATGTTGTGTTCTCAAAAACTCATAAGCACCATTATATATGGTGCTAACCCTAAAAGGGCAAAAAGATGAAAATGACCTTAATTAATAAAATTCGCCAAAAATTAGGGAAATGCCTAAAAACCCATCTAAACGACGTCGAATGGCCGAAATACATTGCAATTCGCGAGACTAAACGTGATCGTGTTGCACCAAGGAGCTTCAGAATTTTCAATTCTTGAATCAAGATCGCCTCCACTCCAAAGATGTTGAACCATGATGCCAACAGTTTGTTTGAATTCTTTTTCCCTCGCTCAAGTAATTGGATCAAGCGGATAAGTCAACGGGTCTTTGGCACCTCATCCTCGATAGGGTTCGATGTTCACATCACTAAGTGTCCGAAAAAACAAAACCATGCGGGTTGCAAAGCCCAAAGCGGCAATATTGTGCAAGTCGGACCCTCAAATGTTACAAGTGGTATCAAAGACAACTCCGACAATATATGTGTCGCAGTGGGCGCTCACTAGTGCCGCTAAGGGTACAACAAGGATGTCATACCGTTAAGGGAGAGTGCATGTCACATCCCAAGGAGGGGGTGTGCATGATTCTTTGTGTCACATTGCTTAGGGAGGGAGTCTTGGGCTTGTTTATAAGGGTGCTGGGGGTTCTAAACTTGCATGAGGCCTTTTCTTGGGCTAAGTGCCCAGAAAAATAAAATCGTGCAGGTTGCAAAGCCCAAAACGGATAATATCATGCAAATCAGACCCCTAAGTATTATAAGTGGTATCAAAGCTGACTCCGACAGCATGTGGGCCACAGTGGGCATTCGATGGTTACGCTGAGAGCACAACGGGGACGCTATGCCGCTAAGGGAGAGAGTTTGTCACATCCCAAGGAGTAAGTGTGCATGATTCTTTATCCCACATTGCTTAGGAAGTGAGTCTTGGGCTTGTTTATAAGGGTGTTGGGGGTTCTAAACTTGCACGAGGCCTTTTCTTAGGCTAAGTGCCTGGAAAAACAAAACCATACGGATTGCAAAGCCCAAAGCGGATAATATCGTGCAAGTCGGACCCCAAGTGTTACAAGAATGTAACATCACAACCCTTAGTCCCACATTGCTTAAGGGAGGTGGTCTTGGGTTGGTTTATAAGGTGTTGGGGGCTCCTTAAACTTGCATGAGGCCTTTTCCGGGCTGAGTGCTCGAAAAGCAAAATCGTGCGGGTTGCAAAACCTAAAGTGAACAATATCATGCAAGTCGGATCCTCAGACCATGATAAATGGTATCGGAGCCAACTCCCAACAACATGTGGGGCTAAGCACTAAGGGTGGGCAGCGTAGCTGGGAAAGCAGGGGAGGCTATACCGGCGGGCGACTGTGAATTAAAATTGGGCGAGGTATGGCCACAACGGGGATGTTGTGCCGTTAAGGGGGGAGTATGTAACATCTCCACCCTTAGTCCCACATTGGTCAAGGGAGGTGATCTTGGGTTGATTTATAAGGCATTGGGGCTCCTTAGACTTGCATGAGGCCTTTTTCGGGATGAGTGCTCGGAAAAGCAAAACAGTGCATGTTGCAAAGCCCAAAGCAAATAATATCATGCAAGTGAGACCTCGATCGTTATAATTTCATGGCCAAAAGAATTATTTTAGGATAAATTGTCACACACGCACGCAGACGCGCACGCGCGCGCGCGCGCGCACACACGCGCACACGCGCACACGCACACGCACACGCACACGCACACGCACACGCACACACACACACACATATATATATATATATATATATATATATATATATATACCAACTTAGGGCTTTTGGTGGTCAAAAAATAGTTTGAAATAAATTTGTCACATATGTACAAATTTCAAAATTTTCTTGGTAAAAAAATTAGTTTAAGATAAATTTATCACGAGTGTACCAATTTATGATTTTTCATGATATTAACCCTTCATTGAAAATCCCACTGCCTTAGATGGGGAGGAGACCCTCTTCATGACTTTAAGAAAAGGGGTGATACTTTAGATAGAGTTTGGCCTAGGCAGACCACAGCTCCTTTTTCCTCAGGTGTTTGGATGGTATTCTAAACCGGCTTTTGTAAAGTCAGATTGAGGTCGTTTTCATTTCAAGACTCGAGAATCTTCGAAGGATACCCCGAAACTCTATGAGCCGGTGCTAATGTATCATAGAAGCTGCGATGGCAAAGAGATCTCTACTTAAAATATCTTATGAATAATGTGCCATCGCAAAGCAACTGATTTGAAAGCCAAATGCAAGTTGTGGATGCCTATTCTGAAACAACTGTCGAGCTACCGTGTCACAAGATATACTAATACTACTAAAATGTATTAGATTACAAGTGGGAACCAGAACTAATCATAAAGAGGCATCTTTGATTTAACACGAGCGATGTCATCAATACCATATAGCATCTGAATGAACAAATCAGTCTATGTTGGGCTAAATTGGATGGAAGGAAACAATACCAAATCTAATAAATCAGCCATGCCATATTTTATCTGTTAAGGTAAACGATCGGATAGATCGAACATAAAGGAAGAAAAGGAAATCAGACTCCGAATTTTGGTGGTTTGGTCAGTATGACTTACGTCCACAGCAAGAACCTCACAGAATTTCATTATTGAACAATTAATACAATAGAGATTACAATAGTACATGAACGCTCAAACACTACGTATTACTCGGCCCTTAATTAGACTCAATAACTCACGCCTTGTTCAGTCCTCACAATTCATAATGAAATGATCTCTAAATCTTACAAAGCAATTACAAATTCTAATCACAAAAATCTAACCAGCTAAATCACTCTCTCTCTTCTTTTTTTTTTTTTTAAATAAAGAGAGCAACAAGAAAATATGAAAAAAAATTATCGAGTATTCTTTATTCCTCGCCCATTCTCAATGTAATAGCTTGGGTTCACCATGCTTTCGCTGCGCCACTACTTGTAAGTTAGTATCATAGCCAACTTCCAACAGCGTGTAGGGCCAAACCCTGAGGGTACGCAGTGTAGCCGGGTTGGCAGGGGAGGCTGCACCGACGGGTGACTGTGATCCAAAAGTGGGTGAGATAGTACCACAACGAGGACGTTGTGCCCGAAGGAGAGGAGAGTGTAACATCCCCACCCTTGAGTCCCACATTGCTTAGGGAGTGTGGTCTTGGGAGCTTTATATGCCTTGGGCCCTTTGTAACTTGCAAGAAGTGTTTTTCGGGCGTTGCATGAGCGGCTCTCGGAAGAACAAAACCGTGAGAATATCTTGTACCTAGTGGTGTAGCGGAAGCGCGGTGGATTCGGTCTATTACACTCAACGTCGAAATCTTGGCCCGCCAGTTGGCCCAGCAACGTGAATTCGCCAAGATGGAAACAACACATTTGTCAACAGTTTGTACTTCTTCCCTTTAAGCCTCCCACACAAAGCGTTTAGAATTCTTAAATATCACATCATAAATCCAGGAGGAGTCCAAGATTTGTATATGACAAAGAAGAGAGTGGCGCTTAACAAGAATGGACTTAAATCCTTCAATTATTGTGCGGCTTGGTCTGGAACATGCAGACGAAAACAGACCCGATTTTCAATGCCGAGTTCATTTCTACTTTCATGTGGTCGAATACCCACGTATTTTCATCCGGTGGGTCTTGTTTGGGCTTAAACTTATGGGTTGGTATAATTGATCTTCTACCTCCATCATTCGACCAACTCAGGTTTTGCCTACCAATCGTTTTCTTCCTTTTTTTCTAATTAAGACCACAACTGACTTTACTTCGTCGATCATAACTATGCAAGCATAAGACAAGAGGACTCCGAAAGCAACTGGTCTAAAGCGCCTACTTGCAATTTTTTTTTTTTTTATGTTCTGTTTATTTTTTTTGTAGTATTCAATGTCGGGTAACATGAAACTAGAGACATTTACCTGCACATCCCAGCCAACGTGACCTGGTTTCCATCTGCTCTTGGCAAAGTATCAAAGAGGTCTTTGAAAATCATCTCCCGCCCCCCACCCACGCCGAGACATTGTACTATTCGAAAAGTGTACTATTTTCGAGTAGTACAATTTTTTTTTTGTACTATTCGAAAATTGTACTATTTTCGAGTAGTACAATTTTTTTTTGTACTATTAGAAAATAACTACCGATTCATACATGAAAAGGTATGATTGAATAAACTATTTGGACACGAAGATTTCTATAAGAATTAATTAATTTTCGGACGCGAAAATGTGTGTACGTTCTCATTATATATTCATGTGTTCTGTTCATTTTCAGAATCATCTTCACTTATTTTCTTAATTTTCGTTCTTTGAACACAAGAGAAATATAGCCTTTGTTTCTAATTATTTCCTAGAGAGATCCTGGAGAAATATTAGAATTACTATCTGCTATTCTCACCGGGATTTTGTTGTATCATGGAGAAAATTTGCCGGAAATCATTAGCAACGTTATGGGGCGAATAAATTCTTAAAGAGAGTGATTACACGCCTCGAAGTCTGATTCCATATTCATCCCATTTCCGAAGAAATTTCCTAATAATTTTAAGGATTTATTCTCCGAAACAATGGATCCAGATTTTGATTAAGTGTTGGCACGCTGTCACAATGTTGTTGCGGAGTTTCGGATGGCGAGTCAAATTTCATAAGGCAAAAATCATATGAACGAAGGGAGCAAGTCAAAGCCTCTTCAAAATTGAATTTGTGCGTGCGGCATCTTGGGGACATGAAGAAGGTGCTCGAAAAAAAAAAAATGCTCGAGAGGTGCAGTTTCATGGAATGCCTAATCAATGGGTTGGTTCGGTTTGGTGAGTTCAATGCTGTGATGGAATTGTTCCATGAGATGCAGAACTTGTTCGCACGGAATGGATACGCCATGCAGATCACGTTGAGTGCTTGCGCTGGCACGGCTTAATTATTGGGGATGGCTGAGCACATTTTCAAAAGGATGGAAAAGCACGACGTGTATCTTTGGGATTCCATGATTGCAGGATTTGATGTACATGGACAAGACGAAACAGCGGGTTACTTTGTCAAGATGATTATGAAAAAAAAAAAATTAATGCCGAATTCTTTAAGGCTTCTCCCTTTTTCTCTCTTGCTTTGAGCGTAACATAATGTCGAGTTGTGTTAACACTGCTTGTGTGAATAACTGGGAATCTGAGTATTTTCTGAATTCTCGCCCTAATTAATAAGGTTTAAGAGCGAGTGGTTAGCTGGCCCATTTTGAATGTTGCTGTCGTTCTAGCGTTGGTTTGGATTTTAAAAAAATATTCTCGGGTCCATAGCTAGGTCCAATATTTGTGGTGCCTATAAACTGTTCAATGTAATGTCTCTTATCTACATCGTTCTCATAGCATAAAATGAGACTGGATAAGTACGAACCGAGAGCGGATGTTGATTTCTCATTTAGAGTGTCTTCTATGTCAAGAAGTGAGATTTAAGGTGCAGAAATTGAAATATGATGAGTGGCTTAGCTTTGTGTTGGTACATTGATTTGCTAAGCAATTTGGTGCTTGCTAGAATCTTCACTTGCAAATTTCAAGTTTGATTCTCAATTTCTCATGTTCTTGTGTTTCACTCGTGCACCATATTAAACTAAACAAAAGTGAAATTGCTGTTTTGCGGGAAAATAGGCATTGCGGGTACGGAATATAAAAAAAATATTTTCATAAAAGTTACTGTAGACATTGGTCAGAGCTTAACATCTCGTGCATATTCGTGAACATGTAGACCAAATCTAGAATCACTTTAGATTCTTCCTCACCGAGGAGTGGGCATGCAGAGATAATTTTTTTTAAAAAAAAATTATGGTATTTTAGTTTGCGATAATATGTTTATTGTTTGAACCAATGGTTACCGTTGAGACTAAAAAGTATCTAACTTTCATGTTGAAAATGAAAGATTTCGATGAAGTAGATACATCTTGGGTATTAAAAACATAATGGGGGTTACTCATTGACTTAAAGTGATTATATTAAAAAGATGTTAAATAAATTTAAACATCATGGCTTTAGAGAAATGAGTACTCCATTTGATTTATGTATGCAATTAAATTATGATTCTGGTAAAGTAATAGCTCAATTTAAATATGTGAATGCTATAGAGTATTTAATGTATGCGATGCATTGTACTAGACTTGATATTGCATTTTTCGCGTGTAAGTTGAGTAAATATAGTAGTAATTCAAATATAGAACATTGTAATGTTGTTACAAAATTTTGATTAAGAGAACCAAAAGATTTGTAATTGTTCTATAATAACTATCCGACTGTTTTGGAATGATACACCGATGCTAGTTGGATTACAAGAAATTAGGTGGATGTGTTATATCTTGGGAGAGCAAGAAACAAACATGCATAACTTACTCGACGATAGAATCAGAATTCATTGCTTTAGCGGCAATTGAAAAAGTGGTTGAATGGATTAGAAATTTACTGTTAGACATTAAATTATTGTCTAGTCCTATGCCTTCTATTTTGTTCATTATGATAATCATGCTACTTTGACAAGATATTATAGTGACACTTATAAAGAAATGTCTAGACTTATTAGCCTAAGACTTACGTGCGTGAGACAATTGATTGAAGATGGTACCATAACAATTGTCTAAGTGCGGTCAAGTAAAAATTTGGCTGATCTCTTTATAAAGGTTGTACCAAGAGAGATGGTAAAAGTGATCTTAAAAGAAATAGAGCTGAAATCATTTACTTAAAGTCACCAGTAATGGTAACCCGACCTGACACTAGCACATCACTAGTTATAAGGTTTAATGGATAAAATCAAGTTAATGAAAGTGATTATTTGATACTGACATTAGCCTAGACATGAGAAGTCAGTATTGTCTGTTACGATTTAGAGGCTGAGTTATACTCTTAATGAAGTATAATACGTTTTAGTAGCATGCTCATTAATAATAGAAACACGTGAAAATACTTTAGCTATATGGGTTTAGAAGTGGTATCGCTTCTTACGAAAGTTAGTTTGATTTCTAGAGAGCTCATGAAACAGGTACAAACAATAGTGCTGAGTAAATATGAACTTTAGTATATGTGCAGTATGTCCAATTCTATTACACATAGTAACAAGTTTAAAGCCAAGCTATTTGTAACTTTGTTAGAGTTTTGAGATACTTGCACTAAATAAAGGTTAAACTCGAAAGAGACCTTTATATATGTATATTTATTTCATGAAAATGTTGGCTGTAATTTTTATAAGAATTTTTGTTTTGAAATTTTGTTTTTACAAACAAAGTGGGGGATTGTTGGTGGTTTGTTTGTAAAAACAAATTAATAGGTGCTTTGTCCCACATCGAAAAGATGTGAGTGCGCACATGGACTAAATTTGATACAAATCAACAATTAATATTATTTTTTAGTGAAACAGTGTGATTTTTCACGAAAGATTCTGATAACATGTTGCGTCTATTCAATTATCGGTTATTTTCTAAGGCATTTTTATAAACTTTCGAATATTTGCGTCTCTTCGAAAATAACTACCGATTCATACATGAAAATGTATGATTGAATAAATTGTTTGGACACGAAGAGTTGCATGAGAATTAACTATTTTTCGGACGCGAAAAGGTGTGTTCGTTCTCATTAAATATTTAAGTATTCTGTTCATTTTCAGAATCATATTCACTTCTTTTCTCAATTTTTGTTCTTTGAACGCAAAAGAAATACAGCCTTTGTTTCCAATTGCTTACTAGATAGATCCTGAAGAAATATTAGAATTGCTATATGCTTTTCTCACAAGACTTTGTTATATCTTGAAGGAAATTTATCGAAACCGTTAGCAACATTGTGGAGCGAATAAATTCTTAAAAAAAGTGATTACACGCCTCAAAGTCTGATTCCATTGTTCATCCCATTTCCGACGAAATTTCCCAACACAATCACTTCAACTTCAGTGCCTAAATTCGGCAAAATTTTTTAGAAGTTTCTTTGTCTAGGTGTCGCTATTGGTGTCCATTTGTAGCAAGTCTCTGATGCAAAATTGCGTTCTCGAACCATCTGCAGCTGAGAAACTAGGACTACCATACTTGAGTGCATACTTGGATCCATGGGGACAAACTTTCGACACGGTGCAAACTTCGCGACAGGAGGCTCTGGCATTCTACCGGGCCCTATTAGCCCTTTTGATCTTGGTATTCAGATCTCTCAATTCAGACAGCTCAAATCACGGACCACAGAACTCTACAAGAACTCTGAGTGATTCTGATGAGTGAAGTCACCTTGTATCTGACGCATACTTCTAAATCCAATTGAGAGTCTCCAGAACTGCACTTCCTTCACTGTCCTTGCATCCAAAGCTGAATGTTTTTGTAACGACTGACAACATATCAACCCGATGGCGCTAAACTCGGGGATGATTGGAAGGTGCAGCGGAATCTCAGTTCCACATCCTGACGTCTTCTCAAAGGCCCTTTACACATTCGATATCGGACATAACGATCTTGCAGTGGGTTTTTATAGCACAGCAGCTGACCAAATCGTCGCAGCGATTCCTCTTATCCTCGATGGTTTTGTTGCAGCCGTACAAGTAAGTTATGGGAAGTCATACAAGATCTGAGATCCATTTGAAGAGCTTGCCATAAACAAACAAAACTTGCTCTTTGTCACTGTTTTCCCATTGATTTCTGCCATTTAATTTCAGGAACTGTATGGCGAAGGAGCAAGATCTTTTTGGATACATAACGTCGGTTCACTCGGATGCTTGCCTTTCATTGCTCTGCCATATAATGGTATCCTCGGCCAGAATGGCTACGTCGCTTACAAAAACGACGGGGCTCCAGAATTTAACCAGCAGCTTAAAGAAAGGGTGAACCACTAAGGAATAATCTCTTTATGGCTGCATTCACATAAGTTGATGTATATTTAGCCAAGCTATCGCTGATCAATGCCGCTAAAAATCAAGGTAATCTTCTGCATAAGTGTACTAGCCCTCTCAGGCTTCACTTAGTCAGAAAGAACGACAGAAATGCAGAGAAAAACAAGACAATCCCGCAATGACAGGTGGTCCGTTAGCCTAATGTTTCATTAGACTAATACCACTGTGATGTCTAAATTTTGGTGCTAATATGGTAGCTGAAATCTGGTGGCAGGTTTTGTTGATCCACTAAATTTTTGCTGCGGTAGCTTTGCGCCAACCTTCGTGAAGTATGGAATGTTACTAGAAGTGAATGGAGCCACCATTCATGGAGATGCTTGTGGCGATCCTCAGAATCAAATTAGCTGGGACGGCACACATTTTACACGCACCGTCAACGGTTCCCTGTCTGATCCACCTGTACCAATTTCCAATGCTTGTCCATAACTTCCCTGTCAAGATCGGCGATGTTGGCACCAACATTCTTCCCTCTCTTTTTCTGATATCTGATCAGTCAGTCTAACTAATACATATACTCCGATCAGACTCAGAGCACACGTTATGTAACATTCGCAAAGGAAATAACACAGGCGTGGACTTTTCACTAGGAAAGTCCAACCTGTGTAACATTCTAATGCAACGATACACCCCAGAATTTCAATCTGCTCATCCAACCTTTGCAAATTGTTAGCAGTGTAACTAATAAGTAGGGATCTACTCGAGCTAAAGATAACTGAATCATAGAATAAAGAACTTAAGATCTTGGAGATCTAACTCTACTGCCGGCTGGATACCGTAACTAAGAAGGGATAAAGAAACACTAGGAGAACCTGAAATGAAAAGCGAATACATAAGTTGAAAGTCATCCTAATCTAAACTGCCATGTTCAAGAGACGCGGGTGTGACGATAAAAGCCATTTGAAAAAAAGTGTCATCTGTCCGTACCCCACCCTCACCTAAATCATAATTCATTTCAAAGGCATAGATCACTTGGGATTTGCCAGTTTACCTGATGTGGGCAGAGATTAAGGAAAATATGAACCTTGATATAGTAATAATCTGATCTAAACAGATGGAGCCTGTGTCTTTGCCAATCCTAAAAATGAGTGAAACATGCCCCTGTTTAGGTTGTCATTATCAGACAGATCACATGTACTGAAGTCATTGATTTAGTAATCAATATCATTTGATAGTTGATACCCATTTTTGGCAAAATACGCTGTCCATCTTTTTCTTCTTTTTCGTATTCTTTGTTTTGGTCAATGTTTAGGAGTTTCACCAATCTGTAACCTATATCAAAATACTACTAGATTATGAAAAGTTGACACAATTTCCAGGCAAGGAACGCAAAAATTTCGACCTTCCCACAATTTATTCCTCTCCCAATGAAGACCACGACTTTGTTTTGGAGATTACAACTTTGCAAGCATGAGACAAAGCATCAAGAAAGCAGTTGACTCCAAGTTGCCTCTTAGTTTTATAATTTTTAGGAGTCCCTCAAGCTGTTTTATGGAACATTGTAACCAGCCCCATCCAATATCAAGTGACATGAAACTAGAGACAATTCCGGGAATCCTATTGTGCCAGATTATGTGAACTCCGAGCCGTCCTTTTCTCGCTCCACCATCTGCTCTTATCCGAGTATAAAAGTGGTCTTCAAAAAGTCATAAGACACAGCTAAATATCATTTATTTTTGAGTTGGAAAGAACAATGGCATTAATAAGAATGCTCAGCCTTTTGATACCGCTTGTTTTGGGATTAGCAGTGACACAAGGGGACTTGGTGTCTGGTGGTTCATCTAGCTGCAATTTTCCTGCTATCTACAACTTCGGGGATTCAAACTCGGACACTGGAGGCCGCTCCGCCGCACTTACTCAGATTCCACCACCCTACAGCGAAACCAACCTTGGCAATCCTCCCAAGAGATTATCAAATGGGCATGTCATCCTTGATTTCATAAGTGAGATTTCTAGCAAACTACTGAAAACATTTGAGTCATCAGTTTCTTTATAGTAGAATATGAACCACATGAACATGCATTGAGGAAATTCACTCATTAGTTTCAACAGTCAGGATCAATAGTTCTGATTACTGGAAGTTCATTGTCTTGACAAAAAGATGCCTTGATAGAGGTCATTACAGGTTGACAATTCGTACAATATCTGAGGCATCATCGGTTTTCTTTAACTTTCTGCAGCTGAGAAGCTAGGACTACCATACATGAATGCATACTTGGACTCCATAGGCACAAACTTTCAACACGGCGCAAACTTCGCCACCGGAGGCTCTTCCATTCAACCTGGTCCTTTCAGCCCTTTCGATCTCGGAATTCAGATATCGCAATTCAAGCAGTTCAAATCACGCACAACACAACTCTACAAGAACTTGAGTGGTTCTGGTGAGCCATTATATCCTTCTTCAGCTTTCTGCAGTTCATTAGCCAGAATTATGACACATCAAGCAAGTCATCTGAATATGATTCTTAATCCAATTAAGAGTCCCTGTAATCTCATTTCCTTCGGTTTCTTTATGCACAAAGCTGAATAATTTTGTAAAGACTGATGACATATAAAAAATGATGTTAAATTCAGGGATCATCAAAAATTGCACTAGCGTGTCCCTTCCGCATCCTGATGATTTTTCAAAGGCCCTCTATACATTTGATATAGGATAGAACGATCTTACATTTGGCTTTCAGAACATGACAGTAGATCAAATTGTCGCTGCAATTCCTGGCATCCTCGACGGATTCAATGCAGCAATACAAGTACGTTATGAGTCGTCATAGAATATCTGTGATCCATAAAGAGCCTAACATAAATGCACAAAACTTGCTCATTTTTATACTGCTTTCCTAAAGGGATTTCCATTGTTTATTTTCAGCAACTCTATGGCGAAGGAGCAAGAGCTTTCTGGATACATAACACCGGTCCAATTGGATGTTTGCCTTTCATGGCTCTACCATTCAAATTTAGAAATGGCACCCTTGACCAGAATGGCTGCGTCGCTTACCAAAACAATGTCGTTCAAGAATTCAATATGCAGCTTAAAGAAAGGGTGGACCAGCTAAGAAGAAATCTCTCAATGGCAGTATTCACCTACGTCGATATATATTCAGCCAAGCTATCGCTGATAAGTGATGCTAAAAACCAAGGTAATCTTCTGCAATGTACTAACTCTCTCCGGCTACACACTTAATGCGAAACCCCATGAGGTCAATGTAGAGAAAAACTAGGCCATCCACAATGACAGGAGGTCCTTTTTGCCTAATGATTTGTTTAACTTTTATTACTGAGGAATGAGAATGTTGACCATCGATGAAATCTGGCGGCAGGTTTTGTCGATCCACTAAACTATTGCTGTGGTACCTTTGTGCCGACATTCGTGATGTGCGGACTGTCAGCACAAGCGAATGGAACCACCATTCATGGAGATGCTTGTGGCGATCCTCAGGATCGGATCAGCTGGGACGGCATACATTTCACGGATACAGCCAATTCATGGATCTCTTCGCGCATCCTCAATGGTTCCATGACCGACCCACCTACACCGATCTCCGATGCTTGTCCGTAACTATACAGCATCAAGACTGAAGATGTCAGAACCAAAAGAAGCAAAACGAAAGTGAGAAAACAATCTTCCTTTTCACTTTACTAACTTCTGTCATTGATTACTAAATAAAACATCACTCCAATCGGAGCACGTTATGTAATATTCACATGGGGGAATAACAAAGCTTTTCTTTCAAAAGAAGCAGCATGTGGGACTTATTTGCCATGAAAGCTGTAGCGTTTGCTTCTTGTTTGAGTTCGATACTGGCAATTCAGACCAGTTTTTGGGCCTCACTCATGGAACAGAATTGAGACATCTCATGCAAAATTCGAATAGACCCAAGTCGATCATGAAGCTATAGCAAGACAATTTGAACAATGGGTAGAGTAGAGTTCATGTTCTTCTTTTGTTTTTTTTTTCCATAAGATCCAGTTTCTTTAATAAGAGAGTAATATTCACTCAAAGAATGGTAAATTCACATAAGATTTGGTTTACTGGCGTGCTTAGAAAGATAGAAGAAAAAAGAAACTGGTTAATATTAAAAAGAAAAACTAGGTAATTTACAAACTCCTTAAAAGAATTGGTAATATAAGTTATCAATAATATTATGGAAAATCTGGTGACAAATATTTCCATACTTACCCAATTCTTTCTAACATCTACTGGTACGGAACGTCGAAATACCACGACGGATAATTAGTAGCTGCTAATTTGACAGATGTTTATTGAAGTAATTAACCTCTAGATGCCCACATCATTTTGAAACTCAAGATCGGCAAGGGCAATTGAGACCAAAGGCACAAGTTTTAGAGGGAACAGTTGCCATTCAGCAACGAGAAAAATGGACATGGAGCAGTTGACACAATAACAATAAGAACAAACATTTGAGGACATGGGTGCAAAGTTTGAGGAAACAAGGGAGCGTGTATAAGATCATTGTTGCTACGAGGAAGAAGATTGTGGAGCAGTTCGCACATAGCGAGGATAACTGTTCGAGAGCATGGATGTAATACTTGCGAAATTCAGGATCACAAAGATAGCCGACGGTGGTTCCGCGAAAATTTGGAACTGCTAGAAAAACCGCCATGAATCAGTTGCCACGAGATTATTATAAATACCACTAGTCATCAACCATAGAAGACACCCAAATCAAATAAATTTATTTTTATTTTTACTTTCATAATTGTAAATTTCGGCATAGCATTTTCTGTTGGGTTATGTCTCGGGTTTTGAGCCTTGTACAAAATCGGACTCATGTATGTGCGGCCTTGATCGAAATCATGGATTTACTCTGCAGTGATTTCTTTGGATAATTACATATTGTTATTTAATTTGAAGTAAATCTCAAGTTCGGTCAATGAGATTGGTTTCTTCTTTTATCCGAGAATGACGAGTTGACCAAGAAGCTTCAGTATTGAATGGTGGGGATCAAGTGAAGTTTAAAAGGGAAAGAATATCAAGATTGGGCCACGTGAGACAAAAGTAACGGAAGATAATTATCCATGATTCTGTCAATGGATTATTCCCCAAGTTAGGAAGACATGGACTCTTGAACAACTAACACGCATCTTTTTACCACAGTGACTCATCCAAATAATCACAAAGAGAGAAGAAGCAAAAAAGGGCACTTCTTGAAGCCTAGGGAAAACGCACAAGAACGAGGAAACGAAGGTGATTGTCGTTCTTGGTTTAGCGATTTTCTATAGCAAACAAGGCGACGGTGAGTGTCACGCCCCACGCCCCATCGCGACCACGCAATCATTCCTGCAAGCAAAACCACAACAATCTCTCGACGGTCTTAAGGATCCACTTATATATAAAGGAAGATCGAGAGATGAAATAGTTTACATTAAGCACACAGAAGCGTTTCCCAACAACTCCCCGTACCACATGAATATATATATTCCAAGACTAAGCAGAACTGGATAGCATCAAAAGGTCGTACATCAACATCAACTTCAACTGGTCACATCTACTACAAACCGATATACACCAAGGCGATGGGTAAACATGTCAAAAGATGTCCACAAAATCCACTAGGGAAAGGGGATCAGGTCTCCAGTCAAAAGGTCAGGTCATCATCCGAAGTCGCCTAGGAATAATTGCTGGAATCTCCGGTGTCCTCGCTCTCCTCTGACGGCTCGTACTCGGAGAAAGTCTTTGATGGAACCTCCACAGAGTCTTCCGTGGTCGCTTCCTGCGATTGCTCAGCCCGGTCTCCCTCCACGGTCGCCTCCTGGTCCAGCTTGGATGGATCTCTCTCGAACGGCTCCACCACGATGACCTCATACTCTAGCGGTGGCACGGGAAACTCAGCTGTCGGCGTCCGCTCCGGTCCATTCCTCGAACCAACCACTGAGCCCTCGGGAAACTCCTGGTCTGCTATCGTCTGACACCAAGGAGGTATGACACCCTCTGGAACCTCATGGGACTTCAGCGGCCCGACCTTCCTATCCACGTCCTGTCTAAACCAAGCCTCAAACCGATAAAGCTTCCAGTCAAGTTCGCCCTCATCTACCCAAACTACTGTACATTTCTTTATGTATATATTACCCTGCCTATCGGGGAACTCATCGTAATACGCCGTCATCTCCTGCGGGTCCCCGAATCTAATAGGCCACATTGCTATTGCCTAGGATCTGTAAATTAGAATTTCCCAAAAAGGGGTGAGATACACATCTCAGTAATAAAAACCTAACCCTAGGTCAGGTTGACCGTCCACTCAGGCAGTCAAGTCACTCGACCTATCCAACTCATGAACTCATGCGGACATGACAGTCATAATTCAATAAACAATAATGCATAGAGGACAGGCATGCATTTATATTCTCATGTCACACACAGTTGCACGTATATGCTCGGCCTGTCACTTCACCACACCAATCAGCCTCTGTCTGCCTCATTCTCTAGCCCGCGATTAGATCGCATCAGCTCGGCTCGCGTAAACGCATCAGGCCCCGGTTCAATTTCCAGGCAGAGTCTATGAGCTCGTATTCTGTCCTGCGATTATATCGCATCAGGACTGTGGCTATCTCAACCCCGCGACTCCGTCGCATCAGGGCGCCACCTTTTCAGAATCCACCCCGCGACCTTATCGCATCAAGGTCTCAACCTCCGCCCCGCGTCTCATACGCCTTAGGGCCATGCCATGCAATGTCACAATCATGTCTCATGCCACATCATATCAATTAACTTGATTTTTAAAAATCAAATTTCATAACCAATGGCCAATGCGCACGATAATATGTTTAATAAATTTCGTGGCATGCAATTAAATTCAAATAGTACTCAGGCACTCAGACCATTCACACATAGGCTAGGTCAAACAATCATTCTATAATGTCCAAGGGCGCATCAAGCTATTACATGCGAGGATTTTCTCATAAATCGTTCCGTTCGGCCCTCGACTTACCCAATCGAGTCCAATCCCCCTAGCCTCGATTTAGGAAATTCCTTACCTCCGCTTAATAACGCAAATTACTCCTCCTTGCACCTCCTAAGGTTCGGCCAACTCAAGTCCAAGGTCAATCCGTCGCGCAACCTAGGATAATCAATCGATTTTGTCAAATTTCAAGTTCAATCCCTCTATTCATCCATCCAAATCATCCATTAGATACTCCTCATCATCACAACACATCATACACACCAAATTACAACACAATCTCAGCCTATTCAGCCCTCCACAGAGCTAGTTTGGCCCAGCATTGAACTGGTTCCATTCGGTTCTGTTCATGCCGGGTCCAACCGGCCTTAATCTATCTCAAATCCATCAAATATACATCATTCTACCTCTTATAATGTCTACCTAAGATTTTGGAAGTCTCACCGTGAGTTTCAAGTCGCGCGGTTGCCGGAAAATCGTCGGAAGTCACCGGAGCACTCACACACAGAATACCGGCAGATTCTGGGCATAATGTACAAGGGTTGTTCATGGTCAAAAACTAATCAAATAAATCCCAAATTTTTACCACAGAACCATCTATATGTCTACTTGATCTCCACAAAATTTGAGCCAAAGATTCCAAGTTTTCGGCTGTCTAAAGGGTTCAGAACCGAACCTACCTCAAACTAGAACAGATTCCGTCGACCTGGGGGAGAATGCTTGCCCCGAATTCCTCAGAGCTCCAAATGACCTGATTCCAGTTGGAGGACGTCGGCAAGACGTGGGGCTACGTCTAGGTAGTCGGTAGGCAGCAGGGGACGGTCGGAGGTGGCGGTCGTATGGAACGAACGGCGGCGTCCGGCGGGGTCGGGTGGAGCAGAAACTGGAGAAGAAGAAGAAGAAGAAGCAGCTTGGTCTGGTCTTTGGAGGAACAAAAATGGCTGAATGGGGGGTTTGAGGAGAGAGAGAGAGCTGTTTATTATCCCAAAAAAATTTAAATTAATTGAGGTGATCGGTAGGTGGGCATTAATTGGTGAAATGATCTAATACCCTTGGATGCTTGACACTTGTCCATTATTCTTCTCAAGGGCATCCAATGGCCATCAATTGCTCTTCAATTTGCAGCAGCTTGGGGGAGGAGAAATGTCCATTTTGCCCTTCCTTCAATTATAAAGACAAAGTCCTAAGCTTGAGGGGCATTTTGGTCTTTTTACCTCCGATGTTCGGAACGTCGTTTTTCTCATTTCTGACTTCTTTGATAGGGCAACGGCCAATCCAATTGACGTTGAAATTCTTGATTTTCCTTTTTCAAACTTTTCAGAACTCAATTATGATCGTTCCTTCTACCAGACGTGATTCCAGCCTATTCCGAACCGACGGGCGGCTTCTGCAGACTATACGCGTATCGACCCCGTGATTCTCGTCACGTTTAGAGCTCGTCAATTCATGGCGGCCTTGGTTGTCATGTAATCGCGAGGGCTTATCGCTAGTCCCTGTGGTCTCGATCGTCACAGTCCGATTTAGGATAATTTTGCAAATCGTACGTTGGTTAAGCGGCATCACCCGCACTCCAACCACACGACGCTCGCATGGTAATCCTTAATCGTTCTTAGATCAGCCTTTTTGCGGTCTTAAATATCCCCTCGACAATCCTTATGGTCAAAGCGCCATTTCCTATTCGAGTCACCTAGATCCACGTATCTTGTCTTGGGTTAGCCTTTCCCCTTTGGTCAGTCTGCTCAAATTGATCAGATTTGAGTGGAATACAACTGAAATGCATCGCTTGATATAAATAAACTTCTCATTACAAAGTCTGAAGTTGATTGAAAATCAGAATGTCACAACTCTTCCCCCCTTACAAAAATTCGTCCTCGAAATTTGCATTACACTCGACTATTCAAATAAATGGGGGTGTTGTTGCCTCATCGTCTCTTCATTCTCCCACGTGGCTCCTTCCGTTCCGTGGTGCTCCCATATTACTTTGACCAGCGGAATCTTCTTATTCCTGAGGATCTGCTTCTTCCGGTCCTCGATCCTTATCGACTTCTCTATATAGGATACTCTGTCGTCCACCTCTATGGTTTCATAGTCCAGCACATGTGTCGGGTCAGGCTCATACTTTCTTAGCATCGACACATGGAATACATTATGTACCTAGGATAGACTTGGCGGTAACGCAAGCCGTTAGGTCAAGGTCCCAATTCTCTTCAAAATCTCGAAAGGGCCTACGTATCTTTGGCTCAGCTTCCCTTTCCTTCCAAATCGCGAGAGTCCTCTCATTGGTGACACCTTGAGGAAGACATGATCGCCCACTTGAAACTCCAAAGGCTTGCGCCGCTTGTCTGCATAGCTCTTCTGGCGACTCTGCGCCGTCCTCAGCCTGTCCCGAATGATTTTCACTGCTTCCACCGATTGCTCTACTAACTCGGGGCCTGTGATACTCCTTTCTCCTATTTCATCCCAGCATATTGGTGTCCTACATGCTCTGCCATAGAGTGCCTCAAACGGTGCCATCTGTATACTCTGCTGGTAGCTGTTATTATACGCAAACTCTACCAGGTGTAACTGCTCTTCCCATCCGCCTTTGAAATCTATGACACACGCTCTCAACATGTCCTCGAGCGTCTGGATGGTCCTTTCTGACTGTCCATCAGTCTGTGGGTGGTACGCCGTACTGAATTGTAGTCGCGTCCCCATTGCTCCTTGCAAACTCTTCCAAAAATTTACCGTGAACTTCGGATCCCTATCTGAGGTGATCGTCACTGGCACTCCGTGTAATCTGACTATGTGCCTCATGTACAGTTCTGCGTACTTATCCATGGCGAAGTCCTTTCGTACAGGGATGAAATGGGCGGACTTGGTCAATCAATCCACGACTACCCAGATTGAGTCGTGACCTCTTTGGCTCCTCGGAAGTCCCATCACAAAATCCATAGTTATGTGTTCCCACTTCCATTCTGGAATCTCCAGCGGCTGCAACAATCCTCCAGGCTTACAATGTTGCGCTTTCACTTGCTGGCAAGTCAAACACTTAACCACATATCTTGCCACGTCTACCTTCATTCCGTTCCACCAATAATGTTGTCTTAAGTTCTGGTACATCTTTGTACTTCCAGGGTGGACACTGTAATTGCTCCTATGAGCCTCTGACAAGATTCTTTCTCGGAGCCCTTCATCCTTTGGTACACATAATGGCCCTCGAAATCTCAAAAGTCCATCCTCAGACACCTGAAACTCTGGCTTCCTCTTCGTCGCTTCCATTTCGATAACTTTCTGAATCTCTGGGTCCGTAGACTGTAATGCCTTAATCCATTCTTGGACCTCAGGTTCCACCCTCAAAGTCGCTATCAAACTGGATAGCTGATTAACCTCCAATCTAAATTTAGGATTTCTCAGATCCTCTATCGACGACCAACTTCTCACCAGCAGGCATGCAATACTCGACTTTCGACTTAATGCATCTGCCACTCTGTTTGCTTTCCCAGGATGATGTAATATCTCACAATCATAATCTTTCAACAGCTCCATCCACCTGCGCTGCCTTAGGTTCAACTCTTTCTGGGAAAACAAATACTTCAAACTCTGGTGGCCTGTATATATCTGAAACTTCTTGCCACAAAGGTAATGTCTCCAAATCTTCAAAGCAAACACAATCGCCGCTAACTCCAAGTCGTGGGTCGGGTAATTCATTTCGTGCGGCTTCAATTGCCTGGATGCGTAAGCTACTACCCGGCCGTGTTGCATCAATACACAACCCAATCCTTTCAGCGAAGCGTCGCTGTAGATCTCATATCCTCCCGGTCCCGACGGAATGGTCAGTATTGGCGCGATCGTCAATCTATGTTTAAGCTCTTGGAAACTCTGTTCACACCTATCAGTCCATTCGAACTTCGTTTCCTTCTTCGTCAACCGCGTCAGTGGGACGGCTATGGATGAGAACTTTTCCACGAATCACCTATAATATCCTGTTAGTCCCAAGAAGCTTCTGACCTCCGTGACTGTAGTAGGCCTCGGCCAATTGGTTACAGCCTCTATCTTTGCAGGGTCCACTGCAATCCCTTCACCAGACACAATATGACCTAGAAATGCTACCCTGTCTAGCCAAAATTCACATTTACTTAGCTTCGCATACAGCGAATGTTCCCTCAGGGTCCTCAATACGATTCTCAAATGTTCTTCGTGCTTTACGTCGCTCCTCGAGTAGATTAAGATGTCGTCAATGAAAACTATGACGAACCTGCCCAGAAACTATTTGAACACTCGATGCATTAGATCCATAAATGCGGCTGGGGCGTTAGTCAATCCGAACGGCATTACCGTAAACTCGTAATGTCCATACCTCGTCCTGAATGCAGTCTTTGATATGTCTTTCTTCTTGATCCTTAGTTGGTGATACCCCGTCCTCAAGTCAATCTTCGAGAACACTACTGCTACTTGTAATTGATCAAAAAGATCATCAATCCTTGGCAGCGGATACTTGTTCTTCACTGTCACCTGATTCAGTTGCCGGTAATCAATGTATAGTCGCAAGGATCCGTCTTTCTTCTTTACGAACAGCACCGGTGCTCCCCACGGCGAAGCACTTGGTCGAATGAATCCTTTGTCCAGCAACTCTTGCATTTGCACCTTTAACTTCTTCAATTCCGACAAGGACATTCTGTACTGTGCTTTCGAAATTGGCTTCATTCTAGGAGCTAATTCAATCACAAACTCTATTTCCCGCTCCGGTGGCAATCCCGGCAATTCCTAGGGAAACACATCCGGAAACTCCCGTACCACAGGAATGTTTTCTAACTTAGGTTCCTCGACAATCGTATCCATCACGGCTACTAAGTATGCCCGACATCCTTCAGATATCAACTTAGTTACTTCCAAAGATGAAATCAAGGGAATTGAGACTCCTCCTCGGCTTCCTACCAATTCATAACTAGGGCGATCTTTCGGGTAAAATCGAATCGTTTTATTGCCACAGTCTACTACCGCTCCTTGCCTACTCAGCCAATCCATTCCTATAATCACGTCAAAATCAAACATAGACAATACAGCTAGGTCGATACTCTCCCTACTTCCTCCAACCATAATCTCACATTCCGCACACCCTAGTGAAACCAAGACATTATCCTTCAATGGGGTGGCTACATGCAATGCCATGCTTAATGGTTCTAATCTCATGCCTACTAACTCAGCGAACTGTGCAGACACAAAAAAATGCGTGGCACCCGGATCAAATAATGCATAAGCGGTCTGGTTGCACAAGTAAACCGTACCTGTGACCACTCTAGGCGCATCTTCTGCCTCGTTACACGCTACAACGTACACTCTACCCTGAGCTGGTGGTCTGTTCGATTCTATCCGAGGTGCTGCAGTCGACGGTCCTGCTTGCGGCCTCGGTCCTTATGGTCGACTGACCGGTGCTTAGTTTGGACACGTCCTCATTTGGTGGCCCAGCTGACCACACTTGAAACAGGCTCCAGTCCTCATAGGACATGGTCCATTCCCATGCCTTCTGCCACATAGCCTGCAGCTCCAGTTCGCCGGGTTTGGCGATTTCACGATATTCCTCCTTGTAGGCGGCACGAAACGTCTGTTACCTGCCATCGGTCTCTTGCCCGTTTGACGATGGTCTCTAAATGACAGGAACCGCGATCCAGTTGCGATGTTTCTTTCCCCCAAGTCTCGTTCAATCATCTGACCTCGCTCGTATATCTCCCTATAGGTCCTCAAATTCAAGGCTATCATCTGGCTGCGGAGTTCGGGCCTCAACCCATCCCTGAATCTTCGTGCCTTCTCCAAAGGATCTTCCACTGATCGAGGCGCATACCTCGAAAGCCTCAAGAACTCAGCTTCATACTGATCTATCGATAGTTGGTTCTGTCGCAGCTGTAGGAACTCGATCTGTTTCCATTCCTTGGCCGTTTCTGAAAAGTACTTGTTGTTGAACGCCCTCTTAAAAGTGTTCCAGTTTAGGGCCGTACTTTCAGGGAAAACTCCATCCTTAGTGGCAGCCCACCAGTCGTTTGCCGTACCCTCTAGCTGATATACGGCTAGCAACACCTTCTCCTCATCAGTATATCTTAGTACCCCGAAAGCCTTTTTCAGCTTCTCTATCCATCTAGGTGCTAGCTCGGGATCTTCAATCCCGTCAAACTGCGTCGGCTTCAACTTCAAAAATTGTTCCACCAGTTGGCCCATATGCCTGGCCACTATGATTTCCTCTTGGGGGTTCACCGTTTCATTGCTCTGGTTCGGCTCGCCCTGACTTCCACTTCCACCAGCGTTGCTAGTGTTGGTATTCGCAGCTGCTAGGGCAGCTTCCACTGCTTGGGCTATGGCAAAGTCTCGATCCTGGGCCTGCCTCTCTATGATGTCCCTAAGTCCTTCCATCGCCCTCAGTAGACCATCCACCCTTGGATCTTCAGTTGCGGGCGGCCTCGAGCTCGAGGCTTCGCCTCTTGGTCTTCCAGGTCTTCTGGATGGGTTACTCATCTCTGTCACTTACTAACGAACCTGGTCCATAACAAGTTCAGTAACAGGTTAGCAACTTACTCAATCATCCAATCCAGGGTTACTAACTACTCCTTAACAAAACAATTACACAACAACAATACTTCACACGTCAACATCAATTTCAGAAATGTCCCAACCAATGGCTCATGGCCGTTGCTCAAATCCATTCATTCCAGTGATTCACTAAAACTAACCACTTTCAAGCATCAAGCCGGTCAAGGTCTAGAAATGACCTTCAATCCTAAGCAGAGAACTCAATCCTCTATGCCCTGTCAAAACCTTACCAAGATAAAAAACTATCCATAGGTGTCAAGTCACAACTAGGCATCTCCTGCCTCACCCTGACCAGTTTTCTAAGGTCTAGCTATCCGTCCTTGTCCTACCTAGTCCTCCTTATTACTCCAAGCCTTAACCAACTTCGTATTGAGCTGACCTTGCTCTAAAACCAAAATAAGCGGGGATGTCACGCCCCGTGCCCCATCGCGAGCACGCAACCATCCCTGCAAGCAAAACCACAACAATCTCTCGGCGATTCCAAGGGTCCACTTATATATATATATATATATATATATAGGAAGATCGAGAGATGAAATAATTTACATTAAGCATACGGAAGCGTTTCCCAACAACTCCCCATACCACATGAATATATATATATCCCAATACTAAGCAGGACTGGATAGCATCAAAAGGTCGTACATCAACATCAACTGGTCACATCTACTACAAACCGCTATACACCAAGGCGACGGGTAAACATGTCAAAATATGTCCACAAAATCAACTAGGGAAAGGGGATCAGGTCTCCAGTCAAAAAGTCAGGTCTTCATCCGAAGTCGCCTAGGAAGAATTGCTGGAATCTCCAGTGTCCTCGCTCTCCTCTGACGGCTCGTACTAGGAGAAAGTCTCTGATGGAACCTCCACAGAGTCTTCCATGGTCGCTTCCTGCGACTGCTCAGCCTGGTCTCCCTCCACGTTCGCCTCTTGGTCCAGCTCGGATGGATCTCTCTCGGACGGCTCCACCACGATGACCTCATCCTCTGGCGGTGGCACGGGAAACTCCGCTGTCGGCGTCTACTCCGGGCCATTCCTCGAACCAACCACTGAGCCCTTGGGAAACTCCTGGTCTGCTATCGTCTGACACCAAGGAGGTATGACACCCTCTGGAACCTCATGGGGCTTCAGCGGCCCGACCTTCCTATCCCCGTCCTGTCTAAACCAAGCCTCAAACCGATGAGGCTTCCAGTCAGGTTTGCCCTCATCTACCCAAACTACTGTACATTTCTTTATGTATATATTACCCTGCCTATCGGGGAACTCATCGTAATACGCCGTCATCTCCTGCGGGTCCCCGAATCTGATAGGCCACATTGCTATTGCCTAGGATCTGTAAAGTAGAATTTTCCCAAAAGGGGTGAGATACACATCTCAGTAATAAAAACCTAACCCTAGGTCAGGTTGACCGTCCACTCAGGCAGTCAAGTCACTCAACCTATCCAACTCATGAACTCACGCGGATATGACAGTCATAATTCAATAAACAATAATGCATAGAGGACAGGCATGCATTTATATTCTCATGTCACACACAGTTGCACGTATATGCTCGGCCTGTCACTTCACCACACCAATCAACCTCTATCTGCCTCATTCTCTAGCCCGCGATTAGATCGCATCAGGCTCGGCCCGCGTAAACGTATCAGGCCCCGGTTCAATTTCCAAGCAGAGTCTATGAGCTCGTATTTTGTCCCGCGATTATATCGCATCAGGACTGTGGCTATCTCAACCCCGCGACTCCGTCGCATCAGGGCGCCACCTTTTCATAATCCACCCCGCGACCTCGTCGCATCAGGGTCTCAACCTCCGCCTCGCGTCTCATACGCCTCAGGGCCATGCCATGCAATGTCACAATCATGTCTCATGCCACATCATATCAATTAACTTGATTTTTAAAAATCAAATTTCATAACCAATGGCCAATGCGCACGATAATATGTTTAATAAATTTCGTGGCATGCAATTCAATTCAAACAGTACTCAGGCACTCAGACCATTCACACATAGGCTAGGTCAAACAATCATTCTATAATGTCCAAGGGCACATCAAGCTATTACATGCGAGGATTTTCTCATAAATCATTCCGTTCGGCCCTCGACTTATCCAATCGAGTCCAATCCCCCTAGCCTCGGTTTAGGAAATTCCTTACCTCCGCTTAATAACTCAAATTACTCCTCCTTGCACCTCCTAAGGTTCGGCCAACTCAAGTCCAAGGTCAATCCGTCGCGCAACCTAGGATAATCAATCGATTTTGTCAAATTTCAAGTTCAATCCCTCCATTCATCCATCCAAATCATCCATTAGATACTCCTCCTCATCACAACACATCATACACACCAAATTACAATATAATCCCCCCTATTCAGCCCTCCACAGAGCTGGTTTGGCCCAGCATTGAACCGGTTCCATTCGGTTCTGTTCATGCCGGGTCCAACCGGCCTTAATCTATCTCAAATCCATCAAATATACACCATTCTACCTCTTATAATGTCTACCTAAGAGTTTGGAAGTCTCACCGTGAGTTTCAAGTCACGCGGTTGCCGGAAAGTCGTCGGAAGTCGCCGGAGCACTCACACACAGAATACCGACAGATTCTGGGCATAATGTACAAGGGTTGTTCATGGTCAAAAACTTATCAAATAAATCCCAAATTTTTACCACAGAACTATCTATATGTCTACTTGATCTCCACAAAATTTGAGCCAAGTATTCCAAGTTGTCGGCTGTCTAAAGGGTTCAGAACCGAACCTACCTCAAACTGGAATAGATTCCGTCGACCTGTGGGAAAATGCTTGTCCCGAATTCCTCAGAGCTCCAAATGACCTGATTCCAGTTGGAGGACGTCGGAAAGACGTGGGGCTACGTCTGGGTAGTCGGCCGGAAGTAGGGGACGGTCGGAGGTGGCGTTCGTACGGAACGAACGGTGGCGTCCGGCGGGGTCGGGTGGAGCAAAAACTGGAGAAGAAGAAGAAGAAGAAGAAGAAGCTTGGTCTGGTCTTTGGGGGAACAAAAATGGCCGAATGGGGGGGTTTTAGGAGAGAGAGAGAGCTGTTTATTATCCCAAAAAAATTTAAATTAATTGAGGTGATTGGTAGGTGGGCATTAATTGGTGAAATGATCTACTACCCTTGGATACTTGACACTTGTCCATTGTTCTTCTCAAGGGTATCCAATGGCCATCAATTGCTCTTCAATTTGCAGCAGCTTGAGAGAGGAGAAATGTCCATTTTTTCCTTCCTTCAATTATAAAGACAAAGTCCTAAGCTTGAGGGGCATTTTGGTCTTTTTACCTCCGATGTTCTGAACGTCGTTTTTCTCATTTCTGACTTCTTCGATAGGGCAACGGCCAATCCAATTGACGTTGAAATTCTTGATTTTCCTTTTTCAAACTTTTCAGAACTCAATTATGATCGTTCCTTCTACCAGACGTGATTCCAGCCTATTCCGAACCGACGGGCGGCTTCTGCAGACTATACGCGTATCGACCCCGTGATTCTCGTCACGTTTAGAGCTCGTCAATTCATGGCGGCCTTGGTTGTCATGTAATCGCGTGGGCTTATCGCTAGTCCCTGTGGTCTCGATCGTCACAGTCCGATTTAGGATAATTTTGCAAATCGTACGTTGGTTAAGCGGCATCAACCGCGCTCCAACCGCACGACGCTCGCATGGTAATCCTTAATCGTTCTTAGATCGGCCTTTTTGCGGTCCTAAATATCACATCGACAATCCTTATGGTCAAAGCGTCATTTCCTATTCGAGTCGCCTAGGTCCACGTATCTCGTCTTGCGTTAGCCTTTCCCTTTTGGTCAGTCTGCTCAAATTGATCAGATTTGAGTGGAATACAACTGAAATGCATCGCTTGATATAAATAAACTTCTCCTTACAGAGTTTGAAGTTGATTTAAAATCAGAATGTCACAGTGAGTTTCTCTTAGCGATTTCTTTGTGAGAGGTTGAGAAATAATACTTATGGGTTTGCTTTGGGTTTAATCTAGGTGTGGGAAATATTAGAGTGTATGAACGATTGTAAATCTAACTCTTCGATTATAGTGGATTATATTCTGTGGACGTAAGTACCGATCATGAACCAAATCACGTAAATATCTGGTGTCCTTTATGTGGCGTCTCAGGCCGCGACATCTATCGCATTTAGAATTCCTTTATCCAATAGAGATGATATTCGGTACAACACATACGGAAGCGTGACAAAGTTCAACGTATTTACAAAGATGTCATAGGACGAACAATCAAGATAGTAGAACAACTAAAGGGACTAAAGGTCGAATAAACAATTCTAAATTATTCTTCATTGTGTTTGCAAACGTTATCACAAGCCTAAAAGCTATCTGGAAGGCTTAGGTTACTACTCCTTGCTCATTTACTAGCCGCCAGATCCGAAGGTCACTATCTCGCTTCCTTTGCCTTCTGAGTTTCAGTGATCTGTAACACACACACAAGAGTGAGCTAAAAAGCTCACCAAGAATCACATCCAAACCCTATCGTCCCTTACCTTGGTTCTAACGCCAGGAGAAAGCGTAGAGAAGTAGGAGGCTGTACAAGTGAGGAACTAAGGGATAGATTACTCAGCACCCGTAGGAATCCACCCAAGAGAGAGAGTTAAAAGGGATAGGATACTCGCCATCCATAGGAATCCACCTAAGCGATAAAAGTAAAAACAAGAACTCTTTCTTGTTAACAAGCCAAAGGCTCAAATTAATTTATCAATCAACAAGCATGTCATTCTCATTTATCGTAGCATCCTTATATAGATGAGCATGGAACAATCCTCCAAGCTTGAGTAAGTGGGACTCTTCGATGAAATACAAAACTCTTAGGAAATGCAAAAAACTTTTGCAAAATAGGAAACATAATAAATTCCTAGAAACTAGACTTTGACTCTTTGGGAAGACACATCACAATTAATAAGGACTTTGGAAATCTAAACGTTACTCAACTACTCTTGAAAATAAAACAAATCATTAATGGTCGTCGATGAACGTAGATAACCTCGCTATCAATGAGAAGTGATTAATGTATTTGATGACTCTTCGACTTCTTCAGGGAATGCTCCGGCATCAGATGCTTCTACTGCATGAAAACTCGTCTCCGAGTTTCCTTCGTCTTCATGGTAAGGAGAAAGATCGTCAACATTGAACATTGCAGAAACAACATACTCACAAGGGAGTTCAATCTTGTAATTGTTTTCACCGATCCTTTGTAGCACTTTGAGAGATCCATCAGCTCTAGGCTTTAATTTTCCATGATGACGAGGAAACCGTTCCTTCCGAAGATGAAGCCAAACCAAATCTCTTTCTTTGAAAGTCGTAGGTTGTTGATGCTTGTTCGCTCTTTCTTGGTACTTGGCAATGTGTTTTACATTACTATCCTGAACCTGGTGATGGAGCCTTTTCAAATAATTCACATGTTCCTTAGCGTCTCCACTAAAATGATGAGTGGCGGGAAGTGGAGCTAAATCCAATCGACTAGTAGGATTTTTTCCATACACAACTTCAAAAGGACTCTTTCCGATCGTTTGCCTTGAAGAACGGTTGTAAGCAAATTCTGCTTGAGCCAAAGTGAGATCCCATTGTTGTAAATTGCTTCCAATTAAGCTCCTTAAAAGATTTCTCAAACTTAGATTAACAACTTTGTTAACACCCGATTTTTGGATTAGCCTTTTTTCAGTTTATTTTGAAAAATTCATAAAAAAAATTAATAAAAAGTAAAAAAAAATGCAAAATCAACTTTGGTGCCCTTGGCCAAGCTCAAGAAATCATTTTTGACCAAAAAATAATTTTTCGTATTTTTCGCATTTTTCAGTATTTTTAGAAAATAGGAAAATACTTGAAAATTCAAGAAAAATAGCATTTGAGGACACAAAAATATGAAAAAATAGTCAATATTTTTATTTTTATTTTTTTTATTTTCTTCCTCATAAAAATTCCAAATTCAAGTTCAATTTTATGTGTTCTTTTGTTACACATATGATTAAATTTGATAAAAAAAATATCAATTGAGTCTTTTAATTTGAAATTTTGACATTTTTAGGGTCTTGACATTTAATATAATTGTCCTTTATTGTAATTTAGCCTAATTATTTGCACAAATTGCTCAATTGCATGAATTGGGCAAAATTGCGTACTTTATTGCAATTTAGTCCTTGAATTTGGGCATAATTGAAATTACTTTCAATTCAAGGGCTACATTTACAAATTGAAGCCATTGCCCAATTTTTTTCATCATTCTGAGTCGACTGGCATGGGCGATTTGGTCCAATTTGATCATTTGAGCCTTCAATTTCACAATTTCTCGAATCGCAATTCAAGGCAAATTTGGGGCTTCTATATAAATTGACATAAAATTATGGGCAAAATCACATTTTTAGATAATATTCATGCCATAAGGTCGATAATGAGGTTTGATTGCAAAAATTCCCCATCAATTTTGATTAATTTTGGAAATCACAAGTTGGAACCAGTTCGGACTGGTTACACCACCTGGTCAGATTGGTCGAACTGGTCGAGAACAGTGTTGTCTTTTTCCCCAGACACCTACGCTGATAAACAGTCCCAAGACCAATTTTGAGCCTCAAATTAAAGATCAATTCGGGGATAATTGGACGAGCAATGGTGGGCGTATTGTCACCCTCGCCCTTCCCTGGTCATTAACACCGGCGGCACTACTTGACATCGTCGAAGTGGAGAGCAATTGGCCGGTCAAGCTCGCAGGTCCTGCAAAAGTCAACATTTTCAAGACACAGCTTAAATCCGCCCCAAATTCACGGAGATTAAACCTACCGGAGAACCAAACAGAATTGGACAGAATGCCTATCATCTCCGACGTCGTTTGGACCTAAAAGCACATAGCCTCACGTGCGATTGAAGCCGGTGTACACTTCGTCATTTAGTGCCAAATTTTAAAAAGGGTATATAGCCTTTACAGGCTTTCGAGAAGAGGAGGCTGGCTCATTCTGTTGGAAGGGAATAACAAAATCGAAAAGAAGAGAGAGAGAGAGAGAGAGAGAGAGAGAGAGAGAGAGAGAATTCGCTCTCCAATCTCCATTGTATAGAGCTTGAGTTCGAACTGGTAAGGCACTGGTTAGGTTGTTTCCGGCCAAACCAAAGCCAAAGAAGGACACCGGAAGCTCGCCTGGAGTAGCAAGAGTCGATCGCCCCCGGTCAAGCAGCCTGTAATCTCAAAAAAGGTGAGTTTAGTCTTGAAGCTTTCGTACTGTGCATCAATGGCAGATTTGGGCGTTTTATTCCCCAAACATTACTGACCACGATCGTATCCCATCTTTGTCTCGACTTAGCATAATAATCCCTGTCTGAGTCTCCAAACTTCCCGTCATAAATCGAGTACTATTCACTTTGCCTAACCCGATCTAGGCCAAGAGAGCTCGAGGTAAGTCTTTTGAATTCACTTATAACCGATCATGTAAATGAATTGGCTTGGAATGTTCTCTGTTGCTTGATTGAACTTCCATGGCCGTACTCGGCATTTTGCATGCTGCACAAGATTCAATGGATGAAATGTTGTGATTCTTAGATATGTTAAATTAGAGGCTAGTACGAGTCGAATGACACCAGTTTCGTGTTAATCGGTATAGGCTTGGTCTTTCATCGGCGCCGGAAAAGTCTCGACAGTTTGTTTAGTCATAGTCGAGAGATTGAAGACCAAGCTGATGTGGCGAGTCAACAAGTCAGCGGCTTAGGTGGCCGAGTGTGACTGGTCCACGTGGATGTCGAGTCCGCTCGACCGTTAGTCTGTTAGACTGAGTCAGTTTTAATCGAACGACTTAGATTAATCGAGTCTGATTTTTAGTGGCCGTCCGATTAGTAATTAGGAATATTCAAAATTGTTTCCAAAATGGAAAAATCAGAATAGGTTGAAATGACGCCATTTATGTTAGTGGTCAAGTGGCGTCATTTAGGCAAGTAAGGACAGACGGTCCAGATCGAGTCTTGGGTTTTAATCGTGGCCGTAGGATTAAGTAATCAGATCTGACGATTGAAGAGTAGTCGGCGTTTGATCTGAGCCGTAAGTTTCAGTCAGCCGATCCAATGGTCGTAGAATAGCCACGTAGTTCATTAGAAGCCGTCGGATTAAATCCGAATAAATCGAAAAAGAAAAATACGAAACAGCATCGTTTCGGTGCGATGGATCGCGCGAGTTCGAGTATGGGGCGGGTATCCGACCCGAGTGGGTTGGGTCGACCCCGTCCGAATCATTTTATATATATATATATATATAAATCAAAAGATCATTTTTAAAAATAAAAAAAATCACAAAAATCCTTAAAAAAATACGAAAAAATCCAAAAAAAAATTGTGAAAAATTCCTGGACATTCCAAAAATTTTCAAAAATTGAGGATTGACCACAGATAACTGTTCAATCATATTTTTGGGATTCCTTATCTATTTATCCGAGAATTGACGATATTACCCTTTAAGAGTAAGTCGCCTCTGCCTTGTAAGTGAGATAGGTCGATAACGCCAAGGCAAGAATTAGGATCGGTTAGACGATCAATTCTTTGGCTTGGATTTTTGAATCTCGTTTTTTCTTCTGAAATGATGATTCTACCCTTTTAAGGGTAAATCGTCTTTCCAAATTCCAATCGAACCGTAGAAATTGCTCAAATTAGGATTTGAGTTTAGTGGTCGATCAATCCTTCTATTTGACATTTTCACCTCTCATCACTTTCTGTAATGACGATTTTACCCCAACAAAAGGGTAAATCACTCCAAAAATACCAGAAAAATTCTGAAAATTTTCAAAAAATAGGAAATGGATTGGTTTGGTGACCAATCGTATTTGCACCATTTTTTGAATCCATATTTCATCTGAAATGATAAATTTTCCCTTCTTGGGCATGTTGTCACAAAACACTTCAAAATTACGATTTTGCCCCTCAATGGAAAATCACGTCAAAAATACTCTTAAGCCTTGATTGATATTTCTCTAGACTAATATGGCATTACTATGGATGCCACGTTGCTTTCATGTGATTTATCCACACGTTTTGGATCATTGATTTGCTCATTCATTTTATTGATTGTGAGTGCTAGGGTAGTCATTCCTATTTACAAGAACTCCTAATGTTATGGTTTGCACCCTGCTCATCTGAATGAAAATCTTAGGTTAGACAAATAATTTAACTTAGGTGTCGAAAGAGCGTCAATTCTGGCAGGTGGCGTCATAAAGTCCCGGGTATTTCTCTTATTTTCGCAGAATTAAATAGAATGCTCATGACTATTCGATAGGATTTTCAATCGTACCCTCCACAGAATGATTAGTGGCGACTCCTTGGTATGTACACATGTCATATGTCATCAGACCACATCGACAGTCGACTACGTATACCGCCGTTGCGACTTGGGTAACGGGACTTGAGAGAGGCCAGCGTTCGACCAGACGGGACGGCCCATTAGCCCTCGAAACTAAGAGACATCTCAAAGAGGGTCGCGACAGACTGGCGATTCCGCTGGGAACCTGATTCCATACTAGAATATCTAGTTACGAATTTTAGAGGACTTAAGCTGATTAAAAAGTTGATTGGTTTATCTAACCTTATTTTCTGTAGATGCTCTCGAAGGTGAGGTACGTATCCTAACTATTGTGTTAGATGTTTTTATAGATTAGAGAAATAAGGGGTGGAGTGTTTGTTAACATCTTTCATACAGGTTGGAGTTAGGATTGTATGTTTATTTTAATGCGTATATTGAAGTGGTGTTTGATACAAACTATTGTGCATGACCTTGCATTGTGATGATCACGACACATCTCACACATTGGCGGTCAAATCCCGATTGCAACCACCTCTAAGTTACCTTAGATAGGGAAAGGATGCGAAAGGATCCTTTGTTTAATGGCACTTGAGACTTTTGTGTTTGTTCCCGTTCACAATCCAAATTGGTGATGTCTAACCCTCTTGGGTGGGTACTCTTAAGGAGGAATTTGTCATATTTGGATTGTGAGAGCCTAAGCCATAGGTTCCTCACCTGATTTTATTTTTAGAGTATACTCTCACTTGTCTCATGCACTTGTCGGTGGAAGGTTGGTATACCTAAAACCACCCATTGTTACAAGGAAACATTTCATGTTCCTTAGATTTTGGTTGGTAAGGCATTTACTTTTGATGTATTTCCTTACTCCCTGCTTTTTAATATGTTCATATATTGCATATCATTCACGTCTACATGCATTGCATACATTATGAAATCATTCTAGTGACTGATTAAAATAACGATAATATGGAATAGGATGTCGATGTTTCTTAGAAGTTCGACGAAGTTGGTAACCTTCAAATATATAAGGAAAGTCGCTCATCCTAGGCCGAACACAAGGTTGCATTTCACTAGATTTGTGCATGGCCGAGAGCTGACTAGGCGTAAGTTGGGATATACGAAAGATTGTCAGACTAGTTACTATGTGGATAACCTTAGGTTTAAGCGGCAGGCGGACGAGATGTTCAGGCACTATCTAGAAATGAAAAGGCAGCATTGCAACGATTTAGCTAGAGAAGCCTGTACTCGCCAGAAAGTTGAACGTCAAGCTAGGGAGAACCAACCAGTGATCTCTCTTTAGGGAAAGAAAAGACACCCTGCAACTAAGACAAAGCCAAGGCGTATCATACTTAAAAAGACAAAACCCAAGAAGACCCTTGAAGTCATTATACCATGGATCAAAGAATGGCCGGAAGAGCTAAAGCATCTCAACCAACCTACTGAAGACTATCCTTCACATTCTGAAGAGCGCTCAACTTGGGAAGAAGTCCTTATTACAAAGCCGTACCCTGAAGAGGGACGAGACAAAGATACCATCAAGAAGAAAACCTTGATCAACTATAGCCCCAAAGAAGATTAGATCTTGGGGGAGGGATAGCTTAAATCCCACATTTCAGGGGCATTTTATGGCTTTCTTGTTTTAGAATAAACGGGATAGACATCACCTCTTGAAACCCCTTTTGATATCTCCATCATAGAATATCCTTTTTGTAATAAGGAATTTCATCTGTTATGTTCACAATTAATGTTTTGAACAATGGAATGTGATGTTGTTATTTTCTTTAGTTACTAAGATGATTCTGACTAATTGCATAATGTCACGCTCGAACCCGGTGAGCGCGCGAACATTCCACTAGGCCGTTTACTTTTCGATAGGCTCCCAGGATACTTCAGCCCACAACATAGAAAACTTGTATACAAATGGAAGCGAGAAACAACCCCAACCATGAATAAAAACGAAATGACTTAAGACGGAAAAATGGTACACCTCATATAGCTATAAACTACACTTCCTTAGTTACAACGGTCAAAAACCAATGGTTCAATTCCAATCCACAAAATCAAAATACAATCTCTAAGGCCACAAAAGACGTAAGTCCATTTCCTGTAATTACTTCCTCAAGAGCTCATCCTCATCAAGCTCGTGTTTCCTTCATTAAGGACCTGAAAAAGTTAATTCCCAACAGGGTGAGATATAAATCTTAGCAAGTTAGCCCTAAACCTAGGTCAGGCCGTCAGTACTCCCAGACATAATTTTAAAACAATCAGCAGAGGTACATCAAGAAAGACACTTGGTAAACAGTCATCCAAGGCACATCATCAATTTAACGTATAAACCACAACTCAAGGCATGTACGACAACACGAGACCAAGCTTGACGCACTAGCAATAACGTTCATTTCATTGTCTCAGCCCACGTCAATACGCCTCAGGCTATAACATGCTTGGTAAGACCCGCATCAAAACACCTCGGGTCAACACATACTTATTGCCAGGACCCGTGTAATAACGCATCAGGTCGTGTTTCTCAATCGCCGGCGTAATAACCCATCAGGCAACCCGCGTGACAACACATCAGGCTAGGATACTACCCGCGTAATAACGCCTCAGGTTAATTATCCTTACTTTGCCAAATATAATATCCCGCGTAATAACGCATCAGGATAATCCAAACCCCGCGTCATAACGCATCAGGATACAATTTGCCTTTCATATACCCGCGTCAATACGCCTCAAGTCGAATCCCACGTAATAACGCCTCAGAATTTACTTATGCCCTGCGTCCATACGCATCCAGGCATCACATGCATAAGTACTCTTAACTCAATCAACTGAGGCTAACTATCATAAACCATGCTTCTTGTCATTCAATAATCACAAATGGCTCTCAAGCCTCATCCTGTCACATTCGGATTATAAGTCATAAGCCATATCTCATTTTTTTTATAAAAAAAATAACTTCATGAGAATAGTAATTTCTCATCATAAAGGACACATATGACTTACACCTCGATCATCTCAGTCAACCATGAATAAATAAAGCAATAAGTCTACAAAATTCATCCAATCTACCGCCAACTAGTCGAGTAGTGTCTTAACATCCCAGGAAAGGTTTAGGAACCACCTGCCTTTCAATTTAATCAGTAAAATCCCTCCAAAAGCTCCTCTAAGTATTCGGTTTTCCTTTGGTCCAAAACAGGGCGGCAACGCAACCTAACAAAAGTTCGCCAATTGATTAATTTTTCTCTTCCATTCACTATTTCATGAAGTACACACCTCACTAACACCTCAATTGACATTCTAATATGTCTTAGCAACGAATTTAAAGTATGGCGACACCTCCCACACCCCTCAAAGGATTCAGTTTATGCAAACCGAATAGGGTAGAATTCGATCCAACCTTCTATCTCTTTAATCAGTCCATAACTCAACTCTAAACTTCGATTTAACACAAAATCAACTTGCTAACATGTCATACTATGTCTATAGGAGTCTTACCAAGAGTCTTGAAGCAAGTCGACGTCACGAAGTGCCGCAAACGGCCTTGGTTCTACTTAGTCTACCGGTGGCAGATTTTGCTCCATAGAAATCCTCACAAATCAACTATGGAAACTCCTCTAAACCCAATCAAACTCATAATTTCAGCTCAGCCAACACAAGTACTATGAGTTAAGAGATCCTCATCGAAAATTTGAAGCAATTTGAAGTCTTGAAGTGGCCAAACAAAGACCTTCCCCGAACTCAGTTAGAATCATCCTCGCTGGACCTTTGTCCACTCAAATTGAGCTACGGAAAGATCTATCAAGTCAAATTAAGCTCATAATATCTTTCTAGAATGGCAAGACGATAATCTTCCATTTGGTGGTGGTTTTACCTTGATCCGATATCGGACGATGGAGATATGGCCGAAATAGTGGGACTGATCGAGATTGGTCTACTGGAAGCTCTCGGCCAAAAAGGAAGAAAATGAAGAAGAAGAAGAGTGGAGAGAGAGTGTGCCGAATTGAGTGAAGGGAAGAGAGAGAAAATGATATAACTTAATCCACTTGGTCAACATCCTTTGAATGGTAGGTTTATTTATGCCACTTGTCTTCATCTAAATAATGCGACATGTCCCACTCTCAATAATGTCTTGGCTCACGTTGAGTTTCATTGACCAATATTCCCTAACATTTTCGGCAGCAATGGAGTCTTGAAAATGATCAAATTGCCCTTCTTCATTTGCTAAGACAATGTCAATCATTGAGGAGCAAAATGGCAATTTTGTTCTCATCGTCCGAAACGTCGTTTTTCCAATTCAAATTACCTTCGATGAGGCGATGTCTAATTCGATTAGAATGTTGGAATTATTTATCTTCCAATACCCAAATCTCGAGGTCCAATTTCATGTCGAACTCTCGTCAACTATAATTCCAATTTATCTCTAACTGATGGGCGACTCTTGCAGGCGCTACGCGTATCGACCTTGGGATTTTCTCAAGCCGTGACGACTTTGATTGTCATATAATTGCGAGAGTTTATCGCTGGCTCTTGCTATTCTGATCATCGAAATCTGATTTAGAAAATTTTCGCAAATTTCACATTGGTTAAGCGGAATCACCCGCATCCCAACGTATAACGCTAGCAAGACATTTCATGATCGTTCCTAGATCGTTTTCTGCTGGCCCAAAATATTCCCTCGACAATACTTATAGTCAATATTTCATTTCTCATTCAAATTTCACAGGTTCACGTATCTGAGTCCGCGTCAATCTTTCCCTTTTGGTCAAATAACTCAAGAGTGGCCAATTTCGAGCGAATTACAACTGAAATACATCGATCGATATCCTTCCATTTAATAGCCTCGATAAGGGTCGAAATTCGGAATGTCACACATAATTTACTTGTTTGAAATTCAAATTAGTCCTTGAGTCGGGTCTTTCATACTTGAAAGGGATTCTAAATCATTTGCATATTTATACTTGATGGGAAAGAATGATATCCAAGTGTTCAAGATCCCTCGACCTAAGCTTATAGCTTGGTAGGACAGCATGGGTGAAGCTAGCCAAAATTACGCCAGATTGCGGCTAGAATATCTGCTGGACCTGTTGAGGATTGAATGTCCACCTGCCTTTTTCAAGGCATGGCACTCTATTGAAATCCGACCACCACGACGTTCTGCATGGAAGGATTGGAGATTACTCCTACCCTTGAGAAATATAGCGCCATCATTAGAGTTGAGTTCACTCACTTATTAGTCCAACCTCCTATAGAGTTCAAGCCTTTGAGTCAACTAGCTGAATTCCTAGATACAAACCTCAACGAAATCAAAACAAATGCCAAAAGTAATTCTAGGTGAGTTTCCCTATACTTTCTTCTAGAATGGTTTCCCAACCTCCCTACCAGCAAAGGAACTAAGTTTGGTAGAGCTTTTGTCTTGGTATTATTTAGTTTTGTCATATTTTCGATCTCGTTAGTAACTTTTGATCCTATCATGGCTGTAGTGGTCAAACAAGTCTGTTATGGGTAGGATTACTCGAACTTTATTCTCGTCGAAACCTTCCTCTCCCTCAATCGTTTTGGGAAAAGCAAGAAAGGGTTTTTTAGAGCCTCTAGTGGTCTCCTGTACCTGTGGTTCACATCCCATGTAAAATAATTTCATATCCATATGGGTTTCACTAAGATTAGCTCTAATGTCCATCCTCTTAGAACTTTCATCAAAACCCATACACGCATTCCTAAATTCAACTTTAAATAATGGAAGGAATTTGTTAGAATTCTAAAACCATAACAACTCTGATGGCGGCTTAGATTATCAACATTGAGTAAAGTCAGACTCGCACGCAATGGTGAAGATCCAGTCCCCTTGTTAGGATTCACAGGTGCCACTGCATATTAGAACTTTCGTCAAAACAACTCGTATGGGTTTCACCATAACAACTCGTATGGGTTTCATTGAGATTAGTTCTAATGTCTATCCTCTTAGAACTTTCGTCAAAACCCATACACGCATTCCTAAATTTAACTTTAAATAATGGAACGAATTCCTTAGAATTCTAAAACCATAACAACTCTGATGGCGGCTTAGATTATCAACATTGAGTAAAGTCAGACTCGCAAACAATGGTGAAGATCCAGTCCCCTTGTTAGGATTCACAGGTGCCACCGCATATTATCCAAGAAGGATCATACGGTAATATTGGGCATTGCAAGAGGTTTCTTCATCGCCACGACCAGATGTCTACCGGTTTAACTTGCCAAGAGAGATCCTCACAAAGGAGAAGAAGAAGCAATTCGAAGCTAAGGTGGAGTCCATCATACGCTCTTTAAAAGACTCCCAGACGGAAGATGTGGAATGGCCAGATGATATGACTCCCGAGGTGAATACTCACAGAGCTTCTACAAACTACATCCGACGTTTTGAGGCGACCAGACGCAGTTTCGTCGAACCTTATCTACCCGAATACATTGTGCCGCACGTGCCTAGAGTGGAACCGTATATACCTAAAGACTTGATATCACCATCATATTCGGGAGACAAGGATTCTTAGAATGAAGGATTCGATCTTTGCTGGGACGATGAGGGTGCATTAGACCTTAAGCGCCCTAGACTTGAATAAACTATTCCGTCAAATGTAAAACGTGTGAACATTAGGTTGTTTTCTTGACATTTTGATGTTCATTTGTTTTAAATGTTACTTTTAACAAATGTGTATAAGCATAAGCATATTTTGTCGATGCATCAAAACTATCGCCGAAGATTGTGCTTCCTTTAATTTCATGAACGCTCTTGGCAAATGATTGAAAGAACTGCTCATGCGAGACTAAGGCTCGCAAGGTAGTCCTTTGTCTCATCCATAGATAGAAAATATGCAATAGAAGGAATCTTGTACTTTCTTTATTTGTCCTAAAGAGATGCTTACTTATTATTTTCAAATAAACATGTATTCTCTAACCACGGAATTACCAAGACATCATTTCCGTACTCAACTTAAGATGAGAATGGAATAGCAGGAATTAACTTCACGAGTGGGCATGTTAGGGACCCAGATGACTACCATGATGGCTAAAATTAAGGCCATGTTGAAAGCCTCCCAAACCAGACAGACGACGGTATCTAACCTAAATGACTCAAGTCAATCTTCAATGCCTAATGCAAATGACAAAGGGACGACTGAAAGTGCCCAACATGTCGTAAAGAACATTCGTGCGCCAAATGTCCAGCCACAACTGAAGATGCCTCCTATTGTCATCAACCTTGAGAATGAGGAGAAAGGAAAGCAGACTGGGAAAACTGAAGCTGATGCTAAGAGAATAGCCAAGATTGAGGAGTGCTTGAGTAGTCAGGGCTACGAGTTAGCCCGTTTTAACAAGATATCTCTGTTCGCCAAAGTAGAGACTCCTCTAGACTGTAAAGAGCCCGATTTCGTGAGAAAATACAATGGGACAGGCTGTCCACGTGCTCATCTCAAATACTATCTGTGCAAGATGGCACACTATTCTGATTATATTCCCCTTCTAATGAATACGTTCCAAAAAAGTCTGGCCGGTGCTGTTTTAGCTTGATTTATCGAGTTAGACCACGATGATTATGACGGATGGGAGGATCTGGCTGAAGATTTATTCAGGCAATACGAGTTTAATACAGCTACGGCCCCGACAAGGGAAGATCTGTTGCGAACAGTGAAAGGAAGGAGCGAAATAATTAGAATATATGCCCAAAGATGGCATGCTTTGGCAACTCAAGTAAAACCGTCGATCCCAAAAGATGACTTGATTAACCTATTTTTTAAGGCACTTCTCTATGAGTACTTTGACAAATTGAACACCCCAGGATGCCAAACTTTTACACACTCGATAGAGGTGGATGAAAGATTGGAATGGGCTTTGAGAGAAAAAAGGCCACATGAAACTTCGATGAGGAAGCAATATCCTGCGAGAAAAAAAAGAGAGGATAGAGTTGACATAGCCTTCGTGCCCGACTCCCATAAACCCAAGGTGTTCGCTAATTCCAATCAACCTAAAGGAGGATCATCATGGTCAATGTCTAAAGGACAAGAGCCTAGGAAGAGGCAGCCTCCGAAGCAATTCTTTCAACTTCTCAGGTCGTTATCTAAGTTGCTCTCGATGTTGTTAGCGCAACGCTTGGTGGCAAAATAACCTCCCAAAGTAAATCCGACAAAATATTATGATTTTAATGAAAGCCATACTTGCACCTATGATATGGGTGAAAGAGGGCACAATGTAGATAATTGTTATATCCTTAAGCTGAAGATCCAGGCTCTCATTGACAATCAAATTTCGAAATTCGACAATGTGGCTCCAAACATGCAAGAGAATCCACTCCCTGACTACCAAGCAGTTGGTGTAATATTTGATGATGAAGAGGAAAACCACCTTGAACTGAAGGTGAATGTACCTAAACTAACCAATATTCTAGCAATCGCCTCGTCATATCCAAAAGAAGGGGAAGTATCGGCTGAAAGAAAGAAGTTATGCATTGTCAAAATGATGAGCCAAGGGATATGTCAAGCATTGCTGATAAAGAGTTTGAAGGAATTAAAGCCTCGGTAAACTTAGAATGGAATCAGTTTGTAGTTGAAACCAAGCGAGAAAATATGTGAAATGTCCCACATGAAAGTCTGGTAGGCGACGTAGAGCTGATTACTGAACCAGAAGAAGAGCTTGATGAAGACAAACTGAAAGCTGCCAAGCGAAGTCTGGTTGATCGTAAATTTGTAACTAAAACACTAGAGAAAGGTGAAATTGTAGACAATTTGGGCGAGGATTCTGGTGGATATAACTTCAAAGTGAAGTACTTTACTCCTCATAGTTTCTTCCAGAAGATAGAAGATATCATACCGGATGGGTGGGGAGGTATGGATGATCTTGTTCAACCCGAAGTCCAGAAGGCAGTGATAAACCCTTTTACAGAAGAACCTGAATCATCACTCAATCGAGTGATATCAAAACATCTCATACACATAGAAGAGCAGGTGAATGATCTCTCTTGAGAAATGGAGGATGTGACATGTCAACTGAGAACGAGCGATCATCCCCAGACAACAAATAAAGAGCTTGATATCGAGAAATATGTCAGGATGAACAAATTAATAGCCCAGTGGCAAAACTTGACTGAACTATTAGAAAGAATAAGAAGACACTTGAAGGTTGCAATGTTAGTTGAGTCAAGTGACGCTGACAGTTACCACCAGTCGAGATACGAAAACTCCCCTGAAGACTTGAGCGACACGGTGGTAATAATTGAAATTGCTACGACTGTGGTGATTAAACTAAATGAGCTTGACAGCCTAGGCCAAGAAAAGGATTGTTTAGTGAAACCTGTGGCAATTCACCTACCAAGAGATGAGTCCGATGATGAATATGAACTAGAGATGTCCCACCTGACGACGGTAACCATACAAGTCCCGCCAGTAGAAATCTACGATTCTAAGGCAGTTCGTTGAGATAATGGAACGGGAGAAGTAGATGCCGTGATGAGGTCCGAACGATTTTACGCCCCAAGAAAAGGCGAATCTGAGAAGAAAGAGGTATCAAAAGAGGATGCAGAAAACTCATATCCATCGTCAAGACCAGCGAATTTGAAGTGATAGAGCAGTTAAGAAAAATGTCAGCCCAGATATCTCTGTTGGATTTGTTCATCAATTCAGAAAAACATAAGGATGCTCTACTAAAGGTGCTAAATGAAGTGCGTGTCCCCAAAACCATCAACGACGTAGTTGGGAGATTTTGTGGAGGCAATTCTTCCGAAGGATCAATTGAGCTTCTCAGATGAAGATTTCCTCATGGAGGGAAGAGGGCACAACATGGCTTTATACATCACTGCCCAATGTAATGGAAAAAGAATGGCACGCGTACTAATTGACAAAGGATCCGCTTTTAACATCTGCCCGTTGGCTACATTGAGGAATTTGGGCATTAAAGATGCAATGATTCAAACTTCCAAAGCAGTTATTAGAGCCTTTGATGGGATGAGGAAGACAGTGGTAGGCGAGATCGAACTGGATGTGCTCATTGGCCGAACCAAATTCTCCATAAACTTTTAGGTGATGGATCTGCCGAGCGCATTTGGATTCCTATTAGGAAGACCTTGGATTCACATCGCTTGAGCCGTACCTTCAAGTCTACATCAAAAAGTGCGATTCGTGATTGATGGTAAAGTAGACACCGTCCATGGGGAAGTTGACCAGTTTACATATCAGTATAGTGCTATCCCCTACATTGAACTTGAAGTTAAGCAAGAGGCTAGCTATCATTCCTTGGAGATGGTAGTAGTAATCCACACTCCTGTAGGGGGCGAAACTGAAGGTTTCGTTCGTCTCTGAAGCTAACATTTTACCAGCTAAGATGTTACAAGCATATGGGTTCAACCCAAGAAAAGGTCTTGGCAAATACGATCACAAGATCAGCGCTCCTCTACAATTAAAATCCAATGAGCATAAGATAGGCTTGGGGTATCATAACACTCGTATTGGTGATTTCACCTCTAAGATAGCAGGCCGAGGCCAAGGCAAAAGCCGTGGATGCCAACGAAATCAAAAGGATTCCATCATTGGTTCTTCAACCTGGAAAGGCAAATCTAAGATATTCAGCAGCCCTTTAAATGAGTATTTCCACAAAGACTCTAAGTGGCTGTCAGAAAAAGGGATAACTCCATCAGCAGAACCAGATCTCGCAAACCCTTTTCTGGGAGATGACTCTGTGAACGTCATCATAGAGTGGCTTGATGATGGAGCCACTACTTCTGAGTAAAGAGACTTCTCCCTTCCTTTTAAGACTGCACTTAAATTCCTGCATTTCTTCGCATTTTTCATTTTTATTGTTTGAAGTAAGTGTAGGAAAACGCCTTTGGATCTCCGACCATTGGTCCAAACGGCACAGCTTGTAATGCAGTCCATTTTTGCATTCAAAAAAACACAAGTTTTATTAAGGATATATGGGACTACAAATTAGCCCAATGATGATACTAGCCTTCCATATGGGAAGCTTGAGGCCTGATTTATCATATGATTCCTGATTTTTAAGAGATTTTCGAGGAACAAGGATGTTTGAGGATAAGAGGACTAGTTCCATTTATGCCCGCATTTATTTTGAAATCTCTTTTAAAAATCTTTTTCACACTCATGCATCACATTTTCATATGAAATGGAGACTAATCATTCTCATAACATTTCAGGCATATCATCTCAAACATGCATGCTAGGTTATTGTGTAAGCCAGATCACCAAGATGATTATTGCTGCAATATTGAAGAAGATGCAGAAGAGGGTTACGCAACCATCTGTAGAGATTGGAGTGTATTTAAAAATTCAACACCTCCTACTTTAGAAGAGCCAATAGTCATCAACTTGGGTAATGCTGCAAATGTTAAAGAAGTCAAGATTGGCGGACATCTGTCCTAAGCCACAAGGCTTAGATTTAGAGAATTACTTAAAGAGTATCAGGATATCTTTGCATGGTCATACGCCGACATGCCGGGTTTGGATCCAAGAATTGTAGAACACGAGTTAACCACAGATCCCAGTGTTAAACCTATGAAACAAGGCAGTCGACGGATGAAAGCTGAGTTAGAAGACAGAATTAAAGAAGAGGTGATGAAACTTCTTAGAGTGTGCTTTATTGAAGCTATCCCTTACTTAGATTGGATTGCAAACATAGTCTCTGTCATGAAAAAGATGGCAAGGTCTGGATCTGTGTGGATTATCAAGATTTGAATAAAGCAAGCCCAAATGATGATTTTTTACTTCCTCACATCGATGTGTTGGTGGATAGCATGGCAGGGTACGAATTATTCTTATTCATGGATGGATTCTCTAGATATAATCAAATCCTCATAAAGAAGGAAGACAAGCCGAAAACTGCATTTACCACCCCTTGAAAAAATTTCTGTTATAAAGTGATGCCCTTTGGACTAAAGAATGCTGGGGCAACTTATTAGAAGGCGATGGTCACCATATTTCATAAAATGATTCATAAGGAAATCGAAATATACGTTAATGACATGATCGCCAAGTCCAAAAAGGGATAGGACCACATTCAAGTGTTAAGGAAGCTATTTGAGCGACTCCAAAAATACAAGTTGAGGTTGAACCCTAACAAATGTATGTTTGGGGCGAAATTAGGGAAACTTCTTGGATTCATGGTCAGTAGCAGGGGCATTGAAATTAACCATTTGAAAATCCAAGCTATTTATAACCTAGCAACTCTCTCAACGGTGAAAGAAGTAAGAAGCCTTCTAGGGAGATTAAACTACATCACTAGATTCATCAATCAATTATCGGATGTGGCTAACCAATCTTCAAACTGCTTAAGAAGGGCGCGAAAGGGACTTGGGATGCAGAATGCAGTCAGGCATTTTAGAATATCAAAATTTATCTAGCCACTCCACCAGTTCTTGTGCCACCCATCCCAGGTCACCCCTTGACCTTGTATTTGACTATATATCAAGAGTTTTTTGGAGTCTTACTTGCTCAAACAAGCCATGTGGATGGTAAAAAAAGAGTCATCTACTACTTGAGTAAGAAATTCACCTCATCTGAAGCAAATTATACCCCTGTTGAGAGAGCTTGTGTAGCAGCAATGTGGGTACTTCGCAGATTAAGACAGTATACCCTCCACATTCATCTGGTGACAGAAAATGATCTTATCAAACATCTCTTGAAGAAACCCGCCTTGATAGGGAAATTGGCAAAATGTCAAATGTTGTTGTCTGACTTTGATATCAAAAGCTTTCCACAAAAGTGAGTGAAGGGAAGAGTCATAGTTGATATATTGGCAAAGAGCGCCCAAAATCGCACATCTTCCGGACAGACAAATGTAGAAGATCAAGCTTTGAACCTGACAGAAGACAAGTGAGTCATGTATTTTGATGGTACAGTTAATCTGTCGGGAGTTGGCATAGGGGCAGTGCTAATATCCCCTGATGGTCAACATTATCCTGTTGCAGCAAAACTGACTTTCCTTGGCACCAACAATCTTTTAGAATACGAAGCATGTATTCTAGGCCTACAGTTGGCCATCTCCATTGAAATATCTAAGCTGCAGGTTTATGGAGATTATATGCTCATCATCTTTCAAACATAGGGAGAGTGGAAAATAAAGGACGCAAAGCATATCCCTTATCATGAGTACCTGGAAGAGTTGACGTTTAAATTCGAATAAGTGTCATTTGAATACATGTCAAGAGCACAGAATCAATTCGCAAACGCGCTAGCCATAATAGCCTCCATGCTACATATAATTGATGGATTAGAAGTAGAGTCACTGAGAATTGGCATAACCAGAAAACCAGCTTATTGTATGCTGATCAAAGAAGAGTTCGACGAAGAGCCGTGGTACCACGATATCAAAAATTATCTCTTGAAAAAAGAATTTCCTAATAGATGTCAAGTAGGAGACCAAAGATATATAGCCAAGATGGCTAATAAATTCTTCCTCAGTGGACAAACTTTGTACAAAAGGTCGTTTGATTTCACTCTGTTAAGGTGTGTGGACGCTAAAGAAGTAAATACTATCATGAGGAAAATCCATGAAGGTATATGCGGACCACAGATGAATGGCCATCTCCACGCGAGAAAGATCATGCAGCTGGGTTATTATTGGATGACCATTGAATCAGATTGTAGTCAACATGTCAGACCATGCCACCAATGTCAAGTATATGGTGATAAGATTAATACACCCCCGAATGAACTGCATTAGATGTTTGAAGTTTGGCCATGTCTATGTGGGGAATAAACATGATAGGGCCTATCAATCCAACAGCTTTGAACAGTCATCGTTTCATTCTAGTTGCAATTGATTACTTCACGAAATGGATGGAGGCCAGTTCCTATACGAATGTCACTGCAAGAAGTATGGCAAGATTTATCAAGAGAGATATAATCTCACGATATGGCATCCCTCGGGCAATCACAACAGACAATGGGTCCAACTTAAAGAACAAGATTGTCGAAGATCTACTGGATCATTTTGGCGTTCGACATCTTAATTCTTCCCCTTACCGCCCGCAAATGAATGGAGCAGTAAAGGCGGCAAACAAGAACATTAAGAAGATCTTAGCTAAGACTGGTGAGAATTACAAGGATTAGCATGAGAGGCTACTCTTTGCCTTAATGGCATATCGAACTTCGATCAGGACTTCTATTGGGGCAACTCCTTATGCTCTGGTATATGGGATGGAAGTGTCTTGCCTGTAGAGATTGAGGTTCCGTCTTTAAGAATATTGTCAAAAGTTAAACTCTCTAAGGCGGAGTGGATTAAACACAGATATGAATAGCTAAATATGATAGACGAGAAGCATCTTAGAGCGATTTGCCACAACTAGAGCTACCAAAAGAGGATGGCCAAGTCATTTAACCGAAAAGTTAAACCTATAAGTTTCGAAGTAAATGACCTGGTGATAAAGAAGACTTTGCCAAACACTGCTCATCCGGGAGTCAAGTTTACCTCGAATTATGAAGGCCTTTATGTTATCAAGAAAGTCCTTATGGGAGGGGCATTAATTCTTGTAAATTCTGAAGGAGAAGAATTAGGATATCCTATAAACTCAGATGTTGTGAAGAAGTGTTATCCTTGAAATAAAATCAGATGGTGGTCACATGACTTTCTCCGAAACGATTCGGATCGCTTTAGCAGTCATTGCATAGACATATCATGCATCAATGCATACATGGCATGTGTTATGTTTTGCAAGATTCCGAGAAATGGTCTCAGAATCAAACTCTTTCAGACGGAACCAAGAAAAGAACTATCCCTGATACGAAGAACCAAGTGATATGTATCTATTTCATCAAGCGTTAAAATATCTTTCACTCACTGAAATTTTTGTTTTCTTCATACAGGGATGTCCAATGAAGATGGAAAGCAGCAATAGAGAAACACCATAAAATTTCTTGCATTCTTATAAGAAAGGAGAAGTCGAAAATGAACTTGCATGTGGTCAAACTTTGGAATGAATTATGCTTTCAAAAGATAAACCTCTAACACTTGTTGCACACATGTTAGAGTTAAAGGTTATCCAAACATGGCTGAAACACGCGTGATGCGTCATTAATTCCCTGTGAGGTGAAACGTCCGAAGAAAAACAGATTGATTTTTCCAAAACAGAGTTGTTTAGGCTATCTAATAAGAATGTTTCTTCAAATAAAAGGCAAACAAAACCCAAACACGTCCTATATACACCAGAAAAATTATAGGAGTGTAGGGATAGAAAAACCTGAACCCGGGGATGAAAGGGCTATTCGCATCGATTACATGGATTGGAATGACGGAGTCATTCATTTTTCTCCATAAACACTGCAAATGATCATTGATAAACCCTTTGAACGATGGTCTTCATTTATTAACCCTGTTAAGAGCCACCCCATATCGAGGGCGTATAGAAGCAGTCAAGCAACTTGGAAAGGCGAATGATTAGAAATCTTTTTGCTCGGACTAATATCAGTCTTCGTGTGTTAATATGCATTGAACCAGGCGCCATAGGATGACGAAAAGACGTTCATTTCTCTATCATATACACTTATACCCATTGCATAGCCAATTTGAGCCTACATATTTATTTCATGTACCATCATTGGTGATCATTGCACAGCACCAAGATAAAGGTGGTAAAGATACTCACAGACAAATAAGTTCAAGAAGTAAGAGCTACATAAGACTTTCAAAGCAAAATGAACAGACAGGATGAGACTCAAGTCACATATCTTATGTGATCATAAAAAATCCTAATTCCTAGAAAAAGAAAAGGAAAAGGAGAGATCATAAAAAAAGAGAGAAAAAGCCGAATCTCTATGCTTTAAAAAGAAACAAAAAGCTTAACAAGAATAAGGTTGATGCTCATTGAATGTTGAAAGTCGTAAGACTGACTTTGGGACACCAACGGATTACTAGATGCTTCCAACCCCAACAACTTCTGAAGAAAAGAAGAATCCTTAGAAACTGTGCAACAATAGGCTACCCCTCGAATGGAATCATAGCCAACTGTTAAAAGACAGAAGGTTTTTCAAAGATTTGACCCGTTCTCAAGAAGACTAGAGATGTTCTTCAAAGAGTCGTCGACCAGAAGCAAAGCAGAAGATTGATCAGCAATGATCACCATTGTCAAATCCTTCGCGATTTCAAGCCAAAAATAAGCCTTTTTCGGTCCCTAATCCTACCGACATTACAACCCTTTGCAGTCTTTTCTGACTAAGACGCTTAGGTTAATGTGTACCTTAACTCGAAGAGGGGAGAGCAAGATTATTTATTTCTTTCTCATTTTACAGGGTTCTTGACTTGTAAACTCGGAGCAGGTAAAGAAAACTTTCATTCAAAAGGTCTGACTCATAAAGTGAGTCCTCCTTTGGAAACTATGTCCAAGCCTAATATTAAGTTTTTGTAAAGACCTCCTGATTGATCAAATTGTATGCGCTGCAAATAGCTCCGAAAATCTAGGTGCAAGTTATTAGAAAATTCGAGTGCTTTCTTCGTAAAAAATCAAAGTCAAAGAATTGGTGAGAAGCCCTCTTTGATGAAGATATTCCAATAGAATGCTTAAAAGTGAGCTTTGTTGGAAACTTCAAATTATTTGATCTAGGATTTTCCTTATAAGAATTTCTAATCATCTTTGCATGCTTTAAGATGTCTTGGATAACCTCCTACATCATAAGTCATTTTGCATGATTGCATAGGTCAAAGTAAAGCTTTACTTACATTATAACTATCATTGCCTCGAGATAACTGATATCTTTTTTTATGAGGAATGAACTCTCAGGTTTAAACTTCTACGGGGCTCATGGCAGCCCCAGGTCAAAGAAGAATACTTTGCTCAACAATGAAGAGCTTCAGAATCGTCCTAATATGAGATTTTATAATTGAGCTTTCTGCAGGATACTTGGAACCCCCAAATCCCAGAATGACGCCTCACTTGTCGAAAGTATAATCTTCGAAATTATCTTTCTAAGAGATTTTAGGTAACCCCTAAATCCCAGAAAAATATTGTTAACAAAAGTTTTTGCAAGTTTGAGCTTTCTCCAGGATACTTGGAATCCCCAAATTCCATAATGGCACCTCGCGCGTCAAGAAAATAATCTTTGGATTCAACTTTATGCAAGATTTTAGATGATCCATAAACCTCATAATAGCCTCTTTGGTAAAGCCTAAGAGTTAGGTATACCTTATTTGTATAGACCATCGTTGATTCCTCAAGGTGTACGATCAGCTTAGTCTCCGACGAACCCTAAAGAACAGGTACGTCACCTTTAGGTTCCTGGTGTAGAGGAAACCTAGTCTTCGACAAATCTTAAAGAGGGGGTGCGTCACCTTTAGGTTCCTGGTGGATAGAAAGCCTAGTCTCCAACAAACCCTAAAGAACGGGTGCGTCACCTTTAGGTTCTTGATGGACAGAAAGCCTAGTTTTCGACAAACCCTAAAGAGCGGATGCGTCACCTTTAGGTTCCTGGTGAATAGGAAGCCTAGTCTTCGACAAACCCTAAAAAACGGATGCGTCACCTTTAAGTTCCTGATGGAGGAAACCTAGTCTCTGACAAGCCATAAAGAATGGATGCGTCATCCATAAGTTCATGATAGAAAGGAGTCCTATTCATGGTTTGATCCACCATACGGATCAAAACCTTTGACAATCCCTAAAGAACGAGTGCATCATTCATAGGTTCTTACCAGATAGGAATCTCATTCTACTTTAGCCTACCATACGGGTTAAAACTTAACCGCCCTAGGATGCTCAAGAGACGAGTCCCTAGGTATTTACTTGAATCCGTCATACACCACGCATGACACACGAGCATCATGCAGATGGGTAACAGGTGAATATCTCCACTCCGTCTCTCTCTCTCTTACATCAGCATAGACAGGATGAGTAAAGTGTTCACCAGTAGAACAAGAAAGATTGAATGTCATGATTCATTTTTCTTTTCCCCAGTCGAGTCAGTCTAGGATCGGGTGTCACCTGTCTTTGAGTGAAACCTCTCACGAGATTCCCCTCAAAGAGGGGCAACTGTTGACTCCCAATTTTTAGATTAGCCTTTTTTCAGTTTATTTTGAAAAATTCATAAAAAAATCCATAAAAAGTCAAAAAAAAATACAAAATCAACTTTGGCGGCCTTGGCCAAGCTCAAGGAATTATTTTTGACCAAATTTTTTTCATATTTTTCACATTTTTCAGTATTTTTAGAAAATATAAAAATACATGAAAATTCAAGAAAAATAGCATTTGAGGTCAAACAAATATGGAAAAATATTTAATATTTTTATTTTAATTCCCTTGTATTTTTTGACCTCATAAAAAGTTCAAATCCAAGTTCAATTTTATGTGTTTCTTTGTTATACATATGATTGAATTTGATAAAAAAAAATATCAATTGAGTCTTTTTATTTCTAATTTTTTGCATTTTTAAGGTCTTGACATTCAATATAATTATCCTTCATTTCAATTTAGCCCAATTATTTTCACAAATTGCTCAATTGCATGAATTGGATAAAATTGTGTACTTTATTGCAATTTAATCCTTGAATTTGGGCATAATTGAAATTATTTTCAATTCAATAGCTACATTTACAAATTGAAGCCATTACCCAATATTTTTCATCATTATGAGTCGATTGGCATGGGTGATTTGGTCCAATTTGATCATTTGAGTGTTCAATTTCACAATTTCTAGAATCGCAATTAAAGGCAAATTTGGGGTTTTTACAGAAATTGACATAAACGTTTGGGCAAAATAACATTTTTAGATAATATTTATGTCTTAAGGTTGATTCTGTGGTTTAATTGCAAAAATTCCCCATCGATTTTCATTAATTTTGGAAATTACAAGTTGGAACCGGTTCAGACCGATCACACTGCCCGGTCAGACTGGTCAAATCGGTCGAGAATAGTGTCGTCTTCTTCCCCAGACACCCGCGCTGATGAACAGTCCCCAGACCAATTTTGAGCCTCAAATTGAAGATCAATTCGAGGATAATTGGACGAGCAATGGTGGACGTATTATCACCCTCGCCCTTTCTTGTCGATTAACACCGGCGGCAATACTCGACGTCGTTGGAGTGGAGAGAAATTGGCCGGTCATGCTCGCAGGACTTGCAAAAGTCAACATTTTCAAGACACGGCTTAAATAAGTGTCAAATTTGCGCGAGATTAAACCTACCAAAGAACCAAACGGAATTAGACGGAATGCCCATCATCTCCGATGTCGTTTGGACCTAAAAGCACGTGGCCTCACGTACGATTGAAGGTGGTGTACACTTCGTCGTTCAGCGCCAAATTTTAAAAAGGGTATATAGCCTTTACAGGCTTTCGAGAAGAGGAGGCTAGTTCATTCTGTTGGAGGGGCATAACAGAATCGAAAGGAAGAGAGAAAGAGAGAGAGAATTCGCTCTCCAATCCCCATTATAGAGAGCTTGAGTCCGAACTGGTAAGGCATTGGTTAAGCTGTTTCCGGCCAAACCAAAGTCAGAGAAGGCCATCGGAAGCTCGCCTGGAGTAGCAGGAGTCGATCGCCCCCGGTCAAGTTGCTTATAATCTCGAAAAAGGTTAGTTTAGTCTTGAAGCTTTTGTATTGTGCATCAATGGCGGATTTGGCATCCGACCATCATTCTTCGACTTCATGTGGGCGTTTTATTCCCCAAACATTACTAACCACGATCGCATCCCATCTTTGTCTCGATTTTGCATAATAATCCCTGTCTGAGTCTCCAAACTTCCCGCCATAATTCGAGTACTATTCACTCTTGCCTAACTCGATCTAAACTGAGCGATCTCAATCAGAGCTCTAGGTAAGTCTTATGAATTCACTTAGAAGCGATCATGTGAATGAATTGGCTCGGAATGCTCTCTTGGTCGTACTCGGCATTTTGCATGCTACACGAGATTCAATGGATGAAATGTTACGATTCTCAAATATATTAAACTAGAGGCTAGTACGAGTCGAATGGCACCGGTCTCGTGTCAATCGGTATAGGTTTGGTCGTTCATCGGCGCCGAAGAAGTCTCGATCGTCCTTTTAGTCATAGTGGAGAGGTTGGAGACGAAGCTAATGTGGCGAGTCAACGAGTCAGCGGCTTAGGTGGCCGAGTGTGATTGGTCCACGTGGATGTCCAGTCATCTTGATCGTTAGTCTGTTAGGCTGAGTCAGTTTTGATCGACGGCTCAGATTAATCGAGTCTGATTTTTAGTGGTCGTCTGATTAGTAATTAGGAATATTCAAAATTGTTTCTAAAATCGAAAAATCATAATAGGTTGAAATGGTGCCGTTTATGTTAGTGGTCAAGCGGCGTCGTTTAGGCAAGTAAGGACAGACAGTCCAAATCGAGCCTTGGATTTTAATCATGGTCGTAAGCTTAAGTAATCAGATTTGGCGGTCGAGTAGTAGTCAGCTTTTGATCTGAGCCGTAGGTTTCGGTCAGCCGATCCAGTGGTCATGGAATAACCACGTGGTTCATTAGAAGCCGTCGGATTAAATCCGAATAAACCAAAAAATAAAAATACGAAACGGCATCGTTTCGGTGCGGTGGATCGCACGAATCCTGGTCTAGGCCGGGTTTCCGACCCAAGTGGGTCGGGTCGATCCGGTCTGAATCATTTTTTTATATATAAAAAATTAAAAAATTATTTTTAAAAATAAAAAAAATCACAAAAATCCTAGAAAATTCAAAAAAAAAAGAAAAAAAATTGTTGAAAAATCCTAAACATTCTAGAAATTTCTAAAAATTGAGGATTGACCATAGACAACTGGTCAATACTATTTTTGGGATTCATTATATGTTCATCCAAGAATTGACGATATTACCCTTTTTGGGTAAATCGCCTCTGCCTTGTAAATGAGATGGGTCGATAACGCCAAAGCAAGAATTAGGGTCGGTTAGGCGACCAATTCTTATGCTTGGATTTTTTAATCTCATCTTTTCTTCTGAAATGACGATTCCACCCTTCTAATGGTAAATCGTCTTTCCAAATTCCAATCAAGCCGTGGAAATTGCTCAAAATTAGGATTTGGGTCTAATGGTTAATCAATTCTTCTGTTTGGGATTTTCACCTCTAATCACTTTCTGTAATGACGATTTTACCCCTCAAAAGAGTAAATCACTCCAAAAATTTTAGAAAAATTCTGAAAATTCCCGAAAAATAGGAATTGGATTGGTTTGGTGGTCAATCCTATTTTCACCATCTTTTGAATCCATATTTCATCTGAAATGAAAAATTTACCCTTCTTGGGCAAGTTGTCACAAAACTCTTCAAAATTACGATTTTGCCCCTTAAGGGCAAATCATGTCAAAAACACTCCTGAGCCCTGGTTGATATTTCTCTAAACTAATAGGGCCTTACTAGGGATGCCACGTTACTTTCATGTGATTTATCCGCACATTTTGGATCCTTGATTTGCGCATTCATTTTATTAATTGTGAGTGTTAGGGTAGTCATTCCTATTTGCATGAACTCCTAATGTTATGGTTTGCACCTCACTCATCTGCATGAAATCTTAGGTTAGACAAATCATTTAACTTAGGTGCCGAAAGGGGGTCAATTCTGACAGTTGGCGTAACAAAGTCTCCGATCTCATTTCTCTGGTTTTCGCATAATTGATTAAAATGCTCCCAACTATTCGATAGGGTTTCCAATCGTACACTCCACAGAACGATTGATGGCGGCTCATTGGCATGTACACATATCATATGTCGCCAGACCACACCGAAGGTCGACTACATATATCTCCGTTGCGACTTGGGCAACGGGCCTTGGGAGAAACCCGCGTCCAACCAGACGGGATGGCCCATTAGCCCTCAAAATCGAGAGATAGCTCGAAGAGGGTTGCGACAAACTTCAGTTTGCCTATCGGTTTGAGGATGATGAGAAGAACTAAATTGAAGAGTTGTACTGAGCTGTTTCCAAAGTGTATGCCAAAAATGACTCGCGAATTTGGAATCTCGATCGGAGGTAATCATATTTGGAATACCATGTAGCTTCACAATCTCTTGGAAATAAAGATTTTCCACATAAGTCGCATCCAACGTTTTGTTACATGGCACGAAATGCGCCATTTTGGAGAATCGATCAACAACCACCGTGATTGAGTCTTTACCTCTTTGCATGCGAGGTAAACCAACCACAAAATCAAGACTCACATCCTCCCAAGGAGCTGTTGGGACCGATAATGGAGTGTACAAATCAGTATTTTGAGCATGATTTTTGGCAATATGACAAGTTCGACAACGATCCACATGTCACATAATGTCTTTCTCCATTCGAGGCCAATAGAACTTTTCCTTAACAAGAGAGTACGTCTTGTCTCTTCCAAAATGACTCGCTAAGCCTCCTCCATTAGCTTTTTTGATAATAGCCTCTCTCAAAGAACCTCGTGGTATGCATAGACAATTATTCTTAAAAAGAAATCCATCTTGCAAAACGAATTACTGATTTGGACCTTTTGAACAATCTTTCCAAATCTCACCGAAATTCGGATCATCCTCATAAAGCTCATTAATTATATCGAAGCCTATAATGTTCACTTGCATAATGTGAAGCAAGGAATGTCAACGGCTCAATGCATCCGCCACTCAGTTAAGAACTCCAGCTTTATGTTTGATGAGAAAAGTGAAAACCTGAAGGAACTCAACCCACTTGACATGTCGATTGTTGAGTTTATGTTGAGTATTCACATACTTCAAGGCTTCATAGTCCGAATAAAGAACAAACTCCTTGAATAACAAATAATGTTGCCAATGATCCAAAGCTCGAACAATAGCATAAAATTTCTTATCATAAGTAGAGTAATTCTTATGGAAATTATTCAGTTTTTCACTAAAGAACACAAGTGGCTTTCCTTCTTAGCTAAGAACCACACCGATTCCTACATTAGAAGCATCACAATCAACTTCAAAAAATTTATCAAAATCTGGAAGTGCAAGAATAGGAGCCTCGGTTACCTTCCTTTTAATGAGTTCGAAGCTTTGTTGTGCCTCTTTGGTCATTTGAAATTTCCTCCCTTCAAGCATTCAATAATAGGGCAATGATGGTGCTAAAATGCTTGATGAATTAGCAATAAAACGAGGCCAAGCCGTGGAAGTTTCAATTGTCATGTATCAATGCCGGCACCGACCAACTTAAGATTGCCTCCACCTTGCTTGGATCGATCTTGATGCATTCTTTAGAGACAATATAGCCCAAGAAAATAAGGGCATCAATAAAGAAGTGACACTTCTTTAAGTTGGCATACAATTTTTGCTCCGCAAAACCTTGAAAACTTGTCGAAGATGCTCCAAGTGTTGTTATTGTGTCGAACTACAGAAAAAAAAATGTCATCGAAATAAACAACAACAAAGCTACCAATAAAATATTTAAAAACATGATTCATAAGGCGCATAAATGTACTAGGAGTATTAGAGAGGCCGAAATGCATGACTATCCATTCATAGAAGCCATCTCTAATTTTGAAAGCGGTTTTCCATTCGTCTCCAGCTCTCATTCGGATTTGATGATATCCACTTCGAAGATCAATCTTGGAGAAAATAATAGTGCCATGGAGTTGATCGAGAAGATCATCGAGCCGAGGAATAGGAAAGCGGCACTTGATAGTAATTTTGTTTACCGCTCTACTATCGATGCGCATACACCATGAACCATCCTTCTTTGGTAGAAGAAGGGCAGAGCACCACATGGACTCATGCTTTCCCTCACCATACCTTTAGCCATGAGCTCATCGACTTGTCCTTTCAATTCTTCATGCTCCTTAGGACTCATTCGATAAGCTTCTTTGGTAGGAATAACGGCTGCAATGCTGGATATCTCTAATAGGTGGTAGACCAGGTGCAATTTCTTTCGGAAAAAAATCTAAAAATTCTTGGAGAAGAGGTTCTACCTGAGTAGGAACATCGTAATGTTATTCATTCTCTTCTAATACCACAAGACCATATACCTCCATCAAATCCTCTAAAGCTTCATCGACTTCTGATTTGAAGAGCAAGTTATTTCCCTCCCAATAGATGGTTTGGGAATACATTCCATTTTGGAAGGACCTAAGATGATTTTGACTCCATCTTTCTTAAAGGCATAAGTATTTTTGTACCCATCATGCTTTATTTTCTATTGAGTTGCCAAGACCTCCCGAGAAGCAAATGGCAAGCATCCATGGAAACGACATCACACCATACTTCATCAACATATTTTTTTCCAATAGAAAATTGGATGAGACATCATTTATTGACTCGTACCTCATTTCCTTTGCGAAGCCAAGAAAGCTTGTATGGTTGGGGTGTTTCTCCGTCTTGAGGCGCAATTTGTCCACCATCGTCGTTGCCACAACATTCTCACAACTTCCTCCATCGATGATAGCATCACACACCTTTCCATGAGAAGTCCATCGAGTGTGAAAAATATTGTTTCGAAGTCACGAACCGCCTTCGTCAGGAATAGCATTCAAGATTCGACAAATGATTAATGACTCTCCTAAGTCGCCAAAGATAACTTCATCTCCATCCTTTGATTCTCCATCTAAACTTGGGAGTTTTCATGATTGTCTTATTCAAATTCTTCTTCCACTAAAGAGTCAATCTTTTGGACAATCATAGGTAATATGTCCAAACCCTTGGGATTTGAAACATTTGACAGGGGGAGTTTTCATGATTGTCTTATTCAAATTCTTCTTCCACCAAAGAGACAATCTTGCAATTTGGCAATCATTATTTAATATGTCCAAACCCTTGGGATTTGGAACATTTGACAGAATTGGAGCGATTAGAACTCGATGCTCCACCATTCTTCGACACGGATTTTGCAGCGATAGATTTCAATTTAGAAAGAGAAGAACTCTCCCCTTTGGAGTGGAGTAGCTTTCTTTGATTCCCTGCATCTCAACTCTGCTGCACAGAATAGAAGGCCTTTGCGAGAAGATTTTGGCCATCGTGCAAGCGCGAAGAGGATTTTCTGGAGCATCCACAATTTGATCTTCATCAGCATTATACTCCCGGCGACGATCTTTGCTGCTAATTCTGAGGAGACAGATTAACCTTGATCTTTAAAAGGGACTTAGCTTGACCCGCTGGGAGTCGCCACAGGAAAATGACTGCTCCAACATCAATTATGAGATCGTACTATTAGATGAAACTCAACATCATCGATTTTCCGATTGATGAGAGCGCAACAAACGAAACTGGTGAAAATTCTGTAAATCACCGGACTACGCATAACAAAATCTCATCTGAAACCGTTGGCCATTCCCTTTACATCCTAAGACTAAAATATGCTCGAACCATGACAATTTGTGTAAACTCCCGCTACTACCCTCTGCCGAAAGAAAAACAAAATTTACAAACAAGAAGATCATCCTCTCTTAGACTCTTCGAGACCCAAAAGACTGCACTGTGCTGTACAAATATAGCTTTCTGGGAATGATCCGCTGAAGAATCGATAGAAGACGTTTCAACACTCTCCTTAAATAATGAACCTCCCGGAAATGACTTAAGGACCATGCTTCGCTAAAATCCATCAATTTACAGGAGTGTACATGCTGCATCAGGGACAGAAGGCAGCAGAAGCCAGATTGAGTCTGGGTAGGTTGTGCTCAATGTATTCAATTTGGCGTGTAAGCAATCATGTCAAATTTGGAAGGTTACGATGATTGTCAGCGAATTCTCGTACCAAACGTTTCAACACTCTCCCTCTCTTTCCTTGCATATGCCCACAGTTACTCTTAACCCCATCAGAGCTCCAATTGTCAAGACACTCTGATGCTGCGCAAGCAAGCGCCTTTAACCAAAGCGGAACCAGAGATTCTGACTCACCCGGTTTAAGATACTCTACTGGAAGACCTCGTACCTGCCAATAAAGCGAAGGGAATGGTAGAATATCAATTTTGAAAGCAGGTGGCATGTTATTTAAAAAAAAACACATGCATGAGAGAGAGAAACTCCGCCTATGTAGTCTACACGGCCTATCTCAAGCCAGATAAAGGAGGAGGGTTACGTCAGGCGTAACAAGCCGGTTACAAAAAAAGAGCTACTTTTATGAGATGAACCCTATTGATATGCCGTTGGAGCATACCCTTCTTAGCGATGCGTTGCATCGGCGCCCGGGTGTAGCGAAAAATGAGCAAGGGTCTTTGCACCAAGATAAGTTGGTGCAAGGGGTAAGGAAACTAGCCTTGGGCCATCATTCCCAGAGTGACACACCACATCGGTGCCCGGATGTGGTGATAAATGAGCAATGGTCCTCACAATTCCGTGTGCGAATGTGGAGGGCAAGAAAAGCCCAGGGGGTAGGGATTAGATTGGGGAATTAGAATGTAGAAACCTTAACGGGTAAATTGAGGGAATTGACAGATACTTTTGCTAAAAGAAAAATGAATATTGCTTGCCTACAAGAGACTAAATGGAAAGGAGAGAAGGTTAAGTGGATAACATCGGATTTAAGCTATGGTATACAGGCACAACAAAGAGCATAAATGGAGTTGGGATTCTGATCGATAAAAATTTCAAGGATAGAGTTGTTGATTTTAAAAGAATAGGAGATAGCATTATTTTAGTTAATATAGTAGTGGGGGATTTGATTCTGAATATCCTTAGTGTGTATGCCCCTCAAGTTGGACTGCAAGAATCCGAGAAGAGCAGATTTTGAGAAGAGCCGGAAGAGATTTTAAGGTGGATACCACACGAGGAGAAGGTATTCATAGGAGGAGATCTAAATGGACATATCGGTCAGAATAGTGGAGGTTTTGACAGAATTCATGGAAATTTTGGATATGGGACTAGAAATGAGGCCGACGAGACATCTTGAGTATGGCATTAGCTTAAGACTTGATGTTGGCAAACTTCTTTAGGAAAAGAGAATCACATCTGATCACTTTTCGCCGCGGTCAAAATTGTAGCTAGATTGATTTTTCTTGCCAGAAGAGAGGATAGACCTTCATATGTAGATTGTAAGGTATACCCTGGTGAATGTGTAGTTACACAATATAAGTTGGTGGTCTTAGAAGTTCGGTATAACAAAATACAGAAAATGAAGAGAAGTGCGCAGCACCCCAGAGTAAGATGGTGAAAGTTACACGAGGAGAAACAAACAGAATTCAAGGACATAATACTACAAGAAGGACCGTGGCGACTGGAGGGCGAAGTAAATATGATATGGAAGGAGATGTCTAACTACATCCAGACAGTAGCAAAAGGGGTGTTTGGAGAAAGTAGAGAGAATAGACATCAAACAAAGGAAACCTGGTGGTGAAATGAAGAGGTGCGAGAGGCAATTAAGCAGAAGAATGAGTGTTTCAGATGCCTACATAAATGTCCTAACGAAGAGAATTTGCAAAAGTTTAGATTGGCGAGAAAAAGTATCAAGAAAGCCGTACGAGAGGCCAGAGGCAAGGTTTTCACCAATATGTACAACAAACTTGGGAGCAAAGAAAGAGAAAAAGGCATCTATAGACTTGCAAAGTCAAGAGATAAGAAAAGTAAAGACTTGACGCAGGTTAAATGTATCAAGGATAAAAATTAAACACCCTTGATAAGAGATGAAAACGTCAAGGGCAGATGGATGAGTTATTTTAACAAACTTTTTAATGGGGAGAGCGATAGAAGTGAGGTGGATCTGGAAGATGCTTCTGATGATTCAAATAGAAGATTCGTGCGTAGAGTTAAAGCACGGAAAGTTAGGGAGGCATTAAAAAAGATGAAGATTAGTAAAGCCTTAGGACTCGATGGTATTCCTATTGAAGTGTGGAGATTTTCAGGGGATGTAGCAATAAGATGGTTGACTAGCCTTTTTAACAAGATCCTCCATACTAATAAAATGTCTGATGAATGAAGGAAGAGTATACCTGTGCCTATATACAAGAACAAGGGGGATATCCAGAATTGTTCTAACTATAGAGGCATCAAGCTTATGAGCCATACAATGAAGCTGTGGGAGAGTCATTGAGCATCGTTTGAGAATAAAGACCAAGGTTTCTGTCAATCAATTTGGATTTATGCCAGGAATATCTACCATAGAGGCTATTTTCTTAATACGACAATTGATGGGGAGATATCGAGAAAGAAAGGAAAACCTCCATATGGTGTTTATTGATCTTGATAAGGCGTATGATAGGGTTCCAAAAAAGGTTTTGTGGTGGATTCTTGAGAAGAAAAAAGTACCTTCAAATTATGTCGAGGCAATCAAGGACATGTATCACGGTGCTACTACATGTGTGAAGACATATAATGGCACATCAAATTATTTTCTAATCACAGTATGCTTATACCAAGGTTCTGCTTTGAGCCCTTACCTTTTTGCCCTGGTTATGGATTAACTAACAAAAGATATTCAAGATGAGGTGCCGTGGTGTATGCTATTTGCAAACGATATCGTTCTTATTGATGAAACAAGGGCTGGGGTTAATGCTAAATTAGAAGTATGGAGAAGCACGTTAGAGTCTAAAGGATTTACGCTAAGTCGAAGTAAGACAGAATACTTGAAGTGTGAGTTTGACACAGCAGGAAGAGAGGATCAAGAAGCCATAAATATGCTCGGACAGGAGGTACCCAAGAAATATACATTTAGATATTTGGGATCAATATTGCAAAAGGTGGGAGAGAGTGATGAAGATGTAAGCCATAGAATCAGAGCAGGTTGAATGAAATGGCGCAGTGCATCGGGATTTTTGTGATCGCAAAATTCGTCTTAGGTTAAAAGGAAATTTTATAAAACAGCAGTCAGACCTACCATATCTTGCGAAGCTGAATGTTGGCCAGCACAAAGGAAACATGAGCATAAAATAGGAGTAGCGAAAATGAGGATGTTAAGGTGGATGTGTGGTCATACAAAGATGGATAAGATAAGAAATAAAGAGATTCGACAAAAAGTTGGAGTAGAACCGATGGCGGAAAAGATGAAAAAGCATAGATTGAGATGGTTTGAGCATTATACTCCGAAGGCCCTTAGACGCATTGGTACGAACAGATGTTTGCTATCGAGAGCATAATACGAAGAAAGCAAGAGGTCGGCCGAAACTTACTTGGGGGAAAGCAGTAAAACAATATTTAATGGAGTAGGAAATAGATTGGCGTACGGTTTGTCTTAGGACGGAGTGGAGGAAGGCTATTAGTATTGTGGAAGGATAGTATATAGATAGATAGATAGATATACTTATTTATTTTTACACATTTCTCTTTTCCCTACCTTGATTCTGTTTTTATTTTTATGATTCTTTGAGGTTCATCGACCGCCGGCCCCAACTAGTTTGGGATAAAAGTGTTGTTGATGTTGATGATGTTGATGAGAGAGAGAGAGAGAGAGAGACCGCAGCTTGGAGCCATGCATGCAAAGAATCCCAATTGAGAATTGCCTTCCAGGATGTCCTTTCGGTTAAGCTGCAAATTGCAGCCACCTGTTGCAAGATTGCGGCGCACTTGTGAACCTGTCAAAAGGAAGCAACATTACGTTTCCATCATATCTATCCTACAAGATAAATGACCGTGATATAAGCTTATGACAAGGCATTTAACATAGCCTGAAAACTTAAGTGGTCCAAATTTTAAGGCAAAGGTTTGAACAAGATATAGGCTGCACGTAGCTTCATTGCTTCAAAATGCACAAAATTAATTCGTGCCAAATAGTTTCTCTGTTTATTTGCTAATATTCCGTAGTAAGCTTACTACAAATAGTTTACAATTGAAAGCACTGTTACTGAAATATCTAGACAACCGTAGTTGCACACGCTAAGAGAAACTCTCAAAACAATACCTCATGTGAATTAGCAGAATTTGTGCTTCTTTTCTTTTTCTTTTTGGGTAGAGAAATAGAGCAGAATATAGTGGTACCTATTATAGCAATCAAATGCTTTTCCATGGATTCAGGGACACCAGACAAAACATTATTTATTTGCTGCAGTTGAATAATTTTAAGAAAAAAATCTAGAATTCCAAAAGTGAAACTTCTTTCTTCATCTCTCGTCCAAAAGCGTGGAAATGAAAATTTACTTGAATAGAAATGTTACACAAGTTGCTAGTTAGCCTAAGAATCCCCATCCCAGTTCGGTAGTTTAGGCATAAAAAGTATTTAAAGTAGTTTAATTGAAGAAAACATTAAGAAAAAGAACGCATGCCTCCCACCCCGACCCCTGAAGGAAAAGAAGAGGAATAAAACAGAGACTTAAACCAACATGCAAGTGCCAGAACATTGAAATACAAGCATACATCCTTACCCTTGACATCGCAGAAACTCCAAGCAGAGCATAGAAAAGGTTTGATACAAGTCCCTCACCACAATGACATGCAACATGAATGACCGTGGCATTGAAAGGCTCCTCGGGCACACAAGTTATTGTTCCCGTTAAAGAGGTCAAAGCCTCCTCCAGGAAACCTGAAAGAATAGAAAAAGGTAAAAGACCTTAAAGCAATTGCCATCAATGAGATATCCATAAGTTGACAATTCCACATCAACAAAGTAAGATGATAGAGAAATTTAAGCAGGATGAATGAATCATCTTGTGAATGAGGTCTCCATCTTCGAGAAATTCCACAATAATGCGTAAAATTAAAATGAACCATCAACTGCATGGTACAGTATAGCTTCTTATTCTTAAAGAGGCAAACCGTTGAGGACCCCATAAGCCCATTCCTAGAATTCACAAAAATTGCAGTAGAAGCGATGCCATTATGACAAAAATGTCTTGGATTCGAGGGAGTTAATGACACAGACAAAAAGAAACAGCAATTGAATTCCAAGGTGAGGTTTTTTTGGATCGCTGCTGCTCCTTGCAAATGAGGTAACAGAAATAGAACAGTTTAAGAGAGAGATAACAGGGTAACATAAAAAGAAAAATGTCGGATCACTAAGAAGCACAAATGCACTAGAGAAAAAATTACTTGCAGCTAGACTTTGCATATGCATAACAGATGTAATACGAGCTGTCTCTTGAATCAAATACATACAAGATAGATATGACATTGCGGCTAAAGCTGCACCACGATGCATAGCTGTGGAGCATATTGCTGCCTTTTGGAAGGAAACTTGAAGAGAAGAAGCAGACACGGCCAGTACCTCCTGAGGTATTAGAGACAAAAAAAGGTTATTCTACTTTAACAGATGTATGCACTCCAACAACATCCTATAAATCACGAATATAAGGACAGAATGCATTGAACCTTATGCAGTCCTCGAATAACTGTTGACGCAAAGTTCATGTAGGCCTCCACTAAATCAGGTTCTTGGTCACATATGTAGGATGAGTTCAGCGACACCACTGATGCTGCCTGAGTAAATCTTTCAAAAGTGGTGACAAATAGAGGTCCATACTCTTCCTTTTGGCCAAATTCCTCAATGACAACAGAAGCTGAGCAGAAGTTTTTTGCAAACAATAAGTACAAGAAAGAAAACAAACCGACTAAATGATTCATGTATCTCGGCTGACATATTAAATAGAACGCCCAGTGGAAAACATCAGCATGACGATGAGATTGCAACAATGATGGTTGGTGATGATCCTGTTAAGCTGTAAATATCCAGACTTTCTGGCTGGAAATGTGTGGGGAAATTAGCTGATTGATAGGAGTAGATTCTGGTCAAATCCCATAAATTGTGGGACTGTAACTCTATTATTTAGGCTTTGTTTCCTTTTTGTTTGCTAGGATTTTTCTGCATATTAGCCTATAAATCTAACATTATAAAGTAGCAAAAAATATGAATGAGAATAAGAATTTCTTAGCGTCAAATTCTCTCATGGTATCAGAGCAGCAGATCTTGAGCTCAAATCTTTCCAGACCCTTATTTGCCTTCCCAATGAATATGTTCACCCTTAATACTAGGCAAAAGACCAGACTAAGCGTGAGATTTAGTGTTGGAATATGTAAATATTAAACCACGTCTTCTTCTAATAGCTTAAGCTTTTTAGAGCATTTGACAGTGGTCCCACAAAATCTCCGAGACCCAAAGGGTATGATTTTTCAATGACCCGCATTCGGAGTAACTTTGTCCACCCAAGTATACACAAACCTGACAAAATACCAAATTGGAAATTGCGTCTGAAACAACTGCACCTTCAACTAAGTTGCAAATCTATATGCAGGCTAAATATTTTTTCATCACTCTTTCATAACAGCAAGCATGTGGTGAACCTCACCAGATCACAGAACAGCTATGGACAAGAAAAAATAAAAAAATTAGACAAAATCAGCATGACTGAACTGTCAAGTTAATCGCATACTAAACTTCAGATTAGTAAGCAAGTTGAAGGACCTTCCGCAATATGAATTTTGTTTTATGGGTGAGACCGGAATAATAACCTACCGACTTCAGCTCTCGCCATGTACTTGCAATTATGAAGCATTCACGACTATTGGTGAATCTGGGATAATAACCTACCGATTTCAGTTATACTTGCGTACCTGTTCTTATGAAGCATTCTCGATCTTGGAACATCGAAAAATTTGCTGAAAGACAGTCTAATATGCTGGGTAACAGAGTCAAGAAATGCTGCCCTACAAATTTAAACAAGTTCCGCTTCATACAATCGGCATACCAAAAAAAAAATCCCAAAGAAAAAATAAATACCAAAACCTGAGGACTGAATCGCCTGTGAGAGAACTCGGCAAGCTGCAGTGGACAAGGTACCATTCTCCATGTGTTGAGATCTAAACAATTTTTCCAAAATAGGCCAAAACACCCGTAGTAGGGCGAGTATTGGATCATCATCGGCAGGTCCATTTGGATGAGGCGTTGAAAGAAAACTGAACACAGTTCCCATCCTGGAAGTGCACGACATTCACACATTAACAAAACAAAAAATTCAAGGACCACCACAGCAAAAGACATTGAGAAAATTAACATTAGATGCCAAACAACAAGCAACCAACCAGCTATACAAAGTGGAACTCAATATTTATTTTATAAGTTCATCAGCGCCAGGGAAGAGGAAAGTACATCCTCAGCCATTAAACAAGTCTTAATCATGAACCATAAGAGAAGCACAGTGAATGCAGACCTGTACAACCCTCTGGTGGCAGAGGACAAAGTTTGTGCATAAGCTGCTGGATTTCGTCTCTGAGCATGGTTGCTGTTTTCGCTAATCTGAGAAATTATCGGGTATCCATGGTAAACTCATACATGCAGTCAAAAGTAAATATGTAAGCAGCTAATTGCATTCAACCAAAAGTTCCAGGCCTTAATCAAGCATATCTTCGGAGTAAAAAATACTTTTGTGTAAAAGGAAGATGAAAACAAAATCAGGTCAATGGTTTGGGGCACTAGCTCATAAGCAGGCAAAAGAAAACACAGCTGTGATAGACCAAACTATGGCTTAGTCCATATGAATTCAATTTCCTCCACTTGAGAAGTTGAGATGCCTAAGGATTTGCAAGAAATCCAAAGCATATTAGAAACCTAACAGTGTGTAAATTCTTTCTTCCTTTTCAAATCTCTTAGTACAAAATTGAGCTTCCCTAAGTGATGTTTTCCCGCTTGAGCTAAAAACTTTCTGCAGGAACTTCCTCAATAAATCAATCCCATTACTTTTCAGTCAGACCCCATATTTTAAAGGTAGCCGCTCTTAACTCTATGAAAACATAGGACAGAAGTCAGAGCAAAAGAATAACACTTTTGTCTTCTAATGACAAGATAAGTACCCTTCCGAACAAAAGATTCTCCTATTTCTTCAAAGTATATCTCATTACTTTTTCAGCTTTCTCCTGCCCATTTTACCCTGCATCTCCACCAAAATATTACATCTTCTCAATGGAGCATCTAAATTCTGTCTTCCACAGAAGCAGAAGCATCTGGGATGAGTTTTTTCTCCACACTGATCAAAAACATAGTGACACTCCTATTGCATCCTCTAAGACAATCTATTTGCAGAAGTACTCCATAACCGGGAGTATGACATTCATAGTTCCAAAGCCTAAAAATTTAGGGAATTCTACTCCTAAATAGTGACCATAGAAGTTATATGCCAAAGTGTAATGATGGGTTAGAAGCCCACCTAGGAGAGCAATTTGAAACTCTAATAAAAGGACAGTCAAAGTACCAAAAAATTCGGCCCGTTTACTGCACAAGAGGAAACAATTAACCAGTAATGAGAGTAACCCTTAGCCATTAAAATCTTCTGTACTGGCAGTTCTACCTATAGTACTCCCTAAGTTTGCAAATAATTAGTAGCTCTAACAGGATATGCAATGGATATTCTGTTTGTGGCTTTAACGTAATTATATACTTGTAGATTGGACAAAAAATTGACCTCATCCTGTTTCAGCAGCTATTCAATAATGGCATGAAAATGGTAATTGGTAATTGGCAGTACGTTCACTAAACAGAATTTGCAAACCTATAACAAGAAGCTAACATGAGAACTGTTAGTGATCTCTCATGCAAATGGATATCCTTCTAAGGCTGTACTTTGACAATTGCTACGGATCGATCACTTTTGTAAAGCAAGGAAAGCAAAGCATTAAAGAAATCGTTGTCTTCATTAACAAAAGCTTCAGTGATCCAAACAAATCAGCTGGATCTTGGATTCTTGAGAAGTCGAGTTTAGAAAAAATAGAAATAATCTTGCGACAATTGTTAACGTGAATTATCTGAATTATCATCACTCATTGAGATTCTTCCAACGAGTACCGAGAAAATTATAAAAGGTTTACGTACAGATCTGAAAACAAATAGCAAGCAAGGGAAACAGTCTGAGATGGAAGCTTCACTTACAAGTTTACTAATGGCGTCATAACTAGCAGAAAGCAATCTAGTCAACAGATTATTCTTCAACTCTCGATTAGGTAGTGAGCTAAGGATTAAACTAATGGCACTTACAACCTCTTCCTCATCTTCCAAAGGCAGATGTCTCTTATCCAATCCCTGAGCCATAGGAAAAAATGAGCGAAAAAACTGCATTTATGAGAGAGGAGAAGGGAGGAGAGAAAGGAGAGGGAGAGGGGGGCGAGGACGGGCGGGCCAAACAAAATTCCAGATGCAATGGAACTTTTTCCTTGAAATTAGAGGTTTTTCAGGAAAAAAAAAAATAGCAGAGGCTTCTCTCACTTGAGCAATGCATGATGACCAGCAATGGAGGAAAGACTACTTAAACCGGTAAAAAGGATTAGAGGATGGAGAGGAACCAGAGAAAAAAATCCCAGATAATGATAAAAGCAAGAAATGAGAGCAAAACTTATTCTCTGGCCCAACAGATTTAGCATGGTAATCCACAGCAAAGTAAATGATCTTTTTTTTTTAAAATAACCATATTGGAACACACACCGTCATACGAAGCAACAAATAAGTGCCTGCTAAGGTCATAGCAGATCAGAAAGATATTCACCTCTCCAATCCACATCAAAATTTCCAAATTGGATGGTTCATAAATGACTGCAGAAGCATCTTCACAAAATTTACGAAGGGCGGAAGCACAAGAATTGGATGATGGAAGTTCTGATATGCCTGTTACAAGAAATAATCTGAAAGCATCGATTCAGTACAAAAAATAAACATGCAAGTCTTAACACAAGTTGTAGGCAACATTTTTACGATTCTTCAAATGACATCAGATAATAACCAGTAAGGTAAAAAACACTTAAAGGAGAGGTGAAAAAGAACTCTTAAGATGTTCCGTTCTGAACCACCATAAAAGAATATAGGCTGCATTTTGAAATGTACTGATTAGACTGAACTAGATGAAGGAGCTCCTTACAGTAAGGGCCTTGCATTTGATTGGAAAACAGACAACCACTTGGAATAGGAACCAATAATGTCTGCAAGTGCTCTATAAACCTACAAAGTAGAAGCCTTTCTTAAAGAGTAACAAGATCAAATGAATCATCCCTGATGTGAAAGTTCAGCATTTATCTGTACTTGAGTTCATATGGGACTAATAAAATAAACTACGTAGGGAAAGGCTACATCTGACATACAAGGCACATAAAGCCCTTCAGCTCAGCGGAAGGCCAGGCTGATAATGCTATCACTAGCTGCATAATTGCTGAGAAGTCCGGGCTTTGGCCTTCTTGAAGGACAACTTCAGAAACCTGGAACATTTCAAAACCAATGAATAATCGCAAGCATACATTCCTGATTAAAACCATGCAAGCAGCCACCACAGAGAGGCAGGGGTTTGAACATCGAAGCTGCTTCCCTAGAACGTAACAGCACGAAATTTTGATTGTTTCATATTTTTTAGTGACCTCCTCAGTAGACATATGGACAATACAACTTCACGATTTATCTGGCTATGGGCATTCATCAAGTAAACAACAATGCCATTGAAGGAAACAAATAAGCAAGGTAAAGCCCTAGCAACAGCGTATTCTAAGCTGTACCCACTCCACAGACAAACAGTTCCTTCTACCCTTTTTTAACCTTTCTAATCCTGGCCATCCCCTTCTCTCTCCTATTTTGATTGTTTTATCAGCAAATGTCTCTCGCATGATCATTATGTTGCACAGCATGAAAGGGAGGATTCTAGAATTCATCCTTCACAATTAGTAATGACAATTGGCTTTCATGAATGTCGAAAATCAGATTTCAAAACCTTTTTCTCCCTTCACTAGCACCACACTTTGAGTTCTAACAGTTGACTTCACTCTCAGAATTTATTCATGCAGCGAAGTTAAAATCTGAAGATAACCCTAAATTGAGGTTACTCCAATACAAAGACCAGTAACGATGCCTTTCATGAGCAGATCAAACAAGTAAACCATTCAAACAAGCACAAGATATTGGAGAATGAAGAGAATATCCAATCTGCCAAGAAGAATTGTACAGTATTGAAATATATAAATATTTAACCACGCCCTCTTCTAATAGCTTAAGCTTTTAGAACAATTGGCAGTGGTCCCACAAAATCTCACATGATATTAAAGCAGAAGGTCTTGAGTTCAAATCTTTCCAGGCCCCTTTTAGCTTCGCCAATGAATACGTCCACGCTTAATACAAGGCAAAAGACCAGACTAAGCGTGACGGGGAGTGTGAGAATATATAAATATTAAACCATGCCCTCTTCTAATAGCTTAAGTTTTTAGAGCAGTTGGCAATGGTCCCACAAAATCTCACATACAGTACAAAAAATCAAAATTGCAGATGCTCTAATCAAACAGATTTGTGATTACCAAGTCCGGAACTTGTATTTGACCCCATCTCCTTCTCTTAACTGACTTTCATTGCAATCCAATGAATCCATCTTATGAAAAGGGCTGTGAGACCGATATGGTTGATCAGTTTTGTTCATACTTTTGCAAGGTTGGAGAGATGCAACTTAATTGACTCAGACATTGTGATTTTTATTTAGTGCGGTGATGAGGTAAGCTTAGTTAAGAATTCAAAGGGGGCACTCATTTTCATAACTTGCACGTCTACAATTTTGGTTTATGATGGGCAGCACACAGGACTTACGAACAAGAACATTTTGGGGAAGGGGGAGGGGCGGTAGAAGGGAGAGAGTCCAGTAAACTTCAGAACGAAACAGGAGGGATTGAGAGCTCATCTAGGAGGCTTTCCATGTAAAGGAGAGAGTTCTTATATGGCCCGGTAAAAGTTTCATCAATTGGTGAAAGATTGGTACTAGTAGCCAGATAGGATGTAACTGTGTTATTTTTATCCTTCAGCATTAATTAACATCAACATCAACAACACATTTATCCCAAATTAGTTGGATTCGGCGGTCGATCAACCCCAAAAAATCATAAAAATAAAAGCAGAATCAACCGAGGGAAAAGAAATAAATGTGTAAAAATAAATAAACAAATATAAATATATATATATCTATACACTACCCCTCCACAACACTAATAACTTTCCTCCACTCCGTCCTAAGACAAACCGTACGCCAATCTATTTCTCACTCCATTAAATCTTGTTTTACTGCTTTCCCCCAAGTAAATTTCGGCCGACCTCTTGCTTTCTTTGTGTTATAATCTCAATAGCAAACTTCTGTTCGTGCTTCAATGAGAGAGCAAATCTTTCGTGCTTCAATTTCCCCCATCAGTCGCATGCATTATTACAACCAAATTCCTGCGATTGCTTGATTTTTATTTGATTTAAATAACACGATTAAACCAACTAAGCACTTTCATAGCTTTTATATTGTCGGGTAGGGCCATTGTTTTGACTTATTTTAAGCAGAAGTTGCTCATTGACTTTCCCACCAAAACTTCAATTCTATTCAAACATAAAAACTTACAGGAAATATATACTCGAATAACACTTCAATATTTGTATGTTTTGAAAGGTTTAGGCAAACCTTGTTAAGCGAAAGTCAAGTTGCATAAGCCCCAAGATGTGGGAACATAAAAGGCGAAAAGTTGAATAGTGAAACAGATCTGCCCAATATCTATGGAACAAGAGAAATATTACAAGTAGCCACATTTAACTTATAACGAATAAATATAAGCTGATCATTTTGGCACAATGAAAAATTCCACGGCATAAACCTGATCAGAAGCTCGTACTTTCTATTTAATTATCAACTACACTAGCAAGTCCAAGGACCCCAACTATTGATATGTGTGACAGATCTGATGTTTCACCTACTTGTTCAAATTTATGTATTTATTAAGACATGATATTTAACTGGACTGTACTAGCCATCATGCCCAACATAGAAGCACCACTACAACAGTATCAGATAAGGAATCTTAAAGTTAGACAAGAAACAAATTGAGTCCAAATTACTGAAACAATGAAGAAAATACAAAACAAATGAGCATGCAAAACGGCATCTACATACATGTTTATAAGTACACACACTATACCAATGAGAAAAACATGCCAGAGGTCTCTAGCGTGTAATGTAGATTTTTGGATATTAGTATTTATCAAATATACTTTTAGTTACCTAAGAAGAGTCCGAATTCCATAATTCCAACGAAGAATAAAGAGCAAATAAGTGTGACTTTATTTATTCCCTTTATGCCTATAGGTGCTTACCGCATTGAATATATGTAGATTTTTAGGTATTAGTATATCAAATATACTTTTAGTTACCTAAGAAGAGTCTGAATTCCCTAATTGCAATGAAGAATAAAGAGCAAATAAGTGTGAGTTTATTTATTCCCTTTATTCCTATAGGTGCTTACCACATTGAGGGCAAACAATTTGGCTTCCACCTCCTTCCATGGTGGTGGTACATTCACTGGCATCCAACCACCGCAAAAGATCTGTCAATAAATATAAAAGATGATTCAGCAACATCGACCTAAAAACCTATTACACAGATGGAACAAAAGACAGAAAAATGTCAGAAAAGGAAAAAATGAGTTATAAAAACTAGATATATATGCAAGAAAAACAGGAACATCAGGAGCAAATTGACATGCTGCAATGGCCATGGAAACTTGTGGTGCAAAGGACCAAAGTCCATTGATCTCAGTCTTGCAGTCCTTGGAGAAATTAAGGTACGAATTATAAAATAAAAGCTCCAAATAATACAGAAAAAATGAAAATGTTCTTTCCAGCTATCTGTCAAGTAAATCAGATTCAGTAATTTCTCTTCTGCACCTTTTGCATGAACACGGTAGATCCTAAAAGCTGACAAATATCCACCAAGAGTTCAACAAGATTCATCCTGAATTGGACGAGGCCATCAGGTAGATCAACCACTCCACTATCGTCACTGAATGTAGATTCGTCAACCTGCAAAACAACGGATTCAAGTGTTTAAACAACTCAAGGAGAATGTTCAAATAATAGCAATCAGTGAAAACCACACATCCTTACCAGAAAACAAAGTTACAAACTAAATCAAGAAGATACTTTAACCAGTGGCAGAGGCAAATTCCTGACGATAAACAATGACTAACATATGATGGCACTTTTAAGTTTTATTCCCTTTGTTCAACCCTTCCATCTTCATCTAAGTAAATCCGGCTCAAAATCAGGAACGCGATGATAAACAAAATAGTCACAGAGAAGATGCATTAGTAGATTTAACCAGCAAAATCAAAATCTGACTCTTTCTAATGTGTAATTAAATTGCATTGATAACCCAGGGATGAAACAGGCATTGCAAGTAGACCAACCATGTTTAAAAGATTCCATCTATTGATCACATGCCAGAAATTTACCATACATCTATTGAGGCCAGGTTGGTTGCTAAGATGAAGGTACAATAACCAAATTTGACGGGCGTTCATGAAGCAAAAAAGAGAGAAAACGAGTCTTTTCATGTTTTCACTTTTTGGACTTAGCAATAGATCATTAGCAGCTTACATACATCCCATGCAAATGGTGGGGGAGAGAGAGAATTCAGAATATCTATGTACCTCGAGGACAAGAAAGCAAAAAAGAAATAAGTCAATCCCAATTTTACTATTGGTAAGAATTTAGGAGCTTCATGTGTTTGCTTAACTTGCAACAAGATCCAAAATTTCCATTGTCCTTCCAGAGCACTTTTTACTATGTTTAAGCGAGAACAATCTTTACAAGTGCCATTGGAAAGAAGAAGCAAAGTTACTTTTCTTCCTTACATGTTTCAGATGCTATAATAGAAAAACCACAGGAGATAGGGGGGAGATGAAGAACGAAAAGTGGAAGAATAGAAAAACATTTTGGGGCACACGATGGACATAGATAAGCACCTCTGATTCTCCTTGATGCCTCATGTATCAAACATGTGTCTATCATCCATGTGGCAATCTTGATATTGATTCAACAATGGTCATTGTTTTGTTCCCAAAACACCTAACATTATAACTGAAATGTCCTTGTACAGAAGAATATGCCATAGCCTTTCCGGATACCAATGCTTTGCCCTCATGACATGCATATTTTCAAAATGCAGAGTTCACGATGCAAGTTGACCTTAAAGATAATCAAATTTCTCTCGGGTGTCCACCCCACAATATGCACAACCTTCAAGACAAGAGTTGCTCCATATCTTTTAATTGCCAACTACAATGCAAAGTTTCAATGCCCTTTTTCCGTTAGAAGATGGACATGTGACTACACACTCATTCGAATATAACCCAAAGTCGAACTAGGTGTCAGAGATGAGAAGAAACCTGAGCACGCAATAAAAGAGCATCAAGCAATGCCGAGAATATAGAAATAAAAACATCTTCAAAGTGCTTCCTAATGTTTGCGATGTCCGCATCACGGCCTAGCATAAAGCTTGCAAGGGTAGACCTGAAAGTAAAAATGATGGATAAAGCTCAAAATTTAATTCGTCTTCGCAGTAGTAAAGATGTGAGGACAAAACTTGCAAGTGTTCGCTTATTCAAGGAGAGCATAACAAAGCTCGTTATCATATAAGATAATAAGTAGATGTTGTCACATAAATTACAAATTAGTGTCCTAATTCCAGTAAATTTGATGAAGTTCCAAGAATGCCATTTCCTTCGTGCAAGATATGAGGGCTTCAAACGGTTGGCCTATCAATTATCATTCCAATACAGAACACCTATTTAAAGAATCATCTGGTGAGACAGTAAAGAAATTTACTAGGTTTTTACAGATAGTCTGAAAAAACCCGTTCGAGTTTAGAGTTTAAGCAAAACAGAAAGCCTACACAATGATGAAAGCAGAGACACTAGACATCAATGTAAAGTGAACCCCCCAAACCACCCCAAATTCACATCTCAACCCAGTCAATGGTGTATGGTCACTCTTTCATGTTTCCTCCAATCATCAAAATTCCATTCTCGTGTATTCCTCTACAGAACAAATAAGAAGACGCCAACCGATTGGAAATACCATATCCATGCATTCAAATCACAAAAGGAAGAGTGAAGGTCAACAGCAGTCAAGACTAAAAAGCACAGAGCAGTCAGCTGGATATGATATCAGATACAAGTCTAATGACTTCTGTGTACTTGAATTAATAGAACCAAACAATATCTAGCAAACCAAAAACCAAGAGATATTGATTGATAATAACTACCAAAATTGCAAAGTTGAGTCCGCAATCTCCCAATCCTCACTTGGAAATTTGACGCAGCTGTCATTACAGAAAAGAGTTAGACATTACCATAATATTAAAGTTCCAAAACGTTCAAATAGTCCTTCGATACAATGCATTCTAAGCCCATGGCAATTAATGTTTGAAGAAATTAAAGACATTCAACTGTTTATCATACAGAACAAAATTGTAGTTAAACTGTGAAATTACATATTACCTCAATAGCGCCTCCGCTAATGCAAGTGCTTCAGCACTTGCTTCTGCAATCATAGCTGGGGCCTGGTTCACATAAGCAAAGGGAATGAAAAGTTAGTTAACAAGGTAACATATGGAATTTATGAAATATTTTATCAGAAAAAATCAGTGAGAGACTAAACTTTTCCAGCAGGCCATTTACCACAGCAGGAGTGTAGGAAATTTCTCAACCACTGCAGTGGTCTGTAGCTAAATGAAGTAAAACATGATTCCACAAGGTACTTACAGCTTGTCCAATTTCTGAAAGTAGGCGCGCGAGACCACCGATTACTTTCTCATCTCCATTGGTAAGAGCGGGTAGAAGAAGCATTTCTTTAAGAAAATGTATCCTAGATAATAAAACTGGAGGTAGCCCCTAGAAAAAGAAAGAAAAGTCATAACATATAATGAAGATTACTATAATTAAAACGGAGACTAGCTACATTAAATGCCAAAAATGGCCTAGATGGATCCATAGAGACAGACCTCCAATCTTGAAATCACAAATTTACGGCACTTTGGACATGAAGACTGGCTATGCAGTTAATTATTCAGTCTTTTGGTACTCAGAGGCGCAACGTTTCATATGCTAGCCGGCACCAAAAAGAGTGGTCCACAAATGATCCACATTAAAAAAAACCATACAATTCAAATAATAGAGGCAATCTACCTTATTTATTAAAAAAAAAGGAGCAAGCTTCCAAGAATTCTCATATTCAACTGGATGGTCCAAATTTGGCATAAACACACACACACACACACACACACACACTGCCTCATGTTGAAGACATGGTGAGGAAGAATATCTTCCATAGGTAAAAGTAATTCCACAACACTACAAACATAATCATAGACATCAAGATAAAAGATGGTCCCATCAAATGGCATTAATATACCTCATGTCGAGTTATAAGTTCAGTGAGAACTTCAATTGCTGAGTCAAATAAAGATGAGACCTATAACCAACAATAGAGAAGGCATTAGGGCTTAGCATATGTACGACATTACAAATGTTATGTACAGATAGAACAAACAATGAGAGTCATAGTAAGCTAAACCATTCCTAGAACACACAGAAAATTCTGAAGTTTACGTTTTACTTAAGTATCACCTTTACTTCTAATGTATACTTTCTTTTTCACATTATCAGTCACAAGCTCTGCATACAAATACTGGGATACCCCTTCATTTGCACTGTGGATATGATCATTTGACGCCTGTTGATGTTCACTCCCCAATGATTCAATAAAAGGATTAAGAAAATACAAGAAATAAAACACAATGATTAGTTATGTCCTGAATAAGCATTTGCATGTTACATCATGTAGAAATTGAAGCACTGATCTTATGTGAAGCTCCTTAAGTGTTAACCCTGATTAAGTCGAGTCACCCATTACCCTCCGAGATTGAATAATCATACAAACCCATTATTTATTGCACAAACAACATTTATTACACATGGTGAAAACTGCATATACTCACATTAGACAAGACTATTACAAAAGAAGGAATAAGATATAATTACCTGCAAAGAATTAAATACCACGTTAAGAAGAGGATGTGCAGATAGTGACTCCTGTGGAATCTCGGAAAAGCACCCAGCTCGAACCTACAATAAAAATCTTTATCACAAAAACCAAGGATTTCACATTACCAACTGTACAAGAGACAATATACTGCATTCTAATTATAGTGGTCAGAATAAGGAATGATACACTCAAAAACCACATCCATCCAAAAATTCAGGTGAAGCTACTGAAGAACATGACCCCCATATATGGATAACCTTTAATTAAACACTATGAATAAATACAGTTGAAAGGAGGTCAGCCTTTATAACATTCAACTCTTACCCAGCTCAATAAACAACGTAAGATTTTTCTATTTTGTTCTGGGAGTTGCACGACGCCATCAAAACCTTTTTCAGACTGCTGCAGCAGAAACTCGAGAACCATAGGAGTCTGTGCAAGAAGCTGGTCCAGAAAGTGATATGAACAAATCAAGACCAAGCACGAGGGTAAGAGAATACGCAGGGATCTAAATGCATCAGAAATATATTCATGAACCTCTTGGCCATGGTGGCTTCTACAAGCAGCACTTAATCTGCAATCAGCATTCTGATTGTCAACTATTTCTTCAGGTAGAACAGTAAGCATTTCTAGTACAGCCAAATTGCCACCATCCTGACTTTGCAGATTCTGGAGACTATAAACGAGCTGTTCAATTGGTTTCTCATGCTCAGCAGCATTAACTATGAGTGCTGAGAGCGCAAGGCAGATTTGTGTCAAAAGCTGTCATTAAGAAAGTATGACTCATCAAATCATGGCATATGATTGACGCAGTATTCGAGAAACATCATCTCATGTATTCTCCACTCAGAAAAAAAGAAATAGGATTCCACGTTGCATCAATTTGACATGGCAAAGAACCATCAAAGTCCACTAGGAGAGAAAGGAAGCACCTGAGGGGGACCAGAACTAAATCTTTTTGCAGCCACAAGAAACGCGTTAAGCAAGGCTTCTTTAGCCCCTAACTGCAAACAGTGCCCTTCATTTTGGATCTGCAAGAAGACAAAAGAAACACATTTACAGTCATATAATGGTTCAAGGCAACTAACATAGATAGTTTCAGTATGAGTACTTTTGCATGTTTCCATTCTCAAGCTGATTTCAAGCAATCAGCCACCTTTAAACTGCAATAGGCCAAAGGAGGACAGAGGAGATAAAGATCACTATCTTACGGAAATCCAACTAGCCGGAAATTACTCCTACTATGCCTATCAATGACATGAAGCTTTCTTCTCTAACATGAGCATAATATTGTTCTTTATGCTCATAAACTGATCTGAAAGATAGCTCAATTCCCAACATCAACTTCTGATGGAATAACTGCTTGCCATAGGCATTTATGAAGCAGGACATTCTCTTAAATAAGATTGTGTTGATCAGGCTCTGCCCTTGTTCCATTATAGTCAAAGAAAATGGAATATAAGATCCTGTCCATCCTTATCATGCTTCTTCATGTCCAGTCAAATAAATGTCAACCTCAGAAAGCAAGCCCCTTTCCGCAAGATCACATGACCTTTCAAATGGCTCAAACGCTGGAACTAAAGTCAAGTCTACCAAAATTTCTTAGTGATTGGACTTCTGAATTTGCACAACCCCCCCTCCCCTCGAGGGCCCCCGACCAAAAAAAATCAAAATTTATAACAAGTTTATCACCAAAATTTAATGAAAATGACCAAGAAAAAAACTTCCAAAGATGGAAACTAGAGAGAGAGAGAGAGAGCCCCATTGCCACCACTGTCAGTAGCACAATATTAACACACTTCATACTATCCACGCGACGTTTTATGAGCTCAACTTCCCAGAATGCTGGAGCATTTATAACTCCTTAATCCGGTTCGATCATTCAATTACCATCTTCATCAAAGAGCTCAGCTCTCAGGCTCACTCGCCACTAAGAACTAAAAATACAATCAAGCATTTGACTTTCAACCTCCAACTGACCAGCACGGGAAAAGCCCCACACAGCGGAGCAAGCAAAAACCGATGCTCGGCCGCGAGAAGCTCGATAAAAAAAATAAAAATAAATAAATAAAAGAGAGAGCGCTATCAAGTAGTGGAGGACGGAAGGGAGGGACGGAGGAAAGCAGCGGACCTTGCGCTTGAGGATCTGAGCGGCGAAGAACTCGACCTCGAAATCGGAGGAGCGGAGGTGGTCGGAGGTGAGGATTGAGGTGGCGACCTCCCAGACGGCGTCGGTCTGCTGGAACTGGACGAGCCATTGGTTGGCGGCGACGCGGTTGCAGGACTGGGCGTCGTGGTTGAGGACGTGAACGGCCTGGGCCACCTTGATCCGCAGGTCCATAAAACGAACCGCGACGGCGTCGAAGCTTCCACGGCCCCTTTAAAGCTCCTCGCTTGGCTCGTACGCGGAGAGAGAGAGAGAGAGAGAGAGAACGAGAGAGCGACGCCTGTAATTCTTTCAGCTTTGCGAGAGGCGAGAGACGGAGATGGATTCCCTGTGACGCGCGAGTGCACTGGCTCGATCCGACGGCTATTTTTGCTGTTTGGTGATAACGTGGGGTTTTTTTGCCTTTTTCTATTAATACGACGAAAAAACCACTAAATTAATATATTTATGAAAAATTTATTTTAAATTATCTTTTTACTTAAAAAAATCTCGAACTGATACATTTATGAAAAAATTATCCTTAACTATTTTTTTCAATCATCAAAAATCTCAAACTCGTACATTTTCCGTAAAATTTACCCTAAATTAATTATTTTGATAGCAAAAAATCGTAAATTGATATACATAAGATAAATTTATCATCTGTTAATTTCTTTTAAATTGAATTAATATTATGAAAAAATTTAAATTAATATTGTTATAACAAATAGAGGGTAAAATCCTCAAATGTGTACATTTGATAACTTTCATGTGTTATCCAAATTAGTAATTTGACAAAAACTAACGGAGAGTAACATCTGTACTAATTTGGGGTAAATTTGTCAAAAGTGTACCAGTTTAGGATTTCTTTATGGTTAAAAAAATAATTTGAGATAAATTTGCTATAAATGTAGTAGTTTAGAATTTTTCGTGGTATTAACCATTTATTTTTTTTGTCTTCATTTCTTTAGAACACTTCCTAAAAAAAATTATATAAAATAATTTCAAATATGGCCATGTATATACCCAAAGATAAGTAAAATTCAATAAACACCTGAGCAAATAGGAGATTTTGCTTCTAGAAGTGGATTTTTCATCAATATATATTTATATTAAAGTCAAAATTTGCGATCTAAATATGTATGTGGAAATATATATCGGTTGTATTAATTTCTCTCTCGCGGACTAAAGCTTTGGTGCGTTAATCTCAAAGTAAGCATCACCAAATTTTAGATCCTCTTCATGAACTTGGTTTGATCTCGAGCCGAAGACCGGATCCGACATAGTTTTTTTGAACGTGTCTCGATTTCCAAGAGTCGACCATTGCGAAGCTTCACATATGTCTCTCTCTATAAGGGTACCGAAAACAAATGGAGAACAAGTCTCCTATGTACAAAGAGGAGGCCTTTAATTATGATGCTCGAATCCGATCGGCTGATTCAAAAAAAAAAATTATCCATAAATATTGAACGGTTCGACTAGGTAAATGTCAATTTGATCTATGTAGTTAACTAACTATTGAATAGAACTTATTGCTTTAGCCAAGAAGGATAATATATATATATATATATATATATATATATAAGTTATTTCTTATTTCAATTTTCTTTCTAAAAATAATTCAAACTAATTTCATTTTGGATTTTTTTTTCATTTTGGGTTCAATTGAATTAAATTTTCATCTTTTAAACTCATTGCTTCACGTTTGAATTGGAGGATTGAGGGCGACTTTGTCTTCTGACTAGCAGCACTGTTGGGAAGCGGCAGCTACAAGAAACTGGACAGCGGCCGAGTGTGACGGCAGGGACCGCGCATGGGAAGGAGGAGCCTCGTCCCATGAGTATCATCTAAGGTGGTGCATGACAAAATTTATGTTCTAGAAAGAGTTTTTGAAACAAAAATAGTTTTTTGTATTTTTATTTTAGAATGAGTTTTTAAGCAAAATAAATGTGTTTGATAATGACAAAAAATTTCTATTTCTGAAATAGAAATTTATTTAACCGGAGGAGGTGGCGGCGGTAGAGCGACTGGCGACTGACCTGCAATCGGTGGCGACCATTGCCGGCCAGTGACCTCTAAAGGCTAGCCCGCGATATCCTAAGGCCGCTGGACAGCGAGCCACCGATCGGCCACCGCGACCTTCGGCCCTGTTGGCAATCAGTGGAGGTCCTTGGACAACCTTTGGCAATCGGCAGCGGCCGTACAACAACCAACAACGATCGGAGGCGACGTTCACCGATCAGCGGGGGACCTCCAACGGCTGTCAAGGATGGCAGGGGGCGGCCAGCGATCAAAGAGGTGTGACCGGTGGCAGCTGTCGTCAACGTAAATTTCTATTTCTATTTATATTTCTTGGAGAAGTAACTTTTTTTTTTGTTTATCGTTTCTGCTTCAAATCTATTTTTGTTTCTCAAAATTGTTTCAGAATTAATTTCTTGCATTTGCACTACCAAACAAATTTCTGTTCCAAATCTATTCCAGAAATAGAAAACTCATCCACAAACAGTTTTTGGATGGTTATCATGAACTCCCTAATTCTCTATATGTCTCTCATGTATGTCTTTTGCTCATAAAAAAAAAAAAAATTCTGCAAGACACAATACATCTAAGTCGCGCCTTAGTTATGCTTATATTCACCCTCAAATCTGCAATTCACCTAATATTATATATAATAAACTAAAATCCTCAGATTTTTTTATACTATTTTATTCAATCTTATCCAAATTAGAAATCCGGATTACAAAATGCAACCTTAAGAGACTCTTCCTTCCATCTCCCTCGGGGATCTCCAATTTCGTGTTCAACCTTTAACCTCACATGGTCAATACTCAGGAGTGTTTCATCCGTCGTGATCGGAAGCGACCGGAGAGCACACGCACAAGACACTCAGTTTAGGACGCCGGAACACTCCACATTGGAGACTTTCAATCTCTTGATTGTCAACAAAAAATCTGGACGAAGGATCGGTAGAAACAAACTTGGAACTCAAATAAAAATTGATTTTTTATGAGACGAATAATTTAGAGTAGAATCTTGGCAGAACCTAAAGTTAACGGATTATTTACGGTACGATCTCAAGTAAAATTTTGCAACTTTCTGTGTCATATTCCATTTGCTATTTTTGCAATTTTGAGTGTCATTTTCCATTTGCTATCCATCAAAAAGAATGAAGGGTCAATACTGTATTTTATCATGGCCGGACAGACACCGAACGACATAAGGTCACCTCTTCGTATTCAAGAATCAACAAATTCGACTCTGCATTGCTCACAAAATTTCCAATCCCCTTTTTCATCTCCGATTACACGATAATTTTCACAAGCTAAAATTCCACCTTTTATATGAACAAAAATTCTTCCACAAAAAAAAAAAAAATCCATCTTTTTTCTACTTATTGATTTTATAAGGAAAAAGTACAGGATTTTGTCCCCCCTCCAGCTATCTCTCTGCACGAGGATTTTTATTGGCCTGGTTATAACACTTAGCCAACTCCACTTAGGCTCCACCAAAAAAGCAAATAGATACTATGCAATATAAAGAGAGTAGGAATAGAGAAAGTACGCTCAAGTCGATTTATAGTGCCTCGGCCCCCCCAACTACTCCATCTCCCAAATCCGCTCGGGAAATTCCCCAACTCCACTACAAGCAAAGGAAAGCAACAGTAGCTCACGGTTTGAGGTTCCGATGAAAATGAACCAACACGAATCTCTTCGGCGTGGCCACAATGAGCCTAAACAGCGTCAATGTGTAAAAAAGCCTACAACAAACAGGTATAACATATATTGCTTCCCCTCAAACTGATTCTAAAAGGCACAAACACGGATAAATTACGGTTGGTAAGGTCGGTGAATGACCCTTGGGTGATCAGAATTCATAGTTGTTTCACTGAGGATCTTGTCTGTATCAATTTTCAATCGAATGCTAAACCGAGCATGCTACAAGAAGCATATCTCACATTATATGTTGCATTAACCATCACAGTAGGTGCATCCACAACAAAAACTGACAACTCAACCGCTGCAAGGAAAGCTCAAAACATAGAGTTACAGGAAGCATACTTCAAGCACGGTGAGTACAGTGGGGTATCGCGACCAAATGGTATATCCTACTTGGTGGCTTGGGAAATAATGGTACTTATTGAACTCTGTTGTTCCTTTGCAGCTTCCACAAGTGAATCCTATCACGAGATGGCAAAGTGGCCTTTAAATAAGAGAAGCCAAAATAAATGTTCATAAGAAAGCACATGACAAATTGAACAAGAATAACTGGGCAACCCAGCAGTCGAGAGGGAGGGAGGGAGGGAGAGAGAGCGAGACCTGAGCTGCTATCAACCGTGCAACTGTTTTCTTGCTTGACTCTTGAAGTTCACCAGCAATCAAAAGCTCATCCAAAATATAGTAAGCCTTAAACATTGATATCAACAAACATTTCACAAATCATTTATCTTCACAGATAAACACGAATAAAGCAACACGAAGAGAAGATAAATATGTGATCTCTTGATTGAATGAGCATAACCGACCTTATGGAAGTTAAATATCAAGTCCAACTCGCATACCTGTGAAGAGTTCAAGAAATTGTGGTGAGATCTGGAACTCAACACAAACATCTTAGTATTTCACGAACAGAAAAGTTTGTACTCACACTGCCAAAGTACCGGTCCAAAATCTCAACAAAATGATGAATTATCTCCAGGACCTCCAATTCATTGTCATCCTGATCAATGCACATACAAAAATAGAGACTTGCATATCTGCAGAGCATCATTGAATGAAACTTGGTGAAAAATAAAATATGGCGCAAAGGGCCACGAACTGAACCCATGTAGCCTTCTGTGGATGAGAATCTAAATAATCTTCATAAATTACCTTTTGTAAACAACCTTAAGTCCTGTCCACTCCACAAAATTGCAGAGTTTAGGTCCTCTGCTAAGAATTAATCCACTGAGCTCACGGATGACCTTCTCAGATGAGAGTGTAACCATGCAAGCATATCAGTAAAATGGGTGCGAGAAAACAATAAATCGACAAATCAATGCAAAGAAGTACGTGATAATAACTTCATCAAGCAGCCACTAAGCTCATGTGCTCAAATCCCATCAGTTTTATCAAGAGTCATTGATGAGGTTTAAACGAAGAGTATCTCGGAATAAGGACAGTACCTTACTTCGTTCCTTCTGTGTGTATGGAGAATACCATTTTGTCAACCTGACCTTCCCTTGACGACTGATCAGAAGTACAAAGTGAATCTGAAGCACGAAACAGATGAGAAAGAAGTTAAATATTCAGCTTGAGTCATACGCAGGCCAACATAGGAAATTGGAGAGAGACACAGAGAGAGCCTGCTTATATTTGAAGCGATCATATCTAGAATGAGAAGCATATAAAATTAACAGCCGAAAGTAGGAGAAACCGAACTTGGAAATCAGTGCGCGATTAGTATGTATATCTATCTTACGTCCAGATAAGCTTTTCTACAACATTTGGTGCCATCAAATTCTAAAAGCACAGCTCTGAGATGCAAAATGTTCACTCATGCTCTCATCCACCATGCTCGAAGCGAGTCCTCACCCAGAGCACGTAGAATGGTGCCCGCCAAAAAAGTTCCTCTGTTGTACCGTAAGCTCCGTGTAAAATTTCTCGCACAACAAGTTTCTGGGAAGTCGGAGACCAATTCTTCGACGAGTTTGTCATTTGACAGAAACCACGTAACGACCCTCTTTAAATTTAAAGACAGATTTGATAAACATAAACCACAGCTCCCCTACCTAGTTCCCTCATAAAATGGGAAAGGGCTATCTTTATCTCCAATTACAATCAAGAACAAAGACGAAAACCCAAAAAAAGAACCAATGAAATTCACGATGAAGCTCTTTACTGATTTAGTGCAGAGAAACAATGTCCATTTGGAGTAACTAATCAACTCGGACAGAAGACGGTATTCAATTTCACGTAGGAGTTGAAAAGTCACGCAAACGCAATGAGCTCGACGGAGCTAATTTCACAGAGAACAAATCCAAGGAGAGAGCCCAACATAACACTATCGACAAATCTAACAGCCTAAATCAAGAGAGTCAACTAAAAGCCGCAAGAGATCATCAGAAATCGAAGAACGAGAGGTGCGACATCAGCGGCAAACAACAAGTGGCCTCGCCGGTCGACGAAGAACCTTGTTCCCGACTAACCAGAAGAGCAAAAACGAAAAAGGGCGCACCATGATTGAGCTCGTCAGATCGAATTCGAGTGCTTCCAATTCCGCATCAACAGCACCGGCGACTTGCGGGTGATCTCGTTCTGTTCTGGCTTCTTGGTCGTCGTCTCCGAAGAGTCTTAAAGGAGGAGAGCTGCCTCAGGCCGTGACGGGCCTGGAGAGCTTCGCGCCATATGCATCACGGGCCAAGAATCTCGGCCCTCCCGAAAACCCAACTCACGATGGAAGCCGGTCCATTGAAGGTCGAGCCGCCGCCTCCTCCTTCCTCCTCTTTTACGTGGACGCAAATGATTTTTGAATTTTGGCTTAACGCACAATATGGTCCATGAACTTTATTCTAATATGTAATGTCTTGAATTTTGGATTAATGTGCAATGTGATCCATTAACTTTGTTCTAATAAGTAATGTGATTCTTGAACTCTTATTTTGTTTAATTTGATACATGAACTTTAGGTACATGTTCAATTTAGTCCTTCAACTATATGAGATTATCCACTATTGTTTGTGAATATGAATTAACAAAATGAAAACATTGAACGTTTTCATATGGTACATGGACTAAGTTTAACATGCACCAAAAGTCCAGAGATCACATTAAACAGATTGAAAGTTCATGGACCACATTGCATATCGAGCTAAAGTCCAATGATCACATTAAACAAATTCAAAAATTGCAGATCATAATGCATATTGAGCCAAAATTTACAGGCCATTTGTTTTATTAGCCATTGAATGGAATTGACTTTGTTGGTTGAGTGGAGTTACGATTAAGGTTGTCAAGATCGAGATCCTACTTAGGTTCGAGAGGGGATGGTAGAATCGTAAATTGTGAGATCGACACGAATCGTAAGGTCCTACTAATATACTACTTAAGTTAAAAAATTATATTTAAACATAAATATGCATATAAAAAAATTATATGTCAACTCATAACATGATATAAAAGACATAAACCACTATTGAGGAAGGGGAGACAAAACTCGTTATAAAAAATTATATTTAAAAATGTATGTGCAATACCGCACGTAGGAGGAAACTGCGGAAAATTTGCTTGAAATAACGGTGGGACACGTGAGTGGCAACGTGTCCGGGATGTGTCCTAGCGTGTCCCCGTGGCGGACATGCGTGTCTCGGACGTGTTATAACGTGTCGGACACGTGTTGGGCACGCGTTGTACACTGATGCGGCAGGGACGGTGGGATCGCAGGATCCCACCGATTTCACAAGTAAAAGCGGCGATCCCTTGCGAGTTGGGTTGATTTGCGATATTAGTAGCGATTCGAATCGCTGGTGGCAAAAAAAAAATCGTAGAATCATACTTTAAATCGTGATTTTAACAACCTTGGTTACGGTAGTTCAATCTATAAAGGAAAGACAATCGATCGCACTTGGCACAAACCTGTCAAGTTGCACGATCTTTCTGTTTGCCCACTTTGATTAGGCTTTATTTCCAATCTACGAACGAAACCTGGCCAAAAAGAAAGAAGTGAACACGAAGCTTCGTGTTTGTTTTTCTTCAAAGTCTCAATCCGCTCTCGTTCACCGCTACTAAAGGAGTCTCGGTTGGTTCCCTTTAGCTACTCATTTGAAGTTTTAGCTTGGATCTCCCTATGCAATTGTGGCATACCCCTTCTGACCTTCCATCCCTCACGAAGGTCATCTTCTCCTTTCTCTAACTATCCCTTCAATTCGCAGGAACTATCTTGCCCAGTAATTGCGAGAACATTTCAAAGATTTGGAGTCTGAAACGATACCTGGTGCCGCCGTCCGGCAATAGGATGCTCAGGTCATATGCTCTGTGTTTGTACGGAAATTTTTCTTCGCTAGACCCTTTTGATTCGTCCCGAGTCAAAGGCGCCGTCCCTCCTTAATTTAATTCAAGATTTAGCGTTTACGGCCCGTCGATGTTCACCATCCATGGTCGGCGCTTCTATCGTTTTCAGGGAATCCGCGTGACGTGGATCAACAAACAAAATGAGGTTCACCGGATTCCAATACATTAGATCTTTCATTTGAAACTGGCATGACGTTTGGTATGCTTAAAATGCTCAACTTGGCCATTACAAAACGTGAAAAAAATAAAATAAAATTGGATTCTTTCAGGTAATCTTTTGACCTCTAATCTTGTGGCGGCTGATTATCCTAGGATACTAAAATCTTTGCGCGTTCATGTCCAAAGTGGGATTCATGGTGCTATCCAACAATTTCACCCACCTCGACCTTCCAGCAATATATTGGAAAATTTAAAGTACAACAAAAGCCTCAAACCTATTCTATTGATACCAATTAAGTCCATTCATCAATCGTAGCCGAAAAATCGCAATCACAAATGCCGATCATTCTATGTGGTGTAACTGACGTTAACGTAAACAAATTTCAGAATTTTTTAGTTTTTTTTTTAATTATTAATTTTCTTTTCTTTTTATTTTTTTATTTATGTTTGCCACGTGAAGGCCGCTGTGATCCTTTGTGATTTGCCTATGTGTGCGAGGGCCCCAAGCCATTGCCACTCGCGGGCGAGGGTCGAGCCCGCACCTTGCGTGATGCTCGCCAGTTCTGCCGAGGACTCGACCTTGCGACCGGGTGAGGGCTCGGTGACCCTAGGCAAGCCGGTTGGGCCGTTGAGGGTAAAACCAAGATGGAAAAAGAAAAAAGAAAAAGGAAACAAAAATATATTGCAAAATATAAAAAAAAAATTATAAAATTTGTCTTCGTTAGTATTGGCCATGTCACATAGGGTAGCTGACATCCATATTAGATATTTTGGTCAAAATTGGCCTGATGGATTTAATTGTTACAAATACAGTATTGTTTAGGATTAAATTGATTAAATTAAAAGATTTATAACAAAATCGATAATAATGCAATAAATTTTTGAGTTTTTTAGGACTTTCCCTTGAGAAACTTGGATGCCCATTGCGACATAAATGGGTGCATACAATATGATACTGATGATGATTGAGAAAGATTCCAGGACTGTATCGAACTGCTGGGTATTTGTCATTTTGTGTTGACTTCATTTGAGATCGCTCTCTAGATTGCAGCTATGCAGTCATTAAGGTTTTTTTTTTTTTTTTCATTAATAAGCCATTACATCTTTATATGTGCACACATACGCTGATCAAAAGCAATTTTTACCTTCCTTTCCTCCACATTATATTTCTACTAGCAACTCCTAAGATTATTGGATATCGAAAACATATCGCTACAAAGACAAAAAGAGCGATGATACCGCAAGTATCTAAACTTTGATTATTTTTTACTTTTGTCCAATCAAGTGTCTCGGTTTTTACAAATATGAATTAATGAGAGGACTTTGTTAGAGTTGCACATGAAAAATGCCAATTTGGATACTAAAGCCGCTAGTCATTAGTTATCCATTTACGATATATGATGTCGCATCTTGAGATGATGCGATGTTAGCAATGGATGTTTACAGTCGCCCAAGTAAACACTCTTTCTTTTCTTATCATTCGACACCTATATCCGAATGGGCACAACACAATTTTTGCCAAGCGAACAAGTCATGTAAAAATGAAAAATAAGAGTAAATTTTCCAAGGTTAGATCTAAAATGTGGAATCGCTGACTTATAGCCATGAAAAAACAATCAAATAGCACTAAAAAATTATGCTATGAAGCAGAAGCAACTGTACATAATGCACATTGGAGATGAGTCGGGAATAAAAGCAACTCCTATCAATTTGGGTCGACTTGTAATTGTTGGATCATGCTGAAACCTAACCAATCTTGCCAAGGAAGGATAGACGTCAACATTTTATCAACTGTATCACTTACGCTTGTCCAAATTTACAGTCAGCTCCTCGCTAAAACTAAGGACAAGAAAAATTACTGAGAAAAGGACTCCTTATCTGATGAGGTCACCATCTTTGTTTTGCTGCTGAAGATCTCACATCAAACACAAGATTCCTGCAGAGAGGGCAAGTGAACTGGGACCTCTCCAGCCACCTCTAGATGTAAACGATTGAAAATAAACTTCATGTGAAAATTCAATCGACGACGGATCTTTGATCAACATAATTTTCACAAACAATAAGGATGAAGACGTGTACCTTTATCCATAGCAATTTTTCGTGAACGATTGATGCAGAGGACGGAGATGATGGATAATTGATTTCTCTCCCTTAACCCTCTGTTCTTTCATGTTATTTCTGATGGAGAGAGATAATTTACGCTACGTAAAATAACGTATGTTCGTTAGATTGGAGAGAGTACCAAACTTCCTTTTAAAAAGAAACGTTATCCAAGAGGTGCCTATCCAAGAGATGCCTTCCATCAAAGTATTTCGTATTTGCACTATTTCAATTGCATACTTTCGTAACCAATATAAACTAATTAATAACATGAAATAACTACTAAACCATTATTAATAAATAATATCAGCCATATTTATTTTTACATTCTCCCACTTAGCCAATATGAATTTACTTTCATGGTTTAATAATATCGTAATATGCACAATAAAATCATGTTATAAATTTTCTTTAATTGGCTATCACATAATAATCTCAATAAAGTAAAGAAGACTAATGTGAGTCATAGCGGTTGTATGTCATTAAGCGACACAGTCCTTTCTATGTACTATGACTATAGCTCTCTACTCATCATGATCCATAAATAAGAAATATATCAATGGTCCAACTATAATGTCTCTATTAGAGACTATCCTGTCAAAGCATTCATATAATTCCATCATGTATACTAAGTAGAAAACAAGATAAATCAGAAACATACATAAATGAGCTCAAAGTGTCAAATACATAAACTAAATAAAGTCATTAGTGACGTCCAATAATGCCCATTTTTCAACATGTTTATTAAATATTTTGGGCGGCAGTCCTTTTGTCAACAGATCTGCAATCATAAGATTGGTGCTAATATGTTCAATTGACACTCTCTATTTCTGAACTTCTTCTTTGACAGACAATTACTTGATTTTCATTTGCTTAGCACCTTTAGAATGCTTGTCGTTCTTAGAGAAGAAAACTGCTGCAGAATTATCATAGTAAATTTTCAGCGGCCTAGCAATACTGTCGACAATTACAAGTCCTGAAATAAAATTCTGCAACCATAATCCATGAATAGTGGCCTCAAAACATGCCACAAACTCAGCCTCCATAGTGGATGCAGCAATGATTGACTACTTCGCACTTTTTCAAGAAATTGCACCTCAAGCTAAAAGGAATAGATAACCAAACGTTGATTTCCTTGTATCAACGCATCCGGCTAAGTCTGAATTCGAATATCTAATCACCTCAAGATGATTTGATCTTTTATAAGTAAGCATGTGATCATTTGTTCCTTGCAAGTATGTGAGAACTTTTTTTGCACCTTTCTAGTGATCCACTCCTGGATTACTTTGATAACTACCCAGCATTTCGACGGCAAAACTGATTTCTGGTCTGGTGCAAGTCTGAGCATACATTAAGCTCCCATCAACAGATGCATAAGGAATACTTTTCATTTGATATTGTTCTAATTCATTTTTTGGACATTGCATTAGGCTAAATTTATCCCCCTTCTGAATTGGAACTATTCCTGCCGAACATTTGTCGATATTGAATCGCTCTAGAATTTTATTAATATAAATCTTTTGAGACAACCCTAACAATCCATGGGATCTATCACGGAATATTTCTATTCCTATCACATATGTTGCTTCACCCATATCTTTCATTTCAAAATTCTTCGCGAGAAATTTCTTGGTTTCATGTAATAAACCAATATCATTAGCAGCAATCAGAATGTCATCAACAAACAGAACTAGAGAAATAAACTTGCTCTCACTGACCTTCATATATACACACCGATCAACGGTGTTTTCCTTAAACCCAAAAGAGGTTATGGTATCATTGAACTTGAGGTACCATTATCGGGAAGCTTGTTTAAGTCCATGTATTGACTTCTTTAATTTACATACCATGTGTTCCTTTCCTTTAATTGAAAAGCCTTCAGGTTGGTCCATATAGACCTCTTCCTATAAATTTTCATTAAGAAAGTCATTTTTCACATCCATTTGATGTAACTCTAAATCGTAATGAGTCACTAAAACCAGAATGATTTTAAGAGAGTCTTTCTTAGAGACTGGTGAAAAAGTCTCCTTATAATCAATGCATTCTTTCTAAGTAAAACATTTAGCAACAAGTTTGG